>JAHDVE020007474.1:0-617996 GCA_022606495.2 Halesus radiatus | reverse complement strand
ATAGATATGTAACTTGGTAGATACTTTCAGAACCGCCCTGGTAAAAGATCGCCATTCAGAACGAAACGCTCGTTGCTTAGCCGTGTTTAATATAAAAAAATAAAAATATTTGGATGATTGTATAGCACCGTTTTCGTGAAAAATCACCTCAAGGGCGCTGTAATGTTTTTTATCACTAACTATAGACATTCTATTATTACAATTCATGGCTAACAGATTACATCCACCAGTTCATCGATCTGTAATAACATACAATATTTTATGTACGATGCATTTGACCAATGAACGTGATGACGCGTTAAAATATACATGTTTTTAATGTCACGCACAGGCAGATAGTATTAAACAGGACCATACTTAAATGGCAGGTCACTTGAGATAAAAAAAAACACCGTTTATTAGAGAAATTTATATACAATTTTACACGCAGAGGACACAATACTGATTATTTATGTTTTCGATAGTTTTTATTAAAGGAAAAGTTAATTTTATGAAGGGTGGTACGGCACAGGAATTTGCATTGAATTTATCTTCCTAAATGTGATTCGTCTCTCGATAAGAAACAGATTGAAGTGTGAGGGTTCTAATAATGTTCATAAAATAAGAAGTGTAATTGGGATATACAGGTAATAGAAGAATATTACTCGCGGGTTTATTGACCAGATCTGAATAGCCACTTCCCAAACATCCTACTCCCAATCATTGCCACCTCACTCACAACATACAACATGGAATCCTCAAGAGGTGGGGTGCTCCCTCGTGTTGGAGAGGGTTCAGAAAAAGTTTTTGAGATTTCTCTACATGAGGGAGTACGGCCCCCTATCCGTGACTTTATCCAACTAACTTTCTTCTGGACATGCTCGGGTTTCACCCCCTGCAGCTCAGAAGAGGGGGGTGTATGTCGCTAATCATTATTTTAGACTGCTACGATGCTGTATAGAGAATTCAGCTAGTTTGGAGAGCATAGGTC
The DNA here is from genome assembly GCA_022606495.2 of Halesus radiatus. Taxonomy (NCBI): domain Eukaryota; kingdom Metazoa; phylum Arthropoda; class Insecta; order Trichoptera; family Limnephilidae; genus Halesus; species Halesus radiatus. The sequence continues at coordinate 617,026 of JAHDVE020007474.1, read as the reverse complement.
TCAATGTACCTTTTTTACAGTAACACCACAGGAGGCCGAGGGAAATAATTTCCCTCAAGGTATATATCATCTTTGGGGACGCTGTGTGGAGGGTCTATTAGATGATAGGAAGGAGTGAACTTGGGTCTTGAAGAGACCCATGTTGTAGGATGGAGGAAACACAGATCATTGCACAGCCGAGCTGTTGAAAACAAGAACGAGTCGTAGAAGCGACCCGATCTCATGTAACAAATGTCAACCGTGTGCAAATGTTCTCGATGACTTTCTAAGAGAGCGACGTCATAGATAATCCTATCTTCCTACCTGTGGGACCAACCTGTGAATGGTTCTCGGGGTGGAGAGGAGTATATCGCTCTCGATTAAAATCTACCGGGATATCGGTATATTTTGCATCAGGGAAGAGAGATTCAAAAAGGGAAATCCTATTGATTTTTTAAAGAATTCTCCTCAATGGCGCAATCTTCACCAATGCCCGAAATATTTTAAAATGTTTTTATCTTACATATATTAAGTAGGTACATATAATTTTAAATGTTTTTTTTTTATTAAAAAAAACCTTTGTAACTTTTTCCACTTATTTGTACCTGAATGTACCTGATTATCCGTAGTTCATGTAACTATAGGACTAAAACTGCTATAAAATTCATCTTAGCAAACAAGGCGAAAATCACAGGGAAATAACAAAACTAGAAAGAACCATGTGTTCAAATAAAAGCTGACCCAATGCCATTATATTACTTTAAAAAAAAACCTATAGATTCAGTAAATAAACACAATGTAATCCGTCTTCCAGAGGGTAATAAACCAACAGGAAAGTAGTTTTTAAAAACTGTAAACAGTACAGTCGGCAATAAAACAAATTTGAAGTCATAAATAAAAATAGTATTAGAAAACAGGAGAACTCACTCCCGACATCGATGCTATATATACCATAGATTAAGTATTCATTGTGCCAGTCTGACGATGCCCGCGATAGGGTGAAACCGGTCCGGTAGAAATTAAATAAGTGGAAAAAGGTTACAAAGGATTTTGATTAAAAAAAAAAATCATTTCAATATGGAATTCCACCACGAATTGACAGTTTCAAAATTAAAACGAAACCGGTAGAGCGTTAATAAAATAAAAGTGGTCTACAACAAATTTATGTGTTTTTTATTGTAAAAAATATTATTATAGCCGATTTGGTATGCCATATTGGCTCCGGGCAGTTGGCGGTATTCACATGAAATAAAAATTCGACAAACCGACAGCATTCAAATTAATTTGAGTCCACCCGATATGCGATGGTTTTTATGTTTTTTTTTTATTATTTTTATATCGGATAAATCAATAAAAGTAGAGCCAAGGGCGCAATAGATAAACCCGATAAGCACTTATCGGATTACGGAGTCGGTTTCCAAATTCTCATTTTTCATTCTACCCCAGCAGAGTTTGCACGAAATCTTTTATCATAGGTTATTACCATGTTAATATACACATGTTAGTGCAATGAGTGCATATTGGATTATAAACACACAAAATTCAGTAACGATGCCAACATCTACACTAACAAAATACATGTCTGAAATGGTTAAATGACGAAATTACATAAGCGTGAATTTCGCATACTAGTAAGGGACTCCAGTGAATAATAAAACGCCTTTTAAAAAATATATATTCATATAGATCAGCAAACGTCGATTCTGAATATATAACTTTTATTTTAATAATTTATAAATCATTATTTAAAAGTGAATAAAAAAAATCATCTCATCAAAACACATTGTTATGTTAGTACAATAGTGCATTTGGAACATCTGACGTCACGTGCCCATCCTGTTTTGGGATTAGTATGGACATTTTCATGTTTTTGTTTTGTATTTTAAATATGTATTTTTTTTAGTTTTGGCGAAATTTAAACATAATTTGAGTGACTTTAAGCTAAAAACATTATTAATGAAATAAATTGGAGTATTCCTAAACAAATCAATTATCAATACGGATATTATGATAATGTTGATGCTCAATACTATTATTATACTATGAGTTAGAGTTTCTAAAATGATTTACTATGAATTGAATATAAAATTATATACGGTAAAGCGCATCTTTGTTTTGACATTTGACAATCTAATCTAAAAACTGATAACAACCGACCGGTTATAGATTTGGAGCGTTTTGGCGACCTTTGAAAAATTGAAACTTAAAAAAAAACGTAATATACTGGAAAGTCTTTAAAAGCAATTATTTTTCTAAATTAGCATAGTTAGGCTAAATTAGATTTTCGGTCCAGTTTTTTTCTGTACTTTTAATGGCTGGGTATCATCACTTTTAAAAATTTAGCCGATTCATACGTGTTGAACTGTCATAGAACCGTGAAATTCACGCCTGTGTAATTTCGTCGTGACACCGTCTAAAATATATAAAAACAGGAAAGAGAAATATGCACTATCATTTGAAAAAGCCAAAAGGGTTTAAATATGCACCAACGAGCACAAAGGTTCATATGCTTCATGTATATTATTCAAACGTATATAATGGTATAATCTGATAGAAATGTTTAAACATGAAATACTTAAATTTTACTTCTTTTTTTTTTACAGTAACTCCACACAGGAGACCAAGGAGGAAATAATTTCCCTCAAGGCCTATATCATCTTTGGGGATGCTGTGTGGAGGGTCTTTTAGAGGATAGGAAGGAGTGAACTTGTGTCTTGAAGAGACCCATGTTATAGGATGGAGGAAACACAGAGGCCGGCAGATCATTCCACAGCCGAGGTGTTGAACACAAGAACGAGTCGTAGAAGCGACCCGTTCTCATGTGACAAATGTCAACCGTGTGCAAATGTTGGTCGCGCGTTTGGCGTGTTTCCCGACTATGCACCGGTGCTGAAGGGATCAATGACGCTAGTTCCTCGAAGCATCTTCCATTAAAATACCGGTAGAACAAGGACAGCATTCCCACCCGACGTCTGTGCTCCAAAGATTGCAACCCATTTGTTAAGATAGGCGAATATATCAAACGGACCGCCCGTTTCTGCACAGAGTCAAGGTTTTTTTTCAGATATTTTGGGACTCCTGACCAGAGGTGGCTGCCAAATTCTACAATGGGGCGCACTTGCGATTTGTACAGGGTCAGCAGTTGTGTACTATTAAAGTATCTGCGGGCTCTGTACAATACGCCCCGCTTCTGAGAGGCTAACTTTACTCGGGTTTCGATGGAGCCCCCATACCTGAGCTGGTCACATAAGGTTACACCAAGCATATCAATGGAGGGCTTGTTGGGAAGATTGCTTCCATTAAAGGAGACTAGATTGTCATTTCGATCCCTGTTAGACGTAATCAGACATGATTGGGTCTTTGAAACATTAAATTCGACCAGGTTATTCTTACCCCAAGAGGAGAACCTCTCAAGGTAACCGTCCATTTTCTGTTTCAAAGCCCTCCGAGCCGTTGGAGTTTGTGTGCTCTTTGGGGGCTTGTCAAACAAAAAGCAATCATGGACTGTACTGTCATCCGCGTAACAATTGATTGGTGCACATGTCAAGAGGTCATTGATGTGCAACAAAAAAAACAGTCGGAGATAGAACCGATCCTTGTGGGACGCCAGCATTTATTGAATGCGAGGAAGAGATGAAACCATCAGCAACCGTCTGAATCGATCTCTCCCTCAAAAAGTCGGCAATCCACGTACACAAGGAAACGGGAAGTCCGTAAGAAAGCAGTTTGTTGACAAGTCCTCGGTGCCAATCACGGTCAAAGGCCTTAGAAATATCCAGTGAGACCGTTTGAATCTCACCATTACGTTCCAGGCACCGTCCCCAAACATGCGTCACATACGCGAGAAGATCACCGCACGAGCGGTTCCGCCGGAATCCGTACCGGCGGTCGTTAATGACTTTGTTCTTCTCGAGGTATGTAAGCAGTCTGTCGTTGATCACACGTTCCATCACCTTGGACAGAACTGATGTGATCGCTATGGGGCGGTAGTTGGCCGGGTTGGAGCGGTCACCTTTCTTAGGTATAGGATGAATGACCGCTTTTTTCCAACCAGAGGGCACAGAGCCACATTTCAGGGACATTTTAAAGAGCTTTGTTAAAACTGGAGCGATTTCTGCCTCTAAAATAAAAAGAAAAGAAAGTTTTTTTTCATGGCATTTAATAATAAAAAAAAATAAAGAAAAAATACTTCTCCATACCAGATATTTACTAAACCTTTAATTAAAAAAATATATCATTCAGTTTGGATGGGTATTTTGGCTTCAAATCCAAAATTAAGTTATGTATGAAACAGGCGGAGGAGCCGTTCTTCTTAAATTGTGCGTTATATTGCGCACAAATACGGGGAATTGGAGAATTTATCCTAAAATTGGTCCTTCATGCGAGCAAATGAATATGGTAACCCTTCCGGCATTAGGTATTCTCGAGATGAAACTACAACGTGAGACGTGGCTCCATTCAAGAATCTGAAGCCTGTGAATAGCCGAGTTGAATAATGCACGAAGACTCGGAATAGACGCGTCTTTCATCTTCCGGGTACGTGATGAAATGTGGGAGGCTGTGCAGATGAAAGGAAGCAAGGTGATGAGGAAGGAAAACATACGAGACTGCAGAAGAAAGGAGCTTTGAACCAGGAAGAGTTTCCTTTTGAATATGGAAACAATGATCTGGTGGCACACTACGGGTTCAAAAGTTGCAGTATGAAAGATCATGGAGTCTTCTAATAGAGAGAGAGAGGAGAAATTAAAAAATACAAATGCGTTCCTAAACAATGGAACATTACTCATCGGTATATATAATATATTTTCTGTTTCAGATCTTCCTATGTAACGTATCCAGCATTTTATTTGATTATGAAATTTATTATCGTTGTTGTGATTTTTAAAGGTTATGTATCAATAATTAACAGTCCCACAAAGAGTTGAATTGATAACTCGTGGAAGTGCAACATCTTTGTATGTCATACTAGAAATAATAAAATAAATAATATAAATACAAAATTTAAGTGCCTGTTGAAAAGATTCAATATACATAATTAAACACTTTGTGAAATACCTAAATACCTTGAAAGCCAAAAGAAAAAATATTATTTGTTTCGGCTTTTAAAGATTTCGAGAGCCACTTCGTAGGTGTTTTCGACTTGAAATCCACTTCTTTTCCAAGTTAGAAAACTGTTGAGTATTCTCGACTGGCCTTAGACGCTTTACAAAAGTCTTTAAAGAGTTCTGAAGTGGAAGCCTAAGACCTCCTCAAGTCCCTCGAGCCTCGTTATTTTCATCCACTGAGCACAAAATCAATAGAAGTGTGATCTATACCAATTTGAAAAATAAAACTAATGTCGCTGTTCTCACTTTTAAATTTTTTTTAATATGAATACTGTACCTACCAGAATTCCAAGTGTCTGGAGCCAGCGGGACCATGAATAATAATAATAATAATTGGATTACTTCTAGAGCGTCGTTTTCGTAGGAAAATCACCTCAAGGAGCTTTACAAATAATTTTTATAACGTATCACTAATATCTTACAGCTAAAATTTATTACTAATGGTTTTCAAGTAATATTTATAAATATTTATAAATATATTATAAATAGCTAGGGATTAACTACTGAGACTTATAATTAGTGACTTACATCTATGACTTATAGCCAGTGACTTACAACTGAAAGTTATAGCTAGCGACTTACAATTTAGACTTAAGAGAAGGCTGTGCTGCCTGTTTCATACATAATTTAATTTAGGATTTGAGGCCAAAATACCAATCCAAACTGAATGACATATTTTTTAAATTTAAGATTTAGTAAATATCTAGTACGGATGAGAAATATTTTATTTATTTTTGTTTTAAATTATGAAGTATACGCCATGAAAAAAAACTATTTTTATAATTTTAGAGGTAATTTAGAAAATTATTTCCGGGTTTATCGTAGGTCGATATTTTAAATTATGTACGGCAAATTTGTATTCCAACGTAAATTGGCCGTTTTTAATTTAATTAAGTCCGCCATAATGCTTATTTCAATATTTAAAAACAAAAAAAAAGGTTTATTATTAAATCGCGAAAAATCAATTCCTTTAATGGCCCATATTTCATAATGTAAAACAGAAATAAATTTATTTTATTTTATTTTTATTTATTCATTCATTAACGCCCCAAAGGGCTTTTACATATTTTAACATTAAAATGATTATGTGTACAGAACTTAACATGATGCATAACATGATGCATAGTTGGTATATAAGTGTAACATATTTATAATATATATGAAGGTATAATAATGTATAAGTGCATGCCACAGAGAAGTTACAAAGGGAAAGGTTTTTAATTTGTAGATACTACTTTTTTTTTCCACATGATACATAATACACAAGTGCATAATATAATACTCTTATAATATGAGTGCATGACATTGTGAAAAAAAATCATTGTGTTTTTATATTTCGGATGATGTAAAAATGTATGGAATTGCATAATACATAATCTGGTATATGATACATAGAAAGAAAAAAAGAGGAACAAGTTTTTGGATTGTAGATGAGTATAAAGATAATATATATAAAAAAATAATAATTAAACAATAGCTCTTATACGATGCTCTTATAATTGTTGCAACATAAAAATATCGTTCAGGTATCTTTTAAATATGTCTAAACTTATGTTAAATATATCTATAGCAGAAGTGAATTTATTTCCAAGTATATGTAGACGAGAAATGGGTGCATGCATTTGGTAGTTTGTCCCAGAATTATTGTTACAGAATAACATATTTTGCCGAGTTTGTCGATGAGGTGCTTTGAAATTGATTAGTTGCAGGAGTTCACAACAGTCTAATAAGGAATAAATAATTTTAAATAAAAAAGTTAAGTCTGTTATTTTTCTTCTGTTTTCTAAAGTATGTATTTTGAGTGTATTTAGCAAGAATGTATAGTTTATGTGTTGTATTGGTATGTGTAGTTTGAAGTTAATAAAACGTAAAAATTTGGGCTGCACGCGTTCAATATTTTTTATATAAATGATATAGTATGGGGACCACACTATTGAATAAATTACTTCTAATCCGTACTAGATATTTACTGTACTCTCTGATGAAAAAAAAAGATCATTACGTTTAGGTGAGTATTTCGACCTCAAATCAAAAATTAAGTTTTGTATGAAACAGGCAGCGCAGCCGTTCCTCTTAAGTAGGTATAACTAGAATATAAACCATATATAATCCCAATAATTATTTAAAACTAATACATATCTATGACCAAGTGCATATTTTATAGACAATAATGCAAAATGACGTACAACTATGGCTTAAAACTAGAGTCTTACAACTAACATACCTATTTATAATATTATAAATATCCGTTATGATTATTATTATATGACCGTAGCATCCTCAATTAGAGTATGCTATGAGGCTGAAATAAGTGGGGAAGAGAAGGAGAAGAGCAAGAGGAAGGTTGGGAAGTACATGGCTATTTAGATCTGGTCCCCAAACACGTTTGAAGTCATTTCAAGCAACGTTTCGATTCAGGGCGATACTGAGAGTATATTGAACTAAGGATGCATGCAACAGAAAGAGACGGAGTTCTCAGCGACAGGTAACGATGAACAAGGTCCTTAGACATGATTCATTCTACAATAATTGGAAAGGTGAAAACATTCCATAAAACCTCACGACTCCTAGTCACAGAGAGATCAATGAATAGAAATAATTTCGATATTCGAAAATCTTTGATCAATTTCACCTGAAATGCGAACAAAAATACCTCCCGGGCACACAAACACGCCATAACGAACTTCCATCTGGTTATTCCTTCGGTGTTATCTACCAACATTTGTCGCATACCGATTCCAGTGAGGAAATGTTTAAAACATTCATTTATACGGACAACATATTTGTTTGTTTTGCATTGATAAGCAGGTGTAAATATTAGTTATGTCTAACAAATTCCTTTACAACTATGTCCAAACATAGTCATACTGTAGTAATGATAAAGCGTTGAAATTATTGTGATAGTTTTGCATGTTTCTTGAGGCATAGTGCAAAAAAAAACTTTTTTTTTTTAAATAACCAATTTTTCGATGAAACATAATCAAATGAAACCAGTAACTTCTAACATGCCAACCATTTCTATCGGAACATCACAGTAACTTCTAAAATGCCAGTTTAGGTCGGTACAACACAGTAACTTCCAACATGCCAACCATTTCTATCGGAACATCACAGTAACTTCTAACATGCCAACCATTTCTATTGGAACATCACAGTAACTTCTAACATGCCAACCAGTTTAGGTCGGTACAACACAGTAACTTCTAACATGCCAACCATTTCTATCGGAACATCACAATAACTTCTAACATGCCAACCAGTTTCTGTCGGTACAACACAGCAACTTCTAACATGCTAACCAGTTTCAGCCAGTACATCACAGTAACTTTTAACATGCCGACCTGTTGCTGTCGGTACATCACAGTAACTTCTAACATGCCAACCAGTTTCTGTCGGTACAACGCACAGTAACTTCTAACATGCCAACCATTTCTGCCGGTACATCACAGTAACTTTTAATTAACGGGATTGATAGCGGCCAAATTAGGAAGATTAAGTTTTAGCAAGGATTTCCAGCACTGATAAACCGGCCCATAGATATCGTAAGTAAACGTGATAGATATATCAAAATACATATTTACATTTGACTTATTTCTATATAATTATGATTTCTGTATCTAATGCATATTTTTTACTTGAACAAGTTTACTTGAACAATTTTTTAACTTTAACTAAATGAAATGTGTGAAAATAAAATCAAATCGAATACGCGAATCAATATTATTAATTTTAAAATACGTACGTGTAATCGCGTTACTTTATTTCGGATTGTTTCCTTAAAACGAACTGTCAAATTAGAAAGTGAAAAAATTTTTGTGAGTTGAACTAGAACAAATTTCAAAGATAAATATCGGCAATCTGTATCAAGTCATCGGAATAGTTGCCTCTCCAAGAATTTGGTCGACATTACCGACGGTGCGGATCGGTGGCCGCGCTTGTGTGACTAACTATACAAAGAATTCTAAAATCTGTTTGATACGATCCGTCCGATGCGCGCGACGCCGACCCTTAAAGTGCCATTAGACAGACTTTTGTTCATTGCGTACAAATAATTCTGCGATGCATCTTAGAAGTCCATGGACATAAAAAAAGCACAATAAAACATGTCATTAGTTATTTTAATGGGTTATTAAATTATTACCAGAGCTAGAATCTTTTCCGTGACGTTTTATATATTTTAATATAATTATTAAAAATAAAAATAAATGTGATGTCATAATATTTACTATTTGCATTCAATTAATAACAACATCAATAAATTGCAAATAAATCTAATAAATGAATTATGCAATGAATAGATAATAAACAGAAGCACGGTCACTCGACAGCTTGTCTAGGAGTTAGACGGGCCGAGTTAGAATGTCGCTTACTTATACCATAATTCTAAAATATCCATTGAATATCGTACTTTCTTGCGGTTACAATACTTTAAATAATTTATGTTCTAGTACTCTTATTTACTTAAATTACTCATATTATCCATACACAGGCAGTGCTTATGTGGGTTCCAATTTCTTACTATTATAATTTGAACAATGCACGTTAAATAATTGTATATACCATAATGTATGTTCTACTTATGTTAAAAAAATAACATACCGCATATAGAGTTAAAAGTTTTGTAAAGAAACCATAAAATCAGGTAATTATTGTACGCGAATAATAATAATAATAATAATAATAATTGGATGATTTGTATAGCGCCGTTTTTGTTAAAAATCTCCTCAAGGGCGGTCTACAAATATTACTTCCTATTCTTTATCTAATTATTAGGTGATTTTTCACAAAAACGGCGCTATACGAGCAATCCAGTTGTAATGTACAAAAAGATACAGAAAAACATACTTACCTAGCAGGTCGCTTCAGATGAACACAGTTTATTAGAAAATTTAAGTATTGAGATGAAAGTTTTACAGTTGCTATTTTATCCTCCTTTTCTATTGATGTTACATTTATTAGAATAATGGTGGCACAAGAAGAGTTGGTATTTATTGAAATATTTATAATTTTTAGACTGGAAAATATTTATAAAATGACCTTAAAAAGCGTAAGAAGCTTTTAATAGATATTAACAGTTTTTAATTTTTTTACACTTTTAGTTATTTACAGTGTTGCGGGCTGTGGACGGATTTGCGAACCGATGCGTGAATTTTTAATCTTTTTCTATTTAATGACTTTAGGTAAGCACGAATGCTGGTAAGAACCTGGTATACATAAATAGAAGAAAAAAAAAACAAACACTGGCTCGTTGGACAGGTCCTTTCCATATTTTTAGTAATAAAGGAACAAAGGACATTTTTATAACATGACGGTTCCACGGCTACGTGACACATGGGTAAGGTGATAAGGAACTTATCAAAGATGTGAGACAGATAAACATAAATTCCGAAAATATTTCAATTGGGTATATCATTTTGGGTAATACAACTCTGCTGTCGGATACAATATTATTTTATCGTGTTCTGTTTTACTACACTGTTTTATCCGGTGACCTGACAGTTGATCCCTCGACAGTTGACCCCTCGACAGTTGATCCCCCCGACATTTGATCCCCCCCGACATTTGATCCCCCGACAGTTGACCCCCCCCCCCCGACAGTTGATCCCCCCGGCAGTTGATCCCCCGACAGTTGATCCCTCCGACAGTTGATCCCCTAAATGATTACAGACGCATATCCTCTCTGCACACTTACTTTACAAATGAGGAAGTACAGCAAAAATAATCCTTTAGCGGATCAACTGTCGGGGGGGCAACTGTCGGGAGCCCATCTGACGGGGGATCAAGTGTCATGGAACCGTTTTATCCGGTTACCCTTTTCTGCATGTTCCCCCGCTCACTCGTTCCACAATTTAAGCACTATTTTCTAGTCTTTACGTGTGATGAGCCAATTATGCGCCGTACAAATTTAATTGGCGAATGTTTATTCAAGCGAGTCCCGTACCAGGCACAATGGTCGAATAAAGAAAGTTAAGATCTACCGCTGCTATTGCGAGCCGCAAATTATTAAGCCCTGCTTCTGCTAAAATAGCAGCGGAGCCTCATTCAGAGAGGGGTTAATTATTGGCGCCGAGACTTCTTGGGGTTGCTTCATCCCTCCTTTTTACAAAAGACATATCTACCGCTGACATATCCATTGCAATCGATTCCATGACAATTCAGCACAGTGATAAATCGCACACTTTTGAAAAGTTAGTCATTAAATGTATAAAATAAAAACCTGAAAACCTAATGCAACCTAATCTAGTTAAACAACAACTTTTAGTGTGTCGTCAATGATGTCAGAATTAATAGACTTGCTCTAAGTACGTTTTTGGTGGCTGAAAGCAAAGGTCACGTTACACCCATTTTGTAACCCGCTTAGTTCACCGCCGTCCACGTTTGTTTCGCGTGATTTTGACTGCTGTGAGCAAATTTAAAAACATTTATAAAGAGGGTAATACTATATATTCTAACAAAATATTGAGTTTTTGTAAAAAACCGAACCATTTTACTTAGTTGCTGTTATATTTTGGTTTCTTCTCCTTGCATTTTAGGGCATCTCTATGCATTATTTGCTCTGTGGTGCCCATTAATCACTGTGCCGAATTGTCCGGTTGCCTTACACTAGATTTCACAATCGAAAGAGTAAAGAATTTTCGTTGAGCAAAAATCATAACTACCAAAGGATATCTTATTGGGGTTATACAATTTTTGAAAAGAGAACACGTAACATTTTCATTAAAACGTAGAAAACTTGTTTAACCTTTACGTACTTGAAAGTAGAAATTTAACGTACGATCTGAAGGAAGGTCACTAGGGTCCCCCATAAAATCTCAAAGCAACTGTGACTCTTAATATTCCTTTTGCGTTCGGCACTAAAGGACAGATATTAGTACCGTTTTAACCGGACATCGAACATGTTTGGCCAGCAGTCAATCATTAAATAAATCAAAACGATAAAAGGCTAAACATAAAAGATAAGTGTCTTCAAACCCAGGTTCACTCTTTCCTATCCTCTAAAATACCCTCCACACAGCATCCCCAAAAGATAACATTGAGTTACTGAAAAAAAAACGCTCGTTTGGGGTAAGTGTATTACCCCCTTCGGAACGGAAGTGTTAATTTCAAAGTTTATTTTTATTTTTATATGAATACCTCACAAGAGTCCCAACTGCTCCCAACCGTCTGGAACCAGTGAGACTATAGCATTCCCAATTGGGGAGTGTTGTGAGGCTGAAGGTATTGGGGAGGGGAAGAGGAAGGTTGGGAATACCTGGCTATTCAGATCTGGTCACCAAACACGGCTAAAAGCCATTTCAAGCAACGTTTCAATTCTGAATGGTGGTCTTTCACCAGGGCGATACTGAGAGTATCTTCCACTCTGGTTGAGAGTATCTTCCACTCTGTATCTTCCTCAAAGTTGTACAAAAACATCAACGGTTGGTAATTTGAATTTCGCGCCATTTTGAATATTTTGACGTTTGAAGGGTCCCCGTAGGCGCCGATTATTTTTTTATGACTGATATGCTTGACGGCTCGATTAACGGCTGATCAAATAACCCAATATAAAAATTGACTAATCGCTATCAGGGAGAGGATCTACTGTTAAACAAAGATCGTTCAAATGTCAAAAAAATTAAAAAAGGCGCTGATCAACGAAGTCAAATGTGACGGTCGATCAAACAACCTTCCCTAACTACGACTCTTGCGTAAAGTTTGCTCTTAATCCGGTATTAAAATAGGATATCGAAAATTACACGGCACTAAAAAAAAACGAAATAGCATATTTAAACTTTGGAAACGAAATCAAGGAAGTATTCCTTTGACAACAGAAAAAAATAAAACTCATAATACTGTCACCAACTATAGAAGATATATTAAAACTAAGTATTATACGAATTTGCTTAATGAAAACATGAATAAGCCACAACGAACATGGAAAACAATTAACTCCATTATATCAAATAGCTCCCGAAACCCAACAATAGCTTGTAAATTGCTAGTCATAAATGACGAAGAAGTAAAAGAACCAAAGGAGATTACAACCGCTTTCAACACATATTTTCTCTCAGTTGGGGAGAGTCTCGCATCAGTCATAAAAACTTCAAAAACTGATTTAAATACCATCTACATGGCACCTCAAGCAAAACAATCTTTTAACATGATCAGGACAAATAAAACAGAAATCTTACGGATCATATCCAACCTCAAAGCTAAAGCGGCAGCTGGTTCCGATGGTATAACCTCTCTCCTTCTCAAAAACTGCAAGGAGGAACTGGTGGATGACCTCGTATTCTTAATAAATCTCTCTCTGTCAAAAGGTATCTTTCCAGACAAACTAAAAGTTGCAAAAAGTATTCCTATACATAAAGACGAATGTAAAAAAAATGTCCAAAATTATCGTCCAATCTCTATACTTCCAGCTATCTCCAAAATTTTTGAATGTGTCATCAAAGAAAGACTATTGATATATCTCGAACAAAACAAAATTCTCACCTCAAAACAATACGGTTTCAGACGACGATCTAACACTAAATGTGCAGCTTTCGATTTCATATCAAATCTGCAGAAACATGTTGACCATGGAGATTTTACAGCGGCAATATTTATTGATCTAAAGAAGGCGTTTGACACGGTGGACCATAACGTATTGATCGAAAAACTGGAACATTTGGGTATTGTTGGTACTCCTCTGGAACTTTTCAGATCTTACCTATCAAATCGCTTTTCGGCAGTAGAACTGGGTGGAGAAATGAGTGAATTGGGTGAAATAACATGTGGAGTGCCACAGGGATCAATTCTTGGACAGTTGCTATTTCTAATATATGTTAATGACATAACAAAGTGGGGCATTAAAGGAACTCTTCAACTTTATGCGGACGATACTGTAATTTTTATAACAAAAAAAACCTAGCGGAACTCGAAATGGAAATGAATGCCGATGTTTCCCATCTCACAACCTGGTTGAGAATAAATAAAGTGACCCTTAACGTAAAAAAAACGCATTATTTACTATTCGGCAACAAGAAAAATTCCAGCCTCGATATCAAAATTGGTGACAACTGCCTCGAAAAGAAAACGACAACAAAATATTTGGGCCTTATAGTAGATTCTCAACTCTCGTGGGATCTCCACATAAATCATGTAAAGGAGAAAATTACCCCATAACTGGTGTGCTATATAGACTTCAAGGATTACTACCCATTCAGTTACTAACTGCAGTATATTACGCCATGGTACATTCACACATTTCCTATCTCTGCTGTATCTGGGGCTTTGCCTCGAAGAAATTGATTGCTGATCTGCAGGTGGTTCAAAACCGAGCCCTCAGAAATGTTTTTGGACTTCCATGGGACACTCATGTCAGGGACATCTACTCAGTTTCCAGTATCCTTCCAATCACGATCCTTCCTAAGTATGAAATCACCAGCACCATCCTACAAATTACTCAGCAATCAACTCACACTAACGTCAAGCCACTTTACAATCAAGACATCCACAACCACAATACTCGAAATAACAATAAAATCCGCATTCCTCAAACACACACTACAAAATATGGAATAAAATCTTTAAACTACATTGCCTACACACTTTATAATTCGCTTTCAGATATGTACAAAACCATCCAGAAAAATAAAAAATCCCAAAATGATGGTATAAAGGAATACTTTTTAAGGATATTTAAAAATGAAAATCAATAAATCCATATTTGTATATTTTGTTGTTCCCTTATATGTTTTCTCTTGTGTGTTGTTCTATTTAACTTGGCCTTATAAAATTATTTCTGTCTGTATGTGAAACTTCTATTTTTGATATTTTGCTGTCAATGTAAAATTGTATGTACTATCTCCTACTTATGTATTGTAAATTCCTCCCGTCCTAAAATGAGTTTTGAAACTCATCGGGATTGCTTTAGCAAGAAATAAATATATTAAAAAAAAAAAAAAAAATACCCCCTGTGTGAAAAAAGCTTCAGCGGTTAACAAATTCAGTGTTGTAGGTTCGATAGTAATTAAAACACGTAAAACAGTTTAACACGTGTTTCAGAAAGATACCGCGAAATTCATTAGCTAGGCTCGAAAATTAATGACTTATTTGGCTGAAAGATAAATCGTTAAAAGTGTTTTGTGGGCGTGTCCGTGTGGGCGAAGTAAAATAATTTTCCCCTCACTTCTGGTGAAATTGATCGAACACTTTCATACATCGAAAATTTTTCTTGGGTAATTTTACTAGCCTGTTCGGGGGGCCTAGGAGGCAAAATGTCTTATGTAAATTGGCGACATCAGTTGTTTTTCAAATCGGTATAGTTCACACTTCTAGGGATTAAGTCCTCAGTGACTTAATTAGTGTGGGCTTCACGCGATGTTTCTGGTAGGTAAGTTGCCAGAAATATATGCCATCCCTTTAAGGGCCGTCACTCAAAAATGGCCGGCATCATTTGCAGGTTGCTAACTCAAGCAATACCACAAATGTTTTATCTGTACATTCTATACAGGTAGTTAGATAAAAATGAATAAGATTTCAGAACACATCATAAAATTCTATGAACTACATCACAAAAATCTGAAAACCAATTCTGAACATTTTACCTAAAATTTCAGTACGTATTTCATATAGAATTTCAAAGATTGCAGTTTGAGGATTATTTTCATTTGAAACCTTATACATTTTTCTAATTAATCGTATAGAATTAACACATTAATCATTGGTAGCACTTCTTGAGTTAGCAACCTGCAAAGTGCGTATTTTGGCTGCTGACCGTTAAACTAAACCCTTTGCTTGATTTTATTTGGAACTAACTGCCTAAAACGCGCAGATTCCCCGCAGGGGTAGGAAGAGGAAATGTACAGTCACACAACTCCGTATTGGCACACACTCCTTGCTTCACACATACTGTTCTGTTATCCTGAAGCTTGACATGACCCGATTGCATTTGATTGGCTTCGTGGTTCCATGTCTCTTATTATATTAACGCTAGCAAATTATTCAAGGTGATGAATGGTAGATATTCACCGTTCATGGTGGCTTTGGCGACAAAACGTGCTGGCGAACATCACGACTTGATTATAAATAAATATAATTACTCAAAGATCGTATCGAAGACATAATAAAACAACCACAAGATGCAAATTAGAAATTGGACAACAGGACTCTGTTTTATAGCGGTGGTTTAATATAGTTGGTAGGCTTGACTTCAGAAAAAGACGACCGGATGGTCAAACCATTCGACGCAGCGGCTTCAGTTAGTGAAGGGCAAACTAGTCGTGTGGAAGGCCCTTTAGCGTTTGCCTTGTTCCAGAGGTTTGCTTGACAAATTATTACGGTATCATCAGCGAATGTCACATTATTTCCATCAATTTTTAAATCACAAAGATTCAATGATCGACATGCATATTAGGAATAGTAAAGGGCCTGGGACACTACCTTGAGGCACTCCGTACTTGATCGAAAGTGGATCACTTTTTATGCCACGTTCTGTCTGTATCCTAAAATATATTGGACATGTTTCTCGCTAAACTGAGAGTTCAAACCTGGAGAAGCTCATGGTCATTGACAAAGATGAAGACAGGAAAAGGAGAGGAAGACCATCGATACGATGGACTGATCAAGACTCACAGGCGCCCATGGAGCACAGGACCGTGGAGAAGTGTAGGAGCCTGGTTAATCAGGGCAATTGGATTGGGGGTCACGAGGTGACTACTAAGATCCATCACGGCAAGACTAAGGATGTGTCCATTCAATACACTAATCTCTACTGTATTTTGTCATTTTTATAGCACGGGGACCAATCTTTGAAATCAATATCAATGAGTGGGAGAAGGACACATTGGATGACAAACAACAGCATTAAGAAGTAACGATAGGTAACCTTGGAATAATAAGGACACCGCTTACTCTACATTAATGGCATCATACCTACATTTGAGTATTAATAATAATACGTGCGAGTGGAAAATTGCTTAACAACTGCCATTTACTATCCTGAAATAACACCATAAACCACTCAATGAAGCTCGACTTTCAGGAAAATAAATACGAATAGAAGGTCAGCCAGGTAATTTATCAAAACTTGGGTAGGTGAGTCTATTTAATGACTAATAAAAACAAAAACTAATGCCTCAGAAAATTATATACATAAATTGACAATAGAGTTGAAAACCTAATACTGTTACTACACAATCGTCCAACGTTTCAACTCCGAACTCCAAACTTTCATTTTCATGGAAGTGATAGCTGCGTCTGCGGTGTAAATTATTAGTGTCTACAATTATTACGTAGAAGTATATAGACGACGCAAAATAAAAATAAAGTGGGCGGAAACGAAGATGGCGGATGCTAACTAGGTACATCAGAAGAGAAGAAAGTAAAATAATATCAACTAAACATCGGATTACATGTATTTCGCCCCTGAGGTGATTTTTCACAAAAAAACGGCGCTATACAAATTATCCAATTATTATTACTATTTGCATAATAGGGGGTAAATAAATATTTAAATTTATTTTCGTCAATATAAACAAATTTCAGTCATTTTATTCTCCATATGCGGCACGTCCGTGATTGGTTGCTGAGCGAATACTGA
Source organism: Halesus radiatus (assembly GCA_022606495.2). NCBI lineage: Eukaryota > Metazoa > Arthropoda > Insecta > Trichoptera > Limnephilidae > Halesus > Halesus radiatus. The sequence continues at coordinate 599,377 of JAHDVE020007474.1, read as the reverse complement.
TTGGCCGATGTATAGAAGGCCGGTTCGTGCGAGTTGGGCGAACTAATTAGAAGGTTAAGCCAACTAGTACGCCACCGGAGCGATCACGGGCCAACTCGCTGAGCTCGACGTTGGCCCAAAGCGCACTAACCACTCCTCTACATAATCGCCCAAACGTTCGGAGTTGGAAGATTGGGCGGTCGTGTGGTAGCAGCATAAAGGTCAAACCGCACTAGAACGGCGCGGCACTGCACTGCGCGTCGGGTCAATACGAAATATTATTTTTACCGCTTTGTATGGCGCAAACTGCACCAGAGCAGCGCTTCACTTTGCGGCGCGGCAGAGTTGTCTCCTGAGGAATATATTGACGTGAAGCGCAGTGCTGCTATCGTTAGTACGGCATATAGTGCGCTGCACTTCACTGCGCGTCACTATCCAGTCCGCATAACGTTCGCTTGGAACAACAAGGTTCTATATAACTCCGTAATTTTACGATAATTATTTTTTTTATGCCAGTGCGTGTGTATACCTGGTATCAGTCTGTGGCAGTATATTAGTATACGAGTATTTGTATTAATACATGGATGTTGAAGACAACCTAAATAAAAATTACATGTTAAAAAAGAATATGGGGAAAATATACAATTATAGAATCTTTGGTTTTAATCCAGTTTTTTATAACATTTTTAATGTGTTTAAAGACGATATGTCTGGACACTTACATTCTGTAGATAGTACATAATAAATTTTAGGAGCAATAAAAAAGCATGTCTCTGCGAAAGCCAAGTTTTACACAAAGGTACTTCAACTACGTTATTTATTCTGTTACTAAAGCGATTTTCGTTTTTTTGGGAATAGTTTTTTTTTCTTGAAAATATGTATTTTAGGCAGTGTACACAATAAATTTTTCTCATGTCTAACAGTTTATTCTGAACTCTAACTTATCAGCAAAAAAACGGTAAAGTCATATGTAGATTACGCAGTCTATCCACTTCTTCCAGTCTTTGGGACCCAGATAATCTTACATCTGTCTGATACTCATTTAAATTTTCGAGTTCATGGTTCACCGGAGGTAATTAATGCCTTGTAGTAAAGGAATACTGTTATTTGTCATCCCGCGATAACACAATAAAGCACTCAATGATTCTTGACCTCCGGGGGGGTTCAGGAATACACAGGAGGTCGAGGAGGTTACAAGAGCCATTCGTCAAGTCAAAAACTACAAGCGACGAGAGTCGTAACTTGCTCAAACATAGGAAATAATAAAATGATCATAATAATGGGCAACAAAACGCGCTCGGTCAATTGGGGAATTTTAAAATTACAGTCCAGAGCGTGGGAGCGGAACGCACAAATCCTGTAATTAAGGTACCTAAGTAGAGAAATACAACGAATTAGGCAATACCCACTGCCTACCCAAAAATGCGTTAATTTGGGATGTCTACACTGTACAAACATTTTAAACAGTTTTATAGTCTGAAAAATGTAAATTGATAAATGAAAGAGAAACATCATTACTGCCAAAAAACCTGGTAACTACCAAAAAAAAACCGTATTAGTTATATTTCCCGTTAACTCAAAATTTACCACATCTTCTTAAACCCTTCTTCCTGACATTGTCTCTTTTACATCAATCAAATAAGAGAAGAGCTCGATTGGACTGCTAGACAATTTGTTAATTTTTTTATACATAAAAATATGAATATCCAAATGCGAAAATATTTTATGTATGAAATTGCTTTTAATTAAAAAAAATAAAATAAAAAAAACTTAACTATGAAACCAAAAGTGTTAATAGAATTAGATTACCTCAGACAAAAAAAAAACAGAGTAACAGAACTACTTAATGTATGGAGAACTGAAAATGTATAATGCGATGCCTGAAAGTCTGAATAATGAATGAATTTAAAAATAACTGCAATGATTACTGTAAAAATTAGTATATACACAAATACCGAAAATCTTTCTTGAACATAACAATAATATTTATTTATTTTAAACACACATTATTTAAGAATAAAATTTTAAAAAGATTTCACTGCCAACTAGGAACAAATCCTGTTTTAGGACAGTCAAATTGACAAGTTTAGTTAATGTCAAGTGCCATTATATAAAAACAAAAGATGTGAAGAAGAGTATAGAAAAAAAAACAATTGTATGTACCAGATAATTTGGGTATGGTATAATAATTAATACAGAATAAAAGTTCAGTTGAAAGTGATAAGAAAAAAATATAGTGTAATCGTTTACGTATACCAGATATTTGGAGTATAGTATTTTTTTATTTAATTTTACAACAGAAAAAAAAATACAACTCAAAAAGTCCCGATAAACTACTTTATTGTAGTTTGTCTAAAGGGAGCTTGTTATCAAAAACATAAAATTTACAGACAAGGTTACAAAATATGTAAAATAAAAACATCTAAATTTTTTTTTTAATAAACAATATATAAAATAAAAACATACAAGCCATATGTAACAAGCTTAAAACATAAATATTTATAAAGAATATTACTCTAAAATATTTCTGCAAAAATATATTAAAAAATGAAATAAAATAAAAACATAAACGAAAGTAATAAATCTTAAATAAAATAATATTTCCTTATTTCTAATACAAATAGCTTCTTTCAGCTAGCCAAGTTTTCAATGTGTTTATTAATGGTTTAGTTTTAGTGCTGTCGTTTCGAGCTTAAATCAAGTTTATAACAAAAACCCAAATATTTCAAATATTTTGAGTTGAAATCTGCTTCGTTCTTCCGAATTAACGCATCGGCATCGGTCACATCTGGCGGTCGGTCGTCACCACATGTACTAGTGAAGTGCCAACAGTTAATAGAAACGGCGATTCGGGCTACGGTGGTTGTAAAAAATATTGTATACAACCGGGAAGTGGGCTGCTGGGACCCCAACATGGACACCGCCAGCTGGGGCGAGAACGAGCCTTTACCTTCGTCATTGAGATAGTGGCCAAGTTCCTCAACAAGCACGACTTTGACCTGATCTGCAGGGTGCATCAGGTGGTAGAGGACGGGTATCAGTTCTTTGCAAAGAAGCAACTGGTACTGCGGGGAATTCGATAATGCAGGAGCAATGATGTCAGTGGACGACACGCTGAAGTGCTCCTTCCGGATCCTGAAGCCGGCTGACAAGCGCATGGCGTACGTGCAGACCAACACCAAGCGTCCCGTCACCAACAAAGACAAAGAAGATTGGAAGAAAGGATCAGTACCTCCGGGCCCCGTCCTCACCCACCGCCCAACTTTAGATAACTCCTATCATTTGTATTAACGTCTTGCAATATATCGTAAAGAATAAATACAGTTAGCTTCTTTTTTTTTTTTTTTTATATATGTTTATTTCTTGCTAAAGCAATCCCGATGAGTTTCAAAACTCATTTTAGGACGGGAGGAATTTACAATACATAAGTAGGAGATAGTACATACAATTTTACATTGACAGCAAAATATCAAAAATAGAAGTTTCACATACAGACAGAAATAATTTTATAAGGCCAAGTTAAATAGAACAACACACAAGAGAAAACATATAAGGGAACAACAAAATATACAAATATGGATTTACTGATTTTCATTTTTAAATATCCTTAAAAAGTATTCCTTTATACCATCATTTTGGGATTTTTTATTTTTCTGGATGGTTTTGTACATATCTGGAAGCGAATTATAAAGTGTGTAGGCAATGTAGTTTAAAGATTTTATTCCATATTTTGTAGTGTGTGTTTGAGGAATGCGGATTTTATTGTTATTTCGAGTATTGTGGTTGTGGATGTCTTGATTGTAAAGTGGCTTGACGTTAGTGTGAGTTGATTGTTGAGTAATTTGTAGGATGGTGCTGGTGATTTCATACTTAGGAAGGATCGTGATTGGAAGGATACCGGAAACTGAGTAGATGTCCCTGACATGAGTGTCCCATGGAAGTCCAAAAACATTTCTGAGGGCTCGGTTTTGAACCACCTGCAGATCAGCAATCAATTTCTTCGAGGCAAAGCCCCAGATACAGCAGAGATAGGAAATGTGTGAATGTACCATGGCGTAATATACTGCAGTTAGTAACGGAATGGGTAGTAATCCTTGAAGTCTATATAGCACACCAGTTATGGGGGTAATTTTCTCCTTTACATGATTTATGTGGAGATCCCACGAGAGTTGAGAATCTACTATAAGGCCCAAATATTTTGTTGTCGTTTTCTTTTCGAGGCAGTTGTCACCAATTTTGATATCGAGGCTGGAATTTTTCTTGTTGCCGAATAGTAAATAATGCGTTTTTTTTACGTTAAGGGTCAGTTTATTTATTCTCAACCAGGTTGTGAGATGGGAAACATCGGCATTCATTTCCATTTCGAGTTCCGCTAGGTTTTTTTTGTTATAAAAAATTACAGTATCGTCCGCATAAAGTTAAAGAGTTCCTTTAATGCCCCACTTTGTTATGTCATTAACATATATTAGAAATAGCAACGGTCCAAGAATTGATCCCTGTGGCACTCCACATGTTATTTCACCCAATTCACTCATTTCTCCACCCAGTTCTACCGCCGAAAAGCGATTTGATAGGTAAGATCTGAAAAGTTCCAGAGGAGTACCAACAATACCCAAATGTTTCAGTTTTTCGATCAATACGTTATGGTCCACCGTGTCAAACGCCTTCTTTAAATCAATAAATATTGCCGCTGTAAAATCTCCATGGTCAATATGTTTCTGCAGATTTGATATGAAATCGAAAGCTGCACATTTAGTGTTAGATCGTCGTCTGAAACCGTATTGTTTTGAGGTGAGAATTTTGTTTTGTTCGAGATATTTCAATAGTCTTTCTTTGATGACACATTCAAAAATTTTGGAGATAGCTGGAAGTATAGAGATTGGACGATAATTTTGGACATTTTTTTTACATTCGTCTTTATGTATAGGAATAATTTTTGCAACTTTTAGTTTGTCTGGAAAGATACCTTTTGACAGAGAGAGATTTATTAAGAATACGAGGTCATCCACCAGTTCCTCCTTGCAGTTTTTGAGAAGGAGAGAGGTTATACCATCGGAACCAGCTGCCGCTTTAGATTTGAGGTTGGATATGATCCGTAAGATTTCTGTTTTATTTGTCCTGATCATGTTAAAAGATTGTTTTGCTTGAGGTGCCGTGTAGATGGTATTTAAATCAGTTTTTGAAGTTTTTATGACTGATGCGAGGTTCTCCCCAACTGAGAGAAAATATGTGTTGAAAGCGGTTGCAATCTCCTTTGGTTCTTTTACTTCTTCGTCATTTATGACTAGCAATTTACAAGCTATTGTTGGGTTTCGGGAGCTATTTGATATAATGGAGTTAATTGTTTTCCATGTTCGTTGTGGCTTATTCATGTTTTCATTAAGCAAATTCGTATAATACTTAGTTTTAATATATCTTCTATAGTTGGTGACAGTATTACGAGCTTTATTTTTTTCTGTTGTCAAAGGAATACTTCCTTGATTTCGTTTCCAAAGTTTAAATATGCTATTTCGTTTTTTAATCAGCCTATCAAGTTCTGCATCAAACCATGGAGTATTGTTAGGTCTTTTGTCTCCTATATTAGTTTTTAGTTTTGTTTTACACGAATTCATAACATTTTGGAGATAGTCAGCGAAGTTATTATAATTTTTGTTTACATCGTCAGACGAATGGGTAAATTTACAAGTTTTAAGTGTGTTATTTAATTTTTGATAATTTATTTTGTAAGCATTTGATAGGTTTCTTGCGGATCTGTTATTGGGGAGGTTTTTTAGGGAATTTTCATAATCCAATATAAGTATATTATGGTCACTAAGGGGATCATCAATATTTGAGATTTTTCCGGAACCATTTGTCCTATTTGTAATAATGTGGTCTATTAGCGAGCTGGTGTTGTTAGTTACTCTTGTGGGAAATATTGTGTTACATGCATAAAAGTTATACGATTTCAAGGTGTGAATATATTTCCGTGCAATATCAGTGTCTTTTGAAATATCGATATTGAAATCTCCAATAAGTAATGTGTCTTGTTTGTTTTTATTTAATATTATTTCTAAAGAGTCAAAGAAGTCTGTTATATTTGAGTTCGGCTTATGGTAAAAAACATACAGATTTAGAGGTTTAATATTTTTTGCCGTAATCCTAATTCCTAGAAAGGTATTTTCACTGCCGCATTCTTCGATTTTTTATTGTCGAGTGTATTATGCATGTAAATGGCGACTCCTCCTCCTCTGTCCATCTCACGGGAAACAAAATTTCCAGAGTAGTCGGCAATATTGAAAAAAGTTTCCTCTCCTTTACGTAGCCAGGTTTCCGTGATTACGAGAATATGAACTGTTTCTGAAATGTTTTTTAGAGTTTCTTCAATTTCGTCAATTTTGTTTCTAATGCTTTTAGCATTCATGTACATAATACGCATACAGGAGCTTTTAGTGATGTATTCTTGTATATTGAAACCTTTTTTTTTCCTTGAAGTTGCCTTTAGCAGTGTCCCACGTAGTCTATCCTTTCTCTGAAGCGCTCATCCATCAGCTTCCAGAGTGGGCAATCTGGATTTGTTGCCCGGTGGGTTCTTGAAACTCCGGTGCAATTTGAGCACGTTGGTTCTTTCGCCTTGTTGGGACATGTGTCATATTTATGACTTTCTCCACAGTGAAAGCAAGTTATCTTCTCTGTACAAAAACGTTGGGTGTGACCAAAACCCAGGCATTGGTAGCATTGCATCACCGGTGATTGATCTTCTACTACAAGACGTTGATATCCTACGTTTACTCGTCCAGCATTTATCAAAGATTTCCAATTTTTTGGTGACGCTTCAAGGACAACGTTGCACAGTAGTTTGTTCCTATGATTTTTTTTATATTTAATTCTGAGTTTTTGTTTGAAGTCTAGTTCACATCCTTTATTTTGGGATTCTAGAGACTTCAATAGGTCTTCATCAGAAGCACCTTTAATCAGCCCTTTTATAATTACTAGCGGTTCGAGTTGCTTACCATCAGTCACTGTTAATTGTCCCTGGAGTCCTTTGCTAAGTTCCGCTTTGAAGTTGTTTTTGTCTTGTAGTGAGGCCATTTTAAAGATTAATTTGTCGCTGTTAGTTTTTCGCATACCCGCAACACCAATACCAAGAGATCTAACATCAACATGCGTTTTTATCAGTTGGTCCAAGTAATCAGAATTTTTTCCCGGATCATCAGAGCTGATCACTACAGCATGACTCTGTTGCGTAGTTCTAGGCCTGGCTGTGACATTTGCATAAGTTATGTTATTGTGGTCCAGTTTAGCTTTGATTTTTCAATTAGACATGTATGAAAACTTAGACCAAGCCGTATTTAATTTTGATAATCTAACTGCATCTCTTTATATGGTCTATAAATAATGTGTAATGATAGCCTGTCCAAAACAAAATGTCATAGATTTAATATAGGAATAATGTAAGAATAGGAAGTAAGATTTGTACAGCGCCCTTGAGGTGATTTTTCACAAAAACTGCGCTATAAAAATCATCCGATTATTATTATTATTAGTTTTATTACAGTTTTTTTTTTATTTCAGCGGGTGACATTTATACAACTAGGAATCATGTGTTCTAAAGTTCTTTGTCCATATTTGTTTTTATGCTTAGGAACCATTAATCCTTCATTCAAATTGAGACGAGTATTGTAATTGTGCTCTAGTCTATTTGTATTAAATATAGGGTTATTTATACATAATTATATAGTTATAATAGTTAAGTACTTATGAAGAGATGAGAAAGACAAATATTATAGAGTTAACAATTATGTATGTGTTTGATAGGTACTACATAAAATGTAATACGAACTAAAGTAATAAATATATTTTTTTAAAAGACTTAGGCACACAGCTACACGGTGTGTAGGTGAAAAGCGCATCCTTGGGCGAAAGGAATTAGAAGGAGGCGTTTCCTCGAGGCGACCAGAACAGGTGATATTGATGAGATATAATTTGTAAACCATCAGTGAAGATTGCTGACATCATAGTTAAACACGTGGGTTATCTCACATTTACCTTCGAACAATAACCCTCGCTAAACCGCAAATGCCTTTGAAGAATTATGAAATCCAAGCATTCATAATAATAATCTGTTCAACACGTTAAATTTATGCACCGACACTGAGAGCCCATCCATGCAAATTAAGTGCAAAATGTACAAGGTAATAAAAAACAATTGCTTTTTTTATATGAATAACGCACAAGAGTGCCAACTGCTCCCAACCGTCTGGAGCCAGTGAGACTATGGCATTCATTCCCAATTGGGGAATGTTGTGCGGCTGTAGGTATTGGGGAGGAGAAGGAGAAGGGGAAGGTGTCGAATACCTGGCTATTCAGATCTGGACACCAAACACGGCTAAAAGCCATTTCAAGCAACGTGTCAATTCTGAATGGTGGTCTTTCACCAGGGCGATACTGATAGTATCTTCCACTCTGGAACGTGCGCAAATATACTGTATATTATTTTTAAATTAATTAATTGTGAAACAGCACAAATTAATTAAATAAAATTTACTTGCGCACGCCGGGATTTGAACCCGCGACCTTCGGATTCGTAGTCGAGAGCCTTACCCCTCGACCATGGAGGCCGTCGAGGTTGCTGTTAAAATTATGCGTTCACCGCCATTCAGAATCGAAACATGGTTTTTTTTACAGTAACTCCACACAGGAGGCCCTGAAAGAAACAATTTCCCACGAGGACTAAATATTAGAGGATAGGAAGGAGTGAATGTTGTAGGATGAAGGAAACAGAGAGGCCGACAGAACATTCCACAGCCGAGCTGTTAAACAGAAGAACGAGTCGTAGAAGCGATCCGTTCTCATGTGACAAATGTCAACCATGTGCAAATGTTGGGCGCCCGTTTATAGTGTTTCTCGACTATGCACCGGTTCCGAAGGGATCAATGACGTTAGTTCCTCAGAGCATCTTCCATTAAAATACCGGTAGAACAAGGACAGCATTCCCACGTGGCGCTTGAAATTGCTTCAACCGTGTTCGGTGACCAGATCTTATTATCCAGGTACTTCCCCAACATCAACAGTTCGGGAAATTAGGACTCATGTGCGGTATTCACTTTTATAAAAATAAAAAAAACAAGTATGAATGCAGTATTGCCTTTCACCGGGGCGATATTGAGAGAATTTACCAGTTTGCTCAGTAAGAAAAAAAAATTGCTAACAAAACTTCCCAACCTTCTTCCACTCATCTCCTCATAACATATTTAGCATCAATGAAGCTGCTTTTAAACGGCAGAATTTGTTGCTGCTAGTACAGTTTACCTACTCTCAAATTTATTTATTTTTTACACTATGTTTATACAGTATGTATATATATGTAGGTACTACTAGCTAAAGTACCTGGCGTTGCCCGGGATTACACGTCAAGTGGGGAAATTATCATCAATAAATGCCAACATTTTACTTAAAGGGGTGGGAAAGGGGGATGGGGGTGGTTTGTCGAAATCTCATTTATTATAACAACAATAATAATAATAATATTTATTTATTTGAGCTCTCTGAGACGAATGTGTGGTAAAACCATGTATGATCGTGTGAAAAATGTTGAGATTCGTAAAGAATGCAAGGCTGATGTAAGCGTAGTGAGCAAGATTAAGAAAGGGACGCTTAGATGGTTTGGGCATGTAGAGCGAATGAATGAAGAAAGGAGTGTAAGGAGAATATATGACGCGAATGTGAATGGAAGAAGAAGCCGGGGACGTCCAAGGAAGACGTGGCACGATCAAGTGAATCAAATACTTGAGTCGGGCCAAGTCAGAAGTCGGAATAACAGAAGAGAATGTATGAGACGTTGTATGAAAGTGAATGAAGCAAGAAGTGTATGCCAAGATCGAGTTGTTTGGCGGTCCGTCCTCTCTGCCTACCCCTGAGGCGAAACGGCGTGATGGTTAGTTAGTTAGTTATTTATTTGAAACACACATTATTTAACAACAAAATGAAAGAAAGCTTTGACTGCCCAACTGGGAACAAATACCGTTTTAGGACAGTCAAATTGACAAGTTCAGTTCATATTAAATGCCTTATACAAAAAAAGAAGGGAAAAGCTGGTATTGACATAGTATGGTAATATAATATATCTAGAAAAAAGTATAATAATTAAATATAAAGAGATGTGAAGAATAGTATAGAAAAAAAACAATTGTATGTACCAGATAATTTGAGTAAAGTATAATAATTAATATAGAATAATAGTTAAGATCGAAGAGATAATAAAAAAGTACAGTAAAAGTAGAGTAATCGTTTACGTATGCCAGATAATTTGAGAATAGTATAATAGTTACGTACTTATATTTAGGAAGTTCGCGTCCCTTTCTTTTGAAGGTCAAGCGTGCAAAATTTCATACAGACACTCTTCTTTGTATATAGCGTAGAAGGAAAGCAATACTGTTGTAACCACCATTACCAACGAAAATACTTTGTATACACCATTCCCCAGGGTTTTTTTCCTGCGACGATCAATCTGGGTCCCGTGACTACAATGAAAAATAAGAATTGTACGACGTTCGAAAAACTCAATATTACGTTTTTAATTGATAAATAAGCTTCAAAATCCTGCGTTCTTTACACAGCTTTAAGCTGTTACAGCAATATTGCTTTCCTGCGACGATATATGGATAGCTAGATTTACGCTTAATCCACACACCATAATATGTATACTTGTTTAAAAACGCTTTTAAATGGACAATTTTGTAATGTTTAAAAATAATAAATAATTGAATTGAATTGAAACATTCCCCAATGATACCATAGTCCCAATGCTTTCGGGAAATTTTACTATGTTAAAAAAAAAAAAAAAACACGTGTAAGCAGAAAAGCTATATGTTAAAAAATTAGAAAGAATCATAAAAAAATACCGGAGACAAGTAACGTATGTAAACCAGAACACCAGGTCAACGTATCTTGGCAAAGCGTCTTCTGTGCTGACCCTGACGTCACAAGAGTCCACAATGTAGAATACGTAGGTAATTGTATTTCCTCCCACGGTGAGCAACTATCGACTACTCTGCGGGTGCAGACTTCTTTATTAGCTATTTATTCTAAAAAGATTACATACTTCGTACGCATTGCGACATTCTTGGACGGATTCCAAACAAAACACTACATTTTTACAATGCAGCGAACTTTAATTTTCGGCATGTACCACGCTGCAGACGAGCCACGTTTCAGTGAAAAGATTTACATTTGTAATAAAAGTATGATTTTTCAAAGAGACACGCCGCGAGTCTGAAAAACGATGCGGTGCGGCGAAAAAAAAAACAGATTAAAAAACTATGATAATTTCCAGGTTTATTTTATCTACAGCATGTATTTTTTTTTGTTTGTTTCGTACATTTAAGGTGAACACCAAATAAGACCCAAACGGCGTTGTGCATGTTGCTAACGCAATCAATACAACCAATAATTTATCTTTAAATTCTATGCGGGTAATTATACAAATGTCTAAGGTTTTCAATAACGAAAATCCCCAAACTGTTTGAAATACCTTAACGGGGAGAGGGACGTCGGAGAGTTATTATTTATTAATTCAAAATAATGATAATATTATTGTGCAATACGATAAACATGGTAATAAAATCAGAAATATTACACATTTCTGACCGTTCTACGCATGTTTTACAAAAACATTTAAAAAGTTGAATATCTTTAAAAAATGCTGTGAAGGTTTTTCTGTAACTTATCGATAAGATAAATTTAAAAAAAGAACAGTGTGTGGTTTAATTTTTTCCTGAACGTTTTTGTTTGTAATGCGGATTACAAATCTTTGGTTATGTTTATTTACAAAAACGCAACGACAAAGGATTAAAAATACTTTTCTCCACTTTAAAAATCGTATTCGTATATTAAATATTTTGTAAAACTTACAATGGGACGGTCAGAAAAAGTGATATTTCTGGTTATATTTTGATAAAATATTTAATAAATATTTTTCTATTTAAAAACATTATGTTTATCGTATTGCGTAATAATACTATCATTATTTTGAATTAATAAATGATAACTCTCCGACGTCCCGCTCGCCCTTAAATTCAATGAAATACTTACCAAACTGTCAGAAAATACGCACAGTTTAAAAAACAGTGAAGGCATTTTCAAACGTTTTACCTAAAATTTCAGTACGTTTTTCATATAGAAATTAAAGATTACAGTTTGAGGATGGTAGTATTTTGAAACATTAAACATGTTCCTAACTACCCGGGTAGAAATTACAGATAAATCAATCATAGTATTTCTTGCGTCAGCACATTACAAAGTGTGAATTTTTGGGTACTGATCGTTAAACTCGAGACCTCTGGGACAGGAATGATTTTTTTAAAATTTAATATAAATCAAATTTAATAATGTTATTATTAAGTTTTGAAAATTTTTTTAGTTTTCATTATTGTGACAGATGTTTCGGCGTTCAAGGCCATATTCAAACTGCGGTTAATCCACATTGTGACGACTTATTTATATGATTATATTCACTCCTACCCCCATGGAATGATGATTTTATGATTACATAATGTATTTACGGCACGTTTCAGAGTGGTGGGTACTCTCAGCATCGCCCCGGTGAAAGATGAACATTCAAAATCGAAAAGTTGCTTGAGATGGCATGAGCCATATTTGGCGACTAGATTTGAAAAGCCAGCAGAAAAGCCACAGGTACCCGTTCAGAATAACAGCATGCCATAATCCCACTGGCTCCGGGCACTTGAGATTCTTGCGCGGTTAATACATTTAAAAAATCTGATTCAATTAAAATACCCTTGTGACCAGAAACGCGTATTACATTGCCGCAATCCAACAATAATAATTACCTAAAAAGTCCTTAATTAATACAAACGACACCTGAGGGCCGCGTTCATAAAGCTTGTTTATTGGATTTTCATAATTAATTAGTCATTACGAGCTTGGAGACTCTGTACAAACCACTGAAGAGATAAACGGATAGAAGTGTACTGCGGGAATCTCGGTGCGCCAGAAGTGAGCTCAATTTTTCCTTACTTTTGGTGAAATTGATCACACGTTTTCAAAATAATGATTAACAATAAATGAATAAAATAAATATACTTTGTATTCACCACTTTATTAATATATTCGAAGAATACTGGAACGAAATACCACTATTCGAAGATCGACATCGTTGCAGTGCTTCAAGAAATTCTGCAGCGAATGGTTGCCGAATGAAATGAATACTGGTGTTTTATAATTTTTACATTTAAATTTGATTTTTTTTGTATAATATGTAACATTAACTTTATGTGATTTCTAGAGGCACTGCTGAAAACCAGCTGCACTCTGAGCTCCGAAATGTAAAGGTAAGCAGTGACCTTTTCGTCAATTGTTAAAAGTGAATACTTTGTAAAAATAAAAATAAATGTTTTTATTTTTTATTATAATTATACCATTTACTGCATAGATCACACTTCTAGGGATTATCTGTTCAGTGGTACCGACTGTATCCACGTGGTGACCGCAGGCAAACTTAATAGGCAATGAATACTTTAAACACTTCTGAAAAACATCTAGACTTGTGGTGACAAATCGACACCACAAATGAACGATATCAAATAGATACGTGATATGAATTATCTGTCGATTAACCTTTCACAGGGTCACTAGGGTCCCCCATAAAAACGCGAAACGACCGTGACTTTTCGTATTCCTTTTGCCATTTCAAGTAACACTAAGGCCGCTCTCTGACGGTCCGGTAGGGAATCGTTATAAAACGGGTGCGGCAAAAATGCAGGAAATTTTTAGCGATATTTCCTCCATCGGCTCTCTGACGGGTCTGCAGTGATTTGCAGCCGCCAGTAAATTGTCGGTATTGCAGATTTCTGTTATCACATTTAACACTGAATGTTCTCGGATCTATCAAAGAGTCAAAATCGTAAAAAGTCGAGCGAATCAAGTGACGACGAGCTTCTGGTATGCTATTCATTCCTTCGAACGAGACAAAAAACGTTGAAGGTTTTAAGTCCACCCCTACATCGAACGTAACATTCATTGCAGGTTATATATTGCTACCAGGGAACTGTCCGGAGATGATGTCAAATTTCGGCAAATGTACCGAAAGTCAAAAAAAGAACATTCCAAGAACTGGTCCAGCACGTTACTCCATAAAGAAGTCCCCCTATTGCATATGCCGATAATTTATAGTTATGAAGTCGTGCATATTTCTCCACCTCCATTATTAGCCGAAAATTCATATCCGCTCCATGTTTGAACTCAAAGCAAAGGATGAATGGCGCGTAAACGATCGAAACGCAGTGCATAAATTTACAGGATGTGTGTTTACCAAGAAGCTAATGAATTGTTGTCTGGCTTGTGGAATAATAGAAGTACTTAGCGCCGCTCCCGCTTCCCCTCGGAGTCGTGAGCTAGCGCCCACTGAAATGTATGGCACAGTGCCCTGTCGGTAACACGCATGAGGTTTATATCGATTCCCTGCTGGACCGTCAGAGAGTGGCATTAATAGTTAAAACTTTTACGGGTTATCCCAATATCTTATCCCCTTTCTTATGGACAATCGTTTACATACAGTATATTCTTTTTCTTTATCCTTGGTCTACCTTTTGCTGGATATAAGCCTTCTTCTCGTCTTTTCAAATAATCCTATTTAGGGCCAGGAACTCCTATTATAAATTCAGACCAGCTCAAGTATCGGGGTTCTATAGAAGCCTGAGTAAATCTGGATTTCAAGAAACTGGCCTTTTTGTATAGGGCTCCATAGTGATCAACCGCTAATCCTTTACAGATCTGAAGTATGTCCAAAAGTTGAATTTGGAAATCACCTCTGGATGTCTTCCTTGGACGTCCCCGGTTTCTTCTTCCGCAACACATTCGCGGTGTATATTCTCCTTACACTCCTTTCTTCGTTCATTCACTCTACATGGTCAAACCATCTAAAGTGTCCCTATTTTAATCGTACTCATTACGCTTACATCAGCCTAATCTCAAAATTTTCACACGGTCATCCATAGTTTTACCACACATATGCCTCAGGGATTTCATTTCTATAAAATTCTGCCCCATGCCTCACTGCCGGGTTGGTATCAGCACTCCATTATGGACTGCTAGCTTAGCTTCTTTGGACAATTTTTTGTTAGCGCCAACCGCGTTCAGTCTTCCATTAACGGAGTAAACTTTAATTCATTAAAACATTGTGTTTAATTAACCTTTTCAGTGCAGAGTCATTCTGATACTGGTATCTGCATATTATGGACATTACGTATATTGAATTCATAGCTAAAAATAACCTCGTGTGCTGCAATTTACATAAATAATATGTTTATGACAAATAAGTGATTCAATATGTTCATATTTACGAGAGATATAGAATGTAGATTTAATTCGGAATGCATTATTCCAATGTTCAGTCGTGTCATATTAGGCAAGATAAATAAAGGACTGTTCACACGAATTCACCGAATCAAGATGCAGGTAAATAATGTCACGTTATCGATTTTGAACAACAATAGACATATTCATGTTCTTGGGATCAATAACTGCTCTTCACTGAATATATACCTTTATTTCTTCACTTGTTTATTAAATTCTATCTCTTTCTCGTTGAATCGGGTTGTAGAATTAGTAGTCGATATTTTGTTCACGTATTTTATTAGTTGAAAGAATTATTAACCAGGCACGTAGTGTACTGTAGCAAAGATGTAGGAAGAATGAGCTTGGATATAGGGACATAAGGTTTTTAAAGGAACTCACAAAGAATTGCAACGTTACATTTGGAAAGTTGTCGGACATAGTTAAAAGGGTCTCGCAGATTTGAGGACAATAGAAGGGTTTACAATTTAGAGGATGTGACAATAAACATTATATTTTAGGCAATGATCACGGAATATTAATTATAATAATAATAATGTTTTATTATCTTATTAATTGTTTTTGTGTTTAATTCGTAGAACTCCATTTATTTTTTATTTTTTCAAATTTAATGTAAATCAAATTTTTAGTTTTTATTATTGTGACAACTATTTCGGCGTTCAAGGCCATTTTCAAACTGCGGTTAATCCACACTGTGACGACTTATTTATTTACTCCTCCCACCCCATTCTAATTTGAAAGGTTTTTTTTTTTTAAATAATGATTTATTATCGGTAAAACCGATTTACTTAGTAAATAATAAAATTTTTGATATCTGTGAGGTTTTCACATTTATGATGTGTTTCCTCGTATTTAACTGATAACGTTGTCTTAATTGATTTATTTAAATGTGTTATATTGTTTTGATAATGTGAACATACTGAGAAGTGGTGAATATATAATTTTCCTTACTTTATTAATTATTGTATTAGAATCATAAAAGAACGAATGATCCTAATATGCAGAGCCCTCATCAATTAGTCAGATAAGATGAAGACTTTGTTTCATTCATCGATAATAATTCTTTAATCCTTGGACATCGAAGAAAGATTAGACAAATGGATTATAGTATATATCAGGGGAACGACGGATTTAAAAAAAAATCCAATCACAAAAGAACTTAAAAATTTTATGCACATTTCGTCACATTACGCGAATTTTGCCATTTTAAGGTGAAATTCGCGTAACACGAATTTGCGTATTTTTCAGACGATTTTCTTGGAATATTTTGCACCAATAAATTGAAATATTTTTATTTTTTAATTTGAAATAAGAAACACAACGATGTTGCACAACCATGAGTAATCAATTCAACTTATTGTGGGACTGTTAATCATGGCTACATAATATTAGGTATTACAGAGTTTTCAACAGCGCAGTGGACTGTATATCCCGATACGATTTTTTCATCATCCTTGTCCTCCATTATGATAGCTTTTCGTACTTGATAAATACTTTGCATATTTTACATAGAATGCAAGCGTAATGAATAAGATTAAGAAAGTGAAGTTTAGATGGTTTGGGCATTTAGAGCGAATGAACGAAGAGAGGAGTGTAAGGAGAATATACTATATAATATATATATATATGACGCGAATATGAATGGAAGAATAAGTCAGTGACGCCCGAAGAAGACATGGCACGATCAAGTGAATCAAATACTTGAGTCGGGCCATGTTTTACGGCCACCATGGTCGAAAGGTAAGGCTCTCGACTACGAATCCGAAGGTCGCGGGTTCAAATCCCGGCGGCGCAAGTAAATTTTATTTAATTAATTTGTGCTGTTTCATAATTAATTCATTTAAACATAATATATAGTATATTTGCGCTCGTTCCAGAGTGGAAGATACTCTCAGTATCGACCTGGTGAAAGACCACCATTCAGAAATGAAACGTTGCTTGAAATGGCTGTGTTTGGTGACCAGATCTGAATAGCCAGGTATTTCCCCACCTTCCTCCACCCCTTCTCCATCCCTTCCCCAATACCTTCAGCCTCACAACATTCCCAATTTGGAATGCCATAGTCTCACTGGCTCCAGACGGGTGGGAGCAGTTGGGACTCTTGTGCGGTATTCATGTAAAAAAATGTCAGAAGTCAGAATAATAGAAGAATGTATGAATGTGAATGAAGCCAGAAGTGCATGCCAAGGTCGAGTTGTTTGGCGGTCCGTCCTCTCTGCCTACCCCTGCGGAGAAACGGCGTGATGGTTCGTTAGTTAGTTAGTTACATAATATTATATTATGTAATGCAATATTATTCACCTGACAACCAGTCCAGAGAAATCTGGTTGGCTGTTGTAACACAGCAAAGAAAATGACAATAAAGTATTAATCCATCTATAAATCAATAGAATAAATGAACAGTTTATTTATTGCATGATTCTTTCAACGATGTACATACAACAAATTTTCACTTTACCGCCCCACTTGCTATTAAGGCCACCACCGCCCCTTTGGATCTCTCTCCAACGCCCCTTGGGGGGGCGAAATCGCGCATGATGAGAATCTCCGGTATAGATCATACAACCAACATTATTTATAGCCGAAAAAAAATCCGTGCAACGTGTTTAATTTGACCCTTGTCTGTTTATCTCGACAGTGTCACGTCACAGATCGTCGGTCAAGTATTATTATAAAGAGTTATAGTGGCCGAGTTGTTCGATGACAGCATACTTCGCGGGGACAGTGGGGTAATGGCGAACAACAAGTAAATCCGAACGATCGAGTTCTAGAAGGTTCCGATACCTCCACACCCATACCGACCGGGCCTTGCAAAAGCCGAGCTGCATTTCGTAGAGGGAAGTTGTGCACGTCATTGACGGTGAGGACCAAGAAAATGATGTAATATTTGCAACGTTCTTAAATGATGATATTTCTGTTATTTTTATAGTATAGTGCTGTTACATTTTACAAACCTATGACTTACCTACATATGCATACAGTATGAAATGAAATCAAAGTTCGTGGTGTAAGGTGAGAAAAATAACGTGAAACCGTTTTTTCGTAATTGTTTTAGTTCAGAAACGGTTGCAACTGTTTCGCGGATTTTGAGGAACCTGTTTTAAAAAAAACCTGTAAGTAATACACCTTGAAGAAATGATTCCAATATAGCACTACTCGTTTGAGAATTCCGAGCAAAATGTTTAAAACAGCTTCCTGCATCACTAAACTGACTAAACTATAATATCCGTTCAAAACCGTTGCAAAAAAACGTTTTTCGCGCGAAACGCTATCGCCCGAAACCTCACCGCTGAGCGTTGAGAGGAAACGCTTTCACATGAAACGCTTTCGCTGCAACCAGAGTGGAAGATACACTCAGTATCGCCCTTGTGAAAGACCACCATTCAGATTGCTGAAATTGAAACGTTACTTTAAATGGATTTTAGCCGTGTTTGGTGACCAGATATGAATAGCCAGGTATTTCCCCACCTTCCCCATCTCCTTCTCTTCATTCATAAATTCCCCAATTGGGGATGCCATAGTCTCACTGGCTCCAGACGGTTGGGAGCAGTTGTGACTCTCGTGCGGTATTCATATTTAAAAAAATTAAAAACCGTTTACCGAGAAAAGTTGTAGTTTAATAATTAATTTAATAATGGTTTTTACATTAGCACCTTTTAGAATGCAACGATTACAATGAACGGAAAACGTAGTTAGATATATAAGGGCGATGAAAACACAATCGTCGTTATTTGTACGTTCGTTTAGAGCGAGTAAACGTTTATTTTGAAAAATATACTTAAACGCCCACCTCCAGTGTGGATTTATTATTGGTGTGGTTGTGTTTTGCAGATGACGTTGAAGTTCGCCATTACGGGGTGTGCTTCGGGTAATTCCGAACGACGAGCAAATTGTTTTTAATTCAGTTTTGTATAATACTTTTAAAAATCTCAAAATTTGATATATGAATACAATGAAACAATCAAGCTTTGTTTTAACCACATTTATTTTACACGCCTACCGGTTTCGGAAAAACCGTTCCATCGTCAGGGCAAAGTGTACCCTAACGATGGAATGGTTGTTCCGAAACCGGTAGGCGTTTAAAATAAACGTGGTTAAAACAAAGATTGATTGTTTCATTTGATTATAATGGATCACCACAAAGTGATAGCTTCACACAACAGTATATTCTTTATGTGTTCGCCACTACCCCACACTCCCCAACTCTGAATGGGATGACGAATAATTGTAACTCACTGCATAGAGATTGTCGTGTAGTTTGAATGTTTTGACAAATTGACGAGATAAACTTTGCCCTTCTCCCCCACTCTCGCTTTCAACCTTGCGATTCTATTACAGAGTGTATTTTTGGTCAAAACACTTGCACCGAGGTCAAGGGTCAAAAAGCCTGAATGATAAAAGTGATTAAATTTTTTTTAAATATAATAAACTGATGTACCTATAATTTTACATAATACTGTGGTAATTAAAGTTAAACTCCTTAAAAATGCATTGTCATTGAGATGGAATCACAAACACGGTTAAGGGGGAGAGGGACGTCGAGTTATTATTTATTAATTCAAAATAATGATAATATTATTACGCAATACGATAAACATAATGTTTTTAAATAGAAATATTTTATAAATTTACATAGGCTTAGCATTTATCAAAATCCAATCAGAAATATTACTTTTATCTGACCGTTCCATTGTATGTTTTACAAAATATTTAAAATACGAATATGATTTTTACAGTGGAGAAAGGTATTTCTAATCCTTTATCGTTGCGTTTTTGTAAATAAACATAACCAAAGATTTGTAAGCCGCATTACAAAAAAAAACGGATTACAAATTTTTGGTTACGTTTATTTACAAAAACGCAACGGCAAATTATTAAACATACTTTTCTCCACTTTAAAAATCATATTCGTATTTTAAATATTTTGTAAAACATACAATGGAACGGTCAGAAAAAAGTAATATTTCTGATTGGATTTCGATAAAAGCAAAGCCTATGTAAGTTTGTAAGATATTTAATAAATATTTTTCTATTTAAAAACACTATGTTTATCGTATTGCGTAATAATACTTTCATTATTTTGAATTAATAAATAATAACTCTCCGACGTCCCTCTCCCCGTTAAGCAAAATGTCTTTAATCCTAAGAATAAGGACAATGTCTTATCCATAAAATGAACTAGAAACTTGCCTCCCAGGTATTTGAGTCTTCTTCTATTTCCCAAGGTGTTGATAAATCGTCTTACTTCCTAGAGCCACTACCAGCCTATGCCCACTCCCTGACGGTCCGGTAAGGAACGAACATTTCACTCGTTACTGCAGACACTGCACAGAAAAGTCAAGTTTGCTAAAGTAAGGTTACGGTTTGCAACGCAGTCCATTGTGGGACTTTTCTGCGCAGTGTCTCCAGTGGCGAGTAAAAAGCTCGTTTCTTACCGGACCGTCAGAGAGTGGGCTATGAGCACGACTGTTGCAGATTGATTTAGTGTGTATTTCCTCCCTCTTATAACCATGGTCTCTGTAAGACCCTGGTTTACCCCCTATCCTCTCCTAAAAAGACCCTCAGCAAAGCATCGCCGGAGAAAATAAATAATTTTAAGATGAAAACAGATGTACCTCGTACAAAGGATATATTGGAGATTCCCTTTAATATTATTTCAAATAAAACCCCTAGTGTAGGATATAAATCTCTCTGTCATCGGAAACACCCATGTGTCTTTCTTGTCTTGGTCCCCTAAACGAAGTGGTGGGTGACCTTTGAATTCGCGAGCCATTATTCATTATTATTGTCACGACGTTTCCCACAGTTTTGTCTGGGCTGCCGGTATAGGGTGTTCATGGGGAACATAACAGTTAAAATATAATTATACGTTATGTTCAATCTTTATTATTTGTCTATACTTGAAATTATTATTTTTTAGTATTCTATATATTCATGAGGAAAGCATCGCCTTCGAAACATGTTAATATGTATATATTAATAAAGTGGTGAGTACAAAGTAATTTTTAATTAATTAATTAGAATACTAGCTGATGTGTACCCGGCCTTGCTCCGCTAGAATAATTGATTTGACAGCGAAAGTAACTATCTCCAAATAAAGAAACATTCATTTGAATATTTTATTTCATTCCAAACGTTTATTTTTTCAAAACATATCTAAATCATAAAGTTCTTAAGTAGGTGGTACTCGTGTTTTCCATTTTAAAAGTATTCTACTGAAAAAAACCTTCTTCTTTTGAATATGCAATCTGTGGCTAACCAGTGTTATATCTATGGGCTAACCTAAATAAAACATGGCGGGTACAATGTTTTTCATACTAATTTTAAAACGTTATAGCAACAGTTTTACATATTGGATTTCATCCAAACTGTGCTATTTTTAGAGAAACCGGTCCAGTGATTTTCGAGAACATCGAGGACAAACAAACAAACTTACATTGATTTTTATATATATAGATTTGTTTTAAATTCCAGTTTTTAATATAGAATATCCAACCATCACGTCGTGTCTCTGCAGGGGTAGGCAGAGAGGACGGACCGCCAAACTCGATCTTGGCAGAAACTTCTTACGTCATTCACATTCATACATCGTCTCATACATTTTCTTCTGTTATTCCGTCTTCTGACATGGCCTGACTCAAGTTTTCGATTCACTTGATAGTGCCATGTCTTCCTCGGGCGTCCCCGGTTTTTTCTTCCATTCATATTCGTGTCATATATTCTTCTTACACTCCCTTTTAAAATATAGAATACCTACTAATAGTTAATAGTAAAATACGATCCACATCTACCAGTACCGCGCAGTTCAGAGACGTAAAGTAAGATATATGAACGTATTCACGCACGGTGTAATGTGAATACAAATCCTGACTACGTGTCTGCACTGCACGGTGTCGGGAGATGAGAATACAGCTTAATATGTTACCCGCCTATATGAGTGTGATTAAAATTACAGATTGTTTCATGGGGAAGACGTCCAGTGGTTTCCCCAAAAAAGAAGAAAACAACTGGTTGGGCTTGCAATTATAATAATAATAATAATAGTTGGATGATTTGTATAGCGCCGTTTTTGTGAGAAATCACCTCAAGGGCGCTGTACAAATATTTCTTAACTAATTATGTACAGACAGATACAGAAAAACATACTTACCTGGCAGGTCGCTTCAGATGAACACAGTTTTAAAAAAATTTAATTATAGAGATGATAGTTTTACATGGTTATTTGTTTCTCCCTTTCTATTGATGTTACATTTATTAGATGATCGGTGGCACAAGAAGAGTTGGTATTTATTGAATTATTGGTATTAATTTTTAGGACAGGAAAGTATTCATAAAATGAATTTTAGGACTCGAAAGCATCTACAAAATTACCTTGAAAAGCGGAAGAATCTTTAATAAATATTAACGTTTAATTAATTATAATAGTAATAAGGAAATCCCTGTCGAAGCGATGAGACAAAAAAAAACTGAAACAATTTAAGCGATCTCAGTAAATTTAAACACTATTTTTTCTTATTGAAAAGATGTATGCTCATGCGTCATCGAATTTGCTAGCATTGTCACCATGATCCACGGAGCCTTGAAATATCAATACAACTGTAAAAAAAGACATAAATAATAAATTGAACAATAAGAAAAAAATTATTTTGAATCTATTCAGACAAAATAAAGAGGGTTTGATTAGAATTTCATTTTAATGTGCCGAGATCCGCTTTGATTATGCGAAAGGAAGGTTAACTATGTATAAGATCGATAATATTCAAAACAATCTAAGTATTAGAGTTAGTGAATAAACGATAACCACACATCGCGAACACCGTGTAACGGGTATACCGAATCAATTGGAGCTATTTTAACCCGTGTCTGTATTTGCATACACCGCGAACACGCCGAGTTTGTACGTCAGTAATTTAAAAAATATATATATGTATACAAGCACAGTGGCGGACCGTGGCACATCTCTTCGGGAGTTCAATCGGAGATTAAAAGAGGATAAAAAAAAACTTTCAATATGGTCTTTTCCATAATTATTATTATTTTCCCTAGATATAAAGGAATTTCATTATATCACTGCACAAGAGATTAACGATCTAGCAACGAGATACAATTTGGCGATTCATGAAAGCGTCTGTGGCTTATGAATATAATGTCGTACGCTATTAAAAAAAAGTTTTAAATACGATAATCACAATTAACTCAAGAAACAGAACTTTTTTTAATATAAAAAGGTAACATCTTCAGATTATTTTAATAACAACCCAAAATACAATTACCACAGAAAAAAAGGTAATAATAATTCTCCATAGTCGCTGCGCACCCGGGTAGTGTCCACACGTACATATTTCTAAAAGTTAGCTCGCTTCCACGCGTATGGTATTGTATGAAATATTTCTTAGAACAGAAAGTCCCATAGACGCTGAATTTAAAACGCACGTATGGGATTCATTTCGGACTCGCACTTGAGCAGTATTAATTACAAACGGGTTGAGTTTTTAGCACGGAATGAATACCCAAAATTATAATACAAGTTTGCCTTATTACGTAATCCTTTCTATGGGAGTTCACTGCAAAAAACGCACTTTAGAGAAAACCGCCACTGTACGTTGTTGTGTGAATGATCTCAAATAAAAGTGCGTTTCACATATCAAGCACTTTGTTTTTTATTTAGTCGATAATACTGTTTACAATAATAAGAAACGAGGAAGGACAGCCAGGAGACCAATGTCCACTATCTAGTATTCAAAATCGATGTGGCCGCTCTGCAGGCGGGTAACTCATTTTTTTAATCTCATGGGAGAGCATTCCTATAATAGAGATATCTAGCGACAACTCTTTGAACTATTACTACTAGAGCAATCTGTGCTAAAATGGCTGAACCATCACGTATTTGTATATCGCACATGGGGTTCAACTGCCGAGAGGCAGTGGGAATATGAAATCCCCAATTGGGTTAGGAGAGAAAGTGGAGAGAGGAAAGCTGGGAAGTACCCGGGTGTTTATATCTGGTCACCAAACAATACTAAAGCCATTTCAAGCTGATTGACCGATCTTATTACATACAAATTGATGACAGGCTTTAACAGAATATTTTGACATTTGAAAAATCCCGGTTACCCGCCGATTTTCGGTCTCTCAGCGTTTAGTTGACTTTGATATTGTGGGGTTGGATAGCAGGGAGGGGAAGGAGACGGGACAGGCGAAGATTTGGAAGTAGCTGGGTATTCCGATCTGGTCATAAAACACGCAATTTCAAGCTAAGTTTCGATTATGAATAGTGGTCTTTCAGAAGGGTAACACCGAGAGTATCTACCACTCTAGATAAATATAGTAATTCTGACGTAATGCAATGTCAAAGGGACGTCTGTGTAATTTTTTACGGGGATGCTGTAAACCGACGCAATGTCAAACCCGTAAGAAAACAATTCTACGAAGGTCACCTTATACATGGATTTGCCAAATTACGTCAAATCAGATAGGGTCCTGAAAGAAACTGCGGTATTCTGGTGGTTTTGTTGTAAAAAGATACCGCAGGATATCCAAATATAAGAAAAAAACATTAAAGCAGTGGTCCACAACCTGCGTCCAGCGGGTCCTTTCGCATACGGCCCATCCGGTTAAATAAAATTCCACAAAGTTTGCGGTAATTATGGATCATTCCACAGCCGAACTGTTGAATACAAGAACGAGTCGTAGAAGCGACCCGTTCTCATCTGACAAATGTCAACCGTGTGCAAATTTTGGGCACGCGTTTGGCGTGTTTCCCAACTATGGCGATGAAGGGACAAAAATCATTGGCAAATTTCAAATGCTGTATGAACGAGAAATTTCTACCTAGTATATGAATTATCGTTAACTACAATTTCATAACGTTTAGTTTTATTAACATAAACGTTAAATAGGTTAGACATTGGCAGAATACCGAATATTTTTTGTATCCTGTTTTTTGTTAAACCTTGTGAATTTATTTCTATTTATTATTTTTTTGTGTTTAATTCGTAAACTCCATTTAATTTTATTAAACAAATCAAATTTATTATTAAGTTCTGCAAGTATTTTTATTATTATTATTGTGACAGCTGTTTCGGCGTTCAAGGCCATTTTCAAACTGCGGTTAATCCACATTTTGATGATTTATTCATATGATTTTATTCACTCACCCCATTCTAATTCGGATAAGTTTTTGAAAATAATGATTTATTATCGGTAATACCGATTTAGTTAGAAACTAATTAAAATTCTCTATTATGTGAGGTTTTTACATTAATAATGTGTTTACCCGTATTTAAATGATAATGTTTTATTAATTGATTTATTTAAATGTGTTATATTGTTTTGATAATGTGAACATACTGAGAAGCAGTGAATATATAATTTTTTTTACTTTATTAATTAATGTTATATTAGGATCATTCAACTTGCAGAACTTAATAATAACATTATTAAATTTGATTTACATTAAATTTAAAAATAAAATGATTTATATTTGTTTATTATTTTAGATTAAAATTTGTAATTAATAAAAAAATATATATATATTATTATGTAAAAGCCCCCTGGGGGTACAAATAAAATGTACGAAAGGAGGTTTGGTACGTAGAACAATAGATGCAATTTAAAAAAAAAATCTCTTTATAAAACTCAAAAAGATGTCGTAACAAAATTTTGTTTGGAATCTGATTTTCAGAATGATAAAAAAAGTAGAGTATTTCTATTGGTTTGATGTATGACCCTGAAAAAATTTCGCCGGCGGCGTTTTCTTTTGCTGTCTATGAATTTTAATGGGTTCCATCCTATAGGGGTGGGTGCGCGGCCAAATGTCATTTCTGTAACATATTAATCAACAGAAGTGAGTTTTGATATTATTTCTTATTTATTAGCAAAAGATCTAATTGCTATGATGAAAACATTTAACGGTTGCCGTTCAGTTTTAAATTTTCATTAATAAATATTTCAGAATTATAAAAATCGAAACATTTATTGATTTGATCTGGGCGAAAATTTTTCGCCTGTGGCGCTTTTTTGTGTGTTCTGTGTTCTGTGGATTCTTATACGATATTCATTTTTTTTTATTTACACTAGCCAAGTCACTGACTGCAAAGTTAACCATGTTAATTGTAGGTACCCTACTGCCTGCGGCACGCGACCAAATTGGAAATGAATAAATTAATCCTCCAACAAAAAAGGTTGTGTACCACTGAATTAAAGGTGCGACGCTGAAATTGTAGTGGGTTTTTTCACAAGTACAACTAGCAAATACAAAGTTAGATCAGCACTTACTTGAAAATGGTATAAATTTGAAACAGTTAAATTTGTGGTGTTTTAAACAGAAAGTATAAAAAATTATGATAATCGTCAGTTTGATTATTCGAAATTTGAATAGTTCCTGCAAACCATCGATTCTCGGCCCTTTACAGCTTTTGCGCAAATATTGATAAGCAATATAATACATAAAAAAAAATAAAAACGAGAAAACAGAAAAATTCTTAAACCATTCGTTTTTTATAGCGTAATATTCACATTGAAGTTTATTCGCAGGAAAAGTGTTTATTGAAGACATTCCTCGTGAATCCAGCATCTGTTTTCGAGGAGTAAACTAAACTGCCAGCTGTTATGAACAGCGCGAAATGTTCTAAGATTATCTCTATCAGATGACGGGTTTGTTATCTCGAGATGGACTTAGACGCAAACAATTGACGCAGATACTCTCAGTATCGCCTTGGTGAAAGACCACCATTCAGAATCGAAACGTTGCATTTCTTGAAATGGGTTAGCCGTATTTGGTGACAAGAGCCTGGTACCGTCCAACCTTCTTCTCCAAATCTTTCCCCACCCCACCCACTCCCGCCTCACAACATACCCAGTGGCGTGCATAGACCTTTTAATCAGAGTAGGCAGTAGGAAAAACAGTGAATTAATTGATATTAACCGCCCTACCGATACGAACGTACGTGATACGGCCGCTATATTATCGCCTGAATGCGACAAGCCGTATCACGTACGTTCAGGTACAAAAAAAATATACCTGAAACTCGCAAAACATTCGTATACGTCAAGTTTGTGTCATCTCGTTTAGTGTTTCGAGGTCAGCCGAAGTCAACGGATGTGTTCGGGTATTTTCGTCTCTCCCATTCAAGTTACGTCACTAGTCTCTAGTACTCTGCATACTCTACATAAAACCCGATGTTTTTTTACCTACTTTTTTAATATTAACCCAAAGGACTTGGTTAACCTAAAAAAAACCTTACTACGGACGTAGTTTTTGCTCAGAATGGTTACGCTGCTGGCTTTTGACGATGTTTGTTGGGATTACCTGCCACATCAATTATATTACAGCATCACTAATGCATAATCCAACAAATTACCTTATCTATAATTTTTTATATTTTTTAAGACCAAGGATCATAAAATGACAATTATTTCGCTAGTAAAGTTGTACTAATCAATAAAGGTACCAACAGATGGCACTGGTTACTTCATTTAAAATTTGTAACAATAGGCACTGCCTTTTGCGATACTAACACAAACGAGTCTTCCCTTGAATGCGCATTGCGAACATATGTTGTTCATTTTTTGTATACAATACCGTCAACATTTGAATTATGACATTTTGTTATAGTGGGGCGGTCGGTGGGGGGCGCGCGGCGCTGCGCTTCTTAGTTGGAACTTCGCGCGTATTTTTTAAAGTATGGACTGGTTTCTTGCAAAGTTTACATAATTTTTATTTTTATGTGAATAAGGTAAGGTAGTGCCTATATGGAATTGTTTTTTTTTTACGAATACCACAGAAGAGTCCCAACTGCTCCCAACCGTCTGGAGCCAGTGAGACTATGGCATTCCCAATTGGGGAATGTTGTGAGGCTGAAGGTATTGGGGAGGGGAAAGAGAAGAGTAAGGTGGGGAAATACCTGGCTATTCAGATCTGGTCACCAAACATGGCTAAAAGCCATTTCAACCGACGTTTCTATTCTGATGGTGGTCTTTCATAAGGGCGATACTGAGAGTATCTTCCACTCTGGAACGTGTGCAAATATACTATATATTATTTATGGAATGCAGGCCTCTAAACATATCCCAATTGGGGATGCCATAGTCCCACTGGCTACGGACATTTGGGACTCTTGTGCGATATTTACATAAAAAATAATAACAAGTTCAGATTGGTAGTCGCCCAATTTCGATATGAAGATAAAACCTGTTGAAGATGTACATTATTATTACATAAAAGCAAATGGTAAACATACTTTACCGATGTGTCTACCTTGTTCAGCCAAGGAAAATGTTCAGTGTAGGAAGAACGCTTACCTGGAACAGAAAGAAAACAAAACATATGAGAAAAGTTACAAATGAGGATTGCAATCCCGCACTATTTCAGCAGATGACCGCCATAAAACGGGCATGTGCAGAGTTTGACAGTTAAAAACCGTACAAATTTTTATTGTACTTAACGACTAAAGAAATAAATCCGGCACTTATTATTGCCAGGTTCCATATTAAAAAAAAAATCCCAGCAAGGCCGGGTACACATCATTAGATAAAAACACGTCTGAAAGTAACTAACTTAAATAATATCGTAATAAAATTGACGTTGGCGAAGTAAAAATATTGAACGGGTAAATATTAAAAGGTAAACATGTAGCACTTGAGATAAAAGTGACAGGGGATATCAGGTGGTTTGGATCAGTGTGAAAATCATCATTTTCCTGATATCGTTTAACGGCCGACTAGCTTTATTGACCGATATTGGCCTGCAGCCAACTACCGTCTGTCTGCCGTAAAACTAAGGACTCGAAAGAAAAACGTCCTATATTTATTTTCTTATTTACTCTCGCCTCCTGAACTCTTGACCATCTGCTGCTTCGACACGCTTCTTCCTCTGGCTGCATAAGTCCTGGGCCTGCATCCTCGAGACAAGAGGGCGTCACCGCAAGGCACCTCCATATTACGCACTGGTGCGTGAGGAGCAGCATCCCCCAACCAGCATCCCTCGAAGGGGGGAAATAGCGGTTAGAACCAGCCTCCCCACATTTAACAGTCGTACGGCCGTTCTTCCCAACTCTACTGAACAACGGCTGAGTCGAAATTTTGCATCAACACTTAATTTTTCGATCAATTTAGAATACCGATTTTTGTGGATTAAAGTTATCCTCAACAGAAAACTAGTTATAAAAAGTGTCAACAGGGTGAACAAACGTCAACGAAATGTCAAATGTCATTATTAGTTCACGATCTTTTTTACGCGATTCGATTATTGAATGACAAATACGTGTTTCCGTTTTAGAATGACAAAACATATTTATTGTATGTTTAAATAAGACTGAAGAAAACCCAACACATATTAGTAATTATAAGCTACGTTTTGTCTTGTTTTTTCACTCATCGAGAAACGTCAAATGTCAATTGTACGAAACGAACAATGTGGTTTGCGGCATTCAACACATTATTTTCATCATATTTGTAACACATGCGTTTGTGAAGTATAAAATGTCAGTTTATTGGTTAGTTCTTAAAATAAATTATATGTATTAATTGATAAACTAAAGTTTTTAAGACAAGATTTTTGTGCATAGCGCAAAGGGTAACAATTATTTTTATAAACAATAATTATTAGCCTGAAACACTCATCCAAATTGAAAAAACCTTTCAAGAAAAGATAAATGTCGCCGACAGGACTCGAACCTGCACCCTTCTGATTGCCGGTCAGGTGCTCTACCGTTGAGCTACGTCGGCTTATCGCAAACCCGCCAAGTTAATCAATATATACTAGTGTTTCAATCAATAATTACTGTTTTTATTATATTTCACCTGTAAACAACCAACTTTATTAGTGTGAGAAAGGCTTGTAACGGCTAAATCCCTCAATAGATGGCATCGAGACAAATTATGTCTACAATTTATTGGTGAAAAATGCTTTGACTTGTCAAATATTTATTAATTGATAAACTTTATCAATTAATAAAAATAAATAATAAAGTTTATCAATTAATAAATATTTGACAAGTCAAAGCATTTTTCACCAATAAAATGTAGACAACAATAAATGGAGCACAGACGTCAAGTGGAAGATGCTCTGAGGAAGAAATGTCATTGATCCCTTCGGCACCGGTGCATAGTCGGGAAACACGCCAAACGCGCGACCAACATTTGCACACGGTTGACATTTTTCACATGAGGACGGGTCGCTTCTACGGGTTATTCAACAGCTCGAGTGTGGAATGATCCGCCGGCGTGTGTTTCCTCCCTCCTACAACATGGGTCTCTTCAAGTTCCGAGTTTACTCCTCCCTATCCTCTAAAATACCCTCCATTCAACATCCCCAAAGATGATATAGGCCTTGAGGGAAATTATTTCCCTCACAGCCTTCTGTGTGGAGTAATTGAAAAAAAAATAGCATTTTAAAATAGCGCTGTGAATTTTTTTATACCTATAACTTGAGAACCGCACGTGTTATTTATATTTTTCGGAGCAGACTTTGTGATTTTTTTCTATCGAGGCAATTTCATATAATTATTTTTCAACTAGACATCTGAATAGATTACCTTAAAAAACATTTAACCAGTTATTATATTTACCCTGATGAAGCTTGAGTTTAGCGAAACCGGTTGGTGAAAATAAAATATATTCGTGGTTTGTAACAACGTGTTTCATTTACTTAATATATATTTTTAAAGTGCATAAAAACTTCTAATTTTCAAGGGAAGTATGTAATGTGTACGTAGAAATTCTGAATGCGGGGGTTTACAAAGGAACCACAGACAGCATCTTTGGAGATAACATATGGAATCTAAGGTCTTCCTGTAAATCAAAACATCTTGACAAATTAATATACTCGTATTTTAAAACACCGTGCATCTCTGGGAATGTGCGGAGGATCTTCCTCTAGGAAGTGAATCAGGATCTTGAAACATAAATTTTGGCATAAACCACCTGCTACAATTTCCCGGAACGTCCCCTACACTTTCTACCCATCTACTAAAGAAACCATTAATTAATTATTTTACATTTTGCAACTGTAGTTTGCGTGCATAAATGCAGGTAAGAATTTACAAGAAACAGAAAAACGGACAAAAAACAATAAAAAATAAAATGCTAATTCTGACTTGGCGCAGTTTTCTTCCGTTCCTGCAGGTCAATGTCAAGAATCAAGCTTCGTCAGACAAAACAAGAATCCAGTGAGTGGCACCTTACAAAAAAAGAACACATCCGTACCAAACCAAAAAACCTATAGTATAACATCAAATATACCTTTTTACTCGCGTTATTTATTTTAAACGTCAACTTTTCAACGCATTTTAACTGCGATTGCAAAGGGCGATCCACCCCGATCAAGTAATCAAAATGTGACTTAGTAAAAGAGGCACAACTGAAAGTACTGATTGATTTTAGATAGGTTAAAGTTGAATTGACCTTTTTATTGTTTTGCGAGATTTGTTAATAAATTTTTGATTAGGTTTATTATAGTATGATCTTTGTATTATAAGGCGAAGGGTTGAGGTGAATGAACTTCTACAGTGACTCAAGTCAAGAGTTCCAGGAATGCATTTCTGGTTGGAGACGTGCAGGGTTATGGATCTGCCGCTGACAGATCCGTTGTCGGGTCTCTTTCCGTTACGCGCGTCGTTTATACGAAAAAGGGAGAGGTTACGACGGAGCTATCGGCGGTATGCCTTTATTAAAGATCTCCTATGTGAGTAGAAAGAAAATAATGAAAATCGCAGAATGAAGAAATTGGGCGGGGTTAATAATTTTTTTAAGAAATTTAATGTAAATCAAATTTAATAATGTGATTATTAAGTTCTGCAAGTATTTTAGTTATTAAATAAATGAATTAAAAATTACTTTCTAATCACCACTTCATTAATATACACATATCAACATGTTTCGAAAGCGATGCTTTCCTCATCAGGAATATACAGAATACTAAAAAATAATAATGTCAAGTATGGACAAATGACAAACATAGACCACAAAATAATGTAAGAATAGACAAATTATGGCAGTGAGGCATGGAACTGGCAGAGGAAGGATGAAAGTAGACTGAATGCTGTAGAAATGAGATCTCTGAGACGAATAATAAATAATAATAATAAATGGATTATTTCTATAGCGCCGTTTTCGTGAGAAAATCACCTCAAGGGCGCTGTGTGGTAAAACCATGTATGGTCGTGTGAAAAATATTGAGATTCGTAAAGAATGCAAGGCTGATGTAAGAGTAGTGAACCGCCAATAATATGGGTTTAAAAATGGAGAACAATATTGACAAATCTTGAATTCGAGATATGATAACTAGACAGTGTCTCGGATGAATAATAATAATAAGAATAGCTGTCAATAATATTGGATTAAAAATGGAGAATAATATTGACAAATCTTGAATTTGAGATATGATACCGAAGAAGATGACATAAATTGAACTGGTCTAATTAGCTAAGTTGGCAAAGCAGTTGCCCCGGATAGGCAGAGGTCCTGGGTTCGAGTCCTAGATGCTAATCTTTTTATTTACCGTTGTTTTTTCCGGTTATATATTATTTTCTTCAATGATTAATTTTAAACAACTTGTTTATCGTCGTATCGTCTTCTATGTTCTTAAAAAAATCTCACACAGTGGACATTTATAATAGTCTACGTTATGAAGATCACCGCATAATCAATCCGAACTAATCGCTCACACCCCATTAAAAATCAATATTCCCAACATGCTCGATCGATCATCCGATTATTCACAAACCTGTTCTTCATATGCACAGACGAGGTTTAACGTACCGAAACGGGTTTTACTATTACTGATAAATAATACCATACACGAAATACGCAGATAGTAAATTTCATTATTAAGTAATACGAGTATGGTGTAGTTTTTCACGAGCAGCATTATTACTGCAATTAGCCGTGGGTTATGGCCTCCATTGATCCGTGGAAGTTCGGCAACGCCCAAGGTCGTCCCAGAACCGGAATTAATTGGATGCTGCGATGGTCCTAAAACTATGGCTCGCGGCAGAAATTTATTTAAAAAAAAAATGAAACTAAATTTGGTTCTTTACTTAAATCTTGCAAAATACTATTCAATGTAAATTCGTAATTTTTAGGCGAAATTCAAATTTTCATGTATTTTCGTATATTAATTTGATACAAGCCATAAGTGCGGGAAACACCGATTTATGCTAATCCCTAATACGGTACCCGAGGTCCGTCTACCTGAGGGTAATTTACAAACGCCCGGCTTTAAATCCCGGGAATTTCGCAGTCGCCAGAAAAAGGCAGTTAAGGGAATTAACAGCGAACCAATTAAAAGCCACCGAGCCACAGTTCGTAGTTCACGAAGGAACCCGAAGAATAGTTCGGATGTGATAAAAAAGGGGGACTTTGGCCGAAGCAAAGTCAGTAGTGGACAGAGACGAGTCGGTAGAGACCGTCCGGCTAGTGGTCGTAGTCGAGACTCCCGTCTCCTACAAAGCAAGCAGGCCACTTGCATCCCCAGCCTGAGACGCTGCGGGAAAACTCGGCAGGAACCGCTGAACCCCAACGCCCACCGCTCGAGTGCAGTCGAGTGCCCTTCGCCTCCTGCCTTCCAGCGCCGTGATCCCATCAAGGCACATATCCACCACCGCAGTAATCACCACCGGACAGCAGTCGAGCGCCTCTGGCATCCTGATGATCATCCTCTGGAACCTTCTGAAACCGGTCGTCAAGTGAAAGCCGAAACGCGTGTCCGCCCAGCACCAAAACCTCCCCCTACCGGAAGTACCACCTGCTCTCTGAGGCTTCAACACCAACATCGAGACGACTGTAATCTCCCCACTGGACCGTGTGCAGATTACCCGTAAAAACAGTTCGTGTAATTAAGTGACACCCACAATACCTACCAGTTAAGAATGTATTTTAGATTGTGAACAAATAAAATACTTGACACTCAACGAAGTTACCTGTTTCTACTGAACCCCAATGACCCCATCATGTCAAATTGTTTTTGTGTTTAATTCGTAGAACTCCATTTAATTTTTTTTTTAATTTAATGTAAATCAAATTTAATAATGTTATTATTAAGTATTGCTAGTATTTTTAGTTGTGTGATAGCTGTTTCGGCGTTTAAGGCCATTTTCAAACTGTTTCAACTGCCTTGGCCTCTTGGCCTTAAAAATACTAGCAAAACTTATAATACCATTATTAAATTTGATTTACATTAAATTTTAAAAAAAAAACGTGTATTTTCTAGAATTTTAAAATAAAAAAGTAATATTGAATGTTCTAAATACTTCTCCATCTATGGTTCTGAATAGCTTGAATAGCCATAAAATGGAATGCAGCTAACTTCGCATCGAAAACGGACTTTTGTTAAAAAAAAAATACCAAATGGGAACAGAGGACCACTTTTATTAAAAATTATTCCAAAAATAACACAAATTTTCCGCAAAAATAAAGCGATTTTTCAGGTCCCTCCCTGGTCATAAGTCATCAGTGTTGTTTGTAGGTATATATTTGATAAACTTCAAAAACAACGCACAATACAATTACTATACTAATACAATAATACACAATGCAAGTTTGTTGTTACTAAAAGAAAATAAAATAAAAACAGCGCAATTTTCGCGAAATATAATCTCAAGGGCTTTTTACAACTCAAAAAAAAATACGACCACTGATAAGATAAATATATAGAAGTTTATTGGGGGCGTGTCCGTGTGCCCAAAGTAAGTTTGTGCTTCCTTACTTCTGCCGAAATTAATCAAACATTTTCAAATATCGACGGCCTACATGGTCGAGGGGTAAGGCTCTCGACTACGAATCCGAAGGTCGCGGGTTCAAATCCTGGCGTGCGCAAATTTTATTTAATTAATTTGTGCTGTTTCACAATTAATTAATTTAAAAATAATACATAGTATATTTGCGCACGTTTCAGAGTGGAAGATACTCTCAGTATCGCCCTGGTGAAAGACCGCCATTCAGAATTGAAACGTTGCTTGAAATGGATTTTAGCCGTGTCTGGTGACCATATCTGAATAACCAGGTATTACCCCACCATCCTCTTCCCCTTCTCCTTCCCCTCCCCAATACCTTCAGCCTCACAACATTCCTCAATTGGGGATGCCATAGTCTCACTGGCTCCAGACGGTTGGGAGCAGTTGGGACTCTTGTGGGGTATTCATATAAAAAATATTGATACAAGCCATAAGTGCGGGAAACACCGATTTATGCTAATCCCTAATACGGTACCCGAGGTCCGTCTACCTGAGGGTAATTTACAAACGCCCGGCTTTAAATCCCGGGAATTTCGCAGTCGCCAGAAAAAGGCAGTTACGGGGATTAACAGCGAACTAATTAAAAACCACCGAGCCACAGTTCGTAGTTCACGAAGGAACCCGAAGAATAGTTCGGATGGGATTAAAAAGGGGGACTTTGGCCGAAGCAAGGTCAGTAGTGGACAGAGACGAGTCAGTAGAGACCGTCCGGCCAGTGGTCGTAGTCGAGACTCCCGTCTCCTACAAAGCAAGCAGGCCACTTGCATCCCCAGCCTGAAACGCTGCGAGAAAACTCGGCAGGAACCGCCGAACCCCAACGCCCACCGTTCGAGTGCAGTCAAGCGCCTTTCGCCTCCTGCCCTCCGGCGCCGTGATCCCACCAAGGCGCATACCTACAGCTGTAGGAATCACCACCAGGCAGCAGTCGAGCGCCTCTGGCATCCTGCTGATCATCCTCTTAAACCGTCTGAAACCGGTCGTCAAGTGAAAGCCGAAACGCGTGTCCGCCCAGCACCAAAACCTCCCCCTACCGGAAGTACCACCTGAACATCGAGACGACTGGTAATCTCCCCACTAGACCGTGTGCAGATTACCCGTAAAAACAGTTCGTGTAATTAAGTGACACCCACAATACCTACCAGTTAAGAATATATTTTACATTGTGAATTAATAAAATACTTGACACTCGACGAAGTTACCTGTTTCTACTGAACCCCAATGACCCCATCATGTCAATTGGCGCCAACGTGGATTCATTTCGTGTTTGAAAAAACTGCCCTATGGGACAGATTTGAATTCGTACCCACACCCTGAGATCGGGTTCAGTAAATTCAAAAGTGCAGTGTAATTTCAATCTCAAAATTTAAATTTCAGTGGTCATAAAAATGCCGCGTAAAAGTGAAAGTGACTCGAGCCGGACCGTTTACAAGAGCCGAAACAAACCCTCGGCCTCAGGTAAACAAAGCAGCCGACATACGGACCATGTCGCCCCCAAAAACCAGCGTTCTAGAGCGAGGAAAGATTACACGTCGCCTAAGCGCGTCTCGCCCAGAAGAAAAATAGACCGATATTTCGACGCGTGGTCTCCGCCGAGGACTAAAACCAGCCATCTCTGGCAGAGCTATTTCTCCAACAACAATCACGATGCTAAACCGCATGACAGGTCTAGTCATAGTTCAAGCCGTCGCTCACCTTCAAAATTGAAGCATATCTCTGACTATAACTACGATTCTAAGTCATATATCAGACCTAGTTATCATTCACGCCGCCGATCACCGTCAAGCACAAGCCAACGCTCCAGCAGGGATGATGATAAATGGAGGTCGCCAGCACGCGAGGATTATACGTCGGGAGAGAAGGAATATTACGGATCGCCTTCAAGAGAGCGATCATATTATCGTGAGTACGATGAGCCACGATACAGACGCGGAAATGATACTTCAAGAAAGAAAGAATATTATGTATCTCCTTCAAGAGAGAGATCATATTATCGCAAGTATGAAGAAGGAGATTATCGAGAAGCATATGAGAGGGACGATCATCGCTCGCGCTATTACGATGAACAACGATATGGACGCGAGGATTACTCATCAAGAGAGAAGGAGCATTATAGATCTCCTTCAAGAGAGAGATCATATTATCGCGAGTATGAGGATGGAGATTATCGAGAACCATCTGACAGGGACGATCGTCGCTCGCGCTATTACGATGAACAACGATATGGACGCGAGAATTATTCATCAAGAGAGAAGGAGCATTATAGATCTCCTTCAAGAGAGAGATCGTATTATCGCGAGTGTGATGATGGAGATAATCGAGACGATCATCGCTCGTACTATTACGAGGAACCCCGATACGAAGAAGCGAACTCACCATCACGCCTGAACGATTATAATTACAGGCCGTTTCAAGGTTCGGCTGAAAACCTTGTGGCGCCCTCATCAAGCGAAGATATCAGACCACCACTAACAGCGGAATTCGAGAGACAAGATATTGACGATTGGAAAATATTTTCAAATAAGTGCGAGATATATTTCGAAACATGGAAAGTTACAGAAGGCGAGAAGTGTGACATAGCGATAAGTCAATTTCGTGGCGTGAATTTAGCATTTTCTATGGCGTGGGGTCAAATAATCGAAAGCAAAGGACCACTTGATTGGAAAAGGTTCCGGGAGATAGTTAATTGGTGGTGCAATTTTCCGTTAGAAAAATTTCTGCATACCGCAGAGGCAACACCACAAATCATCGAAGAAGAAGAAACTGCCTCACCGCCTTGTCAACTGGAGATAAACACGGCGGCGGAGACAGCCAATAACGAGGAATCTGCCATATTTCCTAATGTTGGCGCTTCACCGGAGTTAGATTCACCTATCCAAAGTGAATTATCAGAAATAGAGCCTTAATCAACTTCGCCTGTAGCGACGCCGGCCCATGACGTCATTGAAAACAAGTACGCAGAAGATGGGTCCCCTATGGAAGTGAGACCTACCGAGGTATACCAAATAGTACACTCGGCAGAAGTGAAAATGGCTGATGTACCGCAAACAATAATACCTAGCAGCATCATAATGGAAACAAGCGACAAACAGCAGATAGAGATATTGCCGATCGAAACCTGTAAATCAGAGAAAATGGAAATCCGACAGTACGCAACACCAAGGTTCTTTCTCTGCCACCCAAATTGCAGCGAGGAACTCTATAAAGACATCAAGAAGCCGGGGTGGAAATTAAAAGCAGCGCTGTTTCACCGCAAGAAACTGGGGTGGATTGATACAAGCCATAAGTGCGGGAAACACCGATTTATGCTAATCCCTAATACGGTACCCGAGGTCCGTCTACCTGAGGGTAATTTACAAACGCCCGGCTTTAAATCCCGGGAATTTCGCAGTCGCCAGAAGAAGGCAGTTACGGGGATTAACAGCGAACTAATTAAAAGCCACCTAGCCACAGTTCGGAGTTCACGAAGGAACCCGAAGAAGAGTTCGGATATGATTAAAAAGGGGGACTTTGGCTGAAGCAAGGTCAGTAGTGGACAGAGACGAGTCAGTAGAGACCGTCCGGCCAGTGGTCGTAGTCGAGACTCCCGTCTCCTACAAAGCAAGCAGGCCACTTGCACCCCCAGCCTGAGACGCTGCGAGAAAACTCGGCAGGAACCGCCGAACCCCAACGCCCACCGTTCGAGTGCAGTCGAGTGCCCTTCGCCTCCTGCCCTCCAACGCCGTGATCACATCAAGGCACATATCCACCACCGCAGGAATCACCACCGGACAGCAGTCGAGCGCCTTTGGCATCCTGCTGATCATCCTCTTGAACCGTCTGAAACCGGTCGTCAAGTGAAAGCCGAAACGCGTGTCCGCCCAGCACCAAAACCTCCCCCTACCGGAAGTACCACGTGCTCTCTGAGGCTTCCAACACCAACATCGAGACGACTGGTAATCTCCCCACTGGACCGTTTGCAGATTACCCGTAAAAAACAGTTCGTGTAATTAAGTGACACCGACAATACCTACCAGTTAAGAATATATTTTACATTGTGAATTAATAAAATACTTGACACTCGACGAAGTTACCTGTTTCTACTGAACCCCAATGACCCCATCATGTCAATATATATTCTAGAATACATCGATACCCTCGTTCAATAGGGAACTAACTCAAAATATCTCATTTTGAGAAAACTGGATTTGAAAATTTATCACAAAGACATCGCTGCGATGTAAAGTTATCTTGTCCAACTAAAACATAACAGTAGATATTTGTAATATAACGTTTTAATCTGTAGCAAACTGCCAGGTAAGTAAGTATGTTTCTGTATCTGTTTGTACATAATAAGATAAACCGTA
This sequence comes from Halesus radiatus, assembly GCA_022606495.2. Lineage (NCBI taxonomy): Eukaryota > Metazoa > Arthropoda > Insecta > Trichoptera > Limnephilidae > Halesus > Halesus radiatus. The sequence continues at coordinate 559,968 of JAHDVE020007474.1, read as the reverse complement.
GCAAGTAGTATTTGTACAGCGCCCTTGAGGTGATTTTCCACAAAAACGGCGCTATACAAGTCATCCAAGTATTATTATTATCATTATTATTAGACGTAACATTTAGTAATTTATCAACCTATCACATCTATGCAATGGTTAACGACACTTTCATATAAAAAAATTCTAAATTAATTGAAAAATTCATAATATATATATATATTTTTTTTAAAGTACAATAAAGGTGCTTTGTATGGTGTTTTATAATGTGGAGTGTAAGGTAGGTTTGAAGGGGTGATACTGTGAATGGAGTGTTATATGTGTCGTGGCCACCTGACTAGGAGAACCTGTGCTGAGGTGTTCACGTGGATGTGTTAAATGTGATACAAGTATTGATTAGTTTTGCTATATAAATGTAAATTAGGTATAGAATTTGGAGAGAAATACATCGGAAAAAGAGAGGACAGACTATCAAGTAAGCATAGTATTTTATGTATTGGATTATGTTTGGTTTGGTTTTATCATGTTTTGAATAACATGAATAATACTTTGTTTTTTTATCCAGGCTGTGACACATTTATGAGATTAATTGAAGATATAATATTTATAGTTAATATTGTATTTTATTTCTTTCGGATACTATATTATATAATTTGATAGCCAATAAATAAATAATTAACATGTAATTACAGTTATTTTCAACTAAGTTTGATAATATTAAAGTATATTGCATGGAAAAGAGACATTTTAACAAAAATTTTAAAAGCAATATTAATATTTAATCATTGAAGAAAATAATAATACCATAATAATAATAATAATAATAATAATAACATAACTAAATGAAACATGAAAACGAAAAAAAACAACATAAAATAAACAAGATATCAATCGCATCTGGGACTCGAACCCAGGATCTCTGCCTTTCCGGGACAACCGCTTTACCTACTTAGCTAATATTGACAAAGTCTTGAATTTGAGATATGAGACCAGTTCATTTTAGGTCATCTTTATCGATATCATGTCTCAAATTCAAGACTTTGTCAATATTAGCTAAGTTGGTAAAGCGGTTGTCCCGGAAAGACAGAGGTCCTGGGTTCGAGTCCCAGATGCGACTGACATCTTTTTATTTTCTGTTGTTTTTTTGTTTGTTTAATGTTTCATTTAGGTTATGTTAATATTATCTTCTTCAATGATTAAATATTACAATATTAATAATATTAGTGTATATATTATTAATGTAAGTAAAGAACATATATCTATCTACAGACTCGTGAAATTTGGGATTTTCAAGAAGTAATAAGATGGTTGGAAAAAGATTCCGCTGGGCAACATAAAAATAAGATGGTCAAAAATAGCTTGGCCAGCGACTTCCGCTAGGGCTAGGACTATTGTGCTATACCTTAAAGCTGAAAGTGTGAAAGTTTACGTATTTTTTTCAAAAATGAGTGATGAATGCCACGGGCATCATAAATTCGTACCTTATCAATGACAAAAACACGGAAGTAAAATACAACCGTTAATAAGACAAAAGATAAACATCCCATGTCCAATACAAAAAAAATTACCTCAAACCAGTTTTTCCACTAATTTTGTAAATGAGACTTTCACAATTTTCACCTTTAAGGTACAGAAATTCTAAACAAGTAAAGGAATAGATACAACGTTCACGATGCGCATGTTTTATCGATTCAGAAAACATACTTTCTGCTTTGGAGGTAAAATTCACTAAAAATGTCGTTAAGTTTAGTAAGATTATCATATTAATTATTGGTATTTTTCATCCGATGTTATTCTTTGTTTCAATCATTTTATTTTATGTGGCTGCACTCTTATAGTAGATATTAGTTCTTACTCAGTTCAGCAAACGCAGACAAAAATAGACAATTTCCTAAAATCAGATTATTGTACCTTTCTATGGTTTGAAATGTCAAATTTATAAATAACATGAAGTGTATAATTCATCCTTGTTTTCTACCGAAAATCTCAGTAAACAGCAGCGTTCATTAACTTACTTCATTAATCAGTGTTAACAACAGCAGTGTTTTTATCTAACGAACAAACAATTACACAATCCACGTGAACATTTTCTCGACATATTCCATCCATTGAAAGTCCAAGACTTACAATCTTGGGCCAGATTGAGAACTTACTGGCGCGGACATTGTTTCTTGCAATGTCAGAATTCACGGATTGATTCAAAACCGAATTTGCCGGTGCGATTGAATCAAAATAGATTTGTTAAAATCGATCGACTTCACCATGAGGACAGCTAGTTCTGGTGTCACATTGATCTCTTTATCGATTCTCATGTCACGACTTTCTTTTTTTTTTTTAATTAAGCTACAGTATAAAGTTTCTAAACGCCCCCGATTCTTGACTGAATATAAAAATGGTGGTTATATAATCAAAAGTTACGGAGTAATCTCAATTTTAAAGTTTGACATTCTCTAAAAATCAGACACACTGAAAGTTTGTACATACAATAATTTATCATTTAACCTGAAATATGTTTTATTCAGAAAAGACAAAATAACCAATTTAGTAATAAATCACAGAAAATGAATACTTTTTAAAAGCAAGGTTGTATTTACCAACATTGGCTGTTGAGATTGAACATATTTGACAAGAAAGTGGACTTGCAATGTTTTTACAAGCTTTTTGAAGGAGTATTACATGAAAATATATTCAATTTAATTAAGTAAAAAAGGTACCTAAGTTATCTTACAATATTTTGACAGTAACGGTACACAACGAGTTTGGCTTGTTCGTTGCCGTTTACAGACGTTTACCTACCTTATTATCGAAAACACTGGACTTAAGGTAACTTCTTAAAAAAAATGAGTAGCTGATAAACCGAATCTTTATTTTATAAAAAAAACCTTTGTAACTTTCATCCATTCGTTTATTTTAGATTGGACCGGTTTCACCCTATCACGGGCATCTTCATAATGGCACAATTAAAACTGTATTCATAATGTAGAAAGAATTCAAAGAAAATTTTTACGTTTCATTAACTTGAAAGTGTTTACCTTTAGAGCACATAAATTACTCATTGTTAATGAATATTTTAAATATTCCAACTTTAGAAAACAGACGGAAAATTAACGACATAACCTTTTTATTCAAATTATTAAATTGTTAATTCGATTGTTCTGAACTCCTGCATTTAATCAACCTACAGAGTGGAAGATACTCTCAGAATCACCCTGGTGAAAGACCACCATTCAGAATTGAAACGTTGCTTGAAATGGCTTTTAGCCATGTTTGGTGACCAGATCTGAATAGCCACGTATTTCCCCTTTTCCCAGCTTCCTCTCCCGCTTCTCCTTCCCCTCCCCAATACCTTCAGCCTCACAACATTCCCCAATAGGGAATGCCATAGTCTCACTGGCTCTAGACGGTTGGAAGCAGTTTGGGACTCTTGTGCGGTACTCATATAAAAATAAAAAAAAACAATCATTAACATTATACATATGTATATCCAGTTCCAACTATAGTTTGCATTCCCCAATTCAACGCTTACACAGTATTGCTAACAAATACTTAAATGATATGGATGTATTTGACAATAATCTAAACATTGCAAATTTCAAAAAAAAAATTGAACGAATTATTTCTACCTAGTTTATAAATTATTGTTAACTACAACATTTACATTATTTACTTATTTGTTATTAATGTTAATATTGACTTTGTGGATATTGTATTATTTATTTTATTCTGTTCCTTTATATTCCTGTGTATTTTTAGCTTTGGTGCAGTTTTTTCTTTTTTCTAATTTCAAGTGTAATTAACTTTTATGAATGTTTCCTAATTTTTTTTCATGTGATTTAAAAATGATGTATTTGCATGTAAAATCCCTTTGGGCGTTAAAACAATAATATGAATAAATAAATAAAAATAAATATATGTTAGGAGTGAGTGCCAGTGCTCTTTCTAATAATGTACATTTATGATGTGAAAATTGTTATATTGTTGACGGTACGGCTTTACAAATATATTTAAAACTACTTTCGGGTTGGTTTATTACCTTCTGGAAGACGGATTACGTTGGATTACAGCGTAAATAAGAATTGTATGAATGTGAATGAAGCAAGAAGTGTATGCCAAAATCGAGTTGTTTGGCGGTCCGTCCTCTTTCCTTACCCCTGCGGGGAAACGGAGTGATGGTTGGTTAGTTAACTCTATCTAAAATTTGACAAAATTTTGGTTGTATTCCAACTATACATCAATGTTTATTACTTATTACTATTTACTTATTATATTTTTTACATCTATCTATTATTGTTTACTTATTACTTTTTTTTATTTTTTAAAAGAAAGACTAATATTCCCTTGTTACGAATAACCTGACATTATTTGAAAATCTCCTACTACCATCACAGTAAGCGGAAGATGTTGCTTGTGTCGTAATGTAGGACTTAGCCAGCCGAGGAATTGAACTCATGACCCAAACGCGATACCAACTCGGCTAGTGACCGGTCAACTACTATTTACATAATTTTATTTACTTATTATTATTTACCTATTTTTATTATTGTGTACTTATTACTATTTACTTATTAATATTTACTCAATATTATGTGTGTATTATATTGACTTATTTTTATTCACGTATTATTATTTACTTATTACCATTTACTGATTATTATTATTAAACTGTAAAGCCACTCATCTCAACACGGGTCAGTCCTAGTGAGATGAATGGCTAATGTTTTTTTTTTTTTTAAATTTAAGTATAAATAAAAATGGTATTTCCTCACAGTTCGACATTCTGCGGACAGGGGGACAGAGCACGTTGGATGTATGTTGGATGGATTAGGCTGGGAACAATGACCAATAACCAGGCCGTCTGAAGCGACTCTTCCGCAGCCGTACCTACACACTATGCACGACTATCCTCGCGAGTACTATAGAATGGACGAGCAGGGAACGCAAACTTTTATATGTTTTTAATGTTAATAACACGCATTTTTCAAGGCACATACATATTAACACTCTCGTTCCGAAGGGAGGTATTTCACTCACCCAAACGAGAGTTTTGTGCGATACTGTGTTGTTTTTTTATATCATATATTATATAATTGAGTTAATTCTAGATAAACTAGTCGGTAATCTAATTAAATAAGATGTTAAATAATATTTATCAAATTCCGACAAAATTGCTCCCCCTGCCAAGTTCGTATCAGCACTACTTAAGGAAAAGTCCTCGCCGCGAACAAGCCGCGAGTGGGGTCATAAAATATGCATTTTACTGGAAATCATAGTATAAAGAAGAACACAAGTAATGCGACGTGGGCGTGTTTCGTGATTAAAAAGTGTGTCCATTTGGGCCTCAAATTTCTAATGCAAAAAATTATTTCACCGTCATTTTATTTCGATCAAATGGAATGGCGATATACAGTGCAGCCAGTGTAAGAGAGGCAGCGCTGTATTTCCATTGGCTCTCTCGGGATTACAATCAAAAGGCACTAAATCAAAGGCACACAGACTTCTAATTAAATCTACGTGGAAGCCATTTCTACAGTGTGTATGGCTGCAATAACTATATTTGAGTCACGCTGGCTTTCGCACTACCTTTTTACAGTTTGCATTATTTAATGAACTGTTGACTGAAGATGGACGATGTCCGGTCAAAACGGTAGTAACTAATATGTGTTACTGGAAAGGGCAAAAAGAATATTAAGAGTCACGGTCGCTTGGCGATTTTATGGGGGAACCTAGTGACCCCCTTCGGATCGTACGTTATATTTTTACCTTCAGACACGTAAAGGTTATTCACTCAAAAATAAAGGTTTCAAGTTTTTTAAAAATGAATTAAATCAGTTCCCCGTCGTGGTGAGTACGTGTACCACTGCTTCCACACCCATGAGCAGTGAACACAGATTATAATAACTATTACATTATGGTACCTTTACAAGTGGATATATATGTATATATATATATCAGGGTCGGCACGGAGCCTAAATCACCTGTCTAATGGAGAGGAACACCTCCAGATAGACAGGTACCGGCTTCCGTTTGAGACAGGTTTTTTTAACGATGGGAAGAGCGTACTATATAATAATACATTATGGTGATTAGTTCAGAAGTGAACCGACCATTGTCTATTTTTTCTCATAGGTTAATGATGCTAATATATGTAGCGATGAACGTTTTTCAATGTGTTTCAAGTGTAGTATTTTCTAAATATTATTTTGTTTCATACGTTATAAATAACAATAATGTTTTATTACCTTGTTTTTTAACCAAACTAGCTGATGTGTACCGGCCTTGCTCGGGTTTATATAAAGTTATGAAGTTGTGAATTCTTGCTTGTCATTAGGGTGCCATAATTGATTTGACAGCGAAAATAACTATCTCTAAACAATGAAACTATTTGAAAATTTAATTTCATTCCAAACGTTTATTTTTTCAAAACATATCTAAATAATAGAGTTCTTATGTAGGCACCTGCTTGTGTTTTACATTTTGAAAATACTCTACCCAAAAAAACCTTGTTCTTTTGAATAATCTGTAGCAAACCAGAGTGTTATATCTATGGGTTAACCTAAATAAAACATGGCGGGTTCAATGTTTTTCATACTAATTTTAAAACGTTAAAGCAACAGTTTTACATATTTGATTTCATTCAAACTACTTTCTAAACCTTCCCGGCACTAATAAGAACAAACTGTGCTATTTTCAGCGAAACCTGTCCAGTGATTTTCGAGAACATCGAGGACAAAGAAACAAACAAACATACATTGATTTTTATATATAGATAATGATATCCTCACTGGGATTTCCAGTGCTGAGGATTTCATTTGCAAAGTATGAAATTAAATTATATTAAATTGATGGGATTGATGAAAAAAAAATATTGTGTCAATCAACTGTAAGCTGAGGTGTTGGGTGCAGTTGGGTGGTTTCAGTGTGTTAGTCTGTATTTGGTGTTAATATATTTTCTATTTCAGATCTCCCTATGTACCGTATTCAGCGTTTTATTTGATTTTTAAATTTATTATTGTTGTGATTTTTAAAGGATAGTGGGATTTTGGTGTAGATTTTACTACCATAGTATAAGAAGTTTATGTTTCCAAATGTTGTGTTTGTGTTGTTGGGTGTGTTTATGACTTTTGATTTTTTTTATTTATTTAGCTCAAATGGAAACGACGTTGCGTGCTGAATGTAATTGCGTTGATCTAGAAATTCCAGACACATAAAGCTGCGAAAATTTCATAACGCTCGGGGTAACTAACTGTTCGTAAGTTTTTGCTGTCTCATTAAAAAACCATAAGGGTAAACGAAACGTAATACTTATTCACAGATGGTGCTAATTTAAATATTTTAGAAGAAAAAACATTTCTGCACGGATTGCTTCTAAATATTGAGATGAATTGTATGTTGGCGGGTTGTTACTGTAGGTTTAAAGTTCAAGTACTTCGAGAAACTTATAATATATTATTGTAACACTAATAAAAAAGGATATTTTATTGCGCCCATAGATAGTGTATATTTCGAATACATGGGAAAAAAATTAAAAACAATATAACACTCTCGAGGGAAGTATGAGATTGATAGAGGTGAAGGAATTCAACAAGGTCTCGGTAGCTCAGTTGGAGAGACGCGAGTCTCGGATAGATTAGAGGTACTAATTTCAAGTCTCAGTCGCGATCGTATCTTTTTATTTTCTATGTCTACTTCTGTTTCATATTTTCATTGAGAATTATAGAAGTTATTTTCAATGATTAATTTAATTATCACTTTCCGCTGATTGTTGTGGCCGACCGAATAACGAGCTAAAAGTTTTTAGCTACGAGAAAATTGTCGCATTAAAAACAAAAAATCCAGAGAAGTTTTGCATTTTGCACCTTGTTCGATTTCGTTTTTTTCTGTGTAAATTTTTTGCGAAATTCTGAAGGAACCGGTTTCTCAAAAAAGGGATGCGGGGTGGTGTGCATAAAATGTTAACGATAAAAAATATTTATTTGTCAATAAGCTACTTAAGATTTTTTTTATATGAATATCGCACAAGACTCCCAACTGCTCCCAACCGTCTGGAGCCAGTGAGACTATGGAATCCCCAATTGGGGAATGTTGTGAGGCTGAAAGTATGGGGAGGGGAAGGAGAAGGGGAAGTGGAAGAGGAAGGTGGGGAAAAATACCTGGCTATTCAGATCTGGTCACCAAACACGGCTAAAAGCCATTTCAAGCAACGTTTCAATTCTGAATGGTGGTCTTTCACCAGGGCGATACTGAGAGTATCTTCCACTCTGAAGATATTTTATTTTAGCAATTGACAAAACTATCACTGCTCAGCCATACATTCCGGAGCCCGGAATGCAGCAGCTGGTTTTCAGCAGAGCCTCTAGAAATCAGATCAAGTTACATATCTTACATAAAATCTCTACACTTTTAAATAGAATAAATAAATTATTTATGCCAATATGCAATTGCACATAATCCTAGGTGTAATTATGAGAAATTTTAAAATAATAAAAATGATTTTTTCAGAGTATTTTTTTTTTACAGGATTCCCCGAGGGAACTATAACATCTTTGGGGATGCTGGGTGAAGGGTTTTTTAGACGATAGGAAGAAGTGAGTTTGGGTCTTGAAGAGACCCATGATGTAGGATGGAGGAAATACAGACACCGGCAGATCACGAGTCGTAGAAGAGACTCGTTCTCATTTGACAAATGCCAACCGTGTGCAGATGTCGGGCGCTAGCTTGCAAAGAATTGTTAATTAAAATGTCAAAGTTCAAAGGGTAATATAAAGCCCGTCATCGTGGCACCCACAGAGTATTTATTTTTCACCCCATCGCGCACGATTAATGTAGTTCTATTCGCCTCTGCCAACGGGTAACATGGCCCCAGACATCGGACGCCGGAGTTATCGACGGACGCGGTTCGGGGAATGTGGGCGTTGGGGGGAAATTCGCACATAAAGTGCACGAGTTTGTACTGCAAAACACAATCCACTTTCTGAGATATTCCTAATTTTTCACTTTTATCGGAGGTTAAATCACTTAACCCACGACTTTTTAGTGAATTGAGTAAACCGGGCCACTTGCTCTTTCGAAATGATGAATTAATATGGGTACACAAATTTACAGTTTTATTCCGAGCTTGGTGAAATTTCCACACTTGACCTTCAAAACAAGAAGAAGGTCACTGTCTACATGAGACTTATAAAAACCATCCCATCCCCCTTTCCTACCCCTTAAAGCAGAATGTTGGTGTTTCTTGATGAAATTTTGCACACTTGACGTTCAAAATAAGAGGAAAACTACTGGGTAGGGGTAGGGTGGGGATAGGGGTAACACATCACATTTTACTACAAACCATTCATAACCCCGAGCAACGCCGGGCACTTCACCTTGTATCATATAAAAGACAATCCTTAATTTCATAAAATAATATGTAAAATTACTGCCTCAACACAGGCTAGCCTAGTGAGGCGGGTTAATGTGAAACTTATAACTGTTATTATATTATTTTCTATTTTACTTTATAAACCACTGTACACTTACATTATTATATTATGTATATCTTTTAGTTATAGTTAAATTTAATTACAATAAAGATATTATTATTATATTATTTAGAATTGAAATATTGTTTGAAATGATTTAAATCGTGTTTTATGAGCATATCTAAATAGCCACGTACTTCCCAACCTTCCTCTACCCCAACTTCTTCCTCTCACCACTCCTTTCAGCCTCACAACATACCCCAATTGGCGATGCCGTAGCACCACTTGCTGGGGGCAGTTGGGACTCTTGTGAGATAGATATTCGTATAAAAATAAAAAGTCCTGGTCAAGGAAAATATAAATATTACCAAATACCGTAGAAATATAACATACGCGCAATAACGCGCTGCTTCTGAGGTTTACAATACATTGAAATTAGAACATGGTAATCAGCGCCCCTAGCGGCCCGAGTTGTACGAATTAGGTTTTCTCATGCATTTTACAGATTTTCTATGAAATATATTATTGCCATCAAATGTCGGAAGCTGGAGGTATTATCATTTAAGGCTCCGCAAAACAGAATTTCTATGTATATATTACAAATATCCCTTAAAAACTGGATTTTTTTTAAGACCAACTCTAATCAGTCAACGGGCTGAAAATGCAATTATATGAAATTCCCTCAATAGAAACAAATCGTAAACTATACTCCGAAAATAAAAAAAAAACGGATTTTTTCTGTTATTTAACACGTTATAGGTTTGAAAAAAATCATAGCATTTCTTTAAGTTCTAATTAAGACATTCATCTTGACGTTTTTGATCTATCTTAAATATGTCGTGTTTTATTAATATTTTTAGAATTGTCACTTACGCCCATTTATTCTAAACGCTCTTCACATTGGCGCGCTCTTTCTATCTTTCGAATGATCATATCTACCTTTCAACAGCGGTCAGTCAGGATTCAGAGCCGATGCTAGAGATCTCTTGACTAAATCTAAATTCTCAGAGATTAATGCGGGGCCTAGTGAGTATTTGTTAATACAGACCAATTTATTACTTCGTTTATTTATAAAAAAATATATATATAATAACACAAAGAACTTGTGCATCACCTCAATAAACAACGAAAATGTGTTTCCGGTACAAGGTTATCGTACACAAGGGTAACTTGCTTGGTGACTAAGCCATGTTAGCAATAATGTCCACCCCGGTCAGTACATACTCGGCATTTAATGAGCTCTACTTGTGTCGGGCGCCAAGCAGTGAACGCTTACACCGCTGAACTGCGAAGTTAGAGAGAAAATCAATAAATCCGCCTGCGCCGCAATTCTGTGCCAAGAAATATATATTCTACAGTTCTTTCTGAAAGTCATGCAGACGGGAATAGTGGAATAGACGTTAACTATAAAGTAGAGAGAATGTCTGTACTTTAGAATCAAACGTGTTCAAATCAAAGGTTTGCATAGAGTATGTCATCAGGATAGGCAGTAGAGGTGAGTAAAATAACGTGAAACCGCAGATGTTCCAAAACGGTTGTAACAGTTTCGCGGATTTTGGGATTTCGCTGTTTTAAGCGTAAAAACGTCTGACCACGCCCGCAATGAACCGGCGCGAAATGATTACAATATACCATAATTCTTAATCATTGAAGAAGATAATACTAACAGATCCTAATCGAAACACGAGACCTAAAAAAAAGCACAAAAAATAAAAAAGTATCAGTCGTATCTGGGACTCGTACCCGGGACCTATGTCTTACCCGGACAACCGCTTTAACGACTAAGCTAATAAGACCAGTTCAATATACGCCATCTTAATCGATATCATACTTCGAATTCAAGACTTGTCAATATTATCCTACATTTTAAATCTCCATATTATTGGCTGCTATCTTTGTGATGGTTACAAACTTCTTCAAAAATGTTAATATCATCTTCTTCAATGATTAAATATTACAATGTGGTTTATAAACTTTAATAACTTATTAAAAATAAATTGAATATTCTATCTAGACTTGTAGAAAAGTCAATAGATGTCTCATATAAATGAAAATCGGATAGGTATACCCGAGACACTATCCAGATTGCAATTGTGTTCGGGAAGAACTATGCCGTAACGCTTTCTTGTTAAACGCTTCAGTGTGAAACTCCGTCGACGACCGTTGCTATAAAACGATTTCGCCGTAAACGTATATATAATATACGTATTTTTTTCTAATTTATTGCGTTATTTCATAACATATTTGAGAGACCGTTTATTTTGAGACGGTTTCGGTTATTTTAAAAATAAACTGAAACGCCCACCTCTAGTAGGCAGTAGGAAAAACGGTGAATTAATTAACATAAAAATTTTACTCTAGCAACACCCCGTTCGTGCAAGTTTTCGCTAATAATGACTAAGCTGCTGGCTTTAGCCGATGTTTGTTGGGATTACCTAAGCCCTATCAAACATCCAAATAACCGCTTTATTTATGCATACTAAAATCTACTGGATATACGAGTACGAGTATAAAACTTTTTCCGCTAAATAAATACAGACAATATTTTGAAAGCAAACCAACATAATATTATCATTATTTTGTTAGACTAATTAATATATGTACTAACAGATGGCACTGATTGCTACATGTATTAGCATTGTCGAAAAGCAATGCTTTTCAGACACTAATACAAACGAGTCCAGTCCTTTGGGGGACATTGCCCAAAGAAGAATGTATAGAATAGTCACCATTTGAATATGATACCTCATTTTGCATACTTAGTTCCTGCCTTTGACACGCTGTGCGTGGTGCGGTCGGTGCTGCGTGCTTATATAATTTTGTATATGTATATATTTTAATATTATTTATATTTCATGCGAGTAAGATAGGGTAGGCAGTGCTCGTGTGCCAAAATGGGCAGCACGGCACGGCACTGGGTCAAATCTATCTCAGCAAAAGTGCGCAAAAACAACAAAATGTGTTTCGGGGTTAATGATGTATTAATTTTTATTATGGGAATTATGAAACATGTGACAAAGTGAATCGGGTGACCAAATCAGGCACTCTCTTTTGTCGAAATGAATTTAATCACTTTTGAAACTAAAATCAGATGGATGTGAGATTTGACTGCTCTTAAAAGTTAAATAAAACTATTAAATATGCATTTTTTTAGTGGGTAAAATATTTATAAGGAATTAATTAAAAAATTACGTTGTATTCACCACTTTATTATAATATACACAGATATTAATTTACATGTTTCGAAAGCGATGCTTTCTTCATCAGGAATACATAGAATACTAACAATAATAATGTCAAGTATAGACAAATAATAAAAATACAACATAATAATGTAAGAATAGACAAATAATAAAGATAAACAAAAATTGATTGCAGTAGGTAAGTAATTAATGAAAAAATGTTAATAAAAAACATTGTTTAACAAATTTAATTATAAGTTGTCCAAAGAAGCGAAGCTACAGTCCACAATGGAGTGCTGATACCAATCCTGATGTATGGCAGTGAGGCATGGAACTGGCAGAGGAAGGATGAAAGTAGACTGAATGCTGTAGAAATGAGATATCTGCGGCGAATGTGTGGTAAAACTATGTATAATCGTGTGAAAAATATTGAGATTCGTAAAAAAGCAAGGCTGATGTAAGCGTAATAAGTAAGATTAAGAAGGGGACGCTCAGATGGTTCGGGAATGTAGAGTGAATGAACGAAGAAAGGAGTGTAAGGAGAATATATGATGCGAATATGAATGGAAGAAAAAGCCGGGGACGCCCGAGGAAGACGTGGCGGCACGATCAAGTGAATCACATACTTGAGTCGGGCCATGTCAGAAGTCAGAATAACAGAAGAGAATGTATGAGACGTTATATGAATTTGAATGAGGCAAGAAGTGTATGCCAAGATCGAGTTGTTTGGCGGTCCATCCTCTCTGCAAACCCCTGCGAGGAAGTGTGATGATTGGTTGGTTAGTTACATTATTGTATTCTATGTTTATCATTTGTCTATACTTGACTTTATTATTATTTTAATATTCTGTAGGTCCTGATGAGCAAAGCTTCGGTTTCGAAACATGTTATAAACATATATTAATAAAGTGGTGATTACAAAGTAATTTTTAATTCATTTACATATAACATGAAGACGAGTTCCAAAAATTAAAACGTTTCCAGAAATCTTTGAATCATCAGCGATTGACCAATAAATCAAAATGTTCCTCCCGTACGTAGTGCATTTACTTTAATCACTTTAGTGCCTGAAGTCTCGCGCCATCGCATCTTTCCAGCATCACCGTTCCGACCGAGCACGATCCTCGACTCAACAGCCACCGACAATCGACCATCGAACACCGCTCATTGTCAAGCAAACTGCTAACTGCTACCAACTGTAATATTATGTCCATTGTCCGCCGTTTGCCATTCACCTTTGTGCCATCATGCGCTCCTGGCATCCCGCGGAATTGCTCTGCAGGCAATCTTTAATACTTTGGCGATAATTGTGAATTACAACGAACACCGAATCTAAATTTTCATTAACCAATAGAATGCATGATCTTGGAGGTGTTGTTGATGTATTTGCTGACTCTATTTATACAGTAAAGCGTCATCTATACCAGCACTCTGATGAATCCTACAATATGTAGTACTGTACCTTGGATAATGTGGAAATAATTTATTGTGTCACATAATATTACTTTAGTTTTCTATTTTAGGTCACTGTTAAACGTTTGAAAAAGATTGTTCATTACTTTACGGTTTAGAATTTTTATATACTTGTAATTTTTGATAGCTCTTTATATTATGTTCTATGTAAAGGCCCGGATGGACGTACAATCAAATAAACAAATAAAAAATATAACTTATTTATCTATTTTATTCAATTAGAACAAAATTTATAACAAATCAGTATATACAATTTTGGAATAACTTATTGAAACTTATAAATCTCATTGTAATATTTTTAATCATTGAGGATAAAATTAAGAGGAACGGCTGCGCTGCCTGTTTCATACATAACTTAATTTTGGATTTGAAATACCAATACAAAATACCCAACCAAACTTAATTGTATGTTTTTTTTAATGATGGTTTAATAAATATCTAGTATGGATGAGAAGCATTTTATTTATTTTTGTTTTAAATTATGAAGTATACGAGTATATGCCGTGAAAAAAAAATCAATTTTCATAATTTTAGAGGCAACTTGGAAAATTATGTTCGGGTTAATCGTAATTAATCTTAACAAAAATCATCATATTTGCTATCTAAATATGATTACGTAAATAAAAATATAAAACAAAACATTTTAAAAAAAAGGTTTTTTCTGGTAGATATTTTAAATTAAGTACGGCAAATTTGTGTTCCAACGTAAATTGGTCGTTTTTAATTAAATTTAAAGTCCACTTAATGCTTACTTTAATTTATTTTTTTAAATTTTATATTTCATTATATTTTCAAAGTAGACGGGGTAAAACTTTTTTTTTTACATCACTGTTAACGCCCAAAAAATTGTTAAGCGTGCCTCTAAAATCGCGAAATATCAATTCTTTTATATTTCATAAAGTAAAACAAAAATAAATAAATAACTTCTACTTCGTACTAGATATTTACTATACTTTTTGATGAAGAAAAAGATCACTCGGTTTAGGTGAGTATTTTGGCCTCAAATCCAAAATTAATTTTTGTATGAAACAGGCCGCGCAGCCGTTCCTCTTAACAAGAAATATCAAAACTCACTTCCGTTACTTTTATGTCGTCAAAAACAATGTCGTGTACCCCTATAAAATGGAACCCATTAAAAATGATTTTTTCTAGATCTAAAGTCAAATCAATAAATTGGGGTGTATATTTTTATTTAGTCAAGTGCTGGTTAAGATAAATCTTAAAAAAATAATTTTAACCGACACTTCAAAACGATTAGAATGGGGTCGATCGTCATACGGACGGGATTATCAACAACTATGTGACGTCATATGTACCGCCCGGTATGCTATCGGACAAGGGGATTGACAACGATGTGACGTCATGTGACGCTTATTGCTTGTCGTTTGCTCTCAGAGCCATGATGTGCTCTTTTACGCCTATCTTTTTTTGTAGGCGACCTTGAGCGATTATTGCGAAAAGTAGTGTGTTATTTTACTGCAAAATAACTATTTATGTCCCACCGAAAACCGTTTATTGTCAAACTTACTTCTGCCGAGTGAAATATTACGGCCATTATGTTCCGTGGGCAATGCGGGCATGCCCCATTGTGTCCGCGGTTTGCCATTCACCTCTGCGCCATTATGCGCTCCTGGCATCCCAGCGGATTTGGTAGACGACCTTCGATTCGGCGAGATTATTGTGAAAAGTGAAGTAAATTGTTTTATTTTGCAACAAAATGAATGAATTTACTATTTTTAGATATATATTGACACGTCGGTCAAGGTTGCTGCCTCTAAAAAACCGGTTGAGGTTTTGTCAATTTAACAAAATTTCGATTTCTATTTAATTTTTTATAAAACAATTTTTTGTTTTGTTTTGAACCACTAATTTATTATAGAACAATTTTTTGTTTTGTTTTGAACCACTAATTTATTATAAAACAATATTTTGTTTTGTTTTGAACCACTAATTTATTATAGAACAATTTTTTGTTTTGTTTTGAACCACTAATTTATTATAAAACAATATTTTGTTTTGTTTTGAACCACTAATTTATTATAGAACAATTTTTTGTTTTGTTTTGAACCACTAATTTATTATAAAACAATATTTTGTTTTGTTTTGAACCACTAATTTATTATAAATTTATCACTAACAGGTGTCGCTTATCCCAAGTTTCGTCAGAATAAGATTGAAAACTAAACCAAAATACATAGCATTAATTGCTTTTGTGTTTAATTCGTAGAACTTCATTTAATTATTTTTTTTTAATTTAATGTCAATCAAATTCAATAATGTTATTAAGTACTGCAAGTATTTTTACTTGTTTATTATTGTGACAGCTGTTTGGGCGTTTAAGGCCATTTTCGAACTGCGGTTAATCCACATTGTGACGACTTATTTTTATGATTTTATTTACTCCCACCCCATTCTAATTTGGACGGGTTATAAAAAATAATACTTATTTATTATCGGTAAAACCGTAGTTAGAAAAAAAATAAAATTCTAAATTCGGTGAGGTTTTCACATTTATAATGTGTTTCCTCGTATTTAACTGATAATGTTTTCTAAATTGATTTATTTAAATGTGTTGTATTGTTTTGATAATGTGAACATACTGAGAAGCGGTGAATATATAATTTTCCTTACTTTATTAATTAATGTTACATTAGGATCATTCGTTCGTTTATTAATTTCTAATTGTTCCAGTAAATTTAATCTAAGACCCTTTCTTTCTATATGTAAGGGTTTAGGTTTGTTGTTGTCAAGCGGGACGTGATTATTTACTTTAAGAGATGTTCTGAAGAAGTGTTTTTATTTTCATAAGATCGTATATGTTCTTTGAATCTAGTTGAGAAAGCCCTTCCCGTCTGTCCTGTATAGGTCTGCCCAGCCTCACAATATTCCCCAATTGGGATGCCATAGTCTCACTGGCTCCAGACGGTTGGGAACAGTTGGGACTCTTGTGCGGTATTCATATAAAAAATAAAATAAAGACTAAAAACATGTAAGTAAGGCTATTTTTTAAAAAATTTAAATTTAACTATAACGTAATTCAAATTATGCGTTATCTTGAGTTTCATTTTATAAAGGTGTGGAAAAATTGTCTACCCTTTTAATTATTGTAGAAAATAATATTAACACAAACTAAATGAAACACGAAAATGGAAAAAACGACAGAAAATATAAAGATTTCAGTCGCATCTGAGACTCGAACCCAGGACCTCCGCCTATCCGGGGGAACCGCTTAACCAACTTAGTTAATGAGACCAGTTAAATTTGTGTCATCTTCATCGATATCATATCTCAAATTCAAGATTTGTCAATATTATTCTCCATTTTTAATCCCATATTGGCAGCTATCTTTATTATGATTACAAAGTTCTTAACGAACACAATTGCAATCTAGACAGTGTCTCGGATTAATATCCGAGATTAACTAATTAATATTTTTATATTAATATAAAAATAATTAATAATAAAAAATTGTATACCTTTTGTTTTGATCCAGACTAAAACACGTATGCTCATTGTTTAGTTTATGTTGATGAAAATAACACACAATAGTGTTAACAGACCACAATAGCTCACGAAAATAAGCAGTTCGCTGACAAATGAAGTGTATAGTGTTGTCACTCATCGTTGCCCGCGCTGGCAGAACCAGTTGACAGTCGGCAGGCCTTGTCGTATTTAGAATTAACAATTTAAATTATAGGTTTTCCAGCTCTAGTCGGCGAAGCGTGAACAATAGACTTCGGATACCGCGGGGGAAACAGGAGACAATGCTATTTAAACCTAAGTTTTCCGGGGAATGTCTCAGGAGTGCATTTTAATGCGTCCGCCGCATCTTATCTCTGGTAGGTACACACAAACAATTGTGCAGTCTTTACTCCGTTTGAGAGATTATTTCGGTACATTAAAACATTATTTATATCGTCACAACTATAGATAATAGAAACAAGGAAGACAGGCCATGAATAAGTTTTAGTAGGAAATCTCGAAATATTATTATTATTAGTAATAAATAATAATGTTTTAACATCTACTTTTTTTTATAACAAGATAATAAATAATGATATCCTCACTGGGATTTCCCGTGCTGAGGATTTCATTTACAAAATAGTAAATTACATTATATTAAATTGATGAAAAAAAAAATAATTGTAAGGTGAGGTGTTTTAAGTGCAGTGGAGTGGTTTCGGTGTTAGTCTGTATTTGGTGTTAATATATTTTCTATTTCAGATCTCTCTATGTAACGTATCGAGTGAAAAATATTAAATGAATTAAAAAATATACTTTGTAAACACTTTATAAATATACATAGATATATCTACATGTTTCCAAAGCGATGGGTTCTTCATCAGCAATACATAGAATATTCAAAATAATAATGTCAAGTATACAAATAGTATACAAATAGTATACAAAAGTAGACAAATGTTAAAAATTAGAACACAATAATGTAAGAATAGACAAATTATAAACAAAAACGAAAATTGATTAAAGTAGGTAAGTAATTAATAAAAAAATGCTTATAAAAAATAATTATAAAACATTGAATAACAAGTTTATATTAGAAATTAAAAAATAAATTATTTTTATTAATAATATTACCATGAAAATAAGAGATTAATTTTAATTTAACAATAAATTTAAATTATAAAGAGTTTTCGAAACATGTAAATATCTATGTATATCTATAAAGCGGTGAAAACAAAGTACAGTTTTTAATTCATTTATTAATAATGACGCCACAAAGTGAATATCAATCTTTTGAAGAAATTATATTATTATTATTATTTTACTACTGCAAATTGAATTTGAATTTGTTCATTTCTACCGAAGAGCAAATAATGCATAGAGATGCCCTAACACGCAAGGGGAAGAAACCAAAATAGGGGGCGAAGTGCGAGCTAGGCGTGCCGCCAATTTAAGTAAAACACCGAACAAGTAAAAAGGTATGACTTGTTACAAAAACCGAAAATTTTGTTAGATTATTTAGTTTGACCCTTTTTATGAATGTTTTGTAATTTGCTTACCGCAGTCACGCGAAACAAACGTGGACGGCAGTGAAATAGGCTGGTGCCAAAATGGGTTAGCCGTCGAAGTGGTACTATTAATTATGACGTCAGTGGTTTCTACCGACGCACCAAACGCGTAACTTTCGTAGGTTCCGCGCTTTGATAGTCCGTGCAGTTTGTTTGTCCGTCGTGTTTTGAAGAAAATATCCAACGTGTTGTGGATAGTGTGCAGGACAGTCCAGAAACACCAACAAGAAGACGTTCGGCACAACTGGGGCTATCGCGGAGGTCCGTTCAGAGGATTTTGGCCACATTGCACATGTTCCCGTATAAGGTTCAGCTTGTGCAAGAATTGAAGCTGATAGACTACCAACAACGGCTTGATTATGCCATTTCATTCCAAACCATAACGGTAGTTTTGCGCCACCCTGTACTTCAGACGTTTAAAATTAATCCAACGAAATACCGTATCAAGGAATTATGATAATCTTTACTTACAAAGTCTAGTTTTATTTTATTTTTTATATTAGATTAATATTATGCTGACCGCTTTAAATAACCATTTTATGGAAATTGTATTTGCATTTTTCTTTGCATCTAACCGCAAAGGCGGATTTGCCACTTTTAGGAATTTAACAAAACGAAAATAATCATCTTTGATCAACTCTATCCCAGGAGACTAGGCTAATATGAAATAAACCAAAGGTTCCCAAACTTTTTTCCCTGTGCACCCCTTTGCCGTTCTTTTAATTTTCGCCGGAGTCACCCCCCGCGTCCAAACCTTTGGTACAATACTGAACAAGTGGTATTTATACACTGCGGGATGCATTGCTGTTGGTATGAAATTTTTTTGAAACTTGCACATGGAGGTGCCTGCGTGGACGCAATTCGCTTTAAATGCGCAGTAGGCTTGTCGAGCGAAACTTACTACGGTGTTTTACGAGTACTATGCGTGCAGTCTAAATGAACTCCGATCCGTGGACCCCCATTTACATCTCGTGGACCCCCATTTTTTTCTCCCTGCCATGGACCTTAAATGTATATGGACCCCCAGGGGTCCGTACGGACCACTTTAGGAACCTATGATATAAACCGTTACGAATTATTTTTCAGACTGCCGTTATTAAAAGAGGAAAATTTTACTTTTGTGATGAGGATTTAGCAAGCACAGGAATCGAACCCACGACGCCTGGGTGGAAACCCGGCGCATTTGTCCACTCAGCTACCAACCGGTCTAACTCCCTGGCGCCAGAAAGGCTAATGAAATAGACTTTCCGTTTATTGTAGGGTTGAAATTTTTTATAATGCTTCCAATGTTCCTAATCCAAATGGTTCATAGTAATATTATCTCCTTAGTAATATTAAGATTTATTTTGAAAATTCTAATTCAGTTAGAGTTTTTAATATTGATCGGAGAATTTCAACATTTCGTAAAAATTTCAAATTTTATGTTAAAGTTCTGGGAAAGTTCTACTCAAGTTCTGTTATTATTGGATTATGGGGAAGTTGTTTCACAATGCTTGAATAATTAAATTTTCACGAATCCTTCAAGTTTCTCGAAACAGCTCGCACGGCTTTTAATATTGAAGTATTTGAACCTTTCATTGGACGAATCCAGAGAAAGAACATCGATATTTTAATGTTTGATTGAGTTCACTATAATTAAAACATAATTGAACTTACTTCGGGAACACAGACACACTTCTATCGGATAATCTTTTCAAGGAAGTCAGAAAAATAATAACTACTTATTGATATCTATAAAGTAGTATATCGACTTGTGGATAATGTTGGTGGGAACTTAATACCTTAATCTCTTTATTACTGAGCGACAATTCATCGTTATGAGGATAAAAACAGGCGATTCCAATAAGAAACCTATATTAATCTATAAATCTATCACTGCTGTGGATATGGATATCTACAGCCGTCCCGGGAACTATTCATTGTATAACTAATACCTCTGCCGTAAGTCACTCCAAATGGTTGGCTACGGTAGATAACTTAGCAGGGGTGCCCGGGTTCATGGGGTGAGGTTTGTCTAGGTCGTAGCGGCAGATGCGCCTGGAGAGGCCGGTTGATTTTTATTGTATTTATTTCATTTGAGTTATTTGCACGTTTAAGTTTACAAGATGAAATTAGACTGAATGCTGTAGAAATGAGATCTCTGAGACGAATGTGTGGTAAAACCATGTATGATCGTATGAAAAATGTTGAGATTCGTAAAGAATGCAAGGCTGATGTAAGCGTAGTGAGCAAGATCAAGAAAGGGACGCTTAGATGGTTCGGACATGTAGAGCGAATGAACGAAGAGAGGAGTGTAAGGAGAATATATGACGCGAATGTGAATGGAAGAAGAAGCCGGGGACGACCGAGGAAGAAATGGCACGATCAAGTTAATCAAGTACTTGAGTCGGGCCATATCAGAAGTCGGAATAACAGAAGAGAATATATGAGACGTTGTATGAAAGTGATTGAAGCAAGAAGTGTATGCCAAGATCGAGTTGTTTGGCTGTCCGTCCTCTCTGTCTACCCCTGCAGGGAAATGGCATGATGGTTAGTTAGTTAGTTGTAACTTATATACTATTGCGTACTCTACATATGGCTAATGATCATTTAAAAACTAATGGATTTTTTATGCTTAACTAAATGTGGTTTTTACAATCTATTTTAAATTTACATATTAGTGTAACTTTGATTGGGACCGGCAGAGCATTATAACATTTCATTACATTATAAAACAGACTGTTTCACGTATTGGCTTTGTTCTTTTTCGGTAGTTTAATTTCCTTACATGTTCTTGTATTATGTCTGTGCATGTTCGTGTTGGAAATAATATTGTTAGAAAAATATTTTGGTAACAGGTTGTTTCTTATTTTATGTATAAAAATCATTGCATTCAATATTAGCATTTGTTCGACTGTTATCCAATTTAATTCCGTTGAGGGAGACTTCTTAACGTCCCAGCCAGACTCTTTCTACTCATCGCATAGCACCGCAGTGGAAAGGATGGGTTAATTAATATGTCCGTCACTCCTGGACATACTGACCGAAAGATTCCTACCCAACCCTCAAACCTTTTTTCTTCCCAGAACTCCTCTTCTTAAAAAGACCTTCGAACACAGCATCCCCAAAGATGACGGGCCCCGAGGGAAATTATTTTCCTCGGGGCCCCCCTGTGCGGAGTTAATATTAAAAAAAAACTACACCTCAATCACTGCACCGGCGTATCTCCCGGAAGAGAGTTTACAGATACTAATTATGTAATTAATGTTATTCAGAGTTGTGTGATATCGGACCTCCATTAAAAATTTCGTAAAAAAACGTTACCAGATTTTTTTAATAGCCGCTGCCATTTAGAATTAGTATAATATATAACGGTATCAACTAATCAATAAAAGCGTAAATCCTATTGATTGGAAATTGCGGTTAGATAATTATTTAAATCAGAGGCGTTGCAACAAATTCCCGGCACACGGGGCAAGTCTCCATACTAGCGATCAAATAATTGTAAGTATTGCGGAATTTAAGATTTAATCGAACAACTGCCTTATAAATCGCAAAATATCGTAATTGCAGTTCTGCCAACCTCACACAAAAAAAAAAACATTTTTCTATCGACAGCGGGTTAAAACAGATACTAAATGGCTAACAATCTAAGTTTGTTTTAAAATAATTTATATGCATAAATGTGTTTTGAACCACTTCAATTTAATATAATATAATGATCGACCGGTGTTTGAAGTACCCTTCCTTTGTCAGGATTACATTAAGACTAAACTAAGATACAAAATAATGACAGACATACATGAATATTTAGATTTTGGAATGAGAGCCGACCAAAGGGGAATGGGTATATAGGGGGGTCTTCTGGAGGAACAAAGTGATTCACTGGAAAATATATAGAAGAGGACTATACCATGAATTAATTGGTTATTCAACATACTAGAATTAATATGTAGGGATTTTTTAATTTCCAGTGCTAATAATTCAGAATATCGATTTTTTGTCTTCATTATTACGGTGAACAACTTGAACCCCTGTGTCTTTATTCAAAATATGATCGTTTTAAATGAGATGGTTGGAAAATCTGAATAAAAAAGTGTTCCGTGATTCTGATATTTACATTACCTGATGTCTTGCCTACGTAGAACGAAATACAGTCATTGCAACATAATTTGTAATTTTCCTAAAACAAATGTATGCGTTCATATGCGGTATTTTATTTAAATATGCAAACAGTAGAAGAGTTTTGTTATAGTGGTAACAGATTCTAATTAAATAATGGCAATGAAATAATATTATAAAATTATCAAAATATCAGCAAGTACCTGACGCCTCCATGGTCGAGGGTGGGGCTCTCGACTACGAATCCGAAGGTCGCGGGTTCAAATCCCGGCGTGCGCGAGTAACTTTTATTTAATTAATTTGGGCTGTTTCACAATTAATTCATTTAAAAATAATATGTAGTACGTTTGCGCACGTTCCAGAGTGGAAGATTCTCTCAGTATCGCACCGGTGAAAGACCACCATTCGGTGACCATTTGGTGACCATTTGGTGACCAGATCTGAATAGCCAGGTATTTCTCCACCTTCCTCTTCCGCTTCTCCTTCCCTTCCCCAATACTTTCAGCCTCACAACATTCCCCAATTGGGGATGCCATAGTCTCACTGTCTCGAGATGGTTGGAAGCAGTTGGGACTCTTGTGGGGTATTCATGTAAAAAAAAAGTATTACACGAGTTGTGAAATACAAAAACAGAAGTACAGTATTGTTACACTGAGAAGAAGCTATTGATATAAGATGCCCGCAGATATCAAGGAGACCGTCATATTTGCTTAAAAGTGAACGTAACCAGAATTGAGTTGAATAGGTACAGGTCAAATCATTTTAAAGAGAGCACGTTTGAATGTATTTGTGCACACCAATAATTGAAGCAATTCAGCACGGAATATGAATAGTGTGCTATTTTAAAGTGTGGTAAAATTACTATTTAGAGAAAACAGCTAGTAGCACCAACACACACAATCCCAAGTTCGTGTTATAGGTAACACTAATAAGGAATTCCAGCGAAAAATATAATGGATTTAAAAATGTGTTCATGTAGATTACGTAGAATTTATAAATCGTTATTTAAAAGTGAAATATACTCTCAGTACCGCCCAGGTGAAAGACCACCATTCAGAATTGAAACGTTTTTGTAATTGAAATGGTTTTTAGCCGTGTTTGGTGACCAGATCTGAATAGCCAGGAATTTCCTCACCTTCCCCTTCCCCTTCTCCTCACCCTCCCCAATACCTTCAGCCACACAACATTCCCCAATTGGGGATGCTATAGTCTCACTGGCTCCAGATGGTTGGGACTCTTGGGGGGTATTCATAAAAATAAAAAAAACATCTCAAATAATCACACCTTGTTATGTTGGTACCATTGGATTTGGAACATCTGACGTCACGTGCGTATTCAGTTTTTGGATTAAAATAGACATTTTTATTTTACTCTTTTGTTTTGTATTTTAAATATGCATTTTTTTAGCTTTGACGAAATTTAAACTTAATTTGAGTGACTTTAAGCTCTATAATTGTTGTTCAATATAAAAAAAAGTATTATTAATAACAGAAATTACCAACCCAATTGTCAATATGGATATTTAGTTAATGTTAATGCTCAATACTATTATTATTCTTCGAGTTAAAGTTTCTAAAAGGGTACATAATTTTATTACTTATCTTTAGTTATGGTTTACTATGAATAGAATATAAAATGATGTATAAAAAAATCATTACCAGTGAAATAAATTAGAGTATTCACGAGCAAAAGAATTATCGATACGGATATTATGATAATATTAATGCTCAATACTATTATTATTCTTCATAATAATACATTCAACGTAATACATAATTGTATTACGTTGTAGTTATGATTTACTATGAATAGAATATAAAATCATATACGGTAAAGCTCATCCTTGTTCTGATATTTGACTTTCTAACCAAAAAACTGATCAAAACCGACCGGCCATAGATTTGGAGCGTTTTGGCGGACTTTGAAAAATTGAAATTTTGAAAATTATTTTATCTATTAAAACTAACTATAGAAAAAAAACGAAATATACTAGTATTTAAGTTTGAACGTCATTATTGAAAAAACAAAAAAAAATGAACTGGAGTTCCTTATTGCGCGTTCTATAGAAAATAGCTAACAATAATATAATACATAAAATAAAATTAACACCCTACGTTCCTACGTGTAATATAAATTGAATACACCTGGACAGGAAGTCAGTTGCTGATCGAAGACACAACGCGTTGTTACTTGTAATGTCTTCCTGTCCGGAAGATATAACAGAAATATTATGGTTATTCGTATTTTGTACGTAGAATAACTAATATCCACGGGGTAAAGAATACACTCAGATAACCCGACAAGTTAAGTTTTGACGACCCCCGTGGTCG
Organism: Halesus radiatus; assembly: GCA_022606495.2. Classification (NCBI taxonomy): domain Eukaryota; kingdom Metazoa; phylum Arthropoda; class Insecta; order Trichoptera; family Limnephilidae; genus Halesus; species Halesus radiatus. The sequence continues at coordinate 534,412 of JAHDVE020007474.1, read as the reverse complement.
AGCGGTTAATATCCTCAATTACGTGTCCAGAGCGGGTTGGAATCCCAACACGGGCAAATAAATTTTATTAAATTAAAATGTGTTATTTCACAATAATTTAAAAAAGCAGCCAAAATATATGGGAATTGATTGAAGTGAGGTTATGAATGGTTTAGAGCAGGGGTCGGCAACCTTTTGAGTCGGAAGAGTCCAAAATTACAATTTACAAAATTTAAAAGTTTTTAAAGAGCTACAATTTTTTTTTCTTGCCAACAATAAATAGCACTGCGTATGGAACTAAAGAGCCGCAGCTTCACATCCAAAGAGCCGCATGTGGCTGGCGAGCCGCAGGTACCGACCCCTGGTTTAGAGTAAAGTTTTGAGTTTTTCATGTGTTACCTCTATCCAGGAATTTTCCACTCTTTTGAAAGTCAAGTGTGTAAAATTTGATCAAGTACCAAAATTCTGCTTTAAGGGATTGGAAAATGGGGAAGGGAGTGGTTTTTCGAAATCTCATGTAAACAGCGTCCTTCTTCTCGTTTTGAAGGTAAAGTATGCAAAATTTAATCATTCTCGGAATAAAATTGTAGATCTGTATAGAAAACAAACCCACCCACAGACACTCTTCAAATATGCACATATAAAGGATGAGTTGATAAATGTAAGTAAGTCTAAAGTCATGGTGTTTGAAAGAGAGAGTACGAAAATAGTGAGCAACATAGTTGCGAATGATGAATACTTGGAACAGGTGGATAAGTTTGTGCATTTGGGAAGTATATTTACGAGAGATGGAAAGACTGATAGGGATATTGAAAAGAAAGGGGAAAATGCAGGAAACTCCATTAACGGAGGACTGAATGCGGTTGGCGCAAACAAAACGTTGTCCAAAGAGGAGAAGCTAGCAGTCCACAATGGAGTGCTTATACCAACCCTAATGTATGGCAGTGAGGCATGGAACTGGCAGAGGAAGGATGAAAGTAAACTGAATGCTGTAGAAATGAGATCTCTGAGGCGAATGTGTGGTCCATGTATGATCGTGTGAAAAACGTTGAGATTCGTAAAGAATGCATCGCTGATGTAAGCTTAATGAGCTATATTAAGAAAGGGACGCTTAGATGGTTCGGGCATGCAGAGCGAATGAACGAAGAAAGGAATGTAAGGAGAATATATGACGCGAATGTGAATGGAAAAAGAAGCCGGGGACGTCCGAGAAAAACATGTCACGATCAAGTGAATCAAACACTCGAGTCGGGCCATGTCAGAAGTAGGAATAACAGAAGAGAATGTATGAGGCGTTGTATGAATGTGAATGAAGCAAGAAGTGTATGCCAAGATCGAGTTGTTTGGCGGTCCGTCCTCTCTGTCTACCCCTGCGGCGAAACGGCGTGATGGTTAGTTAGTTAGTTAAAAAGATTTTTACATTAATACTCAATTATTTACCTTCTTCATATTAATTAATTTGTATATGTCTATAATTTTTCCTTTATGCTTATGTCATTATTAAAATCAATGAGAAATAATTGGCGTATCCCTATGAGGGAACCATTAGTTTCGAAACATGTTGATATTTATTTATTAAATAGTGGTTTAAACAAAACAAATATTAACCGCCCTACCCATATGAACGTACGTGATAGAGTCGCTATATTATCGCCCGAACGCAACAAGCCGTATCCCGTACGTTAAGGTCCAAAAAACTATACCCGAAACCCACAAAACATTCGTATACGTCAAATTTGTTCCTGCGTCATCTCGTTTAGTATTTCGAGGTCACCCGAAGCTAACGGATGTGTTTGGGTATTTTCGTCTCTACCATACAAGTTGGTAAATTGTAAACACGTATTCTTATTGCGAAATCTAATGAAGATTTTTTTTAATAATAACCCTAAGGACGGGCGGTTAATCATTTAATTTTCACCCTTGGCCCTTCACTCGCCAATTTGTATCAATCTATAACACATGTGCATCTTAGTTCATAGTTTAGTTGTATACTGCCCTGAAGAAGCTACGGTAGTAGCGAAACCCGGTCGGCTAAAGTATAAATAAAAGTGATGTAAAACAAAGTTATTGTTTTATTTTTTAAATTAAAATGTCACATCACCAAGTTACCGCTTCATATGAAAATATAATTTTTATAAAATAATGTCTTAAAATCAGTAATATTTTGAATTGATAGTCTCTTTCTGAACTGATGCAACCGATTATTAATTGCATGTTTCAAAACTAATCTATGGAAAATCATCACCTTCTAGTGGCTTCCTTTAGTTTCTAACCAGTTTCGTTTAAATTATAATTTTAATGTCAAGGAACGTTAATTTATCACGAACTAATTGATTATTCAGGCAAGTTTTTCACCGGAGTTACCTACAGCGCTGGATTATTATTATTATTCATGAATTATAATTCGATCGTTTATCTTGGATTTGTCGGTTTGAAAAGTGATAATCTATTTTATGAAGTGGAATTTGATAAACAATAAAGAGTAACTGTAACCTCTGCAGGGAATCTGGAACAATGCCAGAACTGAAGAAATTTATTTTGATTTATTTGCTAGATTTACTTCCCGTCTTCGTCCGAGATTTGATTCTTGGAGATTATAAGTTATGATCATATTATATATTCCTTATATTCCTACCAAATAAAAACGTCATTAAGTATGCATGTAAGGAATACAAAATCCGAAAGTCATCAAGTACACTGTACAGGGTTAGGGGTTTGGTAGCCCACCTCTGATCTGGAGTCCCAAAAAACCTGAAAAAATCCTCGACTCTATCTTAACAAACGGATTGCAATCTTTAGTCCACAGGTGTCAAGATAGAATACTGTCCTTGTTCTACCTGTATTTCAATGGAAGATGCTTCGAGGAACCAACATTTGTATACGGTTGACAATTGTCACATGACAACGGGCTGCTTCTACGACTCGTTCTTGTGTTCAACAGCCTGTCTGTGGAACGATTTGCCGGCCTCTGTGTTTCCTCCCTCCTACACTAATTCCTCTCCTTAAAAACACCCTCCACACAGCATCCTCAAAGATGACATAGGCCTTGAGGCGAATTATTTTCCTCAGGGTCTCCTGTGTGGAGAAAATATTATTACTTTTTTTCATTTAAAATGGTTGACTCAATTTCGTACCGCTACATATTCGAATCATACGTTATACATATGTGAAAGATTTACATACCGACCCATTGAAATAACAAGGTTCCATCTGACACGGCAATTTAATGCGATAATGAGTCTTAAAGTTACCTTCTATAGAGCACATTATCGCATGACATTGCTGTGTCAGATGGAACCTTATTATTCCAAGGGATCGATACAGCAATTGAAAGAGGAGGTCCGAAAGTTTCTAATTCCACCGCTAGATCGCTCATAATTGCGCAAACGACCGCTAGAGTGCTCGCGACGCCAAGCAGCCATTTCGCTTCAGTTATGAGTAAAATGGCTACTATGCAGCACAAGTTTTTCTGTTTTCGTGGGTTCTATAAATCTGAGTCGGCAACTGTAGTGCAGCGAACTGTTCGTCTATATTTTAACATTGAACCTCCAACTAGGGAGACCATTTGTCGTTGGTGTCACCAATTTGAGCAAACTGGATGTCTCTGTAAAGGACCTCCTGTATCAGAGGAGAACGAATAATAATACATTTTCATCCCTTTATATTATTTTAAACTACCGTATTTCATGAAAGTGAATTTGCGAGCTGAACACATTGGCAATAACCCAAAAAATCCAGAGGGGAAAAATCATCATCAATTCATCGTACAAGAGTTTTAGATGAGACAAGCACTCTCTGATTTATAGTAGAGAAGTAAATCACTTCGAATAGAAAGTTAGAAATTTCTTCTAACCGTTCCATTTATTTTTGTGAATAAATTAATGCTCTGATAGCCCACCCTAAAGTATTTGTATAACATTGCTCTCGTACCCATTACCACCCCACTTAACGTAACTACGTAGTTACTAATCCTACCTTTTAGGCGAGGGTTCTAAACCCTGTAAATTTGGACCGCAAGGCGGACTGTAATCCATCCAACTAGGGGTTCATGCTTTGGCAAAAGTTCCACTGATTTATTATATAACGTGTGCTTTACCAGACCCGAATAAATTATCTCAAGGGGTTTTATCATGCCTCTGAAATAGGGATTACGAGATGGGAATTTTTTGATAAAAAAAATAAACTGTTTGAAAACATACGAAGACATACCATTATTAATCCTTACAGACCTGAGTTAAAACTGGCAATCTTGTTTAGAATTATTCGAGAAATTTATCTACACAAAAACAGACATACACACACACACATTACAAAACGCAGGATCTCAAGACCGAGATCACTGAAGTCCGAACTCGTTCTTGGGAACATCGGGAGCTTCCTCCCGAGTAAGGTTTTCTATGGTTTTCCTTATTTCCAAAGGCGAATGCGGAGGAACTCCAACAAAAAAGGCCATAGCCGACACCCTCTCCCCTCCTCACACAACACAAACAGACACGTATGTATATATGCCAAGGTGCTGATGCTGCTCGGACTGCCGATGATGACGCAAACATGCAATTTAGCAGGGTTTTTATAAACAGATTTTTCCCTACAGAGATCACAAGACGCAATTGACAATAACGGTCAGGTATTATTTAAAACTACCATCATGCGGTGAAAAGTGTGAGGCGCAAAGACGCCGTTCTATTTGTATAAAGAACCTGTAAATTTAGAGACAGTAACTTTAAATGTTTCGTCACTTCATGACCAATAAGAAACTAGGGAAAAAAAAAAAAAAAAAAAAATAGCGAAATGATATACCATACTGTATACAAATAAAATATAATAATTTGTGAACTGGCTTCCACGATCGTGTGATCTCACACCATTGGGAGATTACTTTCTTTGGGGGTATGTAAAGTCACTAGTCTATGCTGATAAACCAGAGACGTTGGACCATTTGGAAGTCAACATTCGGCGTGTTATTGCCGATATACGGCCCCAGTTGCTCGATAAACTTGTCGAAAATTGGACTTCACGATTGCGCTTCGTTCGAGCTAGCCGTGGTGATCATATGCCCGAAATCATTTTTAAACAATAATATCTTTTTTTTTTACAGTAACTCCTCCACACAGGAGACCAAGGAGGAAATAATTTCCCTCAAGGCCTATATCATCTTTGGGGATGCTGTGTGGAGGATCTTTTAGAGGATAGGAAGGAGTGAACTTGGGTCTTGAAGAGACCCATGTTATAGGATGGAGGAAACACAGAGGCGGGCAGATCATTCCACAGCCGAGCTGTTGAACACAAGAACGAGTCGTAGAAGCGACCCGTTCTCATGTGACAAATGCCAACCGTGTGCAAATGTTAGGCGCGCGTTTGGCGTGTTTCCCGACTATGCACCGGTGCCGAAGGGATCAATGACGCTAGTTCCTCGGAGCATCTTCCATTAAAATACCGGTAGAACAAGGACAGCATTCCCACCCGACGTCTGTGCTCCAAAGATTTCAACCCATTTGTTAAGATAGGCTAATCTATCAAACGGACCGCCCATTTCTGCACAGAGTCAAGGTTTTTTTTTCAGATATTTTGGGACTCCCGACCAGAGGTGGCTGCCAAATTCTACAATGGGGCGCACTTGCGATTTGTACAGGGTCAGCAGTTGTGTACTATTAAAATTATCATAAAATTATCTATTAAATAAAGCCAATATCACAGACATTAACATTATTTTAATGTGTTTTTTTTTCATTTTGAATTTGTATACCTCTAAAAAAAACACCAAACAAACCTTTACATTGAATGAATATTTACTTATTTTAGATAATATCGGTCTGAGACAACGAGTAGCCCAGTTTACAGAGAAACGTCCACTTATACTTTTTAATTGTTCTATCCAATACATAAATGTATTGCTGAGGAACACCTAAAATATGAACTCTGTGTTCAGTATACTTACAGAAATATAGAAATAATCATAGACATGTCGAATCAGTTGACAGCACCGGCAAGGTTAAGAGTTAAGGCGATGCAATGGGAAGTAATGCAAAATCATGTGTTTTCGGTTTGAGAATTTGATGGCCGAAGAAATATCATAGATGATTTAATTAAATACTGCAAGTAGAACACACCTTGGCCTTTCGTTTAACCGTGTATTCTTTTGGTGTGTCTTTTTATAAGCCTAGAAAAAAATAAAGTATCAGACATAAAAAAACTCTCCTACTTACGAAACCCTTTTCCGATATTATCGTATTCTTCATTGTGGTAAATTAATTTTTTTAGAATCTGACCGTAAAACATTTTAATAATTATGTCTGAGCTTTACAGAATAGAATAAAACACGCATTTTGGTGATGGTGTTTTGGCGTAAATCGAAACATGTCGCCACCTGCATAAGGAGCGCGTGATTTCGTTTGAATTTTAGCCGGTGGATCGCCTTAAGCAAGAACTTCAATTATTGTAAATTTGGTCAGAAGAATAATCGTACTTCAGGGACACCAACACTTTTATTGGTTTATCCATATTATATCATAAATAACCAAACCCTTTCATCCATCGTAAAATATTTTGTATCCGGAGTACATGAATAACAAGGGTAGCCTTTGTGGAACGATGAGCGAATTTAATATTGATGGGTAAGTACGGTACTTGGAAATTCTGTCTGTTCTACCTGTCGAAACCACCACGGTATTCAAATCAAGTGCTGGCTTTGCCGTAAAACAGTAAACTTGGAGAAATGGGATTCTGTAAATGAAGCCACTGCTATTTTAGATCCAGCGGTGTCAAAACTGTGGGGTTTTAATGTTAAAAAAGATGGGAAAGGACCTTAAATGGGCTGAGTATATAAGGACTAGTTAATAAAAATACAAATTGATAGAGGGAAGTCTTAGATGTCAAGTTCAGACCATTATTTCAAATAGATATTATGATTCCCATTCCGTCAGCCAACGAGTTTTGGCTGATATTGATTGTGATATGATATCTAACTTTTAACAAATAATTTTGGTAGTATGTATAGTAAATTCGGATAAATCTTTCCTCGATTGAAACAAACACCAATATCAGGAATTCCCCAGGGATCGAAATAAGATCCTCTTTTATTAATACTACAACTCACAGTAGTACGCGACTATCCCGTGAGTAAATTTGGACAATTATGACCATAATTGAAGCAAATTTCCATTACAGGAATTCCTCAGGGATCGTAATAAGATCCCCTTTTATTAATACAACATCTCACAGCATTAGTACGCGATCACCCCATGCCCCCAGTCCATAGAACTAGCGCCAAAAAGTTCACATTTTTGTGGATTGCATTTGAAAACAGTAGAAATACAATTCTTTTCGATTTAAACTTTCAGTATCGAATTGTGAATTCGACTTCATTCAATACAATTTTATCCGATTATACGAGATTGTATAATTTATAAACGGTATATTTAAGAGTCTGTTTTACTTAATCTACACCTCGTAAGTTCTTCATATTTTTTTGGCGGCCTCTCCTATCGGAAGTTGGTTACCATCGCGGCAGACCGGAGCTGCGCTCGTACAATGAAGTGCGACGTCTTTCTAAACGATATCTCATCAATCTTTCCAATGGGACTATCAGTTGGGTTATCTATTATTAACTTAAATTCGCAGCGTCAAAATGCCGACACGATACCAGCACACCCGTAATAAAAATGAGGGTCAACCACCACCCAGTTTAGGAACCGCCGAGAGAACCGATGCGTAACAATGTTATGTTGTTGCTTGACTGGAGAAACGCAAGAAAATTACCATGTCCGGTGCGGGGGGGATTGTTCAATTAATAACTCATACTCCTACAGAAGACAGCGAGTTGTTTTAAACTAGTATCTAATAGAAGCAAGAATAATGTGTACTATTATACCGGATATAAATATAAATAAAAAATGTGGCGAGTTTTAATAAAGATAAGGTAGATTATCATCAATCAATTGAGTTCGGTTCTGTAGTTTTGAGTACAATATTTGAGATTCACACGATAAGAGTCGTTCGCCGTTTTTTCTAACTTTTATAGATTGATCAATCGGAGGCACCGATCAACCAAGTGGTTTGATGAACAACATAATATAATAAACACTTAAAATTAGTTTGTTGAAAAGAGTACTTAAAGTCTACTTTAAAATTTCATAATTTTTTTCAGCTTGCATTTCTTTAGGAAGTTCGTTAAAGCATTTTATAAGTTTAAGGGTTATTATCAAAGACTCAACAGAATTCAGAACTAAACTTAAAACACATCTTTTCAGACAATCGTATCCATAAATTGAAGAAATTCACCTGCAAATTGCTAAGCTAGGCTAGCCGGTTAGTAGTTACCTAATGTCATTAAATAAAAATTAAATTAAAATAAAATAAAAATTCACGCATCGGTGCGCAAGTGCGTCCACAGCCCGCAACACTGTAAATAACCAAAGTGTAAAATAAAAAATAAAAAGTTCATATTTATTACAAGCTTCTTACGCTTTTTAAGGTAATTTTATAGATATTTTTGAGTCCTAAAATTCATTTTACGAATACTTTCCAGTCCTACAAATTATAAGTATCTCAATAAATACCAACTCTTCTTGTGCCACCAATCTTCTAATCAATAGAAAAGGAGCAACAAATAACCATGTAAAACTATCATCTCTATACTTAAATTTTCTAATAAAACAGTGTTCATCTGAAGCGACCTGCCAGCTGCAGGTAAGTATGTTTTCTGTGTCTGTTTGTACATAATTAGTTAAGAAATATTTGTACAGCGCCCTTGAGGTGATTTTTCACAAAAACGGCGCTATACAAATCATCCAATTATTATTATTATTATTACTTGTCCTGTGGTTCTCAGGGGCGCTCAATGACTCTAATTTTAGGTTTTCTTTAACGATTTGAAGTAATGATTTTTTTTTGTATATCTATATACATAAAAATCAATGTAAGTTTGATTGTTTGTCCGCGATGTTCTCGAAAATTACTCTACAGGCTTCGCTAAAAATAGCACAGTTTGTTTTATTAGTGCCGGGAAGGTTTAGAAAGCAGTTTGAATGAAATCCAATATGTAAAACTGTTGCTATGTTAGTATGAAAAACATTGAACCCGCCATGTTTTATTTAGGATAGCCCATAGATATAACACTCTGGTTAGCCACAGATTGCATATTCAAAAGAAGTTTTTTTTTGGTAGAATATTTTCAAAATAGAAAACACGAGTATATATTTTGAAAAAAAAAAAAAAAAACGTTTGGAATATAATAAAATATTCAAATGAATGTTTCTTTGTTTGGGGATAGTTACATTCGCTGTCAAATCAATTATGGCACCCTAATGACAAGCAAGAATTCACTTCAAAACTTTATTTTAAAAAAAATCCCGAGCAAGGCGGGTACACATCAGCTAGTTCTATTTAAATCTAAAACTTAAAATTCGTTATGATGGTTTTTTTAGATTATTTTAATGAGTCTTAATTAGACTTTTTAATTAGTCACTCTGTTGATACAAACTTGCTGGGAGACAATTTTGCTAGATGTAGATCAACATAAGGTAACAAGCAATGCTTCTTGCGATGTTTTGACTACGAGATAATGCACTTTCATTTTGATGAATTTTTTCGGGAACCAATTCATTTTGGTTCGGGAGTTACTTTTAGGATCCATATGCCCCGTCTAGATATTGCAGATCGATGGTGCTAAACTGCTAAGGCACCTGTAGTGAGTTCGTTGCGCCTGCTAGTTGCACCTTGTTATGACTTACGACCAACAGTGTGAGAAAGCATTCCGCATTCAACTCCTAATTGAATTCATACCCATTCGATAACGAACCGCCGGCAATAATCTATTTTGACCGCTCGGCTCTACAAAGACTTGAATGAACTCTCGAGGAGACGGGTCATCTGTTATCACGCCGTTTACGACATGGCATAATACGTAATACAGTGTAGATCAGCTTGTCAAAGTGCGTTCCGCGAAAATTAGGAGTGCCACCACAGATAGTAGAAACAGGGAGTTGAGCCATGAACCATTATAAGTACCTACGAAACTGCACGCACAACGCGTGTTGCCAAAATCGTTCTCAAATCGCATATGCACGGCGTCATCTAGCTTATATTTCTACCCACACACCAAACACATAATCGCTTTGATTTTCCGTGCAGTTTGGTCGTAGTTCGGTGATAGTCGGCACGTTTCCATGTCATATCTCCTCTATTTCTATTAATATCAATGGGTTCCATAGTCGAGGGAACGCTCCCCTGACCACTTTAATAGACCGTTTTAAGGACGAAAGGGAATTCCCCGATTAAAATTGATTTTTCAACGAGACCTTGTCCCAGTGAATAAAATGCAAACATTCTTTGAATCCAGCCAAATAAGGGTTTTCAATTGCCCAGGGAACTCTCCCGACCTCAATCCAATTAAGAGTTTATGGACGATCGTGAAGAAAAGTCACAGAAAAGAGGATTGCACCACAAGAGGAAAGCTGATTTTCAGCAATTTTTTTACTTTGCTATCATGATGATGAAATGAAACATGTATGTAATTAAATCATTTGTCAAAACGAAAAAAGACGTGACAAAATAGTAGAGGTTGTCGTATAACTTACTAGCTTTTACTAAAAAATGTGGAAATTAACTGTTACATTAATAAAAGTGAAAAATGACTGAAAAATGCTTGTCCCAATTAATTCGCACACCACTGTGTACAGGGTTATTCAAAATAACAGACTCATTTTTGCACGTTCTCCTCTGATAAACGCGGTCGGCCCGGCCTTTTTCCTTTACAGAGACATCCAATTTTTCTCAAATTGGTGATAGCAACGACAAATGCTCTTCATAGTTGGAGGTTCAATGTTAAAATGTACGCTGGACTACAGTTACCGGCATTACCGACACAGTTTTACAGAACTCACGAACACATAAAACCTTGTGCTGCATAGTAGCCATTTTACTTACAACTGACGAGAAATTACTGTTTGGCAGCGCGAGCACTCTAGCGGTCGTTTGCGCAACTATGAGCGATCTAGCGGTGGGATTGAAGTCACCCAAGACCTGGGTCTTGAAGTTACCCAAGTTGTAGGAGAGAGGAAACAAAGAGGCTGGTAGATCATTCCACAGCCGAGTTGATGAATAAAAGAACGAGTCGTAGAAGCGATCCGTTCTCATGTGACAAATTTCAATAAAAGAACGAGTCGTAGAAGCGATCCGTTCTCATGTGACAAATTTCAACCGTGTGCAAGTGTTGGGTGCGCGATTGGCGTGTTACCCGACTGTGCACCGGTGGCGAAGGGATCAATGACGCTAGTTCCTCAGAGCATCTTCCATTAAAATACCGGTAGAACAAAGACAGCATTCCCACCTGATGACTGTGCTCCAAAGATTGCAATCCGTATGTTAAGATAGGCGAATCTATCAAACGGACCGTCCGTTTCATCATTCACATATAACGTGTAATTCGGGAAATATGACGGTACGAGCTTGAGTCCATCATTATGAATAAAACTATATATACACTTTAGGGGATACATGGTGATAAAAGTCTGGGAACCGCTGGAGTAGACAATAAAATTATGGATGCAGTAATAAGCCAATGTGGGTAATCGACACAGTTCCGTTATCTGTAGGTTAAGTGCTATTTATGGTCAACTGGCTTAAGGAAGGGGGAGGTCGGAGAGGGATTATTTAATATTTTCAAATAATGATAATATTATTAAGCAATTCGATAAACATAATGTTTTTAAAGACAAAAATAATAGTTACATATTTTTAAAATTTACACCGACTAATCAAAAATACGCTTTTTTCTGACCGTCCTACGCGTTTTAAAAAATATTATGAATATGAAAATAATTTTTAAAAGTGGAGAAAAATAAAAGCGATTCTTTCCTGGTACTGTTCAATTCAAAGTTTTGTAATCCGCATTAAAAAAAAATTAAGTTAGTGACTAACTAAATAACCAGTAGGGAGGACGGACCGCCAAACAACTCAATCTTTGCATACATTTCTTGCTTCATTCACATTCATACAAAGTCTCATACATTCTCTTCTGTTATTCCGACTTCTGACATGGCCCGACTCAAGTATTGATTCACTAGATCGTACCATGTCTTCCTCATTTCCTCCTTCATTCACATACGCGTCATATGCTCTCCTTTCTCCGTTCATTAGCTCTACATGCCCAAACCATGTATGCGTTACGTTCTTAATCTTACTCATTACGCTTACATCAGCCTTGCATTTTTACGAATCTCAACATTATTTACACAATCATACACTGTTTTACTACACTGTCTACTTTCATCCTTCCTTGTCTCACTGCCATATATCAGGGTTGGTATTAGCACTCCATTGTAGATTGCTAGTGTAAAGTTAGTGTTTATGAAAAAATGGTTTGACACCCTATTCATTATTTTTTTGGAAAAATTCTTATCGGCATTTTACAACATTTAAAAATATTTTGTAAAACATTCGTAGGACGGTCAGAAAAGATTTGATTTTTATAAATGTAAATATCCAAACTAATTTATTTTTTTCTTTATAAACATAATTTTTATAGTATTGCATAATAATATTATCATTATTTAGAATTAATAAAAAAATCCCTCTCCGACGTCCATCTCCCCCTTAAGTGCTATTTATCGTCAACTGGCTTTGATATCCGGCGTTGCCCGGGATAGAGCAATCAACCTCGAGCAAGTCAAATTTGGATCGAGTGGGTTTGTCATTAGAATTTTTTTTTCTACAAGAGTCCTTTGGTGTCCAGCTTTGGACATAGTCCCCCAGTGGCGTACATTGCACTATGACCAAAAGTAAGCTTTGTATAGTTTTTCATCGAATATTTTAAATAAGCTATATTATTATGATCTACCGCTGATTGTTCTGGCCAACTTAAAAAATGGGCGTACAAGTTGCTTACCAAATTGTTGAATTTTTCTGTTATAGTTTAATATATTTATTTAATTAGTTTTTCTTAGGGTAGGCCCAGCTTTTCAGCCTTTATGGACTGCACGCCACCGTAGACCTCCCTCAAACTTTTCCACATTGCTTGCACCTGTTCCACAGATCCCATACAGCGGAATTACCTGGCAAATTGTCTACTACAGCATTCAAAACGTTTCATTATTTCGACCCCTTGGAATAACAAGGTTCCATCTGACAAGGCAACGTTACGCGGTAATGAGTCTTAAAGAAACCTTCTATAGAGCACATTATCGCTACTTATTATTATTATTATTAGTTTTCGGTGACATTTGTTAGCTGACGGCCTCCATGGTAGAGGGGTAAGGCTCTCGACTACGAATCCGAAGGTCGCGGGTTCAAATCCCGGCGTGCGCAAGTAAATTTTATTTAATTATTTTGTGCTGTTTCATAATTAATTCACTTCAAAATAATATACAGTATATTTGCGCACGTTCCAGAGTGGAATATACTTTCAGTATCGGCCTGGTGAAAGACCACCATTCAGAATTGAAACGTTGCTTGAAATGGCTTTTAGCCGTGTTTGGTGACCGGATCTGAATAGCCAGATAATTCCCCACCATCCCCTTCACCTTCTCCTTTTCCCTTCCTCAATACGTGAGGTATTCATATAAAACAAACGACAATCAAGAATTCACAACTTAATAATTTTATTCCAAAAAAAACAGGTACAAATCGACTACTTTTGAATAAATACCTACTCTTCTTTTGCCACTAAGCTTCAAATAAATATAATATCAATAACAAATTAAACAGTAACTGCAATATCATGCAATGTGTAGTGTGCGTGCAAAGTCAAATCATCTCAAGAAAACACTTTATAATACAACACGTTTAATCTGGAACATGTAACCTGCCAGGGAAGTATGTTTCTGTATCTGCTCGTACATAATAAGATAAACCCTAGCAAGCAATATTTGTACAGCACCATTGGGGTGATTTTTCACAAAAACACGGCACTATACAAATCATCCAATTATTATAATTAAATGCATTTGATGCATTTCCGTTGCATTCGGTAGCCATATTGCCAATTCATATACAAAACAATAAAAAAATGCACGCAATTATATCTCTAAATTTAGACCAAAGACAAAATAGTAATAAAAAAAAACTGGAAAAATACACACATAGCTCAAATTTTAATAATCAAGTTCAGCACCCCCTGCCAAGCTATTTTCACGTCAAATCAATAGTGTGCCATGCTTCGACAAGGGTTAAACTCGCTCGCGTCTAAATAATGCAGTTTTCACCCTTGCCAAGCGATTTTAGTCAAAATATTCTACGTTTTAGTAAGGTAGTAAGGGCCGAATTCGCTTGCGGCCGACCACTGCAATTCCATTTCCGTAATGCAGTAAAAAGGTCAACGCGGAGATGATAACGATCAGCGCATCGTGCTGAAAGACGAACAACTTTAAATGTGGCACTTAGCAAAAAGATCAAACCAACTTAATAGTCGAATAAAATATTGGAAGGATTTACTTTTTTGATTCTACTAAGTGCCGTTATTTCAACAGACTATTGTAAATATTTAGACACGCCGATACGTGATAGAGGTAACAACTTTGGAATACGCGGCACCACGAGGAAAAGGAGCAAAACATAACATTATTATAATAATCGGATGACTTGTATAGAGCTCTTTTTGTGAAAAATCACCTCAAGGGCGCTGTACAAATATTACTTCGTATTCTTTATCTAATTATGCACAAAGAGCTGCAGAAAAACATACTTACCTGGCAGGTCGCTTCAGATGAACACAGTTTTATCAGAGATTATTTAACTTGCAGATGTGTACCCGTCCTTGCTCGGGATTTTTTTTTTTGGAATAAAGTTATGAAGTTGTGAATTCTTGCTTGTCATTAGGGTGCCATAATTGATTTGACAGCGAAAGTAACCATCTCCAAATAAAGAAACATTCGTTTGAATATTTTATTTCATTCCAAACGTTTATTTTTTCAAAATATATCTAAATCATGAAGTTCTTACGTAGGTACCTGTGCAATCTGTGGCTAACCAGGGTGTTAGATCTATGGGCTAACCTGAATAAAACACGGCGGGTTCAATGTTTTTTCGTACTTATTTTAAAACGTTATAGCAAACAGTTTTACATATTGGATTTCATTCAAACTACTTTCTAAACCTTCCAGGCACTAATAAAAACAAATTGCTATTTTCAGCGAAACCGGTAGAGTAATTTCCGAGAACATCGAGTACAAACAAACTTACATAGATTTTTATATATATAGATTTAACATATGATTTTTACAGTTGCTATTTTATCCTCCCTTTCTATTGATGTTACATTTATTAGAAGATTGGTGGCACAAGAAGAGTTGGTATTTATTGAAATATTTATAATTTTAGGACTGTAAAATATTTATAAAATGACCTTAAAAAGCTTAAGAAGTTTTTAATAGACATTTACATTTTTTTATACATTTAGTTATATACAGAGAAAGCGGGCTGTGGACGCATTTGCGCGCCGTTGGGTGAAATTTTTTACTTATTCCATAAGTGACTTCAGGTAAGTACTAACAGGCTAGCCTAGCTAAGCAATTTACGGGTGCATTTTTTCCATTTATGGATATGGTTGTCTACAAAGATGAGTTTTAAGTTTAGCTCTGAATTCTGTCGAAGATATGTACAAACAGATACAGAAACATACCTGGCAGGTTACATGTCATAGATGGTTTTACAACACATTCGCCTCAGAGATCTCATTTCTAGGGCATTCAGTCCACTTTCATCCCCCCATGCTTCACTGCCATACATTGCTGCAGGTTTCACCTAGTGAGGTAGGTAATGTAATCCATGCGTTAATATAATTATGTAACATATATTGCACTTATATTTAAACATACCGGTATTGCATGAAACTGTATAACGCTCTTTTAATAAACGTCGATTTATCGACACAGAAACTTAAAAAAAAAATCTATATTAAAATATTTTTGAAACTGACAATCCGTGGTGGAATTTCATTACAATGATTTGTTAAATATATCGTATTGTAAAAATTTTGTGTACAGTGTCAGGAAACATTTCTCCCTCTTCCTGTGTCAACTGTGGTTAGAGGTACATACATGTGGAGATACTCTACTCTACCCAGTGAGCGGGCTGCATATTGCTACTGTAGGGTTTTTATTTATTTTTATTTAAAAGAATTGTATTTCAAAGCGTGTTTTATGTGCTAGCAGCACATAAAACACTGATGGCAATCTTATATTTAAGCCCGCTCATTGAGGTAAAGGAGGGAATAAGATGGAATTTGGGCGGAGACAGAGATGTATGGTTAATTAAAGTTAAAACTTTTTTTCCAAATTTTATGTTTTGACTTGAACGTTCGAAATTTGAATCGCGGCCCATCTTCAATTTGTTTACTGCAGTCAAAATCAAGTGAAATAAACGTGGACGGCAGTGAACTAGGCTAGTACCAAAATGGGTGTCACGTGACCTTTGCGTCCAGCCGTTGAAATGGTACGTTAAGGCAAGTCTATTCATTCTGACGTCAGTGGTGTAACTGAAAAGTATATAGAGAAGATGGATGAATGTGAACGTGGCAAGGGATGCATGCCGAGATCGTGATCGCGCACGTGACCTTTGCCTCCAGTTATCGAAATGGTGCGTTGGGGCAAGTCAATTAATTCTGCCGTCAGTGGTAGATATGTACTGGTTTTTGTTATTTCTGCGTGCGTATGCAAAGTGATTAGACGCCCAGGTTAATACGTTTGCTAATGATGTTAATGCAAGTAAACGTTGTATGCATATTCTCACTGTAAACACATCTGTGTTGCATAGGAAAATAATATTTCAGGTCGACACGAGCATAACGAGCGCGAATTACGGCCGCTTTCACCAGTGGAAACTGAGCGGCCACCGTGGTGGAGGGAAGGGTAAGGTCCTCGAATACGAATCCGGAGGACGCGGGTTCAAATCCCGACGTGCACAAAAACTATTTATTTGATTAATTAAAAAGAATAAATTTTAAAAATACACCTTTTCAACGAAATCACTATTCTCACTATTTCCAGTACCAAATGTTGAAGATATATTTAAGCAAGTTTTTATTAGAAAAGTGTGTAAAGAGAAAAATCTTAAAGAAAATCAGGAATATTTCAAACTTATGTGAAATGGAAATCAATTTATAACACCTCATTTTAACAACTCAAATGCAAAACCATTATGCAAACCTTTGACTCTAGAGGAACGGGCAGTCCGTTTGATAGATTCGCCGATCTTAACAAAACGATTGCAATCTTTGGACCACAGACGCCAGGTGGGAATGCTGTCCTTGTTTTACCGGTATTTTAATGTAAAATGCTCTGAGGAACTAGCGTCGTTGATCCCTTAGGCACCGGTGCATAGTCGGGAAACACGCCAAACGCGTGCCCAACATTTGCACACAGTCGACATTTGTCACCCGAGAACGGGTCGCTTTTACGACTCGTTCCTGTGTTCAACAGCTCGGCTGTGGAATGATCTGCCGGCCTCTGTGTTTGCCACCCTCCAACATGGATAACTTCAAGGCCCAGATTCTTCCTTCCTATACACTAAAAGACCCTCCATACAACATCCCCAAAGATGATATAAACCTTGTGGGAAATTATTTCCTTCAGGGTCTGCTGTGTGAAGTTACTGTAAAAAAAAATTATATTTATCAAGCCATAAAAAATTACAATAACATCGCCATTGAAATGCTCTGTATTAATGACCAATCAGAAAAAATAAATTAAATTAAACTCTTCTTTAAAAAAAACTTACATACGTAAATATTTCATACGAAACATTTTATAAATAGAAGCAAATTAAATATTATGTACCTACCAAATTAAGAATCGTGGCTCCCTTATCAGACACAAGAACTCCTCTTCTCTGATAAGGTATACACGACCAAGAATATCTTTTAAGAGGAACGGTTGCGCTGCCTGTTTCATACATAACTTAATTTTGGATTTGAGGCCAAAATACCCACCCAAACTAAATGATATATTTTTTTAATGAAAGGTTTAGTAAATATCTAGCACGGATGAGAATAGGTAGAGGTCCTGGGTTCGAGTCCCAGATGCGACTGAAATCTTTTTAATTTCTGTTGTTTTTTCGGTTTCGTGGTTCATTTTGGGATGTATATTATCTTCTTCAATGATTAAATATTACAATGAGGTTTACAAACTTCAATAATTTATAAAAAATAAATTGAGTATTTTATTTATTTTTGTTTTAAATTATGAAATATAGGCCCTTAAAGAAAATGATTTTTTCGTGATAAACTCTTTTTTCTTTCTCTGTATCATGACACTATATTATGCATTATGCAATTTCATACATTTTTACATCATTCGAAATATAAAAACACAATGATTTTTTTTTCACAATGTCATGCACTCATATTATATTATATTATGTACTTGTGTATCATGTAGATCAGGCTATTACTATTTTATTATTTTTTTTAAGTATTATCTACAAATTAAAAACATTTCCCTGTATAACTTCTCTGTGTCATGCACTTATACATTATTAGACACACAGATATATCATAAATATGTTACACTTATATTTTTTTATTATTTTTTATATGAATACCGCACAAGAGTCCCAACCATCTGGAGCCAGTGAGACTATGGCATTCCCAATTGGGGAATGTTGTGAGGCTGGAGGTATTGGGGAGGGGAAGGAGAAGGGGAAAATACCTGGCTATTCAGATCTGGTCACCAAACACGGCTAAAAGCCATTTCAAGCAACGTTTCAATTCTGAATAGTGGTCTTTCACCAGGGCGATACTTAGAGTATCTTTCACCGTGGAACGTGCGCAAATATACTATATATTATTTTTAAATGAATTAATTGTGAAACAACACAAATTAATTAAAGAAAATTTACTTGCGAACGCCGGGATTTGAACCCGCGACCTTCGGATTCGTAGTCGAGAGCCTCACCCCTCGACCATGTAGGCCGTCAGATACTTCTGTCTATTTCTGGATATTAGTAAGAGCTGGGGGAAGTTTATTCCAAATGAGAGGGCCATTTACACGAAAAGAGCGATCGTAGTATTATAGATAGATGAACAGTTGAATGCAATTAGTTAACCATAATAAGTAATAATAGATTGTCTATAGTTAGTGATAAGATAGTGTATTATAAAAAAACATTTGTACAGCGCCCCTGGGGGGATTTTTCACAAAAACGGCGCTATATAAATCATCAAAATATTATTTGAGTCACTTGATCGTGCCATGCTTCCTCGATCGTTCCAGACTTCTTCTAGCCAAATAAGAAACATTTTCCACGACACGACCCCACCTCAACAAGTGAACGAACACTTGATGTAGATTCGCAGTCCCATCACGTGTCGCGACAGAATGGATGCCTATTTTTCTTAAATTAGATATATTAATGATGTCAATAACCCCTTGACGGCATTGGGTCGAGGACCCGATGGACCCGTGCTGATTGTTGATCAGATGCTGATGTAGACAATCGGTCCATATCAATAATAATGACCACACATTTACGCTACTTCTGGTGAAATTGATTATACATCAAAATTTTCAATTCTCTTTATATTATGGTGTCATACAATGTCAATATTAGCTTTTTTTACTTCCATATTTGTTTAATAATTGTACCAGATGTAATCTGGCACACAAGCAATATGATGATTACAAAGCTCTTCACGAACACAATTGCAAACTAGACAGTGTCTCGGATGAATAATAATTTATGTACCAGACATAATCTGGTACACCAGCGAACTGAAGAGGCCGACTGATCCCAATCTACGGAGCGAGGCTGGGAGGGGAGGTAGCACTACTACCGTTCCTTTTGCAAGGAGGAACGGTACTGTTACGACTTTTGTTAACCTTGTCCGAGGCAGTTGCTTATTGGGTCCAGTCCGATAGGCAAGCAGTGGTCAAAGTAAAACAAGGTGGGTGGTTCAGAAGTCAGAGCGGGCGGTCGAATGCTAACTGCCGCAAACTGGCGTTTGCAGGGTATTTATGGCGGTCTACCAAGCGCAGACCGCCGGTGACGTATGGATGCCTGACAAGTCTGTCTCCCTCCCACTAGCCGTACCGCTCTAACGATTTATTTCAGTCATTTAAGTATGAGCGGTCGGAGGAGAGCAAGCTCGCCACAGACCGCTCGTTACATATTAACAAACAAGAAATGTGCGTCAAACGTTCCGGGAGAGGCGGGACGTTTGACGCACGATACAATAATGGTAGGACAAGACAGTACCTATCATTTTATTGTGACAATTCAACTTCAGTGTCGCAATATTAGTCCCCTATGCGACGGATTCGACATCTGGAGAACAAATACTTCGATGTTGTCGGCATATTTGGTACATCAATGTTACAGTATATTCATCGAGTGGGGAGCTAGATTATTTGAAACTATTTAATTCTGGATAAAAGCGTCAAATTATGTTGTTTCTTTTTATGTTATATATTATAATGCATATGTACCTTTTGCATATGTATTTTACGTGTATTTTTTTTAGTTTTGGCGTAATTTAAACTTAATTTGGATGATTTTAAGCTATAATTGCTTTTCAATATAACAAAAATATTATTAATTAAAGAAATAAGAATGTTCATGGGTAAACCAATTGTCACTACGGACAACATTTGATAATGTTACTGTTAAATATTATTATTATTCTTTGAGTTTTCTAAAAAGGTACATACATTTATTACTTATGTTTAGTTATGGTTTAAAATATTAAAAAAATGTTTGTCTGTCTGTTTGTCCACGATTTTCTCGAAAATTACTAGACCGGTTTCGCTGAGAATAGCACAGTTTATTCTTATTAGTGCCGGGAAGGTTTTGAGAGGAGTTTGAATGAAATCAAATATGTGAAACTGTTGCTATAAAGTTTTAAAATTAGTATACCTAATTGCATAGCGGAGCTAGCCGTTAGTACCTACTTAATGTAATTAACAGAAAATGTGAAACTTTTCATAGTCTGCGACATTGTAAATAACTGTAAATATTTGTAAATGTAAATAATTATAATCGAAAATCTCAAATAAAATCATGTTTCAAATGAATACCTACTCTTCTTTTGCCAATAACCTTCTAATAAATATAATATCAATGACAAATAGGATTTAAACAGTAACTGCAATATCATGCAATGTGGAGTTTTTCTAATATTGTGTCTTTCTCAAGCGAAAAATTCGTAATTTAACGTTTTAATCTGTGGTGACCTACAAGGTAAGCATGTTTCTGTATATGTACATAATAAGATAAACCCTAGCAGGTAGTATTTGTACAGCGCCCTTGAGGCAATTTTTCACAAAAAACGGCGCTATGCAAGTCATCCAAGTATTATTATTATTATTATTATTCAGAGTAATGAGCATAAGTAGTCTGCAAGTATGTTGTCTGTTGTATGCTGATGATGCGGTGCTGATTGCTAACAGTATGGAAGATCTACAGTCCCTCGTATCTAGGATGAACGAAGTATGTATGATGAATGAGCTAATGATGAATGTAAATAAGTCCAAAGTCATGGTGTTTTAAAGAGAGAGTACGAAAACAGTATGCAATATAGTTGTGAATGATGAATACTTGGAGCAGGTTGATGAGTTTGTGTATTTGGGAAGTATGTTTACGAGAGATGGAAAAACTGATAGGGATATTGAAAGAAGGGTGAATGCAGGAAACTCCATGAACGGAGGACTGAACGCGGTTAGCGCAAACAAAAAGTTGTCCAAGGAAGCGAAGCTAGCAGTCCACAATGGAGTGCTGATACCAACCTTGACATATGGCAGCGAGGCATGGAACTGGCAGAGGAAGGATGAAAGTAGACTGAATGCTGTAGAAATGAGATCTCTGAAACGAATGTGTGGTAAAACCATCTATGATCGTGTGAAAAATGTTGAGATTCGTAAAGAATGCAAGGCTGATGTAAGCGTAGTAAGCAAAGATTAAGAAAGGGACGCTTAGATGGTTTGTTCATGTGGAGCGTATGAACAAAGAGAAGAGTGTAAGGAGAATATATGACGCGAATGTGAATGGAAGAAGAGCCCGGGGACGCCCGAGGAAGACATGGCACGATCAAGTGAATCAAATACTCGAGTCAGGCCATGTCAGAAGTCGGAATAACAGAAGAGAATGTATGAGGCGTTGTATGAATGTGAATGAAGCAAGAAGTGTATGCCAAGATCGAGTTGTTTGGCGGTCCGTCCTCTCTGCCTACCCCTTCGGGGAAACGGCGTGATGGTTAGTTAGTTAGTTATTCAGAGAGTTTTTGTAATTTTATGCTCTATGTATCCTTTGTCCGAGTATTTCTAATGTATGTATAGCAACAGGATTGTTCTCACGTAGATGCGAAAATATCTGTAAAAGTCAGTATAAATAAATAAATAAATAAAGAGAAACTGATATACCGGGTCTTACTCTTCTTCTTTCTACGTTTTCATTCGCGTACACAATTATTTCTATTGAGGGGTGGGCCCAAAGATTCCCATCCTTCTTTAAAACGCCTATTCGTTCAGCAATATACCACAGCATCGGAGAAAAACTGTTTTCAAAGCTGTTTACGTGACAATAGATAACCACCCTCTATCAATTGTCCGCCTTCCCCGAACTGCCTCAACACATAACCTTAAAACACAGGTACACGCGTATCGCAAGGGCGCGGCCGCAAGGCTGGGAAGCAACACGTGGCATCTACGTGTCTAAAGTACTTACAAGAAGGAAGGGATGAATCTACCCTTACCTGCTACTAGCAGCTACATATACGGAGCACCCTGGCCCTACCCCACGGTGGAAAAACTAACTACACGCAATAGTAGTAAGGGGTAGTATATACAATATATGCCCCCCTATCAGAACAACTGCGTACTATTTTTCTGTTCTGGGAAAACTCCCGATGACGTCATATCGCGTGATATCTATGTTCAGGGACGTTGAAAGAATTGATTATTAAAAAAAAGAATTCATAGAGTTTCGGGGATGAATTTGTTTTGCAGACCGCCCAGCAAATTCAATAATTTGTACGATAGTGTAACAGACGGATATTTATTCCACATTCTAAGATGTTGATGCCAGTGGGATGAAAAGATTACTCAGCCTGATAAGGAGTGTTATCACTGTGGACATGCGAAATTCGAATTAATTAAATCAAGTCATTTGTATTATAGTTTTGTTTTTCATCTTTTTACGAGACCTCTTATCACTATATATACATGTGAGATTTACAATGAGTTCTAATCTTTTGTTGATCATGTTTTAGACGCCTTTCTTTCGTGAAAATGATTGCTCCGATTAATAATATTTACCTCTAAACGTAGAAAAGATGTAGAATTTTTAAAAAATAAATACAGTAACAATTAGTACAGAGAGTCAGTTGCCTCGCCAAGCCTGAACTCTGTCCTGTTAGGACCGCAAGTACCAGAATCAGGCAGAGAATTAGCCCATCAAGTGCCCCATTTTCAGCACTGGGTGCGTGGGGCCAGCACCCCCCCACTCAGCATCCCCAAAAGTAGAACGAGAGACAACCTACATTTCACAGTCTTGTGCGGACATCTGTCCAGTACATATAGGGTTAATAAAAATTACGGACTCACTTTCCTACCGCTATATTTCCCGAATTATATGTTATGTGTGAATGATCTACATGGAATCTACATACAATTGAAAGAGGAGGTCCGAAAGATTCGAATTCCACCACTAGATCGCTGATAGTTGCGCAAACTTATTTTATTTATTATTTATAATTAAAAAATTATTTCCCTTAGGGCCTCCTGTGTGGATTTACTGTGGTTAATAACAAAAACGACCGCTAGAACGATCGCGCCGCCAAACAGCCATTTCGTGTCAGTTGTGATTGAAATGGCTACTATGCAGCACAAGGTTTTCTGTGTTCGTGAGTTCTGTAAAACTGCATCGGCAACTGAACTATAAAGAGCATTATTTGTCGTTGGTATCATTACTTTGAACAACACATCACAACCTCAAAACTTTCTTCCAAATCATTCATAACTCCGGGTCCGGCGTGCTGGAGTACTTCTGCTAGTAAAAAATAAAATGAAAAAAAAACCAGTTTGTGCGAGCAAACATTTACCCCGCTACATAATTAATTAACACACATTATTCGAGAGTTAAAATAGTCTGTAATGGTTTCAAACTTCCGATAAACAAAAAAGCAAACATCACGCCTCACGTGTGAGCTATTAAGTTAATTGAATAATAATGATAGAGCTACCTGTTGTGCCTGATATAATAACGTTTGTCGAACCATTGATAGGCATCAATGAGATCCACGACAGCGCACGAGCATCAATGGCTAAAAGGAAAAAAAACTAGTCGTGTGGCGAAGAGTTCATTCGAAGAAGTTCTTTTCAGAACAGGTTAAGTGATTTTTTGTTGCAATTTCATTGGCGTTTTTTTTTTACTGGAACTACAGAGAGAACTCGCACTTTCGGTAGGTAGGTCAGTAACAGTGGAGGTTTTCTCACATGAAGACTCATATGGATTGTAATATTACTACAGTATGGTAAATAGCGCGCCATTACTCCATAGTAAAAAAATCCACCAATAGAGACAGCGCGGCGTTTCAGATGTGTGAATCCACGAATGCACCTATGAAGCTAAAGAACGTATAGGATATTTCATACAACATAAATACGGTATCGGATGGTTGCAGAACATGCGCCGGAACCAAAAATTTTATTGATTTTTTTCATCATATTTTCTTTGTTTTATATATATCATTGTATGAATTCTGTTAATATCGTTTTAGTAATCCGTTATTTCTAATTTAGAAACAGTTAATCCATTGTGGAAATCCATTTTATATGCCCTTTTTTTATTAAAAATCTTTGTAAAGGTCGTATTAAAAGTTTTTGCATCACAATAAATTAAGCTGTTTTTGCGGAAAAATAAATCCGGTAAAAATAAGAACTTGTGCTTCTCCTCGTATTGGGTAATAGATGTGACTGCCTATAACGTTATTTGATTTTTATGTCTAATACCTACCTCACCACACCAACCTTAACTAACTAAAAAAAAAATATAAAAATAAAAAAACTAACTAACCATCACGCCGTTTCCCTGCAGTGACAGGCAGAAAGGAGGATAAAATAGCAACTGCAAAACTATCACCTCTACACTTAAATTTTCTAATAAAACTGTGTTCATCTGAAGCGACCTGCCAGGTAAGTATTTTTTTCTGTATCTGTTTGTACATAATTAGATAAACCCTAGCAAGTAATATTTGTACAACGCCCTTCAGGTGATTTTTCACAAAAACGGCGCAATACATTGGCATACACTTTTTGCATCATTCACATTCATAAATAGTCTAATACATTCTCTTCTATTATTCCGATTTCTGACATGGCCCGACTCAAGTATTTGATTCACTTGATCGTGTCAAGTATTCATCGGGCGTCTTCGGCTTATTCCATTCGCGTCATTTTTCTTACACTCCTTTCTTCCTTCATTCGCTCTACATGCCCGACTCCATATATTCGATGAAGAAGAAAAGCTGTTCACATAAAACAGAAATTTCTTTCTCTTTTAGATCGCTTTAAAGTTGAACTCCCAATGATTTAGACCACTGACCGCCACTGGTCAGTAGTAATTGGATATTTTATAAACTTGTATATTTTACTAACTAACCCACTTGAGGTCCTTTTTCACGCATCCCTTGCTACGTTCATATTCATCCATCGTCTCTATATTATACTTTTCTGTTACACCACTGACGTGAGAATGAATAGACTTGCCTTAACGTACCATTTCGACGGCTGGACGCAAAGGTCACGTGACACCCATTTTGGCACCAGCCCAGTTCATAGCCGTCCACGTTTCATTCATGGAAGGGTCAAACATTTATTTGCTGTTTTACTTAAATTGACGACACGCCTCCATATTTCGGTTTCTTCCCCTCGCGTGGAAGGGCATCTCTATGTATTGTTTGATGTGTGTTTCACCAACTTTGGTCATCACCCGACTCAAGTGTATGATTCACTGCATAATGAATAGGGAAATGCTACTTGTGCAACGATAGAGGATTTAGCCAGCAGAGGATTGAAACCGTGACGCCTGTGTGGGAAAATGACGCATTTGTCCACTCCGCTATAAATCACTTCCTGGTGCATCCACGACATCTTCTATTTACTTGCGCATCATAAGATATTCTTACGCATACATCGGCCATACATTTTTTTCCGAAAATAATCGAAATAATTAATTAACTAACTAACTACGTAACTAACTAATTAACTACGTAACTAATGAACTACGGAACTAATTAACTACGTAACAACGGAACTAATTAACTACGTAACTAATGAACTAATTAACTACATAACTAATTAACTACGTAACTAATTAACTACGTAACTAATTAACTACGTTACTAATTAACTACGTAACTAACTAACCACGTAACTAACAAACTACGTAACTAACTAAATACATAACTATGTAACTAACTAACCACCTAACTACGTAACTAACTTCGTAACTAACTACGTAACTAACTTCGTAACTAACTACGTAACTAACTAACTAATTAACTACGTAACTAACTAACTAATTAACTACGTAACTAACTAACTACGTAACGAACGAACTACGTAACTAACGAACTACGTAACTAACTAACCATGTAACTAATAAACTACATAACTAGATACGTAACCAACTAACCATGTAACTAATAAACTACATAACTAACTACTTAACTAACTATGATTAATTGGTTAATTAATTTGTTGATTAAATTGTTCTATGCAGGGAATCCCAGCACCTCAGAAGCATCTAGCTTTAACACCGCTTCACACAAAATGTAAAACAAAACGCAAGGAATCTTAAATATTTTAATTTCACAACACATCTCGTTATCAAACAACTCCATTGAATCAGTAATCTAATAGGTACAACAAAAATCACACGGAAGATGACTTTGCAAACAAACACACACTCTCATGTGTGTCCGCCGAACTCTCGTGAATGGGAAATCAACAATCATCAGTCATCACACAGATTCGCAAACTTATCTGTGCGGTCGGGGGCGTTGCTCCCGTAGATAAAACAACTGTCAGTTCATTTTTATATGTATGTAAGTTTATAAACAGCAATCTAATTTTTTTTAATCATTCTTGATAATATTAACAATATTATCAAGAATTATGAAAATGAGGTACGATATCGATAAAAATGACGGAAAGCAATAGGGTGGCATTAGCTCATAGGATAAGAGCGTTGGTCCCGGACAGACCGATAACAATGCCCATATTATAGGTGTTTACACGAACACAGCACTCACAGACGCATTGCTTACGCACATCATGTGTCGAACTTATTATTTTACTACAGAAAATAAAATTAAAGTGAAATTTAAAGAAGTTCATTTTTAAACTACATATATATCTATATAGTATATATATAAAATCTAACCTACATAAGAACTCTATTATTTAGATATGTTTTGAAAAAATAAACGTTTGGAATGAAATAAAATTTTCAAATAGTTTCTTTGTTTAGAGGTAGTTACTTTCGCTGTCAAATCAATTATGGCACCCTAATGACAAGTAAGAATTCACACTATCATAACTTTATATAAACCCGAGCAAGGCCGGGTACACATCAGTTAGTGTATAAATAAGAGGCAATGTTCGTATGTCCGCTATAGACTAAAAAACTACTGGACTGATTTACACGCAGTTTTTTGGAAAATTATCCGCGTTGTCCGGAGAAATTTTAAGGCTAAGTAAGGGTAGGAGCAGGGGTAGCGGTCGATGTAGGGATAGCGATAGAGAGAGAGGTGGGGGTAGCTATAGCGTTAGGTGTAGGTGTAGGGGTAAGGGTAGCGGTAGGGGTGGGGATAGGGGGAGAGGTAGGGGTAGCTGTAGCAGTAGGGGTAGGGGAAACACATCACAAACTCAAAGCTTTACTCAAGTAAGTCACATCCAGTGGTTTTTACGGGTGCATTTTTTCTGTATTTTTTTGCTACATTTCTAATATGCAGGCTTTTTTCTAAGAACTCCCAAATGTGCCAGGTGTTCCCGGTAAATTATTTTTAAAAATCAAAACTACACAATTTAGCAATAATATTCTGAGAAATCATCACATCTATGGCTTCTGCGGGTGACGCATGGCACTGTCCACGTTCCAAGTACATACGAGATGCGAGTATTAATTATTTTGAATCACATCCTCTCGATGAGCGAACCAAAATTATTTGCCGCAATGTTGGACAACAACCGGACGCGATAGAATGGAATTATCCATTGCAGGTGCTCAACAACACTGAACAGAATATACCTAGAACTGCAATTTTTGTTGTTGTTCCCAATGGCCAAAGCCAGTGGGACTATGTCATCCATTTCAAGCAACGTTTCGATTAGAATAGCGTGCTTTTACCGGAGCGATACTGAGAGCAGTGGCGGTTTTCTCTAACATACATGTACGTCTGAGCAGTGAACTCCCATAAAAAAGATATGAAAATAAAACAAGCATTTATCATCATTTTATCACACTTTAAAGGGGGCGCCATTCAAAATCGGTGCTAAAAAATCCACACGTCCTTATCCGTATAGGTTAATATTGCCCGAGAGCGAGTCCGAAATGAATTTCATATGTGCGTCATGAATTCGGCGACTATGGGGCATTCTGTCCGAAGAAATAGTTCATACATTGTCAGTCTCGCGGCACAGCTATATGAAGATTTGTACAAATTTGTACATTAACCGTCCGTCCTTTGGGTTATTATTCAAAAAGTAGGTAAAAATTTTTTTTTTTTCATTAGATTTAGCAATAACAATACGTGTGACTAGTGACGTAACTTGTATGGGATTGACGAAAATAGCCGTAACACATCCGTTAGAATACGAATACGAATGTTTTGTGGATTTCGGGTATAGCTTTTTTTGTACCTGAACGTACGGGATACGGCTTGTTGCGTTCGGGCGTTAATATAGCAGCCGTATCACGTACGTTCGTGTGGGTAAGGTGGTTGAATAGTATTTTTTCTGTGATAATCGTGTTTAGTCGTTATTAAAATAGATTAATCAGTGAACATATTTTTTTATATAAAAGTAAACAAACAGTTAATTTTCATAGGTAAATTATGTATTTAAAACTATTTTTTATAACCTACGACATTATAATATATTATTCTTAGCCACAGACGTTTTAATGAATCGCCGAATTGTTTCTTGTTGCCAGATAGCTCATTTCTGGTGCAGTGTTATGTTGAAATTCTTTAGATGTAGGGAATAAAAAAATAATATGGAAAAGAGTAACTTAGTATTTCATTAATATAATAGAATATTAGTATCTTTTCTCACTTTTAAATCTCCGAGTGAATCCCGATGAGATAGGCCACGAACCCTCACTGCCTGAGAGTACTAACTAAGTATACCAATCATCTGTAGGTACAGATTTGGAAGAAAACTGGTGTCGCTGATCTCTGTACGACCTTTCGACGCCTAGGCCTCAAGCAGGGTAATAAAATTGCTCACCGATTCTAAAAAGAATTTCGATATTTTAAAACGTTTGATCAATTTCACCCAAAATTTGATAAAATTGAGCCGACTCAGGGCACACGGACACGCGTACAACAAACTTCTATCGGTGTGTCTCTTCAGTGGACAATAACTAAGCTCGGTGCATCACGGAGAAAGAAGGACGAAGCTATGACGATGGGGTATTTACCGTTTAGTAGCAGGTGACTAAAGATGATTGCACATTACTTGTGACCAGTGGCGGTTTTCTCTGAAGACCGATCGTGCAGTGAACTCCCATTAAAAACATGAACAAATAATAATAATAATAATAATAATAATAATAATAATGTTTTTATTTAATTTCTAATACAATTACAAACATGTTATATTTAATACGTAAGAGAAATTACAGGTACTTATTTAATATTTGTAAAACAATGAAGAAATATACTAAAAATAAAAATAAATTCAGAGATATTTAAATAAATTCAGGCAGTGGTGAAGATCGCGTCAATGAGAAGAGATTCTTTCAAGAATCAATAGAATTTCCCTTTTGAATCTTTCCTCACTGACGCAAAATATGTCGATATCCTGTGAGATTTTGTTCAGGAGCAATATACTCCTCCCCACCGGGAGAACCATTGGCAGGTTGGTTCTATAGGTAGGAAGATAGAATAATCTATGACGACGCTGTCTTAGATAGTCATCAGGAACATAAAGACTTATGCGTTCCAAAATAGCTGAATTCTCTATGGAGCCTCGCAATAGTCTAAAAAAAGTGGGTAGCGGCATACCCCTCTCTTCTGAGCTGCAGGGAGTGAAATCCAAGCATGCCCAGAAGAAAGTTGAAGATAAAGCCACGGATAGAGTCCGTACTCCCTCATGTAAAGAAATCTCAAAAACTTTTTCTGAACCCTCTCTAACATGAGGGAGCACCCCGTCTCGTGAGGATTTCAAATAGCCGACCCACTCTCCAGCCTACTACGGACTAAAGAGAAGTATAATATTCTAAGAGTACGAGATCTCGAAAAACCCTCACGGTCCGAATGACAAATCCTAACATTTTTAATGCAGATTGACATACCCCTTCGATATGAACACGAAACGTAAGTTTACTTTCATACACGATTCCAAGATCCTTTATAGTAGAAACACGTTTGAGATTATGACTGAGCATAGTATATCTGTGGTAGGTGAGACTAAATACTCTGGTGAAAGACAGGACTACGCATTTTGAGATATTGAAATAAAGCTGATTTCGTAGGCTCCATTCAGAGATGTTATCAATGTCAGCTTGAAGATGTAGGCAATCTAAAATATTTCTAATTAGTAGAAATAATTTGAGATCGTCAGCGAAAAGGAGAAAGCGAGAAAAACGGATGACTTTTGCAATGTCATTAATGAAAATAGAGAAGAGAAGAGGCCCTAGGATTGACCCTTGGGGGACCCCAGAAAAAACAAGAAAATCAGCGGATTGAAAAATTCCGTGTGTGACAAATTGCTTCCGGTTTTTGAGATAACTTCCAAAAAACTTTAGCATACGTAGGGAGAAACCCATTAGGGCAAGTTTTGTTAGTAAGATATCGTGATTCACGGTATCAAAGGCTTTGGAGAAATCATTATACGAACAGTCTACTTGGTATCCACTATCTAGGGACCTAGCAACATAGTCAGTGAAAACCATCAGATTGGTTTCCGTAGATCTTCCTTTTCTGAAACCATGCTGTTCGGGGATAATATATGCGTCTATTTGAGGTACAATGAATTTATGGATTAGTTTTTCAAATAGTTTAGCAGGAGCTGAAAGTATGGCAACAGGTCTATAATTCTCGATTGACTTTTTGGAACCATTTTTAAAAATAGGACATATTTTTGAAATTTTCCATAATTCTGGAAAAGTGGAGGTACTAATAGCTAAATTAAATATAAAAGTTAAAGGTGCTTTGAGGAATTCAGCGCACCCTTTAATAAAGAATACGGGAACGAAGTCGGGGCCGATAGAGTGCGAGTTCTTCATGTGTCTTATGGCATTCATAACATCAGATTCCGTAAATATACATAAGTCAACGTTAGAGGCTCCTCTGGTATTAAATGCGGCAGCATTATTAATATCTAGAAGTGGAGGATCTCTACTGTAGACAGATTGAAAATGATCAGCAAACGCGTTTGCCACACCCGAGCCATGAAATTCCTGATCACCTTTCATCATGGTATCTTCAAGACCACCATCCTTAATAAATAATAAATAATACTATTTGCACTATAATATAAACACATTATTAACGACGCTACGTTAAAATTCCGCCTTTAAAATCCACGTGATGAAATAATGCCGTCGTAGAGCAACCCGATATTCCCATAGGTGCTGTGCTAAATTCAGCACATATGGGCTCACGATCCCAAGCAAATACTTCATACAAAAAAAAACATCAGAATCCCCCTGACGGTGAAATTAAATAACCTAGGTCGAACCATGTCGAAGTTTGTGCGCAGCTTCTTTTCAGACAATCGTATAATTGAAGAAATGCACACGTAAATTGCTTAGCTAGGCTAGCTGGTTAGTGCTTACCTAAAGTCATTCAATATATATTTTTTTTTAATTCACGCATCGGTGCGAAAATGCGTCCACAGCCCGCAACACTGTAAATAACTAAAGTGTAAAAAAAAATATTAAAAAAAGTTAATATCTATTAAAAGCTTCTTTCGCTTATTAACGTCATTTTATAGATATTTTCCGAGTCCTAAAATTCATTTTATAAATATTTTCCAGTCCTAAAAATTATAAGTATTTCAATAAATACCAACTCTTCTTGTGCCACCAATATTCTAATAAATGTTAGATCAATAGAAAAGGAGCAACAAATAACCATGTAAAACTATCATCTCTATAAATAAATTTTTCTAATAAAACTGTGTTCATCTGAAGCGACTTGCCAGCAGCAGGTAAGTATGTTTTTCTTTGTCTGTTTGTACATAATTAGTTAAGAAATATTTGTACAGCGCCCTTGAGGTGATTTTTCACAAAAACGGCGCTATACAAATCATCCAATTATTATTATTAAGACACGTAACCTCGCAAGCTTGAAGAGTGCCACCGAGATGGCCCTATCGGTCACTTTGCCAGCCGGCTGAACTTTGCACAATAAGGATGCAAGTTAAATGTTATTTTCTATAGTTAGTATTAAATATATGTAAGATTTTCTTGTCTTGTTCCTGCATTCCTCTAACCGTTTGCTTTTAATTGTTTCAAGTCGCTAGTTATTATAGTACCCCTCCCACAAACTTTTAAATGATGTGACCGCCGCTGTATTCGAAGGACAACAAGAGTAAATACATTTTGGGGAAATATAATATCTTCTCTTGAATTTCACGAATCGCCACTGCTTGAGCCGTTCGAGAATATTCTTTGTTTTAAAAATAAAACATAACAGCCGAGTGTTATTGAAACAAAGAATACGTTATACTAAGCAAAGATGGACAAATTTGCAAATAATACTCGAGGCGACATTTAATAATACAGTAAAAAAATAAACGAGACGCCTTATTGTTTGATGAAAGAGTGTTGCAATCTATTGAGACGAAATAAAAATATCGGCGAAACCGGTTAAAAACTAGCGGACAATATCGGACAAAAACCTTCATTCAACAAATTCCAAAATTATTATACATAGATCTTGAAAAAATTATCCTGATAACTGCAATTCACCCAAATGCTCCACATTGACAAAAAAGAATCACATAAAATATTTGAGCATAGCAAGAGATCAACATATTAAATGGACAGAACACATTGTGCAAAATATTAAACGAATATGACAATTCTACTACATATTCCTCAAACTAAGAATTTTTTTTTTTTAAATCTATGCTACTGAAGGTTTACTATGCTATAGCACAATCAATTCTACAATATGGAATAATAGGCTGGGGAGGAGCGTTTAAAACAAACTTAGCCCCATTGGAAATAAGTCCAAAGAAGACTCGTTAAAATAATTTTTAAAAAAACATCTGATTTTTCAACCCGTGAGTTATTCAACGAATTTAAAGTCTTAGATTTAAATACAATATACAAAAAAAAATCATTACTTCAAATCCATAAAGAAAACCTTAAATTAGAGCATGAGCATTGAGCACCAGGCCGAGAACCACAGGACAAATAATAATCCCTAAACTCAATACAACAACAGCTCAACACCGTTACACATATTCTGCCATAAAATGTTTTAACGAACTTCCTGAAGAGATACAAGCTGAAAAAATAAATTTATGAAATTTTTAAGAAAAAACTTAAAATACAG
Source organism: Halesus radiatus (assembly GCA_022606495.2). Taxonomy (NCBI): domain Eukaryota; kingdom Metazoa; phylum Arthropoda; class Insecta; order Trichoptera; family Limnephilidae; genus Halesus; species Halesus radiatus. The sequence goes on along the minus strand of JAHDVE020007474.1, from coordinate 500,715 downwards.
GAAACTAATTTTAGGTGTATATTATAAGTTCACTTGGAAAAAATGTTTATATACGTACATTATATAAATATATTTTGTTTCTAAAAATTGTCTTTTAATTTTTTTTGGAAATTAGTGTATAGACACCAGAATATCATGTTCATGGTAGTACTATTGAAATTAATTACTTGTATAACAAACCGTAATAGTACTCCCTCTCTAAAGACGAGAATTTCTCAATTAGGGAGGTATTAATTAAAAAAAAAAACTAAAAGGATTATTTAATGTTTCAAAAACCCAATCATGTCTGATTACATCTAAAAGGGATCAAAATGACAATCTAGTCTCAATAAAAAGAAGCAAACAAGCCCTCCATTGATATGCTTGATGTAACCTTAAGTGACCAGCTCAGGTATGGGGGCTCCATCAAGCCAGAGTAAAGTTAGCCTCTCAGAAGCTGGGCGTATTGTACAGCCTGGAGATATTTTAATAGTACACAACTGTTGACCCTATACAAATCGCAAGTGCGCCCCACTGTAGAATTTGGCAACCACCTCTGGTCGGGAATCCCAAAAGATCTGAAAAAACCGTTGACTCTGTGCAGAAACGAGCGGTCCGTTTGATGGATTCGCCTATCTTAACAAACGGACTGCAATCTTTGGAGCACAAACGTCAGGTGGGAATACTGTCCTTGTTCTACCGTTATTTTAATGGAAGATGCTTTGAGGAACTAGCGTCATTGATCCCTTCGGCACCGGTGCATAGTCGGAAAACACGCCAAACGCTAGCCCAACATTTGCACACGGAAGACATTTGTCACATGAGAACGAGTCGCTTCTACGACTCGTTCTTGTATTCAACAGCCCGGCTGTGTAATGATCTGCCGGCCTGTGTTTCCTGCATCCTACAACACGGGTCTCTTCAAGACCCAAGTTCACTCCTTCCTATCCTTTAAAATACCCTCCACACGGCATCCTCAAAGTTGTTATAGTGTGTGGAGGAGTTACTGTAAAAAAAAAAAAAAATTTATAAAAAAACATTTTTAGCACTTACATACTTACTATTATTACTATATAAACAATGCTGTTAATTATATATCCATAATAAATACAATTAAAAAAAATTAAAATAGCAAGTCTCTTAATGCATGCAAATGCAACAATGGGGGTCAAATTCCGAGAAACGAGGGACCTTGTTAATTTAATGACCAGGCGGGTGACGGTGGCCGAGTCAAAAGATGAAAACATCTGGAAGACACTATGAGACACCAAGCACCAATAACATGCGTTAGGGCAGGGTTCTCCAAAGTTTCTTTCAGTGGGGCACGAATAATAAATAATATTGAGATAATTTTAAGGACTCATGTGTGTGAAACATTCACAAATTATGATAATTACGAATATTACAAGGATCGTTAAAATGTTTTAAAAAAATACGCTGATCGTCGATTTGTGACGATGCAGAAGAGGGACGGTCGGCTTAACGCAGAATAGCTAGGTACTTCCCCACCTTCCCCTCCTCAATACTTTCCGCTTCACAAAATACCCCAAATGGGGATGCCATAGTCTCACTGGCTCCAGACGATTTGGAGCAGCTGGGACTCTTGCCTGATTTCGCCCGAGAATAGGATTTTAAAATATGAAACAAACAATAATTATTAATAAAAAAATATTATTTCATTCCAAAAATTACCTAATTGGTTTTCCATTTTTTAAATATTCTACCCAAATAAACCTTCTTCTTTTGATTCAAATGATTGTAATCTGTGGCTAACCAGAGTGGTACATCTATGGGTTAATCTCAATACAGCATGGCCGGCTCAAATGTTTTTCATGCTAATTTTAAAACGTTATAGCAACAGTTTTACATATTGTATTTCATTCAAACTACTCTCTAAACCTTCCCGGCACTGATAAGAACAAACTGTGCTCAGCGAAACCGGACAAGTAATTTTCGAGAATATCGAGGACCGACAGACAGACATTTCTTTTATATATATATATATATACATTGATTTGTAAATAACAAGAAATTTCGTTGTTGGGGACAACCACATTCAATATGTTTTTTTCTTCTTCTTTTGAAGTACGGCTTGGAAGCGGTTTAGAGAATATGGGGAAGGGCGGAGTTTGAAAATGGTTGGGGAGCCCTGCAATATTAGAGGACAAAGACATTACCGCCGCCTATAAAGACGGTTTATATTTCTATTGGAGACGTAGTTCCCCAGACAAAGTATTGTCAGAAAAGAGGATTATATTTCTGTTGTATGAACAATACTTTGTGAAAAGAGTGCGACTAGAGTAGAAAACGAGGATATAAAGCGTTATAACATAACGTAAAGTCACAGAGCAAACAATACATAGAGTTGCCCTAACACGCAGGTGGAAGAGATAAAAATAGGAAGGGCGGGGGTCGAGCTACGCGTGCGGCCATTCGAGTAAAATAGCAACGAAGTAAAAAGGTACGGCTTGTTTATCGAAAATCGAATATTTGGTTTGACCCTTTTTATAAATGTTTTGCTATTTGTGAGCAGAATGAATAGACTTGCCCCAACGTACCATTTCAACGGCTGGAGGCAAAGTTCACGTAACACCCAATTTGGCACCAGCCTTGTTTACCGCCGTCCACGCCTGTGTCGCGTGATTTTGACTGAGGTAAGCAGATTATAAAAAGTTTATAAAAGAGTCAAACTAAATACTTATAAAAATATTTTTACTTGAATTGACGGCAGGCCTAGCTCGCCCCCGCCCCTCTTATGTTGAATTTTTTACCTCGCGTGTTAGGGCCTTTCTATATATAACTTGCTCTGCGAGAAATTCTAATTTTGCGAGGTTATTCGTAACCTAGAAATGTTAGTTTTTATTTTAAAAATATGATATATTTTTAATTATATTGTTTATCCTTATGAGGGGAGCTTTGCTTCTGAAACATGTAGATATTTATATATTAAAAACAGTGCTTTAAACATATCAATTCTTATTCATTAATAAGAAGCAATCACTTTGTGGTTTGACATCATATTAAATAAAACAAACACTTTGTTAAAAACCACTAATACATTTATATTAATGTTGTTGCATATGTTAATGTTGTCTCCCTCTTACACATAATACTTTTATATTGTTGTCTCCCTCTAATATTTTGTTCTCTTTTCTCTCTCTTTTGTATTCTCTAACTATAATATATAAAAGATAATTCTGTATTATTCTTTAGTTATTATATTTGCCCTGACGAAGCTTGAGCTAAGCGAAACCGGTTGGTGAAAAATAAAATACATTCGTGGTTTATAACAAAGTGTTTGTTTTATTAAAGAATTACTTTGTTTAAAACACTAAATTTATTAACAGTATTTTTGATCGTTAGTTCTTCCTTCGGCCGCCTGCAATGTTACGCGTGTCGTGATATAGGTAGTAGTGTTTTTAAAAAGACAAAAAAATTGACGAAGTATAAAATTGCAAACGTCAGACATGACACAAAAAAGGTCCATTAAAACAAAATTAAGTAGGTACCCATAACCTACATGATAAGAATATTTATTCGCTTGTTTTACGATGAAGATAAAAAAAAAAATACAACGTTCCTACCAGTGGCGGTTTTCTCTAGCGTGTGTTTGTGCAGTGAACTCTGAATAAAAAAGGTTAAAAAAAAAAAACAAACTTGATTCATAATTTTACTACACTTTTAAAGCAGTGCGCCATCCTAATTCCTTGATAAAAAAAATCCACCTTTCCGTATAGGTAATACTGCCCGATAGCGCGTCCGAAAAGAATTCCATACGTGCATAGTGAATTCAGCATCTATGGGGTTTTCCGTCCTAAGAAATAGTTCGTACATTGTCATTCTCGTGGTGCTAGGCGGGAAGCGTATCGAGCGTGTAATCCTTCGGAATCTGGAAGGCCGACCGTGTCCGGTGTTGAACGGAATATTATTGTGATTTTCGAATTTAAAACTATTTATTGTAATCTATCTAACTACCTCTATATTGACTTACACTTCTTGTTTCATTCACGTCTCATGCATTCTCTTCTGTTATTCCGACTTCTGACATGGCCCGACTAACGTGTTTGATTAACATGATGTGCCATGTCTTCCTTGCATCCGGCTTCTTCTTCAATTCACATTTGCGTCGTGTATTCTCCTTACACTCCTTTCTACGTCCATTCGCTCTACATGACCAAACCATCTAAGCATTCTTAATCTTACTCATTACGCCTTGCATTCTTTACAAATATCAACATTTTTCACACGATCATACGTGGATTCACAACACATTCGCCTCAGAGATCTCAGTTCTACAGCATTCAGTCTACTTTGATAATTTCTCTGCCAGTTCCATGCCTCACTGCCACACATCAGGTATGTAACCTAGGACATTATAATATATATTTTTATTAGCCACAGACGTTTTAATGAATCGCCGAATTGTATCTTGTTGCTAGGTCGCTAATCTCTGGTGCAGTGATGATGATGAAATTCCTTTAGATCTAGGGAAAAATACATAATATGGGAAAGACTAACATAGAAATTTTTTTTATAATAAAAGGCATTTTTAATATCCGATTGAACTCTCAATGAAATAATAACAATGATAATATTTGGATGATTTTTATAGCACTGTTTCTGTGAAAAATCACCTCAAGGGCGTTATACAAATATTCTTCCAATGCTCTATCTTATTACTATTGAGGATATATTATTACAAATTATGGCCAACAAATTGCATTCATCAGTTCACCGATCTGTAATACCAAACTATATATATTATGTACAATGCATTTGACCAATGATGCCGCGTTAAAATATATACGTTATTATTATTATGTACAGGCTGATAATATTATATCTTTACACGTAGCAAACACTTTGTGGGAATACATAATTATAAAAAAATAAAATAACTTTGTTTTAATTCCACTTTATTCTTTATTCCACTTTAAATAAAGTGGAATTAAATTACTTATTTTATTTTTTTATAATGATAATATTATATATGCCAGGTGGTCAAGTCTGTATCTTTTGCGCTGGCTAACGTAAGTTAAATCGGCCTTGACATTTTTCATAAACTTATCTTTGTCTCTTGCGTTTGCGTTACAGATTTGTATATTAACTTAAACGCAAACTCAACTTGTTAACGCAATACGGACTACCAAACAGTGTTGTTTATGGCCGATTTAACTTACGTCAGCTAACGCACAAGATGCAGACTTGCCCCCCCAGGTCACTTGAGTAATATTAATAATAATACTGTTAGAAAAATATTTTGATAACAAGTTCGACACCTTAGTTCAATAGGGAACTAACTCAAAATACCTCATTTTGAGAAAACTGAATTTGAAAATGTTTTCATAAAGACATCGCTCCGATGTAAAGTTATTTTGTCCACCTATAACATAACAATAGATGCAACATTTAAGTAATTTATCAACCTATCATATCATCGGTGTAAATGGCTAAACATTTGACGTGTTTCTCCATTGAACTAAGAATGTGGTGATTTCATTATAATTTCATAAAGAATTATCTGACTACATAATTAGGACGAATTAGACTTTTTTTTATTGAAATATGAGAAGGGAGACTTTTCATCATTAACTAAAAAAAAAAAAAAATTGAGTTATTTTCCTATTGAACTAAGGTATCGAGTTGTTTCTTATTTTAGGTATAAAAAAATCACTGTTTTCAATGTCAGAATTTGTTTCACTATTTTCCAATTTAATTCCTTTAACATTTTTGCTAATTTTGAATGGAGAATTCTTTATTTGTTTTGTTTTCAGTCGTTACAAAAGAAAAGTTTCGTAGAGCAGTAGTTAAAATGTGGAGCAATAAGTATTTCATATCATTTACATTTTCAATAATTTCACTTTTTACTTTGCTTTCTTTCGCTGTGTCTTCTTATGGTCCAATTATTATGTATTTTGTCTTAATGGTATTCAACTAGTTTTTTTTTTTACAATAACTCCACACAGGGAAATAATTTCCCTCAAGGCCTATATCATCTTTGGGGATGCTGTGTGGAGGGTCTTTTAGAGGATAGGAAGGAGTGTACGTGTGTGATTAGACCCGATTCCAACGTGGCTCCTCAAAAAATGTCTTAAACATGTTGTGCCCTTCCTAGTGTTCCTCTACAATAAAACTTTCGACTTAGGCGAGGTGCCACTACTGCTCAAAGAGGCCCTTGTTTCACCGATTCTAAAAAAGCCACAACTAGATGCTGAAGATTTGAGTAATTATCGCCCCGTGTCAAATCTTCCATTTATTTCAAAAGTCCTTGAAAAAATTGTGATCAGGCAGATTACCGCCCATCTGGTGAAAAATGAACTGCTTTCAAAATACCAGTCAGCGTATAGGAAGCACCATTCTACAGAGACTGGATTATTGCGCGTGTTGTCAGATTTGATGCTTGCAAACGAGTCAGGTAAGCTAGCTTTGCTATCACTATTAGATTTGAGTGCAGCATTTGACACCATCGATCATAATATATTGATCGACAGACTGGAAAAGACTTTTGGACTGGGTGGCGAAATCATTCAGTGGATTAAATCCTACCTCTGGCCGAACCCAATCTGTACAAGCGAGTGGTAAAAACTCTCCCTTTGTAACCCTTACTTCTGGAGTCCCCCAGGGTTCAGTGCTGGGACCCCTACTTTTTATTTTGTTCATCAACGATGTTCCCAAAATAATAGAATCATTCGGACTTCTTTCCCATTGCTATGCTGACGATCAGCAAATCTACTTCTATTATGCACCAAATGAGAAAGACAAATTAAAGGAAATTACTGTCAAATGCATTGCCGCCATTACAAAATGGATGTCTTCGAACAAATTAAGATTAAATCCATCCAAAACAGAATTTCTATGGACAGCAACAAAAAAGCGCCAATCAATGTTAGATAAATCTCCTTTCACTACTTCGGGCTGTAACATCATCCCTAAAACAGGCGTTAAACTTCTAGGTGTGCATCTAGATGCAGATCTATCACTCAAATCCCAGATTAACAAGACAGTAAGCGCAGGTTTCTTTCACCTGCGCCAAATCAAATCAATACGGAGAAATATTCCAGCTAATGGCGCAAAGATGCTGGTAAATTCTTACGTTGTTTCTCGACTTGATTACTGCAACGGCATATACGCAAGTCTCCCCAAAATATATACTGACAGACTTCAGTCAGTTTTCAATGCTGCAGCAAGGCTGATAACCGGCGTTTCCAAATACTCCCACATATCTCAACATCTGCGGAACCTTCATTGGCTTAAGTGTCCTGAGAGGATCCAGTTTAAACTATGCTGGATGGTCTTTAAGGCGATACACGACTTGGCACCACCCTACTTGGCGGAACTATGCACTCCAAACAATGTCAACACTAGGCAATCATCTCTTCGATCAGCGTCTTCAACGGCCATAGGAAGACTCTCAGTACCTAAACGCAATCCCAATACCAATTTCGGAGACCGAGCTTTTGCGGTGGCAGGCCCAACAGCCTGGAACAAACTCCCTTCACATTTGCGAAAAATCGACAGCTCTACTGAATTCAGAGCAAAACTAAAGACTCATCTTTTTAAATTATCGTATCCAGAATAACGACCCCATTGGTCTAATAGTGTTTTCGAGTACTCAGTCCAAGAGAATTACTTATATTCCTATTTACCTTCTACCGCCCAGACTACCTTCTTTAATTTCAATAAAAAATATTACACTTTTGTGTGCTTTACCACTGACAGCACGAGCAATAATCATACAGGTATTTATATTATTATAAATAGGTATGTTAGTTGTAAGACTCTAGTTTTAAGCCATAGTTGTACGTCATTTTGCAGTATTGTATACAAAATATGCACTTGGTCATAGATATGTATTAGTTTTAAATAGGTACTAGGTTTATATATGTGTTAGGTTTTTATTCTAGTTATGCCTACTTAAGTTTAAATTGTCACTAGCTATAACTTTTAGTTGGTAAGTAACTACCTATAAGCCATAGATGTAAGTCACTAATTATAAGTCTCAGTAGTCAGTCCCTAGCCATTAGTCTTACTTATAAGCCATTAGTAATTAAAGTTTAACTGTAAGGTATTGGTTGTATATGTTATTTAATTAATTGTAAAGCGCCCTTGAGGTGATTTTCTCACGAAAACGGCGCTATAGAAGTAATCCAATTATTATTATTATTATTACCCATGTTGCAGGAGAGAGGAAACACAGAGGCCGGCAGATCATTCCACAGCCGAGCTGTTGAACACGAGAACGAGTCTTAGAAGCGACCCGTTCTCATGTGACAAATTTCAACCGTGTGCAAATGTTGGGCGCGCGTTTAGCGTTGTTCCCAATTGCGCACCGGTGCCGAAGGGATCAATGACGCTAGTTCCTCAGAGCATCTTCCATTAAAATAACGGTAGAACAAGGTCAGCATTTCCACCTGACGTCTGTACTCCAAAGATTGCAATCCGTTTGTTAAGGGGGAGAGGGACGTCGGAGAGTTATTATTTATTAATTCAAAATAATTATAAAATATTTAATAAATATTTTTCTTTTTAAAAAGATTATGTTTATCGTATTGCGTAATAGTACTATCATTATTTTGAATTAATAAATAATAACTCTCCGACGTCCCTCTCCCCCTTATGCTACTCTTTAGATTCTTGCTCTATTCTGATTGAGAATATTTATTTTTAACCATCTTGATATATTTTCTAGTTCATTATTCAAAATATTGATTAATTCCTCATAATTACATCGATTGTGAAATTGCAGATACTAAAAAATAGGCAACGCACCGCCACTGGTTGGTACGTACATACTATAAACACAGTAATAATTTTGTTTATGGTTCTTAAGTCCTATTATGTTATTGTCAACTTGATTAGCAGGTAGTATAAATAATTTTTCACAACATGTGAGCACATTTTTCAGAAATTGCGTAGATTTAAAAAAAAAATTTGAATTCCGCACAATTCCGTGGCTAGTTGAACTATAGTATCTGTAAAGCTGGAGGGAGTGGGCAGGGGAAGGAGATGAGAAAGCTGAAGATTGGGAATTGCCTGGTTATTTATTACACGTCTTCATGAAAACAAATGACTGAAAGTGGTCTAACACAGTTTGAAGAAACTTCAATCAATGACTATGGCATCCCCTTTTGGCATGAGGATAAATAGATAGGGTAGTTTATATTTATATATAATTTGTCAGCCAAGACAACAATAAATAAATCAATCTATGTACATAATAGATTTAATTAATTGAATTACAAATAGTGCGTAGTTCAGTCCCAAATGTCAAAACGCGTTTCGAGTCTATGCGGCAATCGGCATTCGATAACTATTGGATAATAATATAGCAGCTGTTTCAGAGTATAAATGCCGATTTTATAGTGAATCGCTTTACGTAATATAACGTGGATTATGGTTAGCAAATAGTTATATCAAAGTTCATTGTTTTTAGCGTTTTATCAGCAGCGGTTGATAAAGGAAGGTATGTGATATGTACGTACGCCGAGTGTACGTTACTGTTATTATTATTTCAGCAAGTAAACATTAATTATTACTTGATGAATGATGTTATTTAGGTTACCTGCTATTCGAAGGACGGCTCGGTCTGCCGGGTCCAGTTGCAGGATGCTCAGGGGCTTGTCTTTAGCCCATTCCTTGAGACTAAAGTCGTTTTCGAACTCCATTTTCGACCCTTTACAAGAATCTCACTATTATTAACATTGCACTCTAAGAATTTGGCTACACGTTACTTTACAACTCGATAACATCACAGCACATTTGTATCACTGGGAAAACACAACAATCACACTCGCATCTGACAGTTTAAGTAAATTTTGGAAAATCAATAAAAACTACAACGCGGATGGCAGAAACTGACATAGAGCGCAGCGGGCTCACGTACGTACGCGCGTTGCACTTGAACATAACCCCCGCAATACTTAACCGGCGGCGAATACGCTTATTTATTAAAGAAACACCGCTTCAAAAATCATTTGGATTCATTATTAACTAGGTATTATTCTAATGGACACTGATAGGGTATTAACTTAGCGGGTGGTTTGTGTAAACTCTGGTTTTTGACGGATCCGGCGGCATGCCTCACAGGCAGACATGATGCGACTGGCTAGTACGGTTTATAACCGCCGGCGCTGACGTCGGCGCAATCAAACGAAACTAAGAAACTTTTTCCTGCCAATACGCTAAAAAATTGACATTTTATAATATTACCATCTAGCGACAGAAACTACTACTAACATTGATTGTACTGAAAAATGGACAAAAATCGGTAAATTCGTTATTAGTTATACTTCTCGTTGTTTATTCCAGTTATGTCGTATAGTTTTTTGTGTATCATCTTTTCCGAGTTGAGTGGTTATCATAGTCAGCTGTTAATCAATTCCTTAGAATGAGAAAGTTTTATCTCACACCGCAATGTTATGCGATAATGGCCTTTAAAGAAAGATAGTCTAGAGTTAATTATTTCGTGGAATTAGCTTATTAGATGGAACGCTCTTGTGGTGTCCCGGCATGCGGCGCGCGCATCCAACTCGTACTGCGAATAATATCGAAGTGATTTTTTTGGCGGCAAATAAAAAAACCGTTGTATATTTCTATTATCATAATATGATATGCGTATTATGATTGATGGCAGTCAACGGTCAATTATTTTCTTATGTAAGTATAGCCGTAGGTCAATGTGTTTGCGGTTTTTATCATTGACGATTGAAATAGACAGTGATTCTTCAATTGGAAGTTTATAAAAAAAATTCTATTGATACGAGATGTTACTTAGTAAGGACGTAATGTTTGCGTACCTATAATACTTGACCCGCCAATTTGACCACTATACTACTATGTTTGATGAAAGATAATTATTATTCTCTCATGAATGGAGGTTATTTGACACTGTCACTTTGGATGATAGATAAATAAATAAATATGGCTTGACACTCTCGACACACGACATTTTGAATTTTCGACATTTGAACAGTGAAATTGAACATTAAAGTGCCTTCCAGACGATCGGGTGGCCTAGTAGTGTGACCGACAGAAAAAAATAAATTAACCGAGTTTTTATTATTTGATTTGGCAGTAATGGCAATACTCCTTGTCTCCGCTGAGCGAAGCGGTTTGTAAAATTGAAATCTCGCTTTGGAAATCGCACTTTGCAATTTCCAAAAGCGAAATTTATTGCCATTATTGCCAAGTCAAAAAATAAAAACTCGGTTAATATATTTTTTCCGTCGACCACACCAGTGGGCTACCCGCTTGTCTGGAAGACACTTAAATACCGATTCCCGGTCCGTTTCAGCTTTTGATCATATTGTGATCACCTGATGAACAATGTGACCGTTATGCTTGACAGCTGACCCAAATTTGATTATTTTGAGAATCCGCTTTTCCTTTGGAACGCCGAGCTCCCGCAGCCAAATATTTCCGTAGTGTGGATGGGATAAAATTATGTGCGCTGTCCGCTGTGCACCGGCTGAATTTATTTTCCTAATAACTTACTTAAATTTGAAAATTGTAATATTTTTGTAAATAATATCGTCTTACCAGATAATGTGTTTAGATATTTATAAAAAAAATGTATATATCTATCATAAGTAGTTTGCCCAAAATGCCAGTGGCGGCTCGTGACTTTTGAGTGAGCTAGAGTGCTAAGATTGAAAAATACGACGTTGTTGATGTTGTTGAAGCCGAAAATGATTTTTTTTTAATTTCAAATTTTGTATGAAGATTTAGATGGTAGGTGGGGCAGTGCCTCACTCAAAACTCTAGCTCACTCAAAAGTCACGAGCCGCCACTGCAGAACATCTACTTTGCCCATCGGATACGCCGGCGTTCAACGGAAACAAAAATTGCGTGTCCAATAGACAACCTCGGCGCACTTGAAGTTATTGTGGACTGTTTGAATTTTAAAAATCTATGTGAATATTCAGAGAATACAAAAATTTACTCACGACTGAGCGGGATGAAAAAAGTTCCGTTGAAAAAAGTAACATAGAAAAAAAGCCGTAGTTCATCAGATCCACAGATTTTTCAGCTTCAGATGTTTATGCAAACCCATTGCGACGTACTAACAATAATTGAGGACATTAACATTTTTTATTGTCGACTATAAAAAAATTGTTGAAATGATTGAGCTAAACAATAAGTTTCTCCTGACATAGATATTCGATGAGCCACTTGCATGATTTTCAAAAATGATTATATTTTATCGATTCAGGAAGGATTCCTAATGAATATAAGGTACTCAGTATATATTTAAAAAAAACGGCTTTCGTGTTTTCAAAGCAGCTGCAATTAAAAAAATTAAAAACGTTTTAATACACGTTAAATAAAATCTCACTCTATGTAAAAGAAGTAAAATTATGGCTGACCGATCTAGATGTTGGGGCATTACTTCTATGAAATCTATGAACGTAATCACGCACTCCTTATGCCGCCTCCTGCATAAGGAGTACTTCACTACACTGCGCGGCCTGTTTCATACAAAACTTAATTTTGGATTTGAGGTCAAAATACTCATCTAAATCTAATGATTTTTTTTTCATCTAAAGTATAGTAAATATCTAGTGCGGGTTAGAAGTAATTTATTTATTTTTGTTGTACATTATGAAATATAGGCCATTAAAGGAATTGATTTTTCGCGATTTTAGAGGCACCTTTAACAATTATTAGGGGGCTAACGGTGAATTAAAAAAAAAGTTTTACCCCGTATACTTTGAAAATATATCGAAATATAAAACAAAAAAATAAAATAATCATTATGGTGGACTTAAAATTAAATTAAAAACGATTTACATTGGAACACAACTTTGCCGTACATAATTTAAAATATCGACCCCAAAAAACTTTTTTTTTTAATGCTTTGTTCTCATATTTTTATTTAACCATAATGTATATAATATATTATTTATATACTATTAATGATTACGTAAATAAATATTTATATAGTAAATATGATTATTTTTTTAAAATGCAATAAACCCGCAAACAATTTTCTAAGTTGCCTCTAAAATTGTGAAAATTGTTTTTTTTCATGACATGTACTTCATAATTTAAAACAAAAATTAATAAAATACCTCTCATCCACATTAGATATTTACTAAACCTTTAATAATAAAATAAAATCATTCAGTTTGGATGGGTATTTTGGCCTCAAATCTAAAATTAAGTTATGTATGAAACAGTCAGCGCAGCCGTTCCTCTTAAACTGTAACTCCAAAATTTTCATTACATATTATGGGTATATTCTCTTGCTGTTTCATTACATGTTCAATACTCATATTATTTACTTATAATATCCACACACAGGCAGCGCCTATGTGAGTTCCTATTTCTATAGAATTATTATTATCATAAATGCATGTAAAAAAAAATAATTATATTATTTGCTTTTCCATTGACATCAGAGGCCAACCGGACTCCAAACTTTCGATTCGCATACACAATTGTCCCCCAGGCTATTCTTCGTGTTCCTGTTGGAAAATAGAAAGGGTGGAGTCAATAAAATACTTAGGGATACATATTGACCGCCGTCTGTGCTGGAGTACTCATATAGGAAAACTTACGACCAGTGTTCGTAAATTTATTTATTTATTCAAAATATAAAGGTTATAAATTTAACCTGGTAAAAAGGTAATTAAAAATTAATGAAAACTGTATACTATGCTCTTTGTGAATCCATCATTTCATATTGCATGCGGGGAGTGCAGCATCTTGAATTCCACTGTGCTCGAAAGAGCGCAACGGGCAGTACTAAACCTTATGTTCGATATATCTTATAGACATCTCACTGAAGCACTATTTAAAGAATGCCAAGTCCTCTCGGTCCGTCAATTATTTATTTACTGTTTACTGAAATCAACTGTAGGCATTTTGCAGTTATCATTGGAGAACCACACCCGGCGAGCGCTTGTAATCGACTGAAGCCCATGTTATCTCTATGATGCCAATTGGCCGCATCGTGTTGCCGATATTTCGAACGCAGATGTTTACCCCATTCGTATACCTCAGTGATCCCAACCAACATCGGCTACAACCAGCAGCTTAGCCATTCTTAGCGAAAACTTGCACGATGGGTGTTGTCTGGAGTAATTTTTAATGTCAATTTATTTACTGTTTTTCCTACTGCCTACCCTGATTAGAAACTCTCTGTAATCGATAAACCGACAGAAGTCCGTGTTATCTCTATGATGCCAATTGGACGCATGTTGTTGCCCATATTTTGAACACTAATGTTTACTCCATTTGTGACGAATATTTGAAAAAATCCTACCTTATTTCTTTCATTTATGTTTTTCTAGCATTTTTGTAATCCCAGCAAAGAAATCGATACATTTGTTTTATTTAAGCCGGTTAAAAATGCATGTAAGAGTCTCTTTATTTCTGTTATTCAACCGGGGCATCTACTTCTCGTACACATGCAGCCAACAATCGACAATCCCACCATGCAAAAGGCAATTAATTATTATTTAAAACGGATATCACCAATACCGATACCAGTCTATCATTATTATAATTAACTATTTCTCCTAGATACAATTTAGCAACCGACAATAATAAATGTGTGGAGGATGAACGAAATAAAGGAAATGTATTTGATATGGTACTCAATTAAATTGCCAATTAAAAATTTGATTACATAAGTGGTGTAAGGTCTAACATAACAATTTGTGAATATATGAATAAAAAAACAATGAGTGTAGTCTGATATTTAAAAGTAGACATAAATTGAAGGCGCTGAGATTGTTTAACTTTTAAGCCGCATCTCCTAAGAAAGTTTTTTGAAAACATTTACACAAAAAAAAACAAACACATTTGTACATACATACACAATGTTTTTGCTTTCCGTCACCGATGGAAAACATTCCCCTAATGGGTGAAGAGGAGAAGGGGTAAGGGTTTGTTTCATTTTTTGAATAAATTTAATGATAGTCAGTCACAGCATAAATCGGACCGGTTTTTAGGTTATGCGTACCGAGCGAAATTATAAAATATTATTATAAGAAGTTTGCTTATGTATCAGTAATAATAATAATTTATTTAATTACGTATTCTCTTATTTTGTCTGCTATTTCTAATAGCATTACAGCCTCCATTTTAAGAACACAATTTCACATTTGTAGATATTTTTTTTATTCAAAGAATAAAAAAAACAACGATATTATAGTTAAAACCTAAAAAAGTAAGTAGTACATTCAAAAGATTATTCTAGAACTAATCTTGTCGCCTACACAAAATGTTTTGTTTTTAACCAAACCGAAATATTTTAGCGGGAGACGGAACGTGCATGAAAACAAATGTTTTTGTGTCATGTTTCGAAAAGACATTCGCAGAAGAAGCGGCTTTAGTGCGCAGAATTATGTTACCATTGTAACCCAAAATTTCTATGCTCTGAATGTCAAAAAATAATTTCTCTTAATATAAGTAGCATTTCTGGGGAAACTACTTATGAGAGGTATATACAATTTTTTAAGTACATAAACGCATTATCTGGTAAGACGGTACAACTTACAAAAACATAATTTTGGATAAATTAAGTAAGTTATTACGAAAATAGAAAATAGATAGCGCAAATTTACCCTACAGCATACTACTGAAGTATTAAATCACCGGAGCTCGACGTAATGACAACACAAAGACGACTCATAGGAAAATCAAAGTAAATTTATAAAAGCACATTGTTCCAAGATAATTTTATGTCTTACCTTTAATTTAACGCTTTGGATTTTTTTTCGTATTTCTGAAATTAAATTTTTTGAAATAACCATGTATTAGATCATAGATAAATAATAAATAAACAAAACCAAATTCACAGATAAAATGATAAATTAAAAAAAAACCTTAAAAAATTAATTCTGATGTTTTGCCTTATTTCTTTAAAACGATTTGTCAAACGCTGGTATGTGTAAACATTAGAATGTAAAAAACCCATTTCAAAGATAATGTGAGTAGCTTGGTGTTGCCATAGAAATGAAATTTTGTAGTTCCGAAATAAAAGCTATAACTTAATTTAATTAATTTGTGTTGTTTCACAATTAATTCATTTAAAAATAATATATTGTGTATTTGCGCACGTTCCAGAGTGGAAGATACTCTCAGTATCGCCCTGGTGAAAGACCACCATTCAGAATTGAAACGTTGCTTGAAATGGCTTTTAGCCGTGTTTGGTGACCAGATCTGAATAGCCAGGTATATTCCCACCTTCCTCCTTCCCTTCTCCTTCCCCTCCACAATACCTTCACCCTCACAAGATTCCCTAATTGGGAATGCTATAGTCTCACTGGCTCCAGACGGTTGGGAGCAGTTGGGACTCTTGGGATTCATATAAAAAAAACTACCTAGCTACCACTGAAGAGATAAACCGATAGCAGTGTGTTGTGGGCGTGTCTGCGTACTCGAAGTAAGGTCAATTTTCATTTACTTCGGGTGAAATTGATCAAATGCTGTCGAATTACTAAGTTCTATCTTGAATAGAGTAACGACTTCATTGTCCTGTCTGAGGCCTAGGAGTTGATATGTCTTCAGAATTTCTATGTACATATTACAAAGCTCCCTTAAGAATTTGAAGTTTTTTTGTAGTTAAAATATATGTTATTTTTTAGGATAATCTCTATTCAGATGTCTATTTGAAAAAGTAATTATATGAAATTCCCTCGATAGGAAAAAAATTCTCAAAGTATACTCCGAAAAAAAAAAATTGTTATATACTCGTACATGTATGTTCCCTCGATAAAAATCTGTTATTTAACATGTTACATGCGTGCAAAAATTCACAGCGTTTCTTTAAATGCTACTCTTTAGTTTTTTGCTCTATTGTAAATGTATCGTGTATTATTAAAAAAACTTTGGACAAACTTCTTTCTTACGCCCTAAGCATTATTTATATTAGCGCTCCCACTCTCTCTTCCGTATTGATATATCTCCCTTTCAAACAGTGTTCAGTTTCCACTGGGTCTTAATTGGTGTAATAATGTTCGTATTTTGAAAACGTTAAATTTACACCCTTGAGGCGATATTTCAAAAAATATTTTTATTTGTGTCGGCCACATGTTCGAGTTTACTTTTATTAAATAAAGTTTTGTACAAATTTGCTTGTAACTAATAACATTCACGGATATTACCGTAAAATTGCGTTACTTTGAATTTGAATATCCATTTGAAAGAAGAAAATGTTTTAAACACGAAATATAATTAAATATTTTGTTGAAATGAGATGTCGATGGAGACATCCAGTGGGCCGCCCTAGGCAGCTCCGGAAAGCAACCGCTGTGCTGTGTTTCATAAATGAGAATTACGTTTAGTTATCAAAAAGAAATAAAAAAATATATATACCAGTTCGGTCTACAGTAATTTAACAAGTGACAGGAAGTAGGAAAGGGCGCACAGACAAGTACACAAACAATATAGAGTAATCAACTCCAGTTATACCAACAGAGTAATACAGACAAGCACTTAAAGGCCTTCCACACGACTGGTTTACCCAATACTATAAATTGGTTAAGCAGTTGCCCCGGAAAGGCAGAGGTCCTGGGTTCGAGTCCCAGATGCGACTGAAATCTTTTTGTTTTCCGTAATTTTTTTCGGTTTCGTGGTTCATTTGGGATGTGTTAATATTATCTTCTTCAATGATTAAAAAATAATAACCATATTTATAATTCATAAATTTTTGGTTGTCGATTTGCCTATGAATATATCATATTTAATTACCCAATTAATAACAGTTTTTTATTAAATGTTTTTGTGTTTAATTCGTAGACCTTCACTTATTTTTTTTTTAAATTTAATGTAAATCAAATTTATTAATGTTGTTAATAAGTTCTGCTAGTATTTTTAGTTTTATTATTGTGTCAGCTGTTTCGGCGTTTAAAGGCATTTTCTAACTGCTGTCACAATAATAAAAACTAAAAAATAATTGCGGAACTTAATAATAACGTTATTAAATTTTATTTAGATTCAATTAAAAAATAACAGTTTTTTACATTGACCAACAATTATAGAGCTTAAAGTCACCGAAATTAAGTTTATATTTCATCAGAACAGGGTGTTCTGATGAAATGATTTTTTATTACCCTTTAAATAACAATTTATAAATATGTGAGTATAATTATATACATACAAAAAAACTTGTATATTCTGAATCGGCGTTTGCTGATCTATTTGAATATTTTTAAAGCCGTAATATTTTTTACTGGAGTTCCTTATCATAGTCATACGAACAGCAACTACATAGGCTGTGCGAGGAGAGGCTGAACCTCCAATGGACGGAGGCCACTGACGCAGCCCAGGGTTGGGATGCCTGGGAGTGCCTTGTCCAAGAGACTGGTCCCCGACCCGAATAAGATAAGCTGGTGAGATTATAAGATATTTAAAATGATGCAAAGTTACCCGATGAGGTGCAAAGTAAGGCAATTTTACGGTAGCTCTTCCAATAACGGGGGGATTGCGTGTTTTGTCCGGTCCCAGATAAATATCGCCATTATTCATTCTGTCCGCTCGTTCTGCACTCAGTTCTGCAATAAACCAACAAAAGCGTGATCGACAATCGCTTCGATGCATCGATTTTTTCACCTGAATCAGAGTAGGGATCAATACAGAGTATAGAACCGTCGATGATGCAGACCAACGATGTCTTTATTTTTCTTTGTCTACCACTGAAGAACGATAAACCGATAAAAGAAGGGTGAAAAGCCACTAAGAAAATATGGAGAAGAGAAGATAGAAAGTGCATTGTGGGCGTGTCAGTGTACCATAAATTAACCCAATTTTAGCAAGCTTTTGGTTTTAGCAAAATTCTAACATCGAGGTTCTTTCCTGAACAATCAATTTAATAAGAAACTACAGGGAAACTAATATGGCTTAAAAATACACAAATGTATATATATATATATATATATATCGGCATTTGCTGACTACATATATTCATATAGGTTAGCAAATGTCGATTCTGAATATGTAAGTTTTATTAGATATATGCGTAGAAATTAAAAATCGTTATTTAAAGGTGATTAAAAAACCATCTCATCAAAACACCTGTTATGATGGTACCACTGCTTTCTCGATATCTGACTTCACGGGTCTCGTCCGTGCGTGCTCTGGTTTTGGATTTGAATCGAAATTTTTGTTTGTAGATTTTGTTTTGTATTTTAAACACGTATTTTTTAAATATTTTTGGTGAAATTTAAAGTTAATTTGGATGACTTTAACCGTTTTAGTGCTATGCTTATTTTGCAAATATGTATATAAATCCAATTTTAATGATTTTTTTTGCAATCATACAAGTAAAGAATGAAATTGTACGAATATTACAGTTCTAATTAAAATACTATACATTTACAACTACAAAAACTATTTAAAAAAATACGAAAATATAAGATTATTTCACTTCACAATTGTGTTTTTGAAAACGAATCCGAAAATTCACTTTCTATTCGCAATCTTTTGTTGCGATGAACAATAATGTCACTTCCGTAGTCACTGTCTTCATTTATGGGAACAAAGGTCTCGTCGTCCGTAGTGCCGCTGTCATTTGATACACTACGATCATCTGCAATAGAACTAACTTCCGACATGGTGAAAAATATCGATTCACTTTAGGGTGTATTTATTTTAACAGGATAAACAATAAATACAGTTATCAAGACACGCGCCAACCGCAATATACCAAGCTCAAATTGAACACGTGCTTTCCCGAGGACGACAAACAGCACAGAGAAAATTGCAGCGCTATAGCGCTGCGTCGCAATTTATGTAACTAAAGCTTACAGCGCGACGGCGCTGGGCCACACTCCAACGGTTAAGCTGTGTATTTGTTCTTCAATCTAAAAAACAATCATTAATTACGTACTTACGTTAATTTGATATTATATTTATAGGCAAATCGACAATAAATTATAAATATTGTTATTATTTTTTGCGTTTATATTTCTGAAAACGTGGATAATTTTATTACTTATGTTTAGTTTTAGTTTACTATGAATGTAACATATAATCATGAACGGTAAAGTTATTTCTTGTTTTGACATAACCTCAAAAACGAGATTCGGAATATTTTAAAAGACGGAAAAAATAAATAAAAGTGCGGCTAGGTGGCTTTTTTACACTTTGGTACACTACAAAAACGACAATGACGAGATCCTGACATTTTACAATGTGTCCTTCAATTAAAAGCATTTCATTTTTTAGAATTAAAAAGGTCTCGAATTTTTGCATACAAAATCGATAGTGAAATTCGGCTTCCCAGTGACGTCACACCCAACGGGCCATAGATTTCTCGCGTTTGAGCGTGCTTTGAAAAATTGAAACTTATTTATTTTGACTACGAAAAAGAACTTTAAAAGTAATAACCTAGATTCTGGTATTTGTTAGAATGTCAATACTGATTATTTTTTTAAATGACTGGAGTTCCTTATTTGCTTGTCTCTGGCCTGGGAATCGAAAAGTCTGACGACAATCGTTTTCTTTCAATCGGCGTAGATCAGAATTCTAGGGTATTTCTGTTCAGTGTTATTTACCCTTGTTTGTTCAAAACTCGGTTTGATAGATTCCAGTGTAACAGTGTGAATTACAACATATAAAACGAAGTTTTTCTCTTATTTTTTATAGTGATACCGCACAAGAGTCCCAAATGCCCTGGGGTATGTTGTGAGGTTGAAAGGAGAGTGGATGTGAAGAAGATATGAAAGATTAGGGTTATAATACAGATACGAGTATATATACAAAGGAAGTTTAACAAAATGTGAGCCAACAAAGTTTCTTGTGCTAACAGTGGTTAAAATACAGATGTTTTATTCATGAAGCTAAAAAGATAAAGAAAAAAAAACAAAATACGAGGGAAGGAGGGAGAGGAAGAGGAAGATGGGATCGGTACAGGATCTGTTCACCAAATACGGCTAATGCTATTTCTAGCAACTTTTCAATTCTCAATGGTGGCATTTCGACAGGGAGATACTGAGAGTATTTTCCGCTCTGGACAATACGAATGTAACGCTATAGTTATATCATCATTGCATTAAGTTACTGCCTGCCTATTTGCTGGCAATTTAATCATCCGTGACATCAGATTGTCAATACTTGCGCTGCCATCGTCATCGGAATTCTGATTCCGCCTGGTTTTGTCATTCCGTGACAAAGGCAGGGAAATGCTAACCAGTCTGAACACATAAGTTTTTCAAAGGAATTCTTTATTTTTATTTAATAAACTAATGGCTATGTCAGAAGCAGTCAGTAGCAAGGACAGTGATAAGTGGCAACTAAATCATTTAGTTAAATTTAAGTCACTGTAATAATAATGAAAACAATTAACATGGTATTTTTAAAGAGAAGAATATTTATTACCGGCTGAAGTACCCGGCGTTGCTCGGGAATGCTTTCGAAATGTTTTGAGGTTGTGATGTGTTACTCCTATCCCTACCCCCACCCTCACACAGTAGTTTTCATCTTATTTTGAACGTCGACTGTGCGAAATTTCATCAAATACCAAAATTCTGCTTTAAGGGTGGGAAAGGAGATAGGGGTAGTTTTTCGAAATCTCACGTAAACAGTGACCTTCCTCTTGTTTCGACAGTCAAGTGTGTAAAATTTCATCAAGCTCGGAATGAAACTGTAGATTTGTATACAAAACAAACACACACAGACTTTCTTCTCTGTATAATAGAAAGATATAAGATGACATAGGCTTAGCATTTACCAAAAATCAATCCAGAAATATTACTTTTTTTGACCGTTCTACTTATCTTGATATTTTATTTAGCCAAGTGGGCCGTACGAAACGGCTCGCGGGCCAAAGATTGAGCATCGCTGGTATACACTATACTTTACACAATAATTTTAAAAAAGGTTTCTGAAAATTTTAAACAAGTGGGTTCCGGAGACCCCTCAAAACCCCACCATGCGGACGGCCTCCATGGTCGAGGGGCAAGGCTCTCGACTACGAATCCGAAGGTCGCGGGTTCAAATCCCGGCGTGCGCAAATAAATTTTATTTTATTAATTTGTGCTATTTCACAATTAATTACTTAAAAATAATATATAGTATATTTGCGCACGTTCCAGAGTGGAAGATACTCTCAGTATCGCCCTGATGAAAGACCACCATTCAGAATTGAAACATTGCTTGACATGGCTTTTAGCCGTGTTTGGTGATCAGATCTGAATAGTCAGGTATTTCCCCACCTTCCTTTTCACCTTCTCCTTCCCATCCCCAATAACGTCAGCCTCACAACATTCCCCAAATTGGGAATTTCATAGTCTCACTGGCTCCAGACGGTTGGGAGCAGTTGGGATTCTTGTGCGGTATTCATATAAAAAAAATGCTTCGATTTCCATAATTCTATTGTATTAAAATTAGGCGTTTTAAAAAGCGAAAAGAGATCATCGCACCAATGAACATCTGCTGATAAATTGTTGAGTGTGCGGTTATTTATATCAACTGTGATAATGCCTTCATCGCTGAAAAATGGCAAGTCTGCAAAAATATTATTTGTTCAACTGAACAAACCGACAACACAGGTGGCATGCATTTTTAAATATGTCTACATGGCTGTTTCATTGTAGGTTTTTTTCTTTATTCAAAAGAAACACTAACATTCCTGGATTATGAATAACCTAACAGTATTTGAATAAAGAACTCCAGTCCATTTTTTTTTAAATTTCGTTTTCACATGGTGTGATAATTTTTCAAAGCCTGCTAAAATGCACGAAATCTATGGCTTGTTGGGCGTGACGTTACTGGGCCGTCAAATTTGCAGATAGATAGATTCACTCTCGATTTTATATGCAAAAATTGGAGACGTTCTTAATTCTAACAATTTTACTGCTTTTATTTGAAGTACACATTGTAAAATGTCAGCATCTCGTCACTATTGTTTTTGCAGTGTAACAAAGTATAAAAATGCAACCTAGCTGCTCTTTCATTAATTTTTTCCGTCTTTCTAATATCCCGAACCTCATTTTTGAGGTTATGTCAAAATAGGAATTAATTTTACTTACATAATTACTAATTATATTCATAGTAAACCTAAAGTAAACATAACTAACAAAATTATATGCCTCTTTAGATACTTTAACTCAAAGAATAATAACAATACTTGTAAATCATAAAAGGTTGGTTGTTGATTTGCCTATGAATATGTCATATTGACGTAATTAAAAAAATATACGTATTTCGAATACAAAACTAATATAAATTTCCATACAAATCCAAAACGCGAATACGCACAGGCGAGACCCGTGACGTCAGATGTCTTTTTCTAAGCCATAATATTTTTTGGAGTTCCTTATTCTCATTATTCTCATCTTCATTATGATCATTTTGTACGTATCCCACGGTGGGATTTAGCCTTCTCTACAAATATTCTTCACTAGTTACGGTCCTTTGACATTCGCCGCCAGTCTTCAATCCTTCCCGTCCTGCACCAGTCCTCTTCCACGCAGTTAATCCACCTCTTCTTTGGTCTGCCCCTGGGTCGCTTCCACTGGGTCACCCACACTCTACGCAGAAATAATTTTTAATGTTCTGTCACCTGGCATTCTTTCTACATGTCATTGCAGTCTTTGTAATTCACAAAGTCAAAAGAAATTCTTACGATTCCTCTACATGAAGAGTTCAGTTTTTCCCAATGGCTGTTTTCATCGTTATCTGGGTGGCTCATAAACTCTTGAACGGTGTATTATTTATACCTGACATCCCAGCTGAAATAGGATTTGATGTCCCTGATAATTTCACGCGAGGCCGCCAGCACAGGCTTCTGTTTCTTCCCAGGTGTAGAACTAACTTACCAATGGAGATGCCTCTGGGAAGACTTACAATTTTTAGAACGAACTAGCCATTATGTTAAAACTATATAATGTACCTTATAGATCTAATTACATATATCTTATATAATTAGGCCAACTATATTTTTTGTGATTTTTCATTACTTTTGCAATGTGTTGGTGTTTAGAACTGTTTTTGCAAAAATAAATAAATCCCAGAATTACATTTTTGAGATTATGGTTCATTTTTATTATTTGTAATTTTTTCTAGCCTACTCAATATTTTCTTTTGTTATTATTGCAATGGTAGTTAATTAACATTAATAATAAGGAACTCCAGTGAAAAATATAATGGTTTTAAAAATGTATATTCATATAGATCAGCAAACGCCGATTCTGAATTCATAACTTTCATTATATATAATTTTACGTAGAATTTATAAATCGTTATTTAAAAGTGAATAAAAACTCATCTCATCAAAACATTATTTTATGTTGGTACCATTGCATTTGGAACATCTGACGTGACGTACGCATTCCGTTTTTGGATTAGAATGGACATTTTTATTTTTGATTTTGTTTTGTATTTTAAATAAGTATTTTTTTGTTTTGACGCAATTTAAACTTAATTTGGGTGATTCTAAGCTCTACGTATATTACGATAATATTCATTCTCAATACTATTATTGCTCTTTCACTTAACGTTTATAAAAGGATACATAATTATATTACTTATGTTTAGTTATGGTTTACCATGAATAGAACATAAAATTATGCGCGGTAAAGCTCATCCTTGTTTTGACATTTAACATTCTAACCTCAAAACTGATCAAAACCGATCGACCATAGATTTGGAGCGTTTTGGAGGGCTTTGAAAAATTGAAAATTATTTTAACTTTGAAAACTAACTTTGAAAAAAAAAACGAAATATACTCGTATTTAAGTTTGAACGTCATTATTCAAAAACAAAAAATTATAAAATAGTTCTGGAGTTCCTTATTGTTCAGTTTCTAGAATAAGTTGCAGATTTATAGATTAATATTATAACATAGATTATTTACATTTATTTTATTTATCCATTTGTTATTCTAAACTGAAAAATGCGATCAAACCATCTAATAACTTAGTTGTTCGATGATTAAACCAGTTTATACCATACCAGTTCGCTTTTTATGAATGCCTCCAAACTATTCTATAAGAATAAGTGGTTTGTATGTCACAGAAGGTGAAGGTGACTTATTTTATCCTGCATAAGATTGTAAAAAGGAAAAAAAACACCACACAAGGTGAATATTGTATGCAGTAAATCATTATATTGTGTCAAATGTAATAAAACATACCTCACATTAAATGTTTGCGCCGCAGGTAACATTGTGCCTGGTATCGATTTTAGCTGTTATTTACCATTTATAAGTGCAGACTACAGTGGAACGCGTAAGCCTTCAAAGTTGGAAAAGGCGCCAAGACACGCCCAGAGACCAAAGTATGGCGCGATATGTGATTTGAAAATCTGAAATGCAGTTCTGCCACCATAATAAAATGACCTAATGTATTTTTTGTCTCGTTAGGTTGCTCTATGCCAGAAATGCCCGACAAAAGCCGTCCCAAAGACGTCCTTAGACGACACCTTAGGCTGCTCTCTGACGGTCCGGTGAGAAACGAACATTTTACTCGCTACTGGAGACACTGCGCAGAAAAGTCCCACAATGGAGTGCGTTGCAATCCGTTACCTTACGTTAGCAAACTTGACTTTTCGGTGCAGGATCTGCAGTAACGAGTGAAATGTTCATTCCTCACCGGACCGTCAGAGAGTAACAATATATTGTTACTCTAAGGACGACACCTATTTTCATCCAGATTGCCCGTTATTTGTCTTTTTCTATGGAAAATTCCATACAAAATTCCATAGAAAAAGACAATTCACGTAAAATCTGTATGAAAATAAGTATCGTCTAATTACCGCTTTAGTGTCGTCTAACGACCCTTTAGGCTGCTCTCTGACGGTCCGGTGAGGAAATTTACTTTAATTTTATCGTAAACTTGCAAATAAATCAATAAAAATTAATGTAGCGTTAATGATTTGTGTTACAATCTCGTTTTACTTTTCTATTTTATGTCACTGATAAACGTTTTAAAAAAAATTGTTCATTACTTTAAGGTTTAAAATCTCTATGTACTTATAATTTTTGACAGCTCTTATATTATGTTCTAAAATTCATGTAAAAGCCCAGATGGGCGTATAATAAAACAAGTTTAATTGTCAAAAATACAAATAATTAAACATATTTGTAAAAAGCATTAACTTTGTGGCTCGCCATAATTTACAGTAAAAAACACATAAATTTGTTTCCGAAACCTTCCGAAAGCTTCCGAAACCGGTAGAGTTTTGATAAAATAAAAGTGGTCTACAACAAATTTATGTGTTTTTTATTGCAAATAATTAAACGCCCTTGGGTTGGTTTCCTTTGCTAAACGACGCTAGACCAGAAACAACATCCAGTATATGTACTCTTTCAGCAATAATTTTGATCATAAAATAAATTAGTCCACACATCAGTTACATAATTCATTTACGACCTCAATATGTTTTTATTGAATACTAATTTGATAATATATGTAAAAGGAACTCACGTGCCGTTAATAAATAAATAAACAATTTTGTAACTTTATTTGTCTGGCAACCAAAAGTTTATTACGGAATAACGATGGCATATTTTACTTTACGAACACGAAGCAAAGGTCCGTGTTCATACTGGTTCATAAAATCTGACATTTTATATTAGACAAAAAAATGATCTGCGATCGTTTAAAACGTTTTAAATGACAACACCATGGCTCATATGAACATTATTGTAAGTAAAGAAAAGCACAATGGTCCAAGTGCATGTTTTTTAATTTCATCAAACAGTATCCAGAAATTAGTGGTACTATCCGAATGGAGTTTATTCTACATCACATTTGTGTTTAAACTTTTTATTATTATTTAACGCATTGCAAGAAAGACAATAAAGAACTCCGGGAATTTTTTTTTTCATCAGTAATGACGTTGAAAGTTAAATACCAGTAGATTTCTTTTTTTTTCTAGGTAGTTTTCATTGTTAAAATAATTTTCAATATTTCGATTTTTCAAAGCCCGCCAAAATGCTTCAAATTTATGGCTGGTCGGTTCTGATAAGTTTTGAGGTTAGAATGTCAAATTTCAAAACAAGGATGAGCTTTACCGTGCATAATTTTATATTCCATTCACAGTAAACCATCAGTAAACATAAGAAATATAATTATGTACCCTTTTATAAACGTTAAGTGAAAGAGCAATAATACTATTGAGAATTAATATTATCGTATTGATAATTGATTTGCTCATGACTACTCTAATTTATTTCACTAACAATAGTTTTTTTACATTGAACAAAAATTATAGAGCTTTAAGCCACACAAATTAAGTTTAAATTTCGCAAAAACTAAAAAAATACATATTTAAAATACAAAACAAAAGTGAAAAATTAAAATGTCCATACTAAAGTATAAACAGAATGCGCACGTGACGTCAGATGTTCCAAATGCAATGGTACCAACTTAACAAGGTATTTTGATAAGATGATTGTTTATTTACTTTTAAATAACGATTTATAATTTTTTACGTATAATTATTTATGGTAAAAGTTATACATTCAGAATCAGATATATATGAATACATATTTTTAAAGCCATTATATTTTTCACTAGAGTTCCTTATTATACGGAAAAGGCGATTTTTTGTATTTCTGAAATTTACGTATCAAATAACCAAGACGTTGGATAAATAAATAAAAACAAAATCAAATTCACAGATCAAAAATATAAAGTTGTTCTCTGTAAAGACAATCCACGTGAAAACTGGACGAAAAAAGTATCGTGGAAGAGCGTCTTACGGACGTATTTAGGAAATTCAAGGGAGCGAGGGAGAGGGCATAGTGCGGGGGGACGCGAACCGTCGTTAAAACGAGGCGGATCACCGAACCGGTACACTACAAAGAGCTGATTTAGTGATCCAGCTCACTAAACCGAACCACTTCGCCACTACTATTTCAAAGATATAGTTAGCAGCTTGGTGTTGCCACAGGAATGAAAATAATGTGGTTCCACTTTATTATGCCTACATTTTATTGCCATCAATTTTATTATTAATTAATTAAATGATATTCTTTGTATGGTTGCTCAACAAGAGATGAGACGACCAACACAAACTTAGGATTGTATGTATTGGTGCATATTACATATTATACACTTCCAACAGCTACAGTAACTGAAAAAGGTTTTTTTCTCTTGCTTACGCATAATATTATTGTTACTAGTGTGAAAGGGACCGGCGCACACTTTGGTGACCAGATAATTCAACACATGTATGAATCGGCACACTTATTAAAAGTTACATAAAGACAATAATAAAAGTAAGAGAAAAAAACTAGCGCGAGAACCTAATCTAATCTAACCTAATTAATTATTATTATTTTTATTTTTATAAAACAAATTATTAATTAGGCTAGGTTATATTAAGTTTTCGGGCTAGTTCTTCGTTTTTTTCTGACATTTAATGACTTCATATCACTTTTAATCCTTCAAGTCTTTTTTGTTCCCGATGGGGAACAACAGTGTGCCGACTCACATGATGGAACCATACGCTTTTATCAAATTTGAATATTCGAAAAGTTTTTCAGTGTATTCTTTTTATTATCTTCCTAAATATCAACTTTTTCAAAACCGTGTTTAATATTCTGTATACCAGTGCTCCGCAACCTTTTCTCATCTACTGCACACCAAAATTCTTCCTAGAATTCCGCGGCACACCAAAAGCTAAAATATATAGGTGTTGAATTTTACAATAAATTTTCGTACATTGCATTTGACCGCGGCACACCTTTATTCGGCTCACGGCACACCGGTTGCGGAGCACTGCTGTATACAAGCAATACATCAGTGTGAGTAGAAACCATGTTCGTATCAGCATAATATTATTTTTTTAAATAAGAAAGACAAACATTTCTGGGTTTCAATAACCTAATAATATTTGAAAATCTCCTACTAGCATCACAGTAAGTGAAAGATGTTGTTTGTGTAGTGATGGAGGACTTAGCCAGCTGAGGAATTGAATTCACGAACCTAGATGCAATACCAATTCAGCCGATAACCGGTATTCACTGCGATACCTATACCTAACCGGTAAATGTTAAAGTAATTTTTAAAGCGATTAATTATGTCGTTTTAATAAAATTGATAGGAATTATTTTTATAACCATCAGGAATGTTTTGGTAAAACAAAGCGGTAGGTACCTACTAATAATAACACTAAAAGTAAAATTGTGCATGCTGGCCACACTCTTGTTAGTCGTTACGTTTTATCTATGGTTTTATCTATGGACAGTTTGACATTTCATTGGTAGAAAAAAACAATTGCTTTGCCCTGGTCGCATGGCGCGTAGTTGTATTGTGAGCGGTGTTTCATTATTTTTAATATTTTTGTCTATTTTCTGTTGTTCCTATGAAGATCAAGTAACGGCAAAATATATTAACTACGTATTACATTCAAATAACCTTCCTTTACAGCGTTAGATATAATATAAAGGTGTTAAAAATAAACCGTTTTGCCGGCGGCGGGCGGCGCCTATGTAAACAAACAAAGCAGCAATCAGCTCTTGTGATTTGTTGTTACTCAGATGGTTACATTACTTTAATTCTCTGTGCTTTTATATTGCTAAGAGTGTAAATGATAATGCCTCCGTTTGAGGATCAAGAGGGGGATGGGATAAGCGAGGAATTCGAATGGACAGTCGATAATGAATGTCAACTGTTCATGGCTATGGCAGACACCAAACCTGCTGGTAAGATATTTAAACTTGCATTCGCCAACAGCCTTTATGTCATACCTATATTCAATCAATAGTGATACCATATTCAAATATACTTCAAAGTGCTAAAGTCAACTATTCATAAAACATAACAAAACCAACGAGAAACTAAATAAATAAATAAAAATAACCTACTTTTATAATTTTTTAGTAAAGTTTTTCAATTCAGACTCATTCTTAATACGCATAGATTATTGAAATAACACTTTGTTTTAACTGAATTACAACTACTTCTCGAGTCGCTTCCTCATTGCTGAGGATCGTGACCTCCACTCCAATCTCTCTCGTGTACGAGGCTCCTCACTCCTCGCGATTCTGCGCTGCGTGGAGAGCTGGGGACGAGCTGCGGACGCCGACATTTACCTATTGTGGATGCCAAGCTCTTCCAGAATTGATATATTTGCTCTTCTGGCTGTCCATTGAATCCTGAGCGTTTTCTTCCAGCACCACATTTCGAGGGCATCTATCCGCTTACTTACACTGGCTCTGAGTGTCTATGTTTCCACATCTTAACCCCTTGAAGCATAGTGGTATCAAAAATAACCCACCTTTTTTTATCTTTTGCTGCAATGTGGGATGTAATTTATACCACTTCGAAAAATTAAAAGCACTTGAAACACAGCTGTTTAAATTATGTCCCGCCCACTCCAACGGCTTACTATATCGGCCAATAGATGGTACATACGTACTTTTCGAAGTTTTCGAAAAACTGTGCAACACAAGCATTTTTTTTGTTTCAAATCTTGTGCCTCAAAGGGTTAAAGGAATATGGAGAAAAAAACTTAACCAAAAACGAGTCTAAATTGTAAAACTATACCATTTTTTTTTCTGATGTCTATGATATTGAATTTATGTGAAGAAAATCCTCCTTATGACATATAATATATAAATATATGTCACATATTCACATAGATCTCACTACACATCCCAATTTCAATGGGATTTACCTATTTTTCTGTACTCTGACCCGTTGTTCCAACGGAAAGATGTCTAGATGTCTCATTTTTAGAAAGCGGGGACATGCAACCTTACTTTGTGAGTACGTCCGTCCATTCGTATGAGTTCGAACTTTTTGAATTTGGAACCGATAGAGTCTGGAGGAAATTATTAAATTAAAAAAGAATTTATTAAATTTTTTTAATTATTAATTATTTTTATTGAGAATTAAAAACCTCATTGTAATATTTAATCATTGAAGAAAATAATATTAACATATCCTAAATGAAAGACGAAACCGGAAAAAAGGACTGAAAATAAAAAGATTTCAGTCGCATCTGGGACTTGAACCCAGGTCCTCTGCCTATGCGGGGCAACGCTCAACCAACTTAGCTAGTGAGACCAGTTCAATTTGGGTCATCTTCATCGATATCATATCTCAAACTCAAGATTTGTGAATATTTTTTTTTTTTTTTTTTTTTATATATTTATTTCTTGCTAAAGCAATCCCGTTGAGTTTCAAAACTCATTTTAGGACGGGAGGAATTTACAATACATAAGTAGAAGATAGTACATACAATTTTACATTGACAGCAAAATATCAAAAATACAAGTTTCACATACAGACAGAAATAATTTTATAAGGCCAAGTTAAATAGAACAACACACAAGAGAAAACATATAAGGGAACAACAAAATATACAAATATGGATTTACTGATTTTTATTCTTAAATATCCTTAAAAAGTATTCCTTTATACCATCATTTTGGGATTTTTTATTTTTCTGGATGGTTTTGTACATATCTGGAAGCGAATTATAAAGTGTGTAGGCAATGTAGTTTAAAGATTTTATTCCATATTTTGTAGTGTGTGTTTGAGGAATGCGGATTTTATTGTTATTTCGAGTATTGTGGTTGTGGATGTCTTGATTGTAAAGTGGCTTGACGTTAGTGTGAGTTGATTGTTGAGTAATTTGTAGGATGGTGCTGGTGATTTCATACTTAGGAAGGATCGTGATTGGAAGGATACCGGAAACTGAGTAGATGTCATTATTTTCCATTTTTAATCTCGTATTATTGGCAGCTATTTTTATGATGTTTACAAAGTTCTACCCGAACACAATTGCAAACTAAATAGTGTCTCGGATTAGAATCCGACATTTTATTTATATGAGACATCTATTGATTTTTTATAAAAGTCTAAAGAATATATTCAATTTTTAATTATTAATTATTTTTATTGAAATTTAAAAACTTCATATTATTTTATTTATATATTTATAATATTTTTTTTCCCGTTTCGTTTTTCATTTAGCATATGCTAATATTATTTTCTTCGATGATTAAAAAATAATTGTTTCAAATGCAGATAAGTGATTAAGAAGGTTCCTTCTGCAGGCCATTTTTAAAAGTGGAACTATAGTGCCTTCCAGACGATCGGGTGGGCCAGTAGTGTGGCCGACGGAAAAAAATATATTAACCGAGTTTGCTTAACGATAAATAAAGCGCGATTTCCAACGCGAAATTTCAAATTTCAAGACCGCTTCGCTCAACGGAGACAAAGAGTATTGTCATTATTGTCAAGTCAAAAAATAAAAACTCGGTTAATATATTTTTTCCATCGGCCACACTTCTGGGCCACCCGATCGTCTGGAAGGCATTTATACAGGGTGTCCATAGAGTAAGTTTTTTTAGAAATTTCAATGTTGGCGAGTATGGCCGTGATATTACATTCAGAACAAAATATCATTTTAGGAGTATGGTTGTAATTTGACATCTCTGCATATTATTCGAGCCCCAAGTGATGTATTCCTGAAATGTGGATTGTACTGCCATCTATGGACAGTAGTTTCTAATAATTCTTCGAAAATTTTCATACTAACTCAAAATACAAAATACTTACTTCTGGAATACAGTTTTGTTTGAAAAGGTTCACTCTCCGAAAGGTTAAAGGTAGTTTTCAGGTAAAAAAGATTAATTGTTCGATAAAAAAATAAAAATCTGCATAAAAAAAGGAATTTCGAAAAAGAAAATACAAAAAACTGTTTTAAATCGTACCGTTTTTCTATATCCGTTGAAAAGTGTATTATAATGATCTTTGAAATTATTCATTCTTTTAATATGATATCAACTGAATTTTAAAATTTTAATAATTCGTCGCAAATTACGTCGATAACAAAATAAAGAATATTTCGAACCTTTTCCAAACTGTCCAATTTTAAAACAACCATTATTTCACAAGCGACATGCGTGCAATCTGCAAAACCGCTCTACGTTTATCACACCATCTCTTTCATACACATAATATTCATGGTGCTGTCTCCCTCACGGCCATGACCAAAGCTTTCTTCAATATACGAGAGAATTTTTGCTTACGACAAAGTGCCATCTTGTTTATTGTATTGTGCATATAAGGACAGAAGATATCAGCTGTGGCCATTTTGTAAATTGACTTAGTGAGGCGTAGGTACGAGGGAATGGGAGATTCTATTTGAGATGTTAGATGTCACTACCCTCCACTTGTTGCTGCCACTGCCGCTATTTCGCGGTACATTTAAAATAAATTAATAATAAAATTGTTTTGATTTTCATAATATGTTACATGAACTATAATTGTCATCTTATAATTTTGAGGGGTCAAAGACCACTTGACCTCTTGCCGCTATCCCGTCGCGTTTAGAAGATATTTTATTGTTTCTGTATGTTTCCAGGTATAAACAAGCACTTCCACATGCTGGAGATAGTGGAGAAGTTCTCCGTGATGCAGGGACGGGATGTTCCTCCCACGGTTATCTGGCGCCACCTGGATACGCTGTACGATATGAGGATGTGCGACGAAATAGAAGGAATCCCGTTCCCGAATGAAATAAGAGAGTTTGCATTGCCTGACTCCGAGTTTGGCGAGCTGATGAAAGCCAAGAAGACCCCGCCCGTTGTTGAGGAAATAGAAGGTAAGGGTTCAGTTCTGCGCTAGCTAAGTTTTTCATCACTGCATAAACAACATTTTCCCACTATAAAGAATTCAAATATTGTCAGGTTATTCATAGCCTGGGAATGTTTGTCTTTCTTTTAAAAAAAAAGAAGTTAAGTAAAAGCGAACAGGGTAGCCAGACTAGAACAAGAGATAAATTTGTATATTTGCAAATCTTTCAAAATTAAATTAGATAACTGCATGCGCCATTAGAAGTGACGTTCATAGTCCAACAACTTTTTCTACAGGCGGCTCAGTTATAACGACAGCTTGGTTAACACGGATTGTTTTTTAAATGGTAAAATACTGATTTACCAGATTTAAATGTGTCAGTTTATTTTAACCTTTGGAACGTCGATCTCCCGTGGCCTAATATTTCCGTAGTGTGCCGAGAGTAATATTTTGCAAGCTGCCCGCCGTGCGCCGGCTGACTCCTATTTTCGTAATAACTTGTTTTTTGCAAAATGATGTGTTTGTAAATTGTACCGTCTTACCTTCTTCTTCTTCGTATGGTGGAGGAGAGTTGGTGGAGATCGTAGTCGGGTGTTGAGGTTATTCAGTCAGTTGACGGCATTGGGAGTCACTCGGTTCAGCACTGATGTGCCATAGGGAAACTGATGAAGGGGACATTCTTCTACGATGTGTTTTGTTGTTTGAATGTGTCCACATTCACAAAGTTCAGAATCCTTTAGGCCCCATTTATCCATCATGTACGCACAACGGCTGTGACTGCACCGGATGTGGTTTAATAAGGTCCAGGTCTTCCGCGGGAGAGAAAACCATGGCAATTTAATTTGCCCATCGGATACGCTGGCCTTCAACAGATACAAGTTAGAAGTTAATGCAGGTTAAATGCTTTGGTATTTCTACTGTCAAAAAACATACGATGCTTTAATTGGATTTTTATTCAGTTGTATATTGTATGGTTTCGTTTTCTGATTTGAAGGCTTATTTTCATTGACTTTTTAGTTTGGATATTGTCACTGGTTAATAATAATTTATTTATCGAGTTTTTTCATAATAATGAGTTATTTTGACTATGGTTTACTATGGATATAAAATTATGTAAGGTGAAGCTCATCCTTGTTTTGACAACGTCATTATTGATTTGAAAAAAAAAATGGACTGGAGTTCCCCATTGTTCGATAAGATAAAGGAATGTTGTACGGGCGAACACGAGTGGTAACTATGTACTGTACTACCATTTTGTAAATTGACAATTACTTCTCCGAAGGAAACTTGATTCTAATATTTTAATTTAATTTCCAGAAAGAGCGCCCAGCCCTCCCAGATCTGTGAGCTCCACTCCCCGTTCCATGTCCAGGGGAGTTGAATTACTGCTCAACACTACTCCTAAAGGTATTTTTACACTTATTTCTTTATTTGTAGCGTGTTGCAAGTATCGTAACAAACAGTATTGAAGATCTACAGCAGAGATTCCCAACGGGGGGAGATATCGCTCCTCAAGGTGTGTCGGAGAGATCCAAGGAGACGACGGTGGCTTCAAACGCAAATGGGGGGGCGGTGAAGGGCGCAAATAGGGGGCGAGGATAAACAAAAATATTGTTAATGAATTTTCCTTGTGAATTCATATTTGTTGTAAGAATCATGCAACAAAATGAACTTTTAAATTATTCTATTGATTTATAGATGGAGTAAGTGCTTTTTGTCATTTTCTTTAAGGTGTTACAACACCTAACCAGGTTTCTCGGTACCAGGGGACCAAGGCTGTATCTTTTGCGTCAGCTAACGCAAGTTAAATCGGCCATAAACAGCTCATTTTGACAGTTTGGTAGTCCGTATCGCGCCAGCAAGTTATGTTTGGGTTTATGTTAAGAGACAAATCCGTAACGCAAACGCAAGAGATGAGGTTGCTTTTATGGAAACTGTCAAAATGTGTTGTTTAATGCCGATTTAACTTGCGTTAGCTAACGCAAAAGATACAGACTTGACCCCCCTGTGAACAATAATCTACTACATAATACAATATGTAAAATATGCATGTAAATATTTATCAAGAGCAAAAAGCTGTCATAATGGAGAACAGGGGTGATGAAAAGATCGTGTTGGGGCATAGAGTCCACCACGGAAATGAGAGTTAGTATTAGATTGGAAGAAACAGGGGGCAGGTCTGGCCTCTCGTGTCTAGGATAAAAGTAAATAGTATGATTTATTAATGAATGTAAGTGAGTTTAAAGACATGGTATTTGAAAGAGAGGCTATGAAAACACACTCGTGAATACTTGGAATAAATTGATGAATTTGTGTGTTTGAGAGATATGCTCATGAGATGACATGGAAAGGCTTTTTTTTATATGAATACCGCACAAGAGTCCCAACTGCTCCCAACCATCTGGAGCCAGTGAGACTATGGCATCCCCAATTGGGGAATGTTGTAAGGCTGGAGGTATTGGGGAGGGTAAGGAGAAGAGGAAGGTGGGGATATACCTGGCTATTCAGATCTGGTCACCAAACATAGCTAAAAGCCATTTCAAGCAACGTTTCAATTCCGAATGGTGGTCTTTCACCAGGGCGATACTGAGAGTATCTTCCACTCTAGAACATGCGCAAATATACTATATATTATTTTTAAATGAATTAATTGTGAAACAGCACAAATTAATTAAATAAAATTTACTTGCGCACGCCGGGATTTCAACCCGCGACCTTTGGATTCGTAGTCGAGAGCCTTACACATCGACCATGGAGGCCGTCGCTTATGAGGACTTTGAAAGAAGTGTGAATGCAGGAATCTCCATTAATGGAGGACTAAACGCGGTTTAGTCGCTAGTAGAAAGCTACCCAAATAAGCCAGGCTAGCAGTGCACAATGGAGTGCTGATACCAACCCTGATGTATGGCAGCGAGGCATGGAGCTGGCAGAGGAAGGAAAAAAGTTTCCTGAATGTTATAGAAATGAGATTCCATAGGTGTATGTGTAGTAAAACTATGACTTTTTTTTTAATCTTTTACGACGTAGAATTCCTTCTTTCCAAATCCTGGTGCCCCTTAAATCCTCGCATCCTAGGCCTAGTCAGCCTAATTTTACGTAGGGCCCTGATTCTCTTTTTTACAAAAGATAAATTCAACAGTTAAAACATGTCAGTGTTGCTCAGTTCTCTAACAGTGATTGACGTGAGTTCCCCGCACACGAAAGTTACACTTAGTGATCAAGATAGATTATATAGTAAAAAAAAAACAATCGATTGTGAAGATGGAGGAAGCGGTTGATCCGCATTCCTTCATAACAAAGGCTAAACAAAATATTACTGACCTCTCAATTATAGAGGAAAATGGAACAACCAAACAATTGAGGATGTAGCTACCTGCTTCTACCTGCTGAACTGGCCACTAAGATATACTATTGCGATAGCCCTCAAACACCTGAAGTACGTCGACACCAGTGTCATCTACGTCTCCCTTATAGTTGCCGGTTTTCCCTAATAGTATCATTCTCTTCCTGTTGTTTGGCTAGATTAGACTATCGCCCTTTGTTACGTGTTCAATTCATATTACTTATTATCTCGTATTTTAATTTATATTGTGTAAATTTAATCATACGCTCTTATAGCCGCAAATAAATAAACTCCTGTAAACCATTGGTTTGTCGATTAATCACAAATCCTAACACACTCTCCTCCCTACCCTCCACACAGCATCCCCAAAGATGATGTAGGCCTCGAGGGAAATTATTTCCCTCAGGGTCTCCTGTGTGGAGTTACTGTAAAAAAAATAAATATATAAAATTGATAGTAATGTTCTTAATAATCAACGAAACTTGTCCTACAGTCCCATATTAAATATAATAATAATAATAATAATAGTTGGATGACTTGTATAGCGCCGTTTTTGAGAAAAATCACCTCAAGGGCGCTGTGTTGCATTAATTCGAAATTTCCTACTTCCTCTTAATCCTTCCCTCCTTTGATGTTTCTTTTTTATGTTTTTTCCCATTCTATTATATGTAAGCATTTTCTCTCTCTCACTGTTCTATTGTTTCATTTTATATTGTGTCTCCCTCTTACTCTGTTTTGTATTATGTCTCACCTATATATATGCTCTCTCTATGTATTTTCGTTTTTTTTTAAATTTACTCTGGCGAAGATTGGGATAAGCGAAAGCGGTTGGTGATAAATTAAAAATAAACTATGTAGTGGTTAAAAAAAATATGTTTGTTTTATTTAATAAATATAAATACACTTAACGTGTAAGAATCGATACATAATTCCCAAATATGTTGATTCCTAAAACGATGTGCGGCTAGCATGGTTTAATTAGGACCATTTGATTTAAAATTCTCTCAGAGTAATTAAAACATAAATTTAATTCTACCTTTATTAATTTACTTTCAGTTCCAAAAAAGGAGCCAACAGAAAAGCCTGCCAAGGAGAGGAAAGAGAGTGAGTCATCTGTCAGTTCCACTAGGCCGCAGACACCTATAGTTGATACCCCCACCTCCAGCAAAACATCAGAAAAAGAGATTGGTAAATATAATTTAATCTACTCGTGTTGTGGAAAGTAGTGATGGATCATGACTCATTTTGTTAAGAGCGGGAGTCAGTTACCAGCTCAATATTTTCGTACGACTCAATTGAAGGATGGTTCATTTAAGAGCCGGCACATATCAAGAGCCGGCCGTGGCTCCCATGATTCCCAGCTCATACGACTCCCAGTTCATGAGCTTATACCCCAGTTTATACGACTCAGCTCCTACGGTTCCCAGCTTCCGGCGTATAGGTGTAGGTACATAACGTCCAGATGCCAGACTGTCAGGTGCCATTCACATACTGTGTGCCTACACACATGTAAATGTGGTAATTATTCTTATCTCTGACATGAATGTTTGAACCCTAGGTGACAAATGCTTTAAGAGCATCATGGCCCCAAATATTAATTTGCAAGTCCCACAGTCGTGGGCATAATTAACCCTTGTATAAGTTAGACACGGATATGATGATTTTATATAAAAAACAAATTAGAACAAAGGACCTTTTTTAAAGACGCTTCATCGTAGAAATATGTAAGAATATTATCGAACATCTGAGATATGTTTATCTTTTTAGATAAATAAACAATCTTTCTTTCTTAAGTGGTTCTAAGGTTTGTCAAAAGGAGTCGCAGTTTAGTTGAGCCGTGGTACGGTTTACCAGGAGGTGTACACTCATGACTCAAATGGCACAAATTAACGTTCATGAACGACTCATCGCTAGTGGAAAGTACACATTGATGGAAACATCCTTCCTAACAAAGACCCTACTGAGATGCTTGGCAGAATATTGTAGACATTTAATCAATCGGAAATAAGCATGTTCATTACTATGGAAACACCAAGGTTTTTGACATTTGTTGTCAGAATTTTTTTTAATCACAAATTTCTAATGTAATTATTAATTCATTTTTTAAATTTATTTAATATGAAATAAATCAATACATAGTGTAATGTGGGAAGTGATTTATTGTGTATTTCAGCGTCGTTTTGCAGAATTTCGAGCGTGGAAGCTTGTGCTCAACTTAAAATATGTTTACAATAGATTCATGAATAATGTATGCAGATTTTCGAGCGAGGAAGATCGTGTCAAACTTAGAATTCATATTATTTTATCCTTCATTTTTTCCGGACCACTAGACTTAAAATTCTTGTTAACGATTTTCTCTCACAGGTCCTTAATCAGCTTCACAACGTTACCTGACTGGATGGCGATATAATTTCCCTGGTTGTGCACAGTTGACCTTCTGTGATGTACGGAGTTTGCAGATACGTGATTAATAGGAGTGTCCTTTTCCTGAAACGAGGTTAGGTTGTTGATGGATTTTTCTGTTTTCAGTAAAATCAGACCCCCGCAGGGACTCCAAGGACTCCAACGCCAGCAGCAAGGAGGGCGGCTCTGTGAAGGGAGGAACCACATCCGGTAGCAGCGGCAACAAGACTCCAAGCAAGGAGTACAAGGGGAACAAGGCCAACAGAGCCAGCATTGCAGGTCTGTTCTGTTCTTGTTGTACAGCTCTAGAGCCTATACCAGCCTGGATACATGCAAATATATCTACACTTATATATGGTGTCCGGAAACTCGTGTTACAAGCGGGAAAGTGGAGAATCTACATCACATTTGTAATCGATTTTTTTGGTTTGAGCTTTCGTTTTGAGTAAATTAGGTCAAAGGTTAAATTTTAACCTTTTGAAATTGGGATTTTCAGGTGAGAAATCACTATATACCGGCCTGTTGATTTGCCGCGTCGTGTGCGCTATATGAATGTAATTTCGTAATTACTGACTTGTTTTTATAAATGGTTCCGTCTTACCAGATAATGTGTCAATGTATTTATAAAAATTGTATGTAGGTATTTATCATAAGTAGTTTCCTCAGAAGAGTTTCATATATTTGGAGAAATTACTTTTTTAAAAAGATAAAGAAGCGCGAAAATATTTTTTGAAGTTTTAATATATTTTCCATAAAGTTAAATATGTAAGTGCCTTTCACAAAAAAATTTAATAATACTAGGTTTTTTGTCAATATTTCTAGTAGACGCTTTGGAAACGGGAAACATTTTTCAAGGTGGATAGTCTATTATTTATTTTTTCAGTCAATGCGTGTGACAGACGAGAAGTGAGAAAATTTTAAATGTAGTATTATTCATTTGTCAATCAAATAAAATTTATTTGAGTACTGTACAAACATATTTAAAGCTCAAAATCCCCTGAGAATGTGACCATTCCAGATTATTAATATTATCATACTTATAAAATGAACATTGTGAAATGCGTAAGTGTTAAAGAATCCAGTTTAAAAGTGTTGACAGGATGCATTGCTTTTGCTTTAGTTATCACTTGGTAGAGATGCTAAATAATAGAAAAGAAATAAGGGTAGAACATACAGCATAATGTAACAAAGGGAAGGAAAACAAATTAAATGAAAATCTGTTTTATTTGTTGGAGGGTGTGCTTTTAATCCTGTTTAAATTACGTATCATTTTGGTTAAGGAAAGGATTCGTTAACTTCTAGTGAGCCGAGATTACCTATTAAATTGAATATGCAAAATTTGTATTCATTGAACGCAGGCGTATCCGCTGGGCAACGTAATATCATACTTTTTTATCATATATATTATGTAGAATTCTACGTAGCTATTCTGGGGAAACTACTTCTGATAGATATATACATTTTTTATAAATATCTAAACACATTATCTGGTAAGATGATACAATTTATAAAACATCATCTTGCAAAAAACAACAAAGTAATTAGAAAATATACTGCCTCCCTAAAATGTAACTCTCGGCACACTATGGAAATATTAGACCGCAGGATCTCGGCGTTCTAAAGGTTAATGCTTACTTTGAAAAGGCCCTATTATTTGAAGAAAGAATACAGGCCGGTAGCTTGTTTCACATTTGTCAAAATAATCAGAAAAATGACCCATTTTCACGAAGCTGACACCACGTGTCCGTTGAGTTTTTTGCGTGTACACTGCATTATGATTCTAGCATTGATCGGTTAGTAGTTGAGTTGACAAATGCGTTGGAATCCCACCCAGGCGTTGTGGGTTCAATTGGTCTACTAGCTAAGTCCTCCATCATTGCACAAGCCACATTTTCCGTTTATAATGATAGTAGTAGGAGTATTTCATATATTGTCATGTTATTTGTAACCCGGTAATGTTTGTTTTTCTTTTAAATAAAACAAAGAAAGCATAATTTGCACTGTTTGTATTATTACTTTTTATTAATGTTGGTTTTAACATTTCTCAGGATCGGAAAAGTCAGAAGAGTCCAGCAAGTCATCGGAAGACCCTGGCTCCAACAAGCGGGGCACCCGGAGACCGCTGAGGGGCTCCCTGAAGCCGGAGGAGCAGCCCAAGCCTCCCGGCCGGAGACGTAGGATTTAAAACAACAATTTGTATCTTCACGTCACAAGACAGACTATGATAAAACATTTCTTGTTTGATTGATTTGATTCCCGAGTCATAAATTTCAGTGTATACTATTGCAGGTTAGACAATATGTATCACTATATTCAAGACTTATGTTTTAATTTTTATTATACATACATATTATCATCGTCAACAGGAAAATTCCTCCCCATGGTTGACTTAAATATATGTAAAAACATTAAAATGCTATTAGTACTTTAAGTTTTAAGGTTTTATTTGTGAAAATACTTTCTTGAATCTAAAACTAGAAAGATTATTTTTTACCTTTTAAAAGATAATTCATATTTCTCAAGTCAAGGAGAAAAAGAAGAAGAAGAAGAAAATTTCTTCTACTCTTCTTCTTTAATTTCTTCTAAACAATTACATTTTTGACACATGGGAGGCAGTGGCGTGCAGTCCATAAAGGCTGAAAAGCTGTGCCTGCCCTATAATAAACGAACCACAAGAAGTAATTTAAAACGGCAACAAATTTTTGATAATAATAATTTTTTTTCATGAATTTGATAACGAACTTGTAAACTCATTTATCGGGTTGGCCATAACAATCGGCAGAAGATGACAATAAAATGGCATTTTTCAAATAGTCAATGCGCAATTCATACCCGAACTTGAAAAGCTACTCGCAGCCTATTTTTGGTCATAGAGCAATGCACACCACTGATGGGAGGTATTTTCCCGTTGACGACGTTATGTACATTTTTTAAGAAGTACGTCCTCCACACTAAGAATTCAACTGTGTTGAGTTATTTAGTTTGATATGATTGAGAAAACAAAAACTTTATTATGTTTATCTTATCGGAGGTTACAGGACATCAAAATGTTATTTGTTTTATTTTTATTTTTACTATTCAGTGAAACTCTCTTATAAGGTTTTCCAAGGGAGCGGAAAAAATAAAACTTACTATTTGTGAACATTGTATATATGGATTTCTCTGTACGTGATTTTTTATAAAGTAATGGCGTATTTTTTACCGAGTCGGTAACATATTGTAAGCTGACAAACTTTTAGAAAGTATTTTTGTAACCAAAACATGATGATGCATATGGGAAACGATCAGCAGTTATCGCCACTACCTTCGTGCATGTTTTTATATTAATGTATAAAACTTTTTTTCTAAGTCTAATGGCTCTACGGAGATTCTACGATCACCGGTTTTAAAAATCATTTTATATATTTGGATAGGTTTTCAATTTCGATATCTCATTTCTG
Source organism: Halesus radiatus (assembly GCA_022606495.2). Lineage (NCBI taxonomy): Eukaryota > Metazoa > Arthropoda > Insecta > Trichoptera > Limnephilidae > Halesus > Halesus radiatus. The sequence goes on along the minus strand of JAHDVE020007474.1, from coordinate 458,062 downwards.
TGACAATATATTATGTTATATTACTATGAAAAAGTGACCTGTTTTTACCGTATCTTACTGGTAATAGCGTGGTTTTTCTTTTACTTACGTGACAATCCATCATGTTTTTCCCCGTAAAGCCTCATTAGCTTCGTTGACGTGGCCCGAGGGAGGCGTATAATGCAGTCTCGTGCCATGTGGACGAAGACAGTCTCGCGCCATGTGGACGAAGACAGTCTGCGCCATGTGGACGAAGACAGTCTCGCGCCATGTGGACGAAGACAGTCTGGCGCCATGTGGACGAAGACAGTCTCGCGCCATGTGGACGAAGACAGTCTGCGCCATGTGGACGAAGACAGTCTCGCGCCATGTGGACGAAGACAGTCTCGCGCCATGTGGACGAAGACAGTCTCGCGCCATGTGGACGAAGACAGTCTCGCGCCATGTGGACGAAGACAGTCTCGCGCCATGTGGACAAAGACACTTTCGTACCGTGCGGAGAAAGATATTTAGATACGGAGTCTTTCATAGAGATATATTTTCCTATTTATTACAAAAGGGTTTCTGAAAACCCGACAAACAAACCAGGAAACAGTCAAGGGACCGAAAAAACAAAACTTTTTAAGTACGATAACTTCTTAGGTGGGAAAGAGAGTTTCACTGTATTACTACGAGAAAGTGAAACGTTTGTATTCTACTTTACTGGAAATACCATGTTTTTTCTTTTTAACCGCCCAACCTTCAGGCAATTTTCTGAAAAATAGGCAAAAAATAATCACTTTTTTTTGGTCTAGATTATGAATGCAATGTTAGTCATACTTATACCTGATAATATTTTGTCAAACAAGCGACTGCACGCTTCGCCTGTCCTTGAAGAACTACTTGTTTAGACTTGATGTCCCGTGTCGTTGGGACGCGCGCATGGTCATTACGGTTTGTAGTTATGAGATATATTATTTTTTCTCAAGCGCGTACGTGATAGCGCAGAATGGTACAATCAAAGTTTGCGTATCACGTATGTTCGTGGCATAGGGCGGTTAACTATGTTACAATGCATGTTTTTCCCAGTAAAGGTTCATTAGCTACGTCGACATGGCCCGAGGCAGTCTCGCACCGTGTGGACGAAGCTATTTAGATGTGGAGTCTTCACTGCAATACATTTTTCTATTTACTACAAAGGGTTTCTGGAAACCCGACACAAAAAAATTGAAACTCTCTCGGAAACAGCATTGACCCAGCACTCTGGGCATTAACACCCAGATGCTGGTAACTCGGAGATGAATCTTTTGATTCTCCTTATAAACCGCGCTAAAGTCTTAAATTTAGTTTAGATGGTGATAATATCATCGTCGTTCAGCCAAAACTCACCAACCCTAAAAACATTTTGAGATATCGCGACTTGAAAGATGGAGATGAAGGAAAAATCAGATTTTATTGTTGTAATGATACGGATTAAAGCAATGTTTTACTAACTAAAGTACCGTGATGACTTTTGCATCTTAACCCTCGAGTCTTTTGATAATATGATCATTTTTCTTAAATGACGTGGTAAATTTTTAAATGGCAATAAAAAGCGTGTTTTTCTCTTTCTAACACAGTTTAAATCATAAACTTTACTATAGTACAAAATGGGATAACGTGACTTTTATGAGTCAGTTTCGGGCTGGGAGAAATATCTCCCAAAAAGACTCTACGGCTCTTTGTTTTCTGGGAGAAATATCTCCCAAAAAGACTCTACGGCTATTTGTTTTCTGGGAGAAGTATCTCCCAAAAAGACTCGAGGGGTTAAAGAACATAATTTTACGCTTCGGGTGACATATTCAACTCAAAACTGCCATTTTCAGGATTGGTGAGTTTTGTCTGAACGGTGATGATATCGTCTCCCACAACACAAACACGCGAGCCAGGAGAGCAAAAAAACAGTTTTTTTTTTGTCAGATTCTTGTACATTTTATTTGCCTTTTTTTTACCCCATTAGCGAAACTTGTACAAGAATCTCGCTAAAAAAAAAAAACAGGTTTTGGCTATCCTGTAAAGTTGCTAAATATGAGATACGCTTGTTTGTGTTGTGGGCGATGAAATATATGTTTATCGGCGCAACGTCCTTTCGAATGCATATATGTATGTAATTCGGTAGAAAGTCGCCGAGTTACATACATATGTATCTGGATTTGACATAGCAGAAGTTAGTCAGTTGCGAGGCAAATGTTTTTTGCTAAAGTAATACTCGTTAATGATGCTAAGAGTTTTATTTTGTAATAAATAACTGGTGTATAAATAAATGTTATTGATAGACAAAGTCTTTTTATTGTTTTTTAACCTATACCGGAGCCGGTGAGACTATGGCATCCCCAATTGGGGTATATTGTGAAGCTGAAGGTATTGAGGAGAAGGAAAGTGGGGAAGTACCTGGATATTCAGATCTGGTCACCAAACATAACTAAAGCCATTTCAAATGGTGGTCTTCCACCAGGCCGATACTAACAGTATACACTCTGGAACGTGCTGGAAATATACTACGTATATTGTGAAATAACACAATTTAATAAAATAAAATTTACTTGTGCATGATTTGAACCTGTGACCTCTGGATTCGCAGCCAATTATCGTAACCGCTCAACCACGAAGACCGTCTATTAGTAACAGAGCATCGATTTATTGGCGCACGCAGATTATTCTAAATGTCTTTATGAATTATGTCATCTTTTGGCAGGCAATACTACGAATATGACAATGAGGTTGTCTTCTGCAACGAAATTTCATGTTGTTTATAAATTTATCATAGTAATTAGAGCATGTTGAACTATACAGCCCTTTTTGATATAGTGTTTTCAAAAACTAATTTCGCGTTGGTTTATTACCCACTGGTAAATAGTAAACTGTTCCGTCAGCAATAAAACAAATTGCAAGTCATAAATAAAAACAATATTAAAAAGCAATGGGACTCACTCCTGACATCGATGCTATATATACTATAGATTCAGTTTTAATTGTGCCAGTCTGATGATGCCCGTGATAGGGTGAAACCGGTCCGGTCGAAAATAAATAAGTGGAATAAAGTTACAAATGTTTTTTAATTTAAAAAAAATCATTTTAATATGGAATTCCACCGTGAATTGACAGTTTAAAAATTAGAAACATGTTTTAGATGTTAGATGAATAAATTATAAATTATGTATTTGAAAAAATTTTAAAGTTAGGAACAAAATTTCAAATGCAGTTAGCAACCTTGGTATTGCCATGGAAGTGAAAAATATAGTTCCAATTTAAATGTTAACATTTTATTGCCAAGCTATACTATGTATTATTAAAATTAATATAATGTTATGTAACACTCTGACTTACAAAACTGAAATCCCAAGGTGATTTGAAATATAATCTCAGCCTAATAGGTGACAGACCGGAACCTAATTGATCAATGCGATGCAAGTAATATGAATACGTAAATCAGTGGGGTGACGATTGTCTGGACGGGCTGGGCAGCTGCCAGGGGCCCATGCCAGACTGCACAGACTGACAGACGTCACAGAAGATACTCTCAGTATCACACCGGTGAGAGATCACTATTCAAAATATAACTACAAAATGTCTCCTTCTGAAAAATATAAGTCTGGCCTGCGGGTGATAATCTATACTGTACATAATTATATACCTACTAGCTGATGTGTACCCGGCCTTGCTCGGGATTTTTTTTTTGGAATAAAGTTATGAAGTAGTAAATTCTTGCTTGTCATTAGGGTGTCATAATTGATTTGACAGCGAAAGTACTGACATGATGGGGTCATTGGGGTTCAGTAGAAACAGGTAACTTCGTTGAGTGTCAAGTATTTTATTTATTCACAATCTAAAATACCTTCTTAACTGGTAGGTATTGTGGGTGTCACTTAATTACACGAACTGTTTTTACGGGTAATCTGCACACGGTCCAGTGGGGAGATTACCAGTCGTCTCGATGTTGGTGTTGGAAGCCTCAGAGAGCAGGTGGTACCTCCGGTAGGGGGAGGTTTTGGTGCTGGGCGGACACGCGTTTCGGCTTTGACTTGACGACCGGTTTCAGACGGTTCAAGAGGATGATCATCAGGATGCCAGAGGCGCTCGACTGCTGTCCAGTGGTGATTACTGCGGTGGTGGATATGTGCCTTGATGGGATCACGGCGCTGGAAGGCAGGAGGCGAAGGGCACTCGACTGCACTCGAGCGGTGGGCGTTGGGGTTCAGCGGTTCCTGCCGAGTTTTCCCGCAGCGTCTCAGGCTGGGGATGCAAGTGGCCTGCTTGCTTTGTAGGAGACGGGAGTCTCGACTACGACCACTAGCCGGACGGTCTCTACCGACTCGTCTCTGTCCACTGCTGACCTTGCTTCGGCCAAAGTCCCCCTTTTTAATCCCATCCGAACTATTCTTCGGGTTCCTTCGCGAACTACGAACTGTGGCTCGGTGGCTTTTAATTAGTTCGCTGTTAATCCCTTTAACTGCCCTTTTCTGGCGACTGCGAAATTCCCGGGATTTAAAGCCGGGCGTTTGTAAATTACCCTCAGGTAGACGGACCTCGGGTACCGTATTAGGGATGAGCATAAATCGGTGTTTCCCGCACTTATGGCTTGTATCAATCCACCCCGGTTTCTTGCGGTGAAACAGCGCTGCTTTTAATTTCCACCCCGGCTTCTTGATATATTTATAGAGTTCCTCGCTGGAACTTGGTGTTGTGTACTGTCGGATTTCCAATTTCTCTGATTTGCAGGATTCGATCGGCAATATCTCCGTCTGCTGTTTGTCGCTTGTTTCCATTATGATACTGCTAGGTATTATTGTTTGCGGTACATCAGCCATTTTCACTTCTGCCGAGTGTACTATTTGGTATACCTCGGTAGGTCTCACTTCCATAGGGGACGCATCTTCTGCGTATTTGTTTTCAATGACGTCATGGGCCGGCGTCGCTACAGGTGAAGTTGATTGAGGCTCTATTTCTGATAATTCACTTTGGATAGGTGAATCTAACTCCGGTGAAGCGCCAACATTAGGAAATATGGCAGAGTCCTCGTTATTGGCTGTCTCCGCCGCCGTGTTTATCTCCAGTTGACAAGGCGGTGAGGCAGTTTCTTCTTCGATGATTTGTGGTGTTGCCTCTGCGGTATGCAGAAATTTTTCTAACGGAAAATTGCACCACCAATTAACTATCTCCCGGAACCTTTTCCAATCAAGTGGTCCTTTGCTTTCGATTATTTGACCCCACGCCATAGAAAATGCTAAATTCACGCCACGAAATTGACTTATCGCTATGTCACACTTCTCGCCTTCTGGAACTTTCCATGTTTCGAAATATATCTCACACTTATTTGAAAATATTTTCCAATCGTCAATATCTTGTCTCGCGAATTCCGCTGTTAGTGGTGGTCTGATATCTTCGCTTGATGAGGGCGCCACAAGGTTTTCAGCCGAACCTTGAAACGGCCTGTAATTATAATCATTCAGGCGTGATGGTGAGTTCGCTTCTTCGTATCGGGGTTCCTCGTAATAGCACGAGCGATGATCGTCCCTCTCAGATGATTCTCGATTATCTCCATCATCACACTCGCGATAATACGGTCGCTCTCTAGAAGGAGATCTCTAGTGCTCCTTCTCTCTTGATGAACAATCCTCGCGTCCATATTGTGGTTCATCGTAATAGCGCGAGCGATGATCGTTCCTGTCAGATGGTTCTCGATAATCTCCATCATCATACTCGCGATAATATGATCTATCTCTTGAAGGAGATCTATAATGCTCCTTCTCTCTTGATGAATAATCCTCGCGTCCATATCGTGGTTCATCGTAATAGCGCGAGCGATGATCGTCCCTCTCAGATGGTTCTCGATAATCTCCATCCTCATAATCGCGATAATGTGAACGCACTATTGAAGGAGATCCATAATATTCTTTCTTTCTTGAAGTATCATTCCCGCGTCTGTATCGTGGCTCATCGTACTCACGATGATATGACCGCTCTCTTGAAGGGGATCCATAATATTCCTTCTCTCCCGACGTATAATCTCCGCGTGCTGGCGACCTCCATTTATCATCATCCCTGCTGGAGCGTTGGCTTGTGCTTGACGGTGAGCGGCGGCGTGATCGATAACTAGGTCTGATATATGACTTAGAATCGTAGTTATAGTCAGAGATATGCTTCAATTTTGAAGGTGAGCGACGGCTTGAACTATGACTAGACCTGACATGCGGTTTAGCATCGTTATTGTTGTTGGAGAAATAGCTCTGCCAGAGATGGCTGGTTTTAGTCCTCGGCGGAGACCAAGCATCGAAATATCGGTCTATTTTTCTTCTGGGCGAGACGCGCTTAGGCGACGTGTAATGTTTTCTCGCTCTAGAACGCTGGCTTTTGGGGGCGACATGGTCCGTATGTCGGCTGCTTTGTTTACCTGAGGCCGAGGGTTTGTTACGGCTCTTGTAAACGGTACGGCTGGAGTCACTTTCACTTTTACGCGGCATTTTTATGACCACTGAAATTTAAATTTTGAGACTGAAATTACACTGCACTTTTGAATTTACTGAACCCGATCTCAGGGTGTGGGTACGAATTCAAATCTGTCCCGTAGGGCAGTTTTTTTCAAACACGAAATGAATCCACGTTGGCGCCAATTGACATGATGGGGTCATTGGGGTTCAGTAGAAACAGGTAACTTCGTCGAGTGTCAAGTATTTTATTAATTCACAATGTAAAATATATTCTTAACTGGTAGGTATTGTGGGTGTCACTTAATTACACGAACTGTTTTTACGGGTAATCTGCACACGGTCCAGTGGGGAGATTACCAGTCGTCTCGATGTTGGTGTTGAAAGCCTCAGAGAGCAGGTGGTACTTCCGGTAGGGGGAGGTTTTGGTGCTGGGCGGACACGCGTTTCGGCTTTCACTTGACGACCGGTTTCAGACGGTTCAAGAGGATGATCAGCAGGATGCCAGAGGCGCTCGACTGCTGTCCGGTGGTGATTCCTGCGGTGGTGGATATGTGCCTTGATGGGATCACGGCGTTGGAGGGCAGGAGGCGAAGGGCACTCGACTGCACTCGAACGGTGGGCGTTGGGGTTTGGCGGTTCCTGCCGAGTTTTCCCGCAGTGTCTCAGGCTGGGGATGCAAGTGGCCTGCTTGCTTTGTAGGAGACGGGAGTCTCGACTACGACCACTGGCCGGACGGTCTCTACTGACTCGTCTCTGTCCACTACTGACCTTGCTTCGGCCAAAGTCCCCCTTTTTAATCCCATCCGAACTATTCTTCGGGTTCCTTCGCGAACTACGAACTGTGGCTCGGTGGCTTTTAATTAGTTCGCTGTTAATCCCTTTAACTGTCTTTTTCTGGCGACTGCGAAATTCCCGGGATTTAAAGCCGGGCGTTTGTAAATTACCCTCAGGTAGACGGACCTCGGGTACCGTATTAGGGATTAGCATAAATCGGTGTTTCCCGCACTTATGGCTTGTATCAATATATATATTAAAAACCGTGGTGTTTCTTATTAATTATATACAAATATTTTTCACTGGAATTCCTTATTGGAGTAAGTTGTCAGGTTGCCGGGTGTATGGCACGGAAGAATGCGGGGAGGGGGAAGGTTGGGAAGTACCTGTCTATTAAGATCTCGTCAATAATCACAGGTATTGCCATTTCAACCACCGTTTTTATTTCGAATGGCGATCTTTCACCAGCGCGATACTAAGATTATCTACTCTCTTGTGGCTGCAATAAACGTTATACGTTGAGCATCACTGCTGTACAACCTACAATACAACCCCATCCCATCCACAATATACCATTCTGTGTGTATATACGTATAAAACAGTTGGGGGTGTGTAGGTGTCTGGTCACATGACCTAGATAGCTCTTCCGCAGTTACAGGCCGGGGGTAAAGCGTGGGATACGGCATGAGGGATGGCAATCAACCCTCTCCCACACCCACCCTCCACAAACCACCTTTCCCACACCCTGAGGTGGCCTGGGGGGCCCGCGAGCTAATGCAGATTTCATAACGGAGAGTTTCGTGCTGAGTGTCCGTAATGAACGCAGAACCTAACTAGAAACTAAAAATTACCTTCCCACCGTTATATTCTGGCTCGTGCTTCATATTTTAGAAATAAATTATCGTGCAATTAGCATAGATAATTGTATGCAAGAGTTTAAAGATGAGGGATTGGGCGCGAAAATGAACAATTTGAAAGTATGTTGCCTGTTGTACGCTGATGATGCGGTGCTTATTTCTAACAGCATCGAAGATCTGGTCTCTCGTATCTAGAATGAATGAATAAATCTTCGTTTTTATCATATTTTTATATAAGAGTATTCACCGCTTCTCAGTATGTTCACATTATCAAAACAATATTACACATTTAAAAAAATCAATTAAGAAAACATCAGTTAAATACGGGGAAACACATTATAAATGTAAACATGTCACAGAATATAGAATTTTAATTGTTTTCTAACTAAATCGGTTTTACCGATAATAGATCGTTATTTTTGAAAACCCGTCCAAATTAGAATGGGGAGGGATTGAATAAAATCATATAAATAAGTTCAATTTTGAATTATTAATTATTTTTTATTGATATTTAAAAACCTCATTGTAATATTTAATCAATGAAGAAAATAATATTATCATAACCTAAATGAAACATGAAACCGGAAAAAACAACAGAAATTAAAAAGATTTCAGTCGCATCTGGGAAACTGTCTAGTCATCCGTGACACTGTCTAGTTTGCAATTGTGTTCGTGAAGAACTTTGTAATCATCATAACATATCATAACTGCCAATAATGAGATTAAAAATGGAAAATGGGGGGCGATTGATTGGAGGAGTCAAAATTACTAAGAAACATGGTTAGCAAAGGTGTTTTTACTTACGACGACAGTTTCTTTACTTGGTCTTTATTAACTAGATAATTTATTTTTTTATGTTCTTTTCAATTTTACTACCAAAATACTCTTTTTTCTTTCTCTCTGATTTATCATTTACAAATATTTTTGTTTTATATAGCAGCGGAAGCGTCACTGCAACGAAGTAATATTAATTTGTAAAAATAATAAAATAAATATAACAGAACATCGCCTTTTATCAGTTCTACCAACTGTGTTGAACGCGTGCCAAGATTGTGTGTGGTGGTCCCTTTTCTCTGCCTACCCGTGGAACGGCATATCAACTCGTCCCTGACGAACTCGATCGACATTTCGAAACACCGGCTACCAGGAGAACATAAGAACGGTGGGATGCATGAATGTTTCCGCGATCAGATCGCTAGACAAATTCCATGAAACGCTGAATACCCGAAACCAGCCGCGCGGCTCTGCTCGTACAGAAAAGTGATAATTACAAATTTACTTATTTTCTAAAAATTAATGAAATAAAACGGAACTCTTTATTTCGAACAACTAATTTATTCAATTTTTTATTTTTTTATTACTTATTGAAGTTTGTAAACCTTCAAACTTCGATAAGTTATAAAAATAGTCTCATTAGCTAAGTTGGTTAAGCGGTTACCCCGGATAGGTAGAGGTCCCGGGTTCGAGTCCCAGATGCGACTGAAATATTTTTAGTTTCTGTCCTTTTGTCCGGTTTCATCTTTCATTTAGGTTTGTTAATATTATTTTCTTCAATGATTAAATATTACAATGATGTTTTTAAAAACTCAATAAAAATAATTAATAATTAAAAAAAAAAAAAAAAATTAAACAACAGCTCTTATGCGATGCTCTTATAATTGTTGCAACATAAAAATATCGTTCAGGTATCTTTTAAACATGGGTAAACTTATGTTAAATATATCTATAGCAGAGGTGAATTTATTTGCAAGTATATGTAGACGAGAAATGGGTGCATGCATTTGGTAGTTTGTCCCAGAATTATTGTTACAGAATAACATATTTTGCCGAGTTTGTCGATGAGGTACTACTGAGGAAATTGATTAATTGCAGGAGTTCACAACAGTCTAATACACAATAAATAATTTTAAATAAAAAAGTTAAGTCTGTTATTTTTCTTCTGTTTTCTAAAGTATGTATTTTGAGTGTATTTAGCAAGAATGTATAGTTTATGTGTTGTATTGGTATGTGTAGTTTGAAGTTAATAAAACGTAAAAATTTGCGCTGCACGCGTTCAATATTTTTTATATTTTTTATAATATGTCAAACCACAAAGTAATTGCTTTCTGTGACAACATATCAATTTAATGCTGACAAAAGTAAAACTAGATAAGAAAATTGTTTCCCATTGTAACAAGCTAAGAAAATCTTTTTTACTGTTTCGTGAAGTATATAGTTTTTATTTTTATATATTTTTTTAATAATAACTGTAATTATTTATAATTTCTTCAGACGATTGGTATTCACGCTGTGGCGTCATTATTAATAAATTAATTAAAATAATATACTTTGTTTTCACCACTTTATAAATATACATAAATATCTAATATCTAAATATGTTTTGAAAGCGATGCTTTCATCATCGGGAATATAAGAATATAAAACAAGAGGAAGATCACTGTGTATATGAGATTTCTAAAAATCACCCCTATCCCCCTTTCCCACCCCTAAAGCCTAATTTTGGTTCTTGTTGAAATTTTGCACAATTGACATTCAATATAAGAGTAAAAATTATTGGGTAGGGGTAGGGAGTAGGAGTAGGAGTAGGAGTAGGAGTAGGAGTAGGAGTAGGAGTAGGAGTAGGAGTAGGAGTAGGAGTAGGAGTAGGAGTAGGAGTAGGAGTAGGAGTAGGATTAGGAGTAGGAGTAGGAGTAGGAGTAGGAGTAGGAGTAGGAGTAGGAGTAGGAGTAGGAGTAGGAGTAGGAGTAGGAGTAGGAGTAGGAGTAGGAGTAGGAGTAGGAGTAGGAGTAGGAGTAGGAGTAGGAGTAGGGGTATGGTTAGGGATTATAAAACTTTACTCTAAACTATTAATAACCCTGAGCAACGCCGGGTACTTCAGCTAGTATTAACATATGTAAAATAAGGATTTATTAAAACTGTAGAAAACGTAAGGAGTCCTATTTAGTAAAAAAAATGCCAAACTAAGATGACTGAATGAAGGAAATCCTCCATCGTCATAACCTCAGAATCCCTCTCGAACCTCTCGTGCACCATACGAAGAAGGCGAGAATACGCACAAATAAAATCTTTGCCGCATTTGGTCATCGATCGATAATACTGATGGTGGCGACGATGTCCAAATTGCTCCTAGTCGAACCCCACAAGCTTACGACCGGCAATTTATTCAGAGGTGTCAATTTCCGATAAAAAAAATCAATCTGCCTGTCGTGAAAACATTCCGTTCCGTCGGCGGCAAGGTTTGACCAGCCGTGTAAAATAAAAGTGGAACATATCTTGTACATTTCACACAGCGGCGCTTCGTGGGAGGTTCAATCGGAGATTAAAAAAGGAAGAAAAAATTTCCCACATGTATAAATCCTATTTTAGTTTTTTTCCATAATATTTATTCATATTTTTCCCTAGATCTGGAGGAATTTCATTATATCACCGCACCAGAAATTAGCGTCCTAGCAACAAGCTACAATTTGATTCATTAAAACGTCTGGGGCTAATGAATAAAATGTTTGTTGTAGGTTATAAAAAAAAATGTTATAAATGCGAAGAATCACAATTTATGCAAGAAACATAACGTTTTTTTTAATATAAAATACATTTTATATGATTTATTGTTGTCGTTTATGTTTTGTCTTATTTTTTTTTTATGTATTTGTAGAAATATTTTTGAATAAGATTCTTGAGAAATATGTATGCTTTAAGTTTGTTACGTGTGTTTTTATGTTTTATTTTTATTTTATATAGATAGATATATATTTTTTTTAAGCTCACCTGTAAATTTAGGGTAAATTTTAAAAAACAAGCTTATACAAACTACAAAACAAACAAACAAACAGTTAGACAAACTACAAAAAAGTAAAAATTTAATCATTGTAGAAAATAATATTAACATAACCCAAATGAAACATGACAACATAAAATAAAAAGATTTACATCTGGGACTCGAACCCAGGTCCTCTGCCTATCCGGGGCAACCGCTTAACCAACTTAGCTAATGAGACCAGTTCAATTTACGTCATCTTCTTCGATATCATATCTCAAATTCAAGATTAGTAAATATTATTCGCCATTTTTAATCCCATATTATTGGGAGCTACCTCTAACGATTATAAATGAAGTTTTTAAATCTCAATAAAAATAATTAATATTTAAAAATTGAGTACAAAAGAGTAGTTTTTCGAGACTTTTTGCATGATACAATTTTTTTAAAATATGGTCACAGAAAAAAATCTGTTGATTTGTGCAAAATACTATTCCGTGCAAATTTTGTGTTAAATCCCATAGTCGCTGCGCACCCTGACAGCTAACGGATTCCTAAAGGTTTACACGCTTTCGCAGTATACCACTGAAGCGCCATGAATTAATTTTTGAATACTTGGAGCAGGTCGATGAGGTGTATTTGGTTAGAATGTTAACGAAAGCTGGAAAGACTGATGGATGAAAAGAAGGGTGAATACAGGAAACTCCGCTAGCAAAAAGTTAACCAAAGAAGCGAAGCTAGCAGATCACAAGGGAGTGCTGATACCAACCCTAATGTTTGGCAGTGAGGCTTGGAACTGGCAGAGGAAGGATGAAAGTAGACTGTAGAAATGAGATCTTTGAGGCGAATGTGTGGTAAAACCATGTAAGATCGTATGAAAAATGTTGAGATTCGTAAAGAATACAAGGCTGATGTAAGTGTAATGAGTAAGATTAAGAAAGGGACGCTTAGATGGTTTGGGTATTTAGAGCGAATGAACTAAGAAAGGAGTGTAAGGATAAGTATATGACGCGAATCTGAATGGAAGAAGCAGCCGGGCGCGCCCGAGGAAGACATGACACGATCGAGTGAATCAAATACTTGTGTCGGGCCATGTCAGAAGTCGGAATAACAGAAAAGAATGGATGAGACGATGTATGAATGTGAATTGAAAGTGAATGCCAAGATCGAGTTGTTTGGCGATACGTCCTCTCGATATGCCTATCCCTGCGGGGAAACGTCGTGATGGTTAGTTAGTTAGTTAGTTAGTTAGTTAATGAACTATTTCTTAGAACAGAAAGTCCCATAGACGCTGTATGGGATTCTATTTCATTTCATTCCATCATTGGAACTATGGAGTTCCATAGTTCCAAATGGACGTATGGGATTCAATTCGGACTCGGTCTCGAGCAGTATTAAACGGACGGGTGGATGTTTTTAGCACGGGACTTGAATAGCTTGCTGTGTAAAATTATATCAGAATTTTCTTATCATAATTTTTTTTATGGGAGTTCATTGCTCAAACCCACCTTAGAGAAAACCGCCACCGATTTCTCAGCATGGGGAACGATGAGATAATTTTTTTTTTTGCTATAGTTTTTAGTTATTCGGGTGATAGTATTTAAAAAAACTACCCAAATATTTATTATTGAAATAGCGTGGGATCGACGTGCTAGCGACGGGCCAGTCGGCGCCTACGGGCTGGGCTGATTGTGGAGCGGGTAGAAACTAGGTTTTGGGAGTTTGGTTTATCTTTTCACCGCGCTTACTCTCCTGGTAGATTTATCCGTATGTTCTTTATAATAAATAATTGGATTTTTGTGAAAAATCACCTAGTCAGGGGCGCTGTACAAAAAATATTAATTCTCTATCTAATTATGTACAAACAGACACAGAAAACATTATTTTCTAGCAAATCGCTTCAGATGAATATATTTTTATTAGAAAATTCAAGCTTAGATAAGATATGATTTTTATAGTTGCTATTTTATCCCCCTTTTCTATTGATATTAATTACATTTATTAGAAGATTGGTGGCACAAGAAGAGTTGGTATTTATTTGAAATATTTATAATTTTTAGGACTGGAGAATATTTATAAAATGACCTCAAAAGGCTTAAGAAGCTTTCCATAGATATTAGCATTTTTTTACACATTTAGTTCATATACAGTGTTGCGGGCTGTTGACGCATTTGCGCACCGCTGCGTGAAAAAAAAACTTATTCTATAAGTGACTTTAGATAAGTACTAACTGGCTAGCCTAGCTTGGCAATTTACGTGCGCATTTATTCCATTTATGGATATGATTGTCTGAAAAGATGAGTTTTAAGTTTAGTTCTGAATTCTGTCGAGTCTCTTTGATAATTCTTGAGTCATGCGGCAGTTCATTCCAGGCTTTAGGTCCTTATACTCCGAAAGCACGATCACCGAGCAGTGTGCGCTTTGGTTCCTTCAACCTCCCAATAGCTGATGACGCTGCTGACCTAAGGGTGGACTCCCGTGAGTTGGTATTTTCGGGAATAAACTATTCCGATAAGTAAGCCGGAGCCATTCCGTTAAGTGACTTAAATTCCACAATACTATAGGAAGTATTTATAATAATATTAATAGTTCTTTATTACAGAAGGTATGCAGGGGTAGTGCAATTCAATACGTTCCATAAGTGATAATCCTTATTTATTTATACTGGGTTTTACAGATGTTCTCAATTACCTGAGAACAATCCAGTAATAAAAACTCAGTTAATATACACAAATTACATAAAATTACTAAATAATCAGACAAAGGATCCACAAAACATAAAATTACAAAATCTCACTCAATGATACATACATACAATAAAAACCAGAGACACAAAGAGATTTTTTTATTATTTTTATATGAATACCGCACAAGAGTCCCAACTGCTCCCAACCGTCTGGAGCCAGTGAGACTATGGCATTCCAAATTGGGGAATGTTGTGTGGGTGAAGGTATTGTGGAGGGGAAGGAGAAGGGAAGAGAAAGGTGGGGAAATACCTGGCTATTCAGATGTAGTCACCAAACACGGCTAAAAGCCATTTCAAGCAACGTTTCAATCCTGAATGGTGGTCTTTCACCAGGGCGATACTGAGAGTATCTTCCACTCTGGAACGTGCGCAAATATACTATATATTATTTTTATTTAATTAATTGCGAAACAACACAAATTAATTAAATAAAATTTACTTGCGCACGCCGGGATTTACGGCGCAAACCCGCGACCTTCGGATTCGTAGTCGAGAGCCTTACCCCTCGTCCATAGAGACCGTCATAGATACACAAGTTATACATAATGTTTTTCTGTATCTATTTGTACATAAATTTGTTACATTTGTTTGTTTGTTTGTTTGTTTTTGTAGCTTTATTTAGATGTAAGCAAATTTTCATACATCTAGTAATAAAAAACATATAAGATACATAATAAAATAAATAGAGTCATAAAATTATAACAGAAAGAATACAGTTAATAAAAAAAAAGAAATACAGTTACCCCAGTTCAAAAAAAAAAATAGGGTTTAAGAAATACAGTTAGTAATTGTACAGCGCCCTTGGGGTGATTTTTCACAAAAAACGGCGCTATACAAATCATCAAATTATTATTATTATTATATATTTCGCCCAATCATTGTTACGTATGTTTAAGTTATATCACGACATTTTTCTGAAACTGTACAGATTATCGATAAAAATGTCCACGTTAGCACACTCTATCTTATTATATAGTCGACACATTTGAGGCAGGGGGCTAACATAGGCAATATTATTTCTGAAAGTATTCAGGTGGAATGTGCTATGGCGTCAAACAATAGGAATTAGGTAAATTTAGTTCAATACTGCTAAGACATAATACAGCGTCTAGATTACCGAGAATTATTCTATATAAACATATTAAATTATTCATTTGCCTTCTAATTTCAAGTGAATCATTGTTGAAATATTCAACACCTACGTCTTACGATTAAAGATGGACCACATTTAAAAGATTACATTCTTAGGTTTTTTTTAACAGATTCAACCAAGTTTTCATATTTGTAGTGATGAGGATTCCAAATAGAATTTCCACATTCCAGTTTACTTTTAATTAAGGCGCTGTAAAGGGTTAGAGTTGATTGAGGGTTTTTGAATGGTTTACATATTCTGTGAATAAATCCCACCACTTTTAATGATTTGCACTTACAGTTAGTTATTAAATAATTAATATTCTTGATCACAATGTGTGTGTGTGATGAATTAGAGCAAATTTTTAAACCGAAGATTAATGGTAGTATAATATTGAAAAAATATTATAATTACTGATTACAGAACTTGATATCTGTACTTGTTACAGTTATAATTAATTGAGTTACACGGTACTGAAGTGAGGAGATATAAGTAAAGTTGTTACACGACTGGGACACGAGAGAGAATGATGATCTCAAGGCAATCGAGGTTTACATAACCTCTTTGATTTTCTAATGTTTCTTGAGTTCTTGTGTTTTCTGCATGTAGAATTATTTGATCATCAATTAATTATCAAGTAGCCGGTAGGCAGCAACAATTTGAAATATTTTGTTCTTTAATTTTAAAATGAAACAAACTTTTCTAAATTTGTCGTCAGTTATTGTAACTGTCACTTTTATTCGTGTCGTCACAGGATATTATTATTGCTTCGAAGCTGTCGTAGCCAACCGTGTATTATTTATCGAACGTAGGTCTTTTATGCTTCGCAAACTGGTTAGGCATAGGCGTCATACGACATACCCCTCCTTGAAAGATAAATAATTTCTATATCGAGTCCGGGATGTTTTTCAAAAAACTGGTATTTCCAAGTACAATTTATTTATTCTACTTTTACAGAATAATCTCGGGTGACTTGATAAGTATTGTGATTCACACACAGGAAAGTTGTAGGGCTTATTCAATAGCTGACTGTTGGTTCGTAACGCGTACCCATAGCATTTTATGCTACCCTGGTAACTCCACCGACCGGAATTATTCGATTCTTCTTTATTTTTGCACAAGATTTTTTGTCGCAAGAGGTTACAAAAAACTTTGTTCGTTCGTTAGTTCCTCATTTGGCCGCCTGTAAAGTTAAGTGTGTCGGAGTTTTTATAACCAGAATTGGTTCAACCCGTCTGAGTTAAGTTAATCTGTCATTGAATGAAAATTTAGTTTGAACGCAGAAAAAATAATTATCAACTGATCAATCAAATACTTAAATAAATGTTTTGTCACACTCCGAATGCAACCAATATTGTAAGTATTTTTTTATCTCAGGTTAAGATTTAACGAATAAAAGTCCTCGATCTGACCCAAGGTTGTAAATCTATGTACATTCATGTTTTAACGAAGCTTGAATCTCTCTACAGAGATTACATGCTACAGAGATTTAGATTAGATTAAAAAATAATGAATTATGTTGATGTTATTTATAACTTTGACATTTTAAACCATAGACAGGTCCAATGACTTGACTTTTGGGAAATTGTCTATTTTTGGCTGCGTTTGCTGCACTGAGTAAGTAAGAACTGACATCTACTCTTAAAAGACTGCAACCACATACATAAAAATGATTGAAACAAAGAATATTATATGAAAAATACTTAATCTTGCTATAAATACTAAACAATGATTTTTAATGAAACAATGAAAAACGTGAATTTTGTCTTTTTCCATAATATATATATTTAACGATGCTATTGATTCATAATTAGCTCACAATAGAGAAATACAAATACAAAACTACATAGACGTCACATTGACAGTTGGCCAGTTTTATCTTGAATAATTTCCATTCGCTCGTCATCACTTTCACTGCTCGATAAGGAATCCATTTCACAAATGCAAATTACATATTGTCTTTTTAATTAAATTAGTGAACGGTTTCAAATAATCGATCGTCGGACAACAACTGACAGCTGTCAAACGACCGGTAATCTGATGAATGTTTATAAAACGACGAAATCGGGCGGTAGACCAAATATTAGTTAAAAATGGTATCAAGCGTTACGAACGGATGGCTATAAAACCGGCTCTAAGTAGACACTGCAAACTGACAATAATTGTTTGCCAAGTATTAGTTAGGTATTATAATTATTAGTTAGGTATTAAGTATTAGTAGTTATTATTAGGTATAAGATATTAGTTATTAGGTGTAAGTATTTTTAGTAGTTATCCATAAGAACGAGGGAAGGGAGGTGTACTGTACTGACAGGTTCACACCCTCATTTTCCGAGACTCTCGTTTACTCTCTCCGGATTCTTTCTTTGACTTTTGCTCAAAATTCAATACAAGTCGGAGCGAAGGCGAGATGACGCGCGAGGGCGAGCGAACCTCTACACTAATTCTCGCGTTCGAGCGAGCTATGCGAAAGATTTCGTATACAAAAGCAATCGCGTCGAAAGGCCTGGCCGTCCGACCGTCCTTTTCTTTGTTCGATCCCTTTCCTCGTGTTTTCTCAAAAAAGAAGGGCAAGTCATGTGTGGAGGTGACTTAAGTTAAGCTAAGGAAGGCAGGTTGTATTTGAAATATGACGGCGGGGTGGCCCATAAGTAAGTTAGGCGAAGGATGCCCGGAGAACATATGTATGAAGCGGAGTTGTTCCCGCCGCGCTCGAGTGTGTTCGCTCGTTCGCTGACTGCGTCTGTACAGTGTACATGCGACATAACGACCGGTATTATATATAACTAAGGACCTGGCCAGTTAGATCCCCTGCTCTTTCAAAATGACCAATTATTTCTCTCCTCATTGGCTATCCATCAAGGAACTGAATTTATTATAAGTCCATTTTTGAGTTTAGACACATCACAAAAATTCAAGCAATTTATCGAAAATGTGTTTTATCAAAACGTACGGCCAAACCGAGAAGTACACATAAATAATAATAATTTGTAAAATATAATAATTTGTTTCAACTTAGTTTCAACCAATTAACGCAACTGCTTCATCGGTAAGGCTAGTAGAGAAAAACAAAATAAATATTGCTCTAAATTGGACGATAATTAATTATTCAATATTTTGAGGACAACTTACCGAGTTAACCTCCGTTATGACCCATGATTTCTTATGCGCTCCTGTTATATCGGTTAGCAAACTGGAATATATTGAAGAAAGCGGGGTCGCATGAGGTTTTATTTTCGAACGCGCGGATTTCGTCCTTGTTAATTTATTTTTTCAAAGAATTTCCATGCAATATTTGAATTCCTCCTACAGACAAGCGAACATTGTTTGTGCAATTTTATTAAAATTCAAATTTTTTTTTATTACCAGCTCCTGTCCAACGCTCCAATCATTCTGACTGAGCCGAGCGGGTCTTTCAGTATGCACAAGTATTTTTGATGAGTAAACAACACGAATTATTTATTATATAAATAAAATACGGCAGACATGATTTTTGGGGTATTTATTTATGCCGTGTCGCTTCTTCTTCCCCATATAAGTATTTTTAAAATGCCAACGTTTCGGACGTTTTATCGGACACTGTAAATAATGTAAGTGTCCGATAAAACGTTGTCGTACCGTGGTGCAACGCAGAAGAATGATCCTCTGAGTAAAGTTATCAGACACATGCGCGGAGAACATAACTCGAAACGGGTGAATAATCTGTACTCGTATGTTACCACCGTCAACGCGCCGCGTCAATAAAAACAGCCTGCTAAACGGATAGTAACTATCGTTGAAACAACGCAAGTAAAGCATCCGTTGGGTAAAGTTAACAATCGGATGCCCGGAGCACATAAGTCGGAAGCGGTAACTTATTTCGACAAGTAACATAAATTGCTCAATAGCGAGCGGCACGGCACGACTTTGAATTTGTTGGTCTATCGTCAGTCACCCACCGTTGGAGAAGAAGGTGATTATTAAATTGATTATAAATTATTGAACAAAAACCATCGTTTCCATTTTTAATAAGTGATGCGATACAGATAGCATATTTCACTCTGGAGCGAGGTGTAGAAATAATTATATAAATAAACCCCTACCACCCATATTGATCCGTTGTTCTCTCTCACCAACGACGCATGCAAAATAATAATGCAAGTAGAAAGCAGGACCAAATATTATTAAATGATTATAATAAATTCTAAATGAAGTAACATTTTATTCGCCTCCACCGGGTTTCGAACCCCGAGTTACGGGAGTTTACCGCTCCACCAGAGAAAACTCTATCGTCGTCGCCTGTGTGTGTGTCGGCCGGCCGGTCTCGGGTCCTCCTCGTTAGTCGTCTGTTTTCGCAGACACAATGTGAACCACAAAAATAATATACCAGGAGTACATGAGGTTGACGAGATATTTAACTTCTCTATGTCTACGCAAAGGCACATCGATTCGTCCAATCGGGGATTAAAATCAAACTACTTTGCAAAAAATGTTAAAAACGTACACTACAACATCTGCATAGAACCCAATAAATGATACATTCCTTTTTCTTTGATATCCGTTTACTATTTTGTTCACATCGTAAGGGGCGTGACAAGATCGCGAGACCAACTAGGTACTAAAGTAATAAAGTGGCTTCATTCAAAATTATTTTCTTTTGTAGGAGTCTGTTGAATTATTACAAGAATGATATGTTGCTTTTCATTCGGAGTCTCAGAAATGCCATCATTTTATGTATTGGAGCAGACTAAGGCGATCTGTTCTATTCCTTTTTGTAATTTCTCCCTCTTTCACATAAACGACCCGTGTGTCAGAAAGAGAGGTTATAACGGAGCTCTCAGCGGCTGGGGCCATTCAAGAATGGATAAATTATATTTTAAATATTGTTTATCTCCGCGTGATTTTGTGCTCCTGTGAGTAAGTAGCTAAGGACAACCAAATTGTAATTTGTGTTGTTTTTTATTTTTTTGTGTTTTTGGTAACATTCTTTTTTTTTTCAGGTAAGGAGTCGCATTTGTTATTGAAGATGGAAGAAGTAGTAAGTACCCGCTGTGGAATTGTTTAAATTATTTTTATATTAAAAAATATTATTTTCAGTAATTAAATTATTTAAATAACGACTTGACGCGGTAATCACAGAAAAATATTTGTCGATTCTTGCATACATTTCCGTACAAATTTGTTGTTAATACGGTCGGTCGCCTTGTAAATTTCGCCTTGTAAAAAGAATTGGACGCTCTACACGGTTTCCCGCCAAAGCAACACGAGAATCACAATGTACGAATTATTTCTTACAAAGCCCCATAGACGCTGAAATCAAATTAATTTCAGACTCGCTGTCGGTGGCGTGTATTGCTCTATGGCCAAAAGTAGTCTGTGTGTAGTTTGTATTTTCGTTATGAAATGCATAATTACCATCTTCCTCTGATTTTTGTGGCCAATTGAACAAATGAGTGAACAAGTTCCTTACCAAATACATTTTGATAATCTTTTAGTTTCTTTTTATTGTGCGTTTTTATCGAGGTAGGTAGGCATAGCTTTAGGAACTGCACGAAACTGCTCGCTCTCGGTGTGTGGTAAAATTGTGATGAATGTTTATTTTTTTTATGTCCAAAACTTTTGAGATAACCGCCACTGGTGGAAAGGATGGAGAGAACCTTGGTCTTGAATAGGTTCATGTTGTAGGAGGGAGGTACGTAGATGAACGCAAGAACGAGTCGTAGAAACAATCCGTTGGAGAAAACATATTTTATTTTGTTAAAAATACAGTTTGTTATCGTAATCATAAATCAGAAATCGATTTGTCCGGAGCAACAAAAACTCTCGGTGTCATGAAGTTTAAAAAAATTCTGTATCATTAAAGAGATTTAAACCGGACTGTTTTCTGTTTTATAAATATGATGTGACACATACCTGAATTAGACAGATGGTATAGGTATCTACATTCACATTTTATGTTTTTCGTTGATATTGTTTGTTAAAATTAAATCTTTCGTAGAGTGAGTGGAAGGCGCCGCACCGCGGCTTTCACAGTGCAGTTCTGATGAGTTGTTGGAACGCTTAGAATGCAAAGCGAATGAACGGAGAAAAGGAGTCTTAAGGAGAATGAATATATTATTATGACGCTAAAGTTAATGGCATAAGAAGTCGGTAGGACTAGGGAACAGGACATGGATCAAGCTAATTAAATTTGTCTCTAGGTCATGTCAAAATAACAAAAGAGTTTGTTTGTATGAGACAATTGAAGCACCAAGCCAGGTTCATCCTCCTTACCCGTCAAACAAGCGCGCAAGGTCGATCGAAAGTTTTTTTTTTATTAAAAAAAAGTATCAGGATATCATGAAACCATCGGGTAAAATCACCAAAAATGCGAAGAGTACCAAATAAAAATACTATCACAATTTATTTACCGCATTCCAGTCGGAATTCTGCGTATTCTAAGACCGCCTGTTGTACCCGGAGCGCATATGTTACCGGCGGTGATGTGTGCAAGGTACAGAGAGCATTCAGTAGTCCAGACAAAGGTCCCGAATTATAACACTAGGTGGCCAATACTACAATTTGACAATTGGAATTAGTCGGATATTAAAAAAAAACGTTTATTTGAAAATAAAGCACCGCGTAAACAGAAATGGATGCCTCGCAAACATGTTACTGTTCCCCATTCTCAGAAGCCAGTGAGAATATAATATCCTCAATTGGGTTATGTCGTGAGACTGAAGATAGATAGATAGAAGGTTGGGAAGTACCTAGCTACTCAGATCTGGTCACTAAACACGGCTATTGCTATTTCATGCGAACGTTTCCAGTCAATAGGGTATTATCACTGTTACAATAACGACATTTTTTTTTATTTAATTTTTCTTTTAAAAAATAAAACAATAACTCTGTTTACATCACTTTTATTTATACTTTAGCAGACCGGGTTTCGCTACTACCGTAGCTTCTTCGGGGCAGTATACAACAGAATTTTTTTTTTTTTTTTGTTACAAATAATTTTCTATAACCGTTTAAAATGGTACATTTTTGATTAGTTGCCAAAACGACATGTTCGTGTTTGTTCATGGCGTTGTTGACGTCACGCCGGCCAACGTCGGTGACAGCCGTCTTACCAGCCAGTAGCGTTTTATACATCATAATGACGTTGTAGTCAGTTCGTTTAGGATGGATCGTTTTTTAAATTAATAATTATGTTTGAAAATATTTAAATTACATATTTTTAGTATGGTGGTCAGAATCAGGAAGTTAAAAACATAATAAAAGCAATTAATAATGACGATAAAAAAAATCTCCCGAATGAAATAAAATATCAAACGTCAAACTAAAACTTAAAAACAAAATTGTTTCTCAAATAAAATAAACTATCAAATAGTTTTTTGCACAAATATTTTTGGCCATCTAAGTTTGCGTTTGGATCATTGTGTCGCAGTTAGGTAGCAACTAGGCGCTAGGCAGCAAGCTCTATGGTGTGCGATAGGTAGTATGGGATTGTAATGTGTATAGGTGGCGGGCGAGGCGCGGTGGTGAAGTACCTCTCACAATCGCGCGTGTGCGCCGCGGGCCGGGAACGGCGGCGAACGGGAACGGGCGGCGGAATGTTGAGCGGCGGGCCTTTGTGATTAGCGCCCGGGACCCGAGCGGCAAGAGGGGTGACCGTGATGCTCATGATTATTATTTCACGGGACTTAAATAATAATTATTTATCACTTATTTATATGGACCGCTTAGGTGTTGACATGATGTGGTTATTGGGGTTCAGTAGAAAACAGGTAACTTAGTTGAGTGTCGAGTTTTTTTATTAAATCACAGTGTAAATTCTTAACTGGAAAAAATTCGACCGGCTGAGTCTGAAACAGTCTTGACTTGTCTCGACTTAACTAAACTCGACGGGACGTGTTCAGTGTAAAAACAAACTCTTATTGTTGCTTTAACATCAATAATAATTCCTTGACTCGAATCCACTAGCATCTGACGCGACTTGACTTGTCGTGACTGGACGCGAAATTAGCCTTAACCTTAGACGACCTGGGTAAAATCAAATTAACATAAACTTTGTGGTTTTTTCTTCTAACTACAAAGATTTTTAATGTGACCTATTGTTTTTAAACACTTGGTAATTTTCTCTATGGTGTTTTGCTAGGTTGCAATTGTTATCCTCGCCACAAAAACCGCAAATATAGTGGTGGGATCAGTATTTTTATTTTGTTTTATGTTTTCTTTGTATTAATTCATGTTAAACTGTGAATGACTTAAAAAAATATATATATTTGTGTGTTATGTTTTATTTCTTACTAAACGTAACCCATTTAGGCATATAACTAATTCAGATCAAAGTAGAACAAAATTTAAAATAAAAAATGTATCTACCAAATTAAAAAAAAAAAAATTCTGTTGTATTTTCACGCATAACATATGTTTTATACGTGTAACAATAATGTTCGATTCCCATCTACGGCACCGCGCAGTGCAGACACGTAAAGTGGCAAGCACGATAAAA
The DNA here is from genome assembly GCA_022606495.2 of Halesus radiatus. Lineage (NCBI taxonomy): Eukaryota > Metazoa > Arthropoda > Insecta > Trichoptera > Limnephilidae > Halesus > Halesus radiatus. Next base: position 433,898 of record JAHDVE020007474.1, on the reverse strand, counting down.
TTGGTTATTTACATTATCTATGAACACATTCACCCACGATTTAATGCGAATACTTTCTTCTGTGTCGTACCTCGTGCCTGTCACCTCACGTGTCTGCACTGCACGGTGCCGGTAGATGTGAAGAGACCTTAATGCGGTTGTCAGAGGGTGGATTCCATGGCAATCAGAACATCAAAGAAAAGTGATAAAACCTAACTAACTAACTAACTAACCATCACGCCATTTCCTGCAGGGGTAGGCAGAGATGACGGATCGCCAAACAACTCGATCTTAGCATATACTTCTTGCTTCATTCACTTTCACACAACGTCTCATACATTCTCTTCTGTTATTCCGACTTCTGACATCGCCCGACTCAAGTATTTGATTTACTTGATCGTGCCATGTCTTCCTCGGACGTCCCCGGCTTTTTCTTCCAATCACATTCGCGTCATATATTCTCCTTACACTTCTCTCTTCGTTCATTCGCTCTACATGCCCAAACCATCGAAGCCTCCCTTTCTTGATCTTACTCACTACGCTTACTTCAGCCTTGCATTTTTTACGAATCTCAACATTTTTCACACGATCATGCATGGTTTTACCGCACATTCGTCTCAGAGATCTCATTTCTACAGCATTCAGTCTACTTTCATCCTTCCTCTGCCAGTTCCATGCCTCGCTGCCATACATCAGGGTTGGTATCAGCAATTCATTGTGGACTGCTAGCTTCGCTTCTTTGAACAACTTTTTGCTTGCGCCAACCGCGTTTAGTCCTCCGTTAATGGAGTTTCCTGCATTCACCCTTCTTTCAATATCCCTATCAGTCTTTCTATCTCTCGTAAACATACTTTCCAAATACACAAACTCATCGACCTGCTCCAAGTATTCATCATTCACAGCTATATTTCACGCTGTTTTCGTACTCTCTTTCAAACACCATGACTTTGGACTTACTTACATTCATCATTAGCTCTTTCTTCATACATACTTCGTTCATCCTAGATACGAGGGACTGTAGATCTTCCATACTGTTAGCGATCAGCACCGCATCATTAGCATACAACAGGCAACATACTTGCAGACTACTCATTTTCGCGCCCAAGCCCACCTCCTCAAAACCTATTATTTTATCATGTTCTGTTTTGTCGTTGTTCTGTTTTTCCGGCTTCCCTTGAGGTGATATTTCACAAAAATGACGCGTCAATTATCCATGAATTATTATTATTATTTTCTACACACCAAAAATGTTGTCACCCCATTCGGTATAGTCGAATGCGCCCCCCGTACTTAGCCAGCCGGCCGGGGGGCTGCCTGTACTTTATAACCCCGACGCGAGCGGGAATGACAGGAAGGGGCCGGGGGGGGGGGGGTCTCTCGCGGCACGCCACTGTATTCCCCCATACCGCTGTAGTTAGTACTACTACGCTGGTATTGGTGAGGGGGCCATTCCGCCTCGCCGCGCGGCCCGCCACTGGACGGTGACAACCTACAATCTCACATCCGAGTTCAGCGGGCCTTGCTTGAAAATGTCCTATGTAAATAACGTGTTTTTTTTTTAAATTATCCTGCAAACTTATGTGCTCCGGGTAGAAGTGTTCTTTAGGTTTCATGAAAATCGTTCTGCGTACGGCTACGGAATTATTTATATAGCGTCAATTTTGTGTAATATGCCCAGGGGGCTTTAACTATAAATGACACCTATACAAATAGGTGTGTTCGTTCGTTTGTTAGTTCCTACTTTGGCTGCCTGCAAAATGAAGTGTGTCAAGGACCTACAACGTACTTGAATTCAAACGGTTGACTGTCAGTCTTCTTCTTCTCTTCGTGAGCCTTATGGCGTTCAGCCTTTTTAATTATTTATTTATGTGAACACTGCATATGAGTCACAACTGCCCGAAGACAGTAAAACCATATATGTTGTGAGGCTGAAGGTAAGGAGGAATGGGAAGAAGACGATAAAGAGGACGTTTGGGAAGTGCATGGCTATTCAGATCTGATCAAGCAACGTTTCTATTCCCAATAGAATAGTGTATTTCATCAGGGCGATACTAATTACAAGAATTCGGTTGCGGGTGAGGAAGACCGCCAAGCGAATTACCGCATATCCCCCCATTTTTTAAATGTTATTGAAAGATCTCGAGTTATTATATTTCTTCTGCGATGGTGGGAACTGCTCGACTAACTAGGGCAACTAGGTGATCGATATATATATTTCCATGTTCCATACCTATTTTCCTAACCGATTACTCAGTCATCGAGTGTGGTGTTTATGAGTCATCGGAGGGTGACCATCGCCCCCCGCGTATTGGGGACGGGCTGTAAGTTGGGGGGTGACGATAATTATTGTGCCACGCCGGGACATCTGTCACTACGGGCGCCCATTAGCATCAGGGCGTAAAATAGCGCGAGTGGGTCATTGGTTCACAATAAAAGTACATAGACATACAATTCGTGAACACGAACCAAATATTTCATCAAAATGAACTACGTGCTTAGAATGAGGTTGTCTCCTACGACGGAATTTCGTATTTTTTACAACATTTTAATTAGAGCACGCTGAGGACAGAACTTTTTGAATTTTTGGAAAATGCCAAAAAATATCGAAGATGTAAGTCGTCAATATGTTGACAATCTCGCCAGAAGGTCGGCCGATAGGTATGACGTCTCTATTCGCAAAATGATAAGGGCAGCAGTATCCGTTACTGCCATTCGAATCAGGAACTCCAGTCCATTTCTTTTTATCAATATTGACGTTCAAACTGAAATACCAGTTTAATAATTGAAGAAAATAATATTAACATAACCTAAATGAAACATGAAACCGGAAAAAACAACAGCAAATAAAAAAAGATTTCAGTCGCATATGGGACACGAACCCGGGACCTCTGCCTATTCGGTGCAACCGACTTGTCTAATGAGACCATTTAAATTTAGGTCATCTTTATCATTTATAATCCCATATTATTGGCAGCTATCTTTATGATGGTTACAAAGTTCTTCACGAACACAATTGCAAACTAGACAGTGTCTCGGTTGAATATCCGATTTTTTTTTATTTATATGAGACATCTTTTAATTTTTATTTGGAAGCTATCTTTATAATGATTACAATAATATGGGATTAAAAATGGAGAATAATATTGACAAATCTTGAATTTGATATATGATATCGATGAAATTACGTAAATTGACCTGGTCTCATCAGCTAAGTTGGTAAAGCGGTTGACCCGGGTAGGCAGAGGTCGTGGGTTCGAGTCCCATATGTGACTGAAATCTTTTGATTATCTGTTGTTTTTTCCGGTTTCATGTTTCATTTAGGTTATGTTAATATTATTTTCTTCAATGATTAAATATTACAATGAAGTTTTTTAATCTCAATAAAAATAATTAAAAATGTAATTAAATGTGAGGGGCCAACTGGGGCCCTGGCGACCGAGATCACATAAGAAAGAGGAATTTATGGTCACCGGGAGGCCAGCCGTTGGGACGGCCGACTCTCAGTTCTCTTCGGATAGCTCAGTAGTGTAGAGTAGTGACTCCGACTCTCTGGATCGTGGATCGGCATTCCGCCTCATATCTGGCCAAGGGAAACAAGGGGCTCTCATACCATTCAAATGAAAGAGTCCAGATCTCAGTACAGGGTTTATTGAGAGAGGGAACACATTATATTTGCATCAGAACATACGATCGATTTAACCTAAAAACACATTCTAACTATTGTATACTGAATCTCTCTCTCTCGGGAACTAAATCTGGCGTTTACGGGAGGCAAATAATTATATCCGCACATTTAATAAGGGGTTAGATACAGCTTACAGGGTCATTGGCGTCGAGATTCACGTTCTTTCATTGTAGATGCATAACGCAGGGGAACACGCAAACTCACGCGGCTAGCATTTAGTAGTTCACTTGGAGTTTAACAATTGTTATTCATTACTAGTTAGATTTCTATGTTCAGTGGTGTCTCGCAAGGACAAGGAGTTTACAGTGCCAAATGAGAGGTAAGCGTGATGACGCCTAATCCACGCGCAGGAGGCCATTGCCAAAGGCAAGTGGCTCTGTCGTTTACACACAACCTATCGGTACCAATCCCTGTGTTTCTCTGGTGAGCTAAGCGACGCCGATGACGGGAGGAAGTGTCGCCCCCGGTGGCGGAACCGGAACCAGAACCATAATAATCCTCGCGTATGAACGAGAGTCTAGAATGCATCTTAATTGTAGTGAATTTGTTACGTAACAACCAGTATATTTCTTTTTTTTTCTGAAGTTAGTTTTCATGGTTAAAATAATTTTCGAAGTTTCAATTTTTCAAAGCCTGTCAAAACGCTTCAAATCTTCCGGCCGGTCGGTTTTGATCAGTTTTGAGGAGGTTAGAATGTCAAATGTCAAAACAAGGATGAGCTTTTACTGTACATATTTGTATATTCTATTCATGGTAAACCATAACTAAACATAAGAAATAAAATTATGTTCCTTTTTAGAAACTTTAACTTTATCTTTTATTTTTAAGAATAATTATAGTATTGACCATTAACATTATCATAACATACGTATTGATAATTGGTTTGATCATGAATACTTCAATTTTTTCATGAATAATAATAGTTTAAAGTCACCCAAATTAAGTTAAAATTTTGCCATAACTAAAAAAAATTATATTTAAAATACAAAACATAATCGATAAATATAATTTTTTATACTAATCCAAAAACAGGATGCTCACGTGACGTCAGATGTTCCAAATGCAATGGTACCAACATAACACGGCGTTTTGGTGAGCTGATTTTTTTATTCACTTTTAAATAACAATTTATTCTACGTATGAAAGTTATATATTTGGAATCGGCGTTTGCTAATCTATATGAATATATATTTTTAAAGTCATTATGTTTTTCACTGGAGTTCCTTATTGTGAACAAATGTACTAAATTGTGGCTTATGACGTCACAAGTCCGTTTTTCCCAAGTTCACTTTGAGAGCGTCTACCTTCGTCATTTTTTTTAGGATACCGAAAACTATTTTTACTGTTGTTGTTGACCCTTTAAATATAGTACATATTCATCAAAATAATTTAAAAATATAGACCTTAATTATTATAATATTATCAGTACCTACCATTTTATTGTGACAATTCAACTTCAGCGTCGCAATATTATACTCCTATGCGACTGATTAAACATCCGGGGTATAAATACTTCGATGTTGTTGACATATTCAGTTCATGAATGTTACAATATAAGCGTGCAGTCTTAGATAAATTGAAAAGTGAAGATACTTTACTGAGACACCGCTCACGTCCAGTGGACATACTCGAGATTTACTGCTTTTAATATCACAAACACATTTGTTCGTCAAATAACACCGCCTTGCTCAGGCTTAATAAAAAAGAAGTTATAAAGTTACGAATTCTTGCTTGTCGTTTGGGTGCCATGATTGATTTGACGGTAATGCCCTGTGACGACTATTACTATCTCTAAACAAAGAAACATTAATCATTGAAGAAGATAATATTAACACATCCCAAATGAACCACGAAACCGAAAAACAACAGAAAATAAAAAGATTTCAGTCGCATCTGGGACTCGAACCCAGGACCTCTACCTATCCGGGGTAACCGCTTAACCAACTTAGCTAATGAGACCAGTTCAATTCACGCCATTTACACCGATATCATACTTCATGTTTAAGACTTGTTAATATTATCCTCCATTTTTTAAATCCCATATTATTGGCTGCTATCCTTATCCCGAACTCAATTGCAATCGGGATAGAGTCTCGGATATACCTACCCGATTTTTATTTATATGAGACATCTGTTGACTTATTTTTCAAGTCTGGAAAGAAATATTCAGTTTATTTTTTTATAACTTATTAAAGTTTGTAAACCTCATTGTAATATTTAATCATTGAATAAGATAATATTAACACATCCCAAATGAACCACGAAACCGAAAAAACAACAGAAATTAAAAATATTTCAGTCGCATCTGGGACTCGAACCCAGGACCTCTACCTATCCGGAGTAACCGCTTAACCAACTTAGCTAATGAGACCAGTTCAATTCAAGTCATTATGAAAACAAAAACAAAATTTAATTAACAAAAACATTAGCCACGATGGGTGGCTAATGTTTTTGTTTTCATAATTAAATTTAAGAATAAATAAAATAAAAATAAATGATTATTAGGTATAAGCAATATGTAAATTAAAATTTAATCATTGAAGAAAATAATATTAACATAACCTAAATGAAACATGAAACCGGACAAAAGGACTGAAACTAAAAATATTTCAGTCGCATCTGGGACTCGAACCCAGGTCCTCTGCCTATCCGGGGCAACGCTCAACCGACTTAGCTAATGAGACAAGTTCAATTTGTGTCATCTTCATCGATATCATATCTCAAATTCAAGATTTGTGAATATTATTCCATTTTTAATCTCATATTATTGGCAGCTATTTTTATGATGTTTACAAAGTTCTACCCGAACTCAATTGCAAACATAAACAGTGTCTCGGATTAAAATCCTACCTTTTATAGCTATTATTATATTATATAAATAATAGGCAGAGGACCTGGGTTCGAGTCCCAGATGCGACTGAAATTTAGTTTCTGTCCTATTGTCCGGTTTCATCTTTCATTTAGGTTATGTTAATATTATGTTCTTCAATGATTAAATATTACAATGAGGTTTTTAAATTTCAATAAAAATAATTAATAATTAAAAAAAGTCAATTAAAATGTTAAAATATATAACTTTATATTAGACCACATGAAGTGGACCTAAAAAATTTAAATAAGAATTAAATATTGGTTCCTGCACCAATCAAATATTACACATTTAAAATGTTATGGAATTTTAAAAAAATGACCAGAGTGGAAGATGCTCTCAGTATCGCCGTGCTGAAAGATCGCTATTTAGAATCTAAATGAAATAGCATCAGCCTTGTTTTGTGACCAGTTTTGAATAGATAGATACTTCCCAACCCTCTCTTCCCCATTTTGTTTTGAATTGGGTGGGAGTAATTAAAATCGTATAAATAAGTCGTCATAATTTGGATTAACCGCAGTTTGAAAATAGCCTCGAACGCCGAAACAGCTGTCACAATAATAAAAACTAAAAATACTCGCAGAACTTAATAATAATAGTCCGGACAGTGGCTCAGTCGGCATCGCGTTTGGGTCTCACCCAGGCGTCGTGAGTTCAGTTCCTCGGCTGGCTAAGTCCTCTATTACGACACAAGCAACATCTTCCGCTTACTGTGATTTTCAAATATTGTCAGGTTATTCGTAACCAGGGAATATTTGCCTTTCTTTAAAAAAAAATAACATTATTAACTTTGATTTACATTAAAATAAAAGTGGAGTTCTACGAATTAAACACAAAAACAATTAATACTTCTCTTCCTGATCTCCCCACACTCCTCATTCCGTTCAGCCTCACAACATAACGCAATTGGGGTGCCATAGTTTCTACCGCTGGATTCGGGCAGTTGGAATTTATTGAGATAATTTCAGACGTGTTCAGACAGTAAAAATTCTTGAAATTTTACATAGTTTTCTTGTTCATTTCGGGATTGCCAATATAGGACTGACACCTGCACCAGAGAATAATATTACTTCTCTTCTACGAGCTACGAGTATAGTCTGACATTTAAAAGTAGACAAACATTCTGGGCGCTGCGATCCTTTACAAGTTTTAAATGACAACACCAAGCTGGCTCATAGAAAAATTAGAGATGAAATTAAAAATTATGGAGATGATTCTACATCATATTCTAACATAATTTTATATTTGAACTTTTTTTATTATTTAACGCTTTGCAATGCAGGTTATACGGAAAGTTTTTTGAAATATATGTATCAAAATATCCATGTATTACATGTTACATAAAAATAAAACATAATCGAAATAACAAAATTAAAAAAATATAAACGAGCTATGTTGTTTAGGATTGTTTCTTTAAAACGAAATGTCAAATTTGAATTTGAAAAATTTGAATGTATAGAAAAAATTGAGTAGCTTCGTGGTGCAATGTAATGAAAAAATTAGTTCCACTTTATTAAATGTTTATATTATCTATTAATCGATAAACTAAAGTTCTTAAAAACTTAAGACAAGATTTTTGTGCATAGCGCAAAGGGTAACAATTATTTTTATAAACAATAATTATTATCCTGAAACACTCATCCAAATTGAAAAAAACTTTCCGAGCAAAGATAAATGTCGCCGACATTTATTTGAGGGATTTAGCCGTTACAAGCCTTTCTCATACTAATAAAGTTGGTTGTTTACAGGTGAAAATATAATAAAAACAGTAAGTATTGAATGAAACACTAGTATATATTGATTAACTTGGCGGATTTGCGATAAGCCGACGTAGCTCAACGGTAGAGCATCTGACCGGACATCAGAAGGGTGCAGGTTCGAGTCCTGTCGGCGACATTTATCTTTGCTCGGAAAGGTTTTTTTCAATTTGGATGAGTGTTTCAGGCTAATAATTATTGTTTATAAAAATAATAGTTTATATTAGCTGTTTAAATGTAACAACACCAGGACTGAGCATTACAAACACTCGCTTGTAACTAGATTACATGAAGTTACTAATAGAACTACTCGGAAGGTATGTTCAGGCTATACTATCTATTTCTTTTCAATCAATATTAATATAACTTAAGTTTACTATATGTACGCATATCTCTTACTTTTATATCCTTCATGAACTTTTGTTCTTTATATACTCTCTGATGTCATTGTACGAATTATTACCACATTTAATAGTTACTTTTTTATAATTCTTTGTTCTATATTCTTATCCTTGTAGTTAACTGTGACATACAATTTTTGTTTAGGGTTTATTTATACCGTTGATATTAAATAAATGTCTATATTGAAAAGCTATGTATTTAAAATTGTAAAAATAAAACGTCTGTTAATCATGCTATAAGCTGTGAAAATTATAATTACGATATTACGTTTGCAAACACTTAACTATGTAGAACCCTATCTAACGTACACGAGCCGTCATAGTTAATAATTTCAGCCTAACCTAACCTGGCAAAATGTCGGCTGTCGAGACGCGAACAGATGATCCGCGGTGGCACAATTTTACATTCTCTTCCATGTCCTCCACCCACTCTCCCACCCACTCCCCCTCCCAACTCCCCTTTTGCCACTTCTCTCCCGTCGCTTCTATCTCGGCACAGCATCCCGCAGTGGCTCCCACCCACCCACCGGGTGGAACGGAGTATACTATGGACTCCGCGGGAGACTACAGGATGTTTGGTAGGCCTTTGTTTTGTAGCGAGTATCTATTATAAATAATTATTTCATTCACTAGCCACATTATCACCTATACTGTGGCAGCTTGTAGCATTTGTCCATTGACTGGGATCCGATTACGCCGTGCTCTTCCGTTCTTTTAAAATTTTATATTAACCGTTATTATTTATTGTATTATATATGACTTTTACATATATAGTTAGTTATAATAAACAGGTGCAAAACACATCACAGTAGGTACATAGATAAAATAACGATCAAATACAGGAATAACATAGTGTAAGTACCATTCCAAGTAATTAGCTACAGAGACGAATATTCAAAACATACCTCACATTCACCGATACGTATACTCTAGAAACATATATTAATAATTGTCGAGGATGTATGCAATAATCGTCTGTTTGTATTTGTATTCCGAGCAGTTAAACATATCTACTATGTCTGAATATGTATTTCCTTCTGCGTGGAAGTCTAGGTAATAGAGAATTTTTGAATGACTCAGTCCTGAAATTATTGTTACAATTGAATAAAATTTTAGATCGAGTAATTCTAGTTATTATGTGAAATGTAACTAGTGTTAGTACCGAACTTAATTATATTATGGAAAAAAAACTTTTGTCATTGTAAATAACTATAATTTTTTGTAAAAATAAATAAATATTATGGAAAAAAAATATTGCTTTTAAATCTCGAGTATTTTTTGTTGTTGTTTTTTCCGGTCATTCTTTTAAAATCTTTTCTTCAGTCTTAAATTCGAAAAAAAAAAAACATTAATATTTTGAATAATTACCAATTCTTCTTTAGCCACTGACCTTCTAATATATACAATATCAATTACAATCAATATTTAAACAGTATCTGCAAATATCATGCAATGTGCAGCGTTTTCTAATATTGTGTTCTGTGCCTGCAAACTCATATCATCCAAAGGTAAAACTTTATAAAATAACCTGCTAATCTGTAGTGACCTGCCAGGTAAGTATATGTCTCTACCTATTTGTACATAATAAGATAAACCCTAACAAGTTATATTTGTACAGCGCCCTTTTATTATTATTGTTGTGATTATGTGAATAAGTTTATGAAGATCCTAATAATGAATAATTTAACATTTTTTCAATCAATGTTGACCTTTTAACTCAAACACCAGCCCCTTTTTTTTTTTAAAGCCCTCCTGAATCCGAGTTGTGACCGCATGACGTCATACTAGCGTTATACGGCCACATAATGAAATTACACATAAATAATTAATTGGAGTATGTTGTGAGGCTGAAGGAAGTGAGGATAGTGTGGAGACTGGGAAGTGGAAGGTTGGGAAGTACCTGTTTATTGACACCCGGTCAACAAACGCGCTTAAAGCCATTTGAAGCAACGTTTCAATTCTGAATGGTGGTCTTTCACCAGGGCGATACTGAGAGTATCTACCACTCTGGCACGGGGAATAGAAGCCACAACCTCCCTACTTAAACTCAAACGGGTGGCCCACAACACTTCGGAGATCGTGTAACATAGTTCACTAATTCATATTTCCCAAGGAGCCGAGGAGTTTTATCACTGGTAGCAAGTTACAAACACCGCGAAGCTTTCAACACTGCCTGCTGCCTCTGAAGGTAGTAGTGTCTATGTGTGTAGGGGTACTCGAATCATTACGATCACCAATATTGCTCACATATGACTCCGCACATGATGATTCCCCACTTGGAGAGATCAGAATTATTTCCGCACACACATTTTTATTTCATTTCAATTATATCTAGATTAAATTTTTGTTTATTTAGTTTTATTTTTATTGAATTTTATTGAAAAAACGACCAATTTACGTTGAAACACAAATTTGCCGTACATAATTTAAAATATCGACCCGAAAAACGTTTTTTATTTAAATGTTTTGTTTTTATATTTTTATTTACGTAATCATATTTATATAGCAAATATGATAATTTAAAAAAAAAAACAATATATCGGCAAACAGTTTTCTAAGTTGATTTTTTTATGGCATATAATTTAAAAAAAAATAATTCTCATCCGTGCTAGTTATTTACTAAACCTTTAATTAAAAAATAAATAAAATATATATCATTCATTTTGGATGGGTATTTTGGTCTCAAATCCAAAATTAAGTTATGTATGAAACAGGCAGCGCAGCCGTTCCTCTTAATGGTCTCCATGATAGCCGAGTTTTCGAACCCTCCACGAATCGGTTTGAAGAAATATAGAGCGATGATCTGTGCTCGGAATAAGCTGTGTGCAGAATGATCTGTGCTCGGATTAATCTGTGTGCGGAATAATCCGTGGTCGGTGATTTCAATATTCGCTATAATAATAAGATAAATAATAGTTATACGAGATAGTCATTTTGAAAGAAATCCACTCTAGCCACTCGTTAGCCCCGAGAGAGCCAATGACAAAACACTATTTATACGCTTTCTCTCTCTCTCTCTTCCTGCATTGCATATCGTCATTCCATTTGATCGAAATGAAATGATGAAACAATTTGTGTAGTTTCGTTTTAAGAATAGAGTCAGACTTTTGAATCACGAAGCACGCTCACGTCGGTATTTCTTGGTATCGTCTTGCTATCGTCCTGTCTGGAATAATCTGTACGCAGTTTTCGTGGTCGGAATAATCACTGATCTCGTGTAGGGTATAGCTGTTTGTAGGGGTGTGCAGGGGGGTAGGAAGTAGCTAGTGGGGTGCAGGGGGGGTGTAGTAGAGGTGTGGAGAGAAGAGCCTGTAGCGTGCACTGAGGCGGTCAGGCCATGTCGACAGGGTAGATACGAGAGTACGAATACCTTCTAGTATTCTATGAGACCTTATATATTATAGTATAGCATGTTTAGTAAAGCAGGGCTGACACAAATATCATTTTCAGATTAAAAAAAAAATTAAAAGTTTCCATATTTACCTATATCTGAGATCCATCTCGTAGAAGAAAAAATATACTATTTGACTAACTCAGTCAGGTTGAAGAAAAAGGTATTGTGATGGAACGTGGAAGGTGTGAAATTTTTTTTCTTTTTTTCCATTTTTTTATTACGGACCTTCTTCCAAAAGCCCTTTTCTATCAATTTATATTCCAGCGAAAAAATTACCAAACTATTTCGCTTCTTGTCTGAACCAATTATGCAAAGATGAATTCGTAATACCAGTAGTTAATGGATTGTTTGAATCCTGGTCCTCATGTCTGAGGAAGGTGATTTCGCAGCTGTGGATTATCCAGTCATTCAGAATTATGCTTCTTCTAACTGCTTCTTTCTTTCTCTTGCGTCTTTTGGCTTCTTTTTGCTACTTGATTTTTCTCATTTCCTTTTTGCTTTAATAAAAATGATAATAATAATTGGATGATTAATCAAAAAAATGAATTGATGAAAAATCACTACCTAATTTTATGTGACTACCTCACAAGAGTCCTAACTGCTCCCTACCATCTGGAACCTATGAGACTATGGCATCCCCAATTGGGGTATATTGTGAAGTTGAAGGTAGTGGGGAGGGGAAGGAAGAGGAAAGTGGGAAAGTATCTGGTCATTCTGATCTGGTCACCAAACACAGCTAAAACTATTTCAAGCAACATTTAAATTCTAAATTAGGGTCTTTCACCAGGGCTATACTGAAAGTATCTTCCATTCTCACTAAGGTTTAACTTATTATGAACAAACAGATACAGAAACATAATTACCTGCACCTGGCAGGTTACTCCAGATTAACACATTATATTATAAATTTTTAGCTTGGAAATATATGATTTTGCATGCACATGATACAATGTTAGAAAACACAGCGCATTGCATGATATTGCAGTTACTATTTAAATCTTCTTGGTCTTTGATATTTATTAGAAGGTTGGTGGCTAAAGAAGAGTTGGTATTTATTATAAATATAATTTTTTTTTTCGGAATTTAGGACTAAAATATATATTTTTTAAATGATAGAAAAAAAAACAAATTTCTACACTAGGTTTAGCTGAAATTTGATTAAATTAAATTATTTGCTTCTAAACACTTAGCTAAGCGAGTTTTTACACTGTATATTTCTTCAGGTAAGCAGTAAAGTAAACTCGCTGGTGATCATTATAGCAGTGGTATTGAAGACCAAATGATTTGATTATTTTAGCGACATTATTTGTGAAAAGGATAAAGAATAGTGGGCCCAGAATGGACCCCTGGGGTACTCCAGATGAAAGGGTTCCATAGTTTGATTGGTGTTGTCCCACCTTCGCGGCTTGTAAACGATTCTGTAAATACGATGTCAGTCATTTCTTAATGCCACAGTTTTTAAATAAGACCGCGGGTGCGCTGGCTTGGTGTTACCATACCTCACAGATAGTGTTGATAACGAACCGCAACACTTCTTCTAGTTTATTATTTCCTTCCCTTGGAGTTGGGAGTTCGATATCATTTATGTAGAGAGTTACATCTACAGGATTTCACTCCTTATGGAGGACTAATTTTGAACGTTAAGGTGTACTTAATTCTCGCTGTGGGATATATGTACAGCTAGGCCGGCATAAATCTTCTCCTATTGTGTAAATAATCAATAACGTTATCGTAGGAGTATTTGTATCTTTGTGTACAGTGGAAACCCTGATCCATTCAACGCAAATCGAATGGCTTTTTTTTTTCAAAGTTTCTAAATTTATTTTTGAGCTGCATGTCCTCAAATCCCGGCCTCACCATCGTCTCGTAGATGAGTAGTTTATTGTCCGATGATGATTGTTGACTGTTTCTACCTAGTATGGGGTAGTGTAGCTTTTGCCTTATCGCCAAACTTTATTTTTTCCTTAATTGTTTTTTCCCATATTAATGAAAAATCATATTAACTAGTAGATGCCTATTGCAGTCCTGCAATTGGTTTGTATTGCGAAGTCAACCGCAATACTTTTCGACTTTTTTGTAGGGAGGTATGCACCCGATTTGACCCACTCTGAGCCTTACTCTCTTCGATAGTCGATATGCTTATGGTGTTTTTTGGCAAGCCAACGGAATCTCGGTTAGTACGAATTCAGACTCGCTTAGCCAAAATGAGCCTTGCGGTGTTTGAAAGTCGACGGGCGATTCGATCGACTTTCGCGAGTCATGACAGGCGGAATCGAAGCGGCATTCATTTTTGAGCAAACTTAGACCTTCGGGTGTTTTGAATGGAAGGGTAGAATGGGTCGTTTTCGGCCTGGCTGACGGAGTCTGAATAATCTGACCCTTAGAGTATTACTATACGTTTTTATATATGTTCTTTCCTTTGCTTCTTCTTGCCTTTGTACAAACATATCATTACTATCAAATGAAAACTAAATACAGATTCTCTGTCAGCCCTACCTCATGGAACATCGGGGAACTTCGGCAGCCGTATGCATGTGTGCGTGAATATCTGGCACAGCAGAAGCAGCAGCCAGCATGAGTATTGAGCATATAGTCAGTATCTAGGCATGAGCACAGTATAGAGGTCCGTAAGGCGGTACTCCGCAAGGCGGTATAGAAGTAGGGCCGCTGAACAGAAAATCCCTAGACATAAAAGAAATCTGTCAATGTTTATTTATTTTTTCACGCCCTATTTGGGCTTTTACATTTTATTACATTACACGCATGATACTTGCAATACATTTAATATTTTTAAATAACGATATAAAATATACAATGTACATAATAGTAATAAATTAAACAAGAATGCAAGGGATTGACATAGGCTCTGCTTTCTCCCCTCGCTCTCTTCGCAGATCGGGATCAGCTGCCCACTACAGTTCGCCTGTGTGCCATTACGTCTGGTACGATAGACTTTTAATATCCGTAGTATCTTATTACTTAAACTGTGCAGTCGATTCATCACGGAATTCGATTCTGCATTAGTTCCTATATTGTTACAATGTTATTGTTATTGTTACCTTCTGACGAACCATTCTTGGTATATGAAAGTCAACCAACCAAAGAAGCTGGATCAATTGGTCTAATAAAAAATATCTTCAACAGTCGCCAACTTACACAAGAACTTTCGACTCCTAGGCCCCAGACAGGTCAATGAAATTGATTATCTATTCAATGAAGAATTTCGATAAAAGTATTTAGAGGATTTCATCAGAAGTAAGGGGAAATTGAGCTGACACGCCCACAAGACACTTCTATCGTTTTATAAGATCTTTCAACTCCTAGGCTCCAAACAGGCCAATGAAATTGATTGTCTGTTCAAGAGTGGTAGATACTTATATAGTATATCGCCCTGTTGAAATACCACCATTTAGAATCGAAACGTTGGTTGAAATAGCTTTAGTCCTTTTTGGTGACTAGATCTGAATACCCACCCTCCTCTCCTCATTACCTTCAGCCTCAAACATACCCCAAATGGGTATGTCATAGTCTCACTGACTCCAGACGGTGACTCAAAAAAGATAGAATTTCGATATATGAAAACGCTTCATGAATTTCAACAGAAGTACGACAAAATTGAGCCGACTTCGGGTATACTGACACATCTACAATACACTTCTGTCTGTTTATCTCTTCAGAGAGTAGGGCGGTATGGAGGTAGGGCGGTACAGGGTATAGCGTGCACGGGACGGGCTGCGCGGATGTCGCTCGGGCCGCCTCAGCCAACCACTCCGCCAGCCGTGGGCGGGACGCTAGGGCGGGGAGTGCCGATTACACTGTTTTTATTGCTATATTATTATTTTAAGACTAGTGATGGTTTTTCGCTGGAACTGTACTGTATGATTGCTTGTTAGTGCCACCTCAAAAGTGACCGAGAAAAGTGAAAGGTAAGGGGAAACGTAAAATTGGTTCCATAGCAAAACAGAACATTGAAGAAATAGAACATACAAATGACAAACCTAACCCATTATTTTATCACATTGACGTCAGAATGAATAGACTTGCCTTGACGCGTAGGTTACGTGACCCCCTTTTTGGAACCAGCCTAGTTCACTGTTGTCCTCATACGTCGCGCGTGATTTTGAATGCGGTAAGCAAATTATAAAACATTTATAAAAGAATCATACTAAATACTCTGACAAAATATTCGGTTTTTGTCAACAAGCAGACTCTTTTTACTTATTTGCTGCTTTACTTCAATTGGCTACACGCCTAGCGCTCCCCTTATTTCGTTTTCTTCGCCTTGCGTGTTAGGGTATCTATATGCATTATTTGCTCTGTGTTTTTGTTTTGTTTTTTCATTGCTTTACTGTATATCTGATGATGTTTGTTCACCCACAATATAAGCGCCTTTGAGGTAATTTTCGCACGAAAACGGCGCTATAAAAGTAATCCATTTATTATTATTATTATTATTATTATTATTCCTTCTTGGTTTGTTCCGGCGCTTGACGCGGCAACGAAACTTTTGAATTAATAGATTTGTATCGAACGTAGCCCACCCTAGGAAGTTTTTATAATCAAAAGATTACGCAACTTTATATAATTAATATTGTTATTTCACATTTAATGTGGTGACCTTATGTCCAAGTGTATGAAAGGGACAATCGAGTATGAAAGAGATGGCATCACGTATATAAGCGAGTAAATGGTTGTCTCGTCCTTCTTAATACCATAGCTTCATACTTGTAACGTTGGACAGTGATAATTATTCTCAACCTGCAGTGTACGATTTTAATTCCTCACCACACAAACCTAGATCATAATGGAAGATGACACGCCATAGTACCTCGACATTGTCATCATATTTAATTCAAATAAAAATAATACGTAGTATATTTGCAGCACGTTCCAGAGTGGAAGATCCGCCTAGTATCGCCGTGGTGAAAGACCACAAAACCGAATCGAAACGTTGCTTGAAATGGCTTTGATCATGTTTCGTGATAAGATCTGAATAGCCAGGTTTTCATCTTAACCATCTCCTCCCCTTCCCGACTTCCTTCAGTTTCACAATGCCACAAATGAAGATGCCGTAGTCTCACTGCCTCCAGACAGTTGGGACTCTTGTGTGGTATTCAATGGTAGACACAATGCTCGTTTTTATATATATATATATTAAAAAAAATTTAAAACATAAATATATTATACTTAAAGTTTTCCACGGCACTGGTCCCAGGCAACCCGATAGCGAGAATCTAAATTGCGAGGCGAGAAGCCTGCGTTTACGGCGATGATACGGCGCTCTGTCGGGGTTACTGGCGGCTGCCCCGGGGTGGTGTTCCACCCACAGCCCCACCCTCCCCAGCCACAACCACCCGACACCACCCACCCTTCGTTGGGCGCCACGAGCGGCCGGGCGGAGGTGGGGTGGCTAGCAAAAGACTGTCAGCGGTTATCTTTGTACCGGGTTCGCGGTTGTCTCCTCCTGTGATGGGTGATTAAGGCGTCACATCTTTATGATTTTATAAAATTGTATCACTTTAGTATAACGTACATAACTTGTCACTATAATTTTGTGATAGATATGGTTATTAGTGCAATAACGATTTTTGATAAATTTTTTTAATACTTTGTCAACCTTTTTTATTTTATATTTAATTGACGGAGCAATGTCCAATTACACAAAATACATAACACG
Organism: Halesus radiatus; assembly: GCA_022606495.2. Taxonomy (NCBI): domain Eukaryota; kingdom Metazoa; phylum Arthropoda; class Insecta; order Trichoptera; family Limnephilidae; genus Halesus; species Halesus radiatus. The sequence goes on along the minus strand of JAHDVE020007474.1, from coordinate 416,136 downwards.
AAATGAAATAAACAAGAACTACAGAAAAAGAACAGCACATACATAATACAAGAATAAAACAATGAAAAAAAGTGGACAAAAATATACATTTGAGAGAACACTCAAGTCAAAGCCTGAACATGGTTTTAGTCGAGTCCATGATTTTAGACATTCTAAATGATAATCTTAGAGTTCTAATTTCGTAAAGTCATTAAGACTGGTACCAAAAATTGAAGGCCTTGGCTTGAGTTAACAAGTCTCCACATTTTGGACAGTAGAGAATGGTACCCATAATTAGTAGTGTTGATTGAGGTAAAGCAATTCATTGTTTCTGATTTTATGGCAAGGAATGTTGAACTGAATGAGTTGCAACAAAGAAGGTAAGTCAATAACACAATTAGGTCTTTCCTACGCTTTCTTTCGGTAGTTTGTTGTTTTTATTTTTTATTTTTTTCTTATTTAAGGAGAAAATACAGATACAGACAGTAATATCAAAACAATATATATATATATATATATATATATATATATATATATATATTACATAGCAAATATGATATTTAAAAAAATATATACAATAAACCCGCAAATAATTTTCTAAGTTCCCTCTAGAATTATGAAAAAAAAAATTCATGGCCTAATAATTTAAAACAAAAATAAAAAAAATAAATTCTCATACGTACTAGATATTTACTAAACCTTTAATTAAAAAATATATATCATTCTGTTTGGGTGGGTATTTTGGCCGCAAATCCAAAATTAAGTTATGTATGAAACAGGCGGCCTCTATGGTCGAGGGGTAAGGCTCTCGACTACGAATCTTTTATTATTTTGTGTTGTTTCACAATTAATTCATTTAAAAATAATATGTAGTATATTTGCCCACGTTCCAGAGTGGAAGATACTCTCAGTATCGCCCTGGTGATAGACCACCATTCAGAATTGAAACGTTGCTTGAAATGGCTTTTAGCCGTGTTTGGTGACCAGAACTGAATAGCCAGGTACTTCCCCACCTTTCTCTTCCCCTTCTCCTTCCTCTCCTCAATACCTTCAGCCTCACAACATTCCCCAATTGGGAATGCCACAGTCTCATTGGCTCTAGACGGTTGGGAGCAGTTGGAACTCTTGTGGGGTATTCATATAAAAAAAGGCAGCGCAGTCGTTCCTCTTAAGGGGATCCGGACGAAAATTCGAACGAAATCACGCACTACTTATGCAGGTGGCGACACGGTTGAAATTCCCGCTCCACACCGGCCGCGTGATTCGATTTACTCAAAACAAAGTGCGTGTTTTATTTTATTTTGTAGAGCTCAGGCATAAATATTAAAAAATTTTTTGGTCATATTCTAAAACACAATGTGAAAATCCGAAAAAAGGGTACGTATATAAGAGATCTAGATTTGCATTTCAAACTTTTTTTCTAGGTTTATAAAAATGTCCGGTTAAACCAAAGGCCAAGGTGTGGACTACTTGCAGTATTTAATTAAATCGTCTAACCCGTGATTTTGCATTATTTCGCATTGCTTCGCCTTAAAACACGATAATCACAGGTTTTTGATTTTATTCAAATGTTACAAAATATTGTTCCGTACAAATTTGGTATTAATACTTTCCATAGTCGCTGCGCACCCGATCAGCTAACGGACTGCTAAGGTTTGCACGCTTCTACTGTTTGCCACGAGTAATTTTTCGAATGAACTATTTCTTAGATTAAGAAGTTTCGTAGGTGCTGTATTTATATCGCACGTATGGGATTATTTACGGACTCCCTCTCGTTTTTTAGCACGAAATTAGAGTAGCGCGCTATTTAAAGTGTGGTGAAATTATAATACGAGTTTGTCTTATTATCTTCTCTTTTTATGGGAGTTTATTGTACAAACGCACTTTAAAGACAACCGCCATTGGTAATTTATGCGTGGAACTAACACCAATTCATACAGGTAAAGGCACGTATGGCTTTATGTCAGTCAATCGTAATCAACGAACAATAAAAACGCGTTGGTTAAAAATTTAAGCCGTGCATGTAGAGGAGCTGAGTGCAAACTTTTCTCATCAAACGATCGATTATTCATGGCTTGTTCCAACTTGATGATCGAAATTTGGAGGCTCCAACGTCATTTGGTGGGGAAGTTGACAAACAATATTACACTTTTCACCATGAATGATGAGGAAAGCTTCTCTTTCGAAACATGTTGATATTTATATATTAAGAAATGTTTTTTACCCGGTATTTTTATAATCTTTTTTTGTTTTAATTAAATTAAAAAAAATAATTAGGTTAGGTTAGGTTTCAATGCTTCCTCATCACCCACGCAGTCTAATTAATTATTCTTCTTTGCGTATAGCATCTAGTAGCATCGTTTTTCCTTGCTTTACTTTTATTCTCTGTAATGTGGCCCGTGCCTCGGTAATGGATTCAGTCCGTGGGAGGTATCGGGGTGGCAGAAAGCAGTGGGGTGAAGATTTTAGGGTGTCGGATACTAAGCGCTGCGGGCTTGTATTACCGTCCTGTCGGCCGCTAGCTTCCCGCTACTGTAAGGTTCGCTCCTGCCAGGGGGGGAAGGTGAGTCTATATCTAATGGGGAATCTGTGTCATTTCAGCGCTGTGTGAAAGATAAATGTGGCCAGGAATTGTGAACTTGCATTAGCTGGTGTCCTGGTAGTATTAAGACGTAATCGCAGTTAAATGGACCTTTCGCTTTCTTTTTCTGTGATTTTCCACAACTGAAAATTTTATTACTTTTTTATACGTTTATCGACTTCGTTCTAGTTGTTTTTAACTTTTTTGTCGCAATTATGAAAACTACTAATGCATGTATTTTATTAAGTATTGTTTTAAAAGGAGATATGTTAATACGGAAGAGAGAAAGGGAGCGCTCTAATATACTCGTATATTACGCTTAGGGCGTAAGCGATCGTTAAAAAAATATTTAATAAAAACACATCATATTTAGAACAGAGCAAAAATCTCAAGACTTACTACTCTGACTTAAGATTTTTTTGTACCTATCACATGTTAAATCACAGAACAACACGTGTTATTTATATTTTTCGGCGAATACTTTGCTGTTTTTTCTATCGAGGGATTTCAATATACCTAATATTTTTTATTTAACTAGACGTCTGTTTAGAGATAATCATAAAAAATAACATATTTTATTATTTTTTAAGTGAATAAAATCATTTTAAAAGAGTGTTTTTGTTGTAATCACTTTACACTTTATTATTATTATATTTTTTAATGTAATTACCGCCCAGGAGTCCTTATTGTCTGAAGCCGGTGAACCTATGGCATTCCCAAAAGGGGTATGATGTGAGATTAAAGGGAGCGGGAAGGAGAAGGAGATGAGGAAGAGGACGGTTTAGAAGTACTCGATTATTCGGATTTAGCGTTTAAATCACAGAGCCAATAATAGTGATCTATGGTTTCGTTACAGATGGTGCTATTTCACCAGGGCGGTACTGAGAGTATCTACAATCTACCCCCATTAACCTATATATTGCCGGTAAAGGTTTATTGATAATTAGGCTATGCTTGGATTATCATTGACTAGTTAGTTTTCCATAATAAAGCCGTATCGATTCGGCAAAATATAATCCTGTACACACATGCCGTGACTCGCGGTTGTACCTCTCTCAATCGCACTTCCGCAACTACACTGTCATAAGTTAAAAATCTGGACTTTTGAGTTATGGCTCTCGCAGCTATTTTTGATGCGAACACAGATTCATCGCATGCGAACAGTACATTTCAAACTTGTTCGACTTCAGAAATGAAATTCAAGAAAAAAAAAAAAAAAAAAAACAATAAAAATAACACACTGTAAACCTTTTCAAATTCGACCGTAAATCGGTAAAACACTCCAACGCACATTTTTTTAAATTGTTGCTCTTCAGTGGTTTCATATAGAATAAGTCTTCAAAGTGCAACCATGGTAAAGTATATATATATATTTTTTTTTTTTGATTTTACGGTTTCTTTCGTAATCCTCTAACTAGCTGGGGCTTATACAAATACCCCTCATGTGTTCTGGCTAACTAGTACTCCGGCGCTTTGGCCTTATTACTATTACCATCTGATGGTTTATTTAAATTGACTGAATTTATTAATTACATTTCATGACTTTTAGGGAAAAGATCTTAACTGGATAAAAAACCCTAAACAAAAACTGGGAAAGACAAACATTTAGTTCTGAACTATTTACTGTTGTTTACTTTTAATTTTACTGAAGTTAAATATTTCATTATTTCAATACTTTACATTTCAGGTATTTCAATACTTTACATTGTAAAGTATATTTTGATGGCCAAAACATTTTAAATACTAAAAACTAAATGTATGTGTATTTTTTTGGGTTATGTTGAGAAAACCACAGAAGAAATTACTCAATCCTCAAAGCTCGCGTAATTATATATAGAATTGCAGTATTTCACATAAAAAAAATTGAATAAAAAATAATTACTATCATATGAACTTCGATATTTTTAATTAGTTTTACAAATCCGAAAATATTCGTTTTTTTTCGTCTCGTGTAAAGTTTTAATTTTCTGGCTTGAAGGGTTTTACTTACTTGGAGTAAATATTTAACCTTCTACTGCTGACGCGGGAGTCTTACAGACTCCAGGCATACAATAACCGTTGTAACTATGCACATTGTCGATCGATAGTTCTGTCTCTTTCATTACCTTCCTAGATCTCGATTGCAGTGATTGCACGTGAGTCAGTTGCACCGCGGTGATGTCAACAGTTTGTCCGGCAGAGTGATGGTAGAGTCTCTCAGACTCCACGTCAGCAGATGTGTTGTTCTACCGTAGTGACCATATTATGTTATCATAATATTTCATACATTATTACATATATTAAAATGAATACTTATCGCGATTATATTTGACTGTACAGCGTTAGTATAGCTACCCAAGGAATGGGGCCCTACATCTCTCATGTTGAAATTATTACGCATAATAAATTTATACCGAGAACAGCTTTACCAATGGTTTATGGATTATGATTATTTTTATTTTGGCTTCACTTTTCTCCAAACCTCAGGTGCCATCGTGTTGCTAACCTCAAAAGTTTGACATAGTATTTTGACATACTACAATTAGTTTCGGGAGAGCGATGTGTCCGCGGAACCAGAGTGCGGTCTGCGGTAATGACCGCGGGGAGGGCGGCTCGGTCAGAGGACAGGGCGGTGCGGGCCGAGGGCGGCAGCGGGGTCGCCCGCTGCGTGTGTCGCGCGCCACGCCATGCTACCGGCCACCTCCCTCGCTTCCTGCCGCCCCGGGACTGTGCTTGGGTTGATGCAGTAATTATTATCGCGTTTAATACGCCCGTCTTGGTCTATCCTCATAACTCAATAAAACCTAGCACCACTGTGTTATTTGTTATATCGTACACATATGTTAATCATATGTTAGCATTATCAGCCATTTTGGATTAGTGGTTTGTTTTTGACAACTGAAAAGGTTAGTCACGTTTTTGTGTGTTCTTCGATTTTGTATTAAATTTTTCGTTAAAAATGGAATAAAGTGCTCCAACGCACTGAAAATGTCGACTGTGGCATTCGGCGAGTCTACTTTGTCTCAAAAAAGTGTTTATAAGTGGTACAAGCGCTTTACAGAAGGCCGAGAAGATGTTAATGACGATGAGCGTCCTGGAGTTGCAACCACGTCAACAAACGAAGAAAACATCGAAACAGTGAAGAAAATGGTTTTTGAAAATCGTCGAATCACTATTAGGGAAGTTGCAGAGGATTTTGGCATATCAACCGGCTCATGCCATGCAATTTTCTCGGATGTTTTCGGCATGAAACGTGTGGCAGCGAAGTTTGGTCCGAAATTGCCAAATTTTGAGCAAAAGCAACGTCGCATTAGTATCGCACAGGAGTTGTTGAATGACGTCAAAGACGATCCAGATTTGCTCAAAAGGGTCATAACTGGTGATGTAACGTGGGTATATGGTTATGACGTCCAAATCAAGGCCCAATCATCCCAATGGAAGCGGCCAGAAGAACCAAGACCGAAAAAAGCACGCCAAGTTCGATCAAATGTGAAGGTTTTGCTCACTGTTTTCTTTGATTACAATGGCGTGGTGCATCATGAGTTCTTGCCAACAGGTCGTACGGTTAATAAGGAATACTACAAGTAAGTTATGCAACGTTTGCGTGAAGCGATACGGCTCAAACGATCGGAATTGTGGAAAAACAAATCATGGATTTTGCATCACGATAATGCACCAGCTCACACATCAATGCTTGTTCGTGATTATTTGGCCAAAAACAACACCGTAATCATGCCTCAACTATCGTATTCACCAGATTTGGCTCCCTGCGACTTTTTCCTATTCCCGAAACTGAAGAGACCAATGAAAGGAAAGCGTTTTGCTACAATTGATGAGATAAAGTCAAAATCGAAGAACGAGCTGATGGCCATACCGAAAAGCGCATTCCAGTAGTGCTTCGAGGATTGGAAGAAGCGCTGCCATAAGTGCATTATATCTGAGAGGGATTATTTTGAAGGGGAGAAAATGGATATTGATGAATAAATAAATACTTTTCGAAAAAATTCGAAATTCACCTTTTCTTTTGAACAAACCTCGTACATAGATCGTTGGGTTAAAAAAAACTTCTCGAAGTAAGTAATAACAGACAAAGATGGCATCATAGCGCGGCGGCAAGAGGGACGGCTGGAATGTCCTTAATCCCATTAGGAATGGATTAATATTTTTATGGTACTACCTGTGTAAGATTGTCGGCAATGTGAAACATTCCTGTCCATTGGGCCTTATAAAAAATTGTCACATCAAATCTGCGAAAGTCATGTGAAAATTTGTTTCCTTTTTACATTTTCTTTTGTATTTACTACTCATCGTCAATTTTGTTTTAAAAACCAATAAATATGTACGAGTACTTACATCCCTACATAGGTTAAGTTTATGACAGTGATCGGCAACCTTTTTAGCAGAGTACACCTTTACCTACAAGTCAATTTTTTTTCAAGTGGGATGGAATTTATGATTTTCGTGTGTTGCAAATCGAATCTTCAAATTTTGTTCCATTTAGAACAGGCTGTATGGATTAACAAAAACTTGATCAAAATTTCTACCGCGGTTTTCAAGAATTACCAAAACAGTTTGGTTTTTCTCTATAATCGCCCATAGTGCTTTATCTTAATAGGGCCGTACGAAATTGACATGCAGGCTGCACAAATTGGGCTGAAGGGTTATCCATCAATGGTTTTTGACAATTAAAATTTTACAATCGAAACCAATAATAATCATGCAAGCTAGTGATTTATGACAAATGAGGGTTTACAACAGAAATAATTCCAGAGTACTAGGAGTAATATGAGTGTTTTGAAGGGGAAATTGAAAAACATGGAGGCAAAATCTTTAAAACAACCATTGATTATGAATTTTATCTATAAAAGTATGTTTCAAATTTTATTTATTTAATCAGTATTACTCGCATTTTGAAAATATATTATGCATCGGTGAATATATTGATAGTAGAGGTAGGTAGGAACATAAGATTTAAAGAAATCTATTTCTGATATGAGGAGTAATGGCTATAAGGAGCAAATTTAGTCGGTCCCCTCATGCTCGTTATAACCTAGTTCGACTGTATTTACATCAAATTTATTTATTTATTCACGCCTAGAAGGCTTTTACATGTTGATACATTTATCACATAGTTTTACAAGGGAGTACAATAATGTACACATAAAATACTAAATAAAGTGTAAAAGAAGTAAGTAGGTACAATATAACAGTATGTAGTTACAGCGTAATTATCGCAATGAATAATAGTTTAACCTGTGGTTACATTATAACAGCAGGTTGTACAAAAGAGTTTAAGTAGTAGTTTAGTGCATAATATAATAACATAAGTATAAAAGAAGTGAGAAGGTAGATACTATGTAAGTAGCTAGTTTCAGCGCAATAGGTGGGTAATAAAGGCGGTAGATTTATAATTACTATGACGTAAAACATGAACAGTTTATAATATTTGTGTTTATAAAACAGCAAACCTTTATTATGCCTGATTGGGTATTTTACAGAAACATAACATAATAAAAATAACAATAAAAAATGATGCACATGAAAAAAATACTTATATAAATTTAATAAAAACATTCAAATAAAATGATTTTTAGCTTGGACACAGTGTTGTAACGGTAAATATCAATTAAACTAAACTCATTACCAAGTCTGTGCAATCTTTGAATAGGAGAGTTCTCGAAATAATTATTTGAAGACACTGGATTGTTATACAGAGCCGTCTGTCTCGTATTATGGCTAGGTACACGCAGGGTAATAAGGCTCGTTAAATCCAAGGTGTCCAATCTGCCATTTGCTATTTTGAAGAGACATTCTAAATCGCTCACTGTGCACCTAGATGATAAATCGGTTAGGTTAAGTAGGTTCATTAAAAATGTATAATTAAGATTTTCGATTGGAATACCTAACTTTAAATCGAAGAAATTTATGCTGCACTCTCTCAATTTTTTGTTAGTGAATCTTATAAAATGGAACCCAGATTATCAAATTATACTCTAAATTGCTTCTCACCAATCCAGTGAACAGTAATTTAAAGGAGTTAATTAATTTAGTATGTCTTTATCTTACCCAAGTCCTTGTTACAGTCCCTTCATTTCACATTATTCTTTCTACATAATATTATATTCTATCTACACAGATTTGTCCATTTAATACTAATATTTCCTTATATATTATGTTTAGTCTCTCTGCGAACTTATCCGATTTTTCCCATTCTTCTAGTGGAAACACCTGCGAATTCCACATTCGCAAGCAGTAGCCGGAGCGTTACCCCAGCGAATGTGGAGGGTTTGTAGACTGATTTACGGTAGAAATTTCTGTAATATACACATTGTTCAATTTATTAACTTTGTAAATCAATATTTTTACAGTTGCAATCCCCATGGACATGCCCAGGGGACAGCGGGACAATAATGGCAACCCAATGAGGCAAGTTTCAATCATAGCTTAATTCTTTTCTTTTTTTTATATTATGTATCTCCTCCACATAGGATGCCTCGAGGAAAATAATTTCCCTCTGAGCCTGTGTCATCTTTGAGAATGCTGTGTGGAGGGTCTTTATGAGGAGAGAAGGGAAGTGAACATGGGTCTTGAAGAGACCTACATACAGAAGCTGGCAAATCGTTTTACTTTAATCGTAGAAACGACCCCATTCTCATCTGACAAATGTCAACTGTGTACAAATGTTGAGCTTGCGTTTGGCGTGTTTCCAAACTGTACACTGGTGCTTAAGGGATCAATGACATTCGTTCTTAGAACATCTTCCATTTTAATACCGGTAGAACAAGGACAGCATTCCCACCTTAAGCCTATGCTCTAAAGATTGCAATCCGTTTGTTAAGATAAGGGAATCTATAAAACGGACCGCTCGTTTTCGCATAGGGACAAGGATATTTTTCATTCATGAACTATCTAACTTTTAACCAGGGACCTGATTCCGGTTCTTTTTAAAGATAAGGCATTGTCCTTATCCTTTGGATTAAGACATTTTGCTTAACTGCGATTCCGATTACATGTCAATACATTTTTAAAGGAGTTTTTGGTTTAATTATCTAATTATAGGTGCATTACACATACTTAACATGTGTAGTTCATTGTTACTTCCTTTAAACTTGTAGTTTATTATATTTTTAGAATTTAAATCACTTTTATTTGACATTTATGGCTTTTGGCATAGATACTTTACAAACATTGCAATTTAATTAATCCGGTTCATTTAATAGCATTATTATGCGAAAAATAACTCGCTAATAATGTTTGAAATCAATACTTACGATAATATTGAATTTCTCTTTTGTTAAAACTACGCAAATATTGATATTTTTAAAGAATGTCATTCACTGAATGACACCTGTCATCCGAGAGAACCGGAACTGCAGTTAAGCAAAAAGTGTTTTAGTCTAAGGATAAGGACAAAAGAACCGGAATCGATTGCCAGGAGCTTCACTCTTAATCGGGTGTGGCTCGTGACTTTATAGTGTACTAGAGTGCTAATATTGAAAAAAAAGACATTATTGATATATTGTAGAATAATCTTAAATTTCATTACATAATATGTAAAATTTAACTACATCTTATAGTACATAGGAATAATTTTTTTCTCATTTTATAGGCCAAATCCAATTCGTGGAGACCCAAGCAGGGCTGGCCCTGTGGAGCACCAACATGTAAGTGTGTCACTATTGTTCATTGTTTTTATTATGATAGCATGATGGAAATTATATTTATGGTATAAAGTTGAATTAGAAGTAGTGCTCTAACATGACAAAGTCATTAATGACTATTGTATTTTCTAGATGGTGAATCGTGATTTACAACCAAAGTCCAGCTGAAAACAAAGTAAAGATGGTGGCGGGAAGAGAACACAAGTGTCTCCTCCCGTCACCTTCAACTCTAGTGACAATAGAACATTTTCATCATACAATCGATCCACCCCCCACCACTCCACCGCATACCCTACCTTCCTCGATGCCCACGTACCGGTGTATCCCCCGCACATGGAATCTTATCAGCCATACGGATACTCAGTGATGGACACATCGCACGCGCAAATAGCCGCCGAAAATATCATCTACCAGCTGGAGAACCGAGGTAGTTCAATCGCTACGTCCGCCATGACAGGCCCGAACCCGTACACACACAGGCGCAACCGCAACCGCGCACCCGAAACCATCACATGCCCGCCACCCAGCCCGCGCCCGGAGCGCTACCACCCCTGGGCCAGCAGCACCGTCACCAGCAGTGTCTCGCAGGTGCCCGAGGTGCTGAACCTGAGCACCAATGGCATGTACGCGGCCGGCAGGAGTGACAGCATTGCGGGGCCCAGCAGCGCCCCCCCGGCCCCGCCAGCCCCCACCCCTTCCACCTCTGCAGCTGGTAACACTCCTGCACCTGGAAGGTTCCATGACTTTTCCATCGACTTTCTTCTTGGCTGAATATAATAATTTAGTTTGATTTCTGAAAGAAGTTGCTTTAAAACGTAATCCATTTCTCACCCTGCGATTTTTAACCTTTGTATATATAATATAGCTACAGCTCTGAAATATTTCAAACTGAATATAAAGTGATTCAATTTAAAGACACATTCAAATGAATTTAGTTTCTTTCTCGTGTGCCAAGGATCTCAAGATGAATTCACAATGTGTGCGTCTGATAGGTAGGGATGCCTTAAAACTCTTGTCGATACAAACATATACGTAATGTCTAAAGACAAAGGACTCCGGTCTATATAAAATATGTAAATATACTTCCACGTATCTATCTTTGAGTTCCATTGACATCCTAAATTTTGTAGTAGCCAACATTCTCAATTACTTGACAGTAGTAGCATTATTTGATGTCTATGAATTATGTTAGTTTATAATGACAGTAGAGTGGGACTGCAACAGGGAAGCTGAGAGGCTGTGTTAACTATCGGAGACACAAATCACCCAGCTCTGGCATGCAGAGTCCAGCTAGGTTAGCATTACGGGCTAGTGTTATGTACGTATTTAGTTAGTATGTACATATAGAATATATTGATCTTGATGGGCTATTGCCTTCTACAGGGTACTACCCCTAGACCCCTGCTGGGGAGACTTGTGTAAATTTTAACAGAAAAATAAAATTAAATAGCACCTTTTTCTTTCATACAATGAGTACTGATGATAATTCAGTATTTTAAAACAGACTGCGTAAATGTTTATGGGACGGTAAGTGGTAAATAGTTAGCGTAGGTGTTAGTGGTTTATAGATATAATATTGGATTAAAACTTTCAGCTGGCTATTAAACTGTGGTTTCTTACCTCTTTTTTTATTGTAGTAGTTGACAGTAACTTGTGTTAAACCTATAGTTTTTTCTGGACCCAGACTTCCTTTAAATAATGCGACTCTGACTTTCCTCAGACATTAGATTGGTTTCTCCAGATGTATAAGTATAATCTAATAATAATTATAGTGATTTTATGTTTGTTTGAAATATGTGACCGTTGCATTGTACATAGATAATATTGAGGTTTTGATTTTTTTAATTCATATTGCAGTGAAAAAACATTACGAGATACTAAATGTGCTTTTTTCTTATTCTATAAGAATCATATTGACTTTTATAATGCACATATATTTATTATATTTTTTTTTTAGTTATACATATATGTATTGTAAGTAATGTACATATTCCCAAACATAAACATTAAAACGTTTATTGATAATTAATAATTTATGATGTGCATCAAATTGATAAATATATTTTAAGCAAAAACATGAACAACTAAATGTGACTTCAAAAATAATGTTTATTTCCTGCATTATTCAATATGAATTAATTACTATTTTAACTCGTTTACATAATATTTATAATAATATCCAATTACGTATTAAAATTATATGTGTGAATCATAAAATATTTTTCTTCCGTAAATATCCAATTATTAACAATTCTCCTGTACGTTCATAATATTGGAAGGGTAATTACTACAATTATTATAAATTCTCCTGTAAGTTTATAATATCGGAGCGGTAATTACTACAATTATTATAAATTCTCCTGTAATTTTATAATATCGGAGGGGTAATTGCTATAATTATTACAAATTCTCTTGTAAGTTCATAATACCGGAGGGGTAATTACTATAATAATTATAAATTTTCTTGTAAGTTCATAATATCGGAGGGGTAATTACTACAATTAAGTAACTCCAAAATCAGCATTTTCGAGGTGCCATGATGAATTTGAAGAGATTTATTTTGATTCTATAGATTGTTCAATGGACATAATTTCAAATGTTGAACATAGATTTACATATTATAAAAATCAATTACGAATTTAAAAATCGCATTTTTTTCCTTCCTAAATTCACTCTTATGTTATTTCAAATAGTGAACTTAACTTTATGATTGTGTAAATACGAAGTGTGTTGAAAAGAAAAGGTGAATTTTGAATTTTCGCGGGATTCGATTATCGATTTTATTTATTTTTTATGTTGGTACACATATGTTTATCATATGTTAGCATTATCAGCCATTTTGGATCAGTGGTTTCTTTTTGACAACTGGAAAGGTTAGTCACGTTTTTGGGTGTTCTTCGATATTTTACTTTTTATTATTTTAGTAAAAACATCGATTTTTTGGATTTTTTGAAGAAATGCTGATAAGAACATAGAAAAAAAAGCAAATCTAAAATTTCACTATAATCGGACTGATGATGCCCCAGAAAACGAACCTAAATAAAAAATCTAAGAACACCCAAAAACGTGACTAACCTTTCCAGTTGTCAAAAACAAACCACTGATCCAAAATGGCTGATAATGCTAACATATGATAAACATATGTTTACCAACATAACAAAAAAAAATCGATATTAGAATGTACACAGACTGCGAAAATTCAAAAATCGCGTTTTCTTTTGAACACACCTCGTATAAATTAATTATAATTATCAATGACAAATAAAACAATATATGCATGTATTTATAGAACTTTTCATGAATGTTCAATGCACAATATTTTAAACAATATGATATTGTAAATATGTGTACATTTTAAGTAATTTTTATCAACAATGACTTAAAAAAGATATAGATAAAAAGATACATGTGTTTATAAGTGCATTTCATGAATTGTTTAATGTGTCATTTCAAACAGTGCACTTAACAAAATGACTTTGTATATTTAAAATTACATGTAATTATTATACTCAAAGATGGTTTTAAAAATATATATTTATATTACTTTTCATTAATTAATTGTCATTGAATTATTAATGAATTTTAAAATATATATTTATAGAACTTTTCACCAATGTCCAAAATTTGACAATATGATTTTGTAAATAGAAATGTATTCTTGAGGAGCATTTTTTCAAAACCCAACAAATGCTTTACCCAGTTACAGATATCCTGTATTCAAATATTTTTTACGGTTAAACTGTACTTATATTAATTGCTGTATAATATTTATTGCGTTTCTACTTTTTATCTTACATTTTTTACAATAATATCCGAATTTATTACCATTACTCCTTTGCATTCAAAGCAGTTTTTAAAACAAAATTGTTCCAAAATTTCGGCACATGGATGAGTTTTGAAAAAACACTCCTCAATTATTATTATCACCATTAACGAACTTAAGATTTGTGAAGACATATTATTTTTAACGAATTAATATTTTCAATGCATATCATTTCAATCAGTAATTATATCTCTCAACGCACAGTGCAATAACTCAGCACTAAACGTGAGAAATAACAGTCAATGATTCATTTTTCTTCTCTTTAAACTGAAAACATTTTGTTTTTGTTTCTTTTAAGTGAGTTTTGTAGGCTAAGGGCCATTTTTTAAACTCCAAATGAATACATATAACTAAACATGAATATCTTATCAATTTGAAGTAAGGAACCTTATATGTATTTCTAACTGAATGTGAATATCTATCAATTCGAAGTAAGGAACCTTATATTACATACATATATCTAACTGAACGAGAATATGTATCTATTTATTTGAAATAAGGAACCTTATATTTCTAACTAAACATGAATATCTGTCTATGTATTTGAAATAAGGAACCTCGTATTTCTAACTAAAGGTGAATATCTATCTATTTGAAATAAGGAACCTTATATTTCTAACTAAACGTGAATATCTATCTATTTGAACTAAGGAACCTTATATTTATAACTAAAGGTGAATCTATCTATTTGAAATAAGGAACCTTGTATTTCTAACTAACGTAGGTGAATGAAGCCAGTAGAATAACATTACATATAAACAGTTTTTATTTGAATGTTCTGTGTTAATAATAACCCCCCACTATCAATTATGTAAATGTTCATATTTCCTGATGGATGGATATATATAATCACAACGGTGTTACTAGGAATTTAAATGTCTCATCTCAATTACTTAATTACTATGTGTCTATTTAACCGACCACTGGGTGACTTTTGGTAATGGGAACTTACACCTCCCGGACTTTAAATAGAGGGGCAAGCTCTAAATTTTCAGGTGGCGCCAGGAGTGGCAAAAACTGCACTTGTCAATAGAAATTTAGAAATTGCCAAAATGGTTACCCATTTACCAAAATTGTCACTCGGTTTAAAATATTCTTGCTAATAAATAAATGTATTTCTGAAATATAAATGGTGAAAAATTCAATGGTAATAAACATTGTTTAAATTTATTTTTCTCCGAGACACAGATTTTGTTACCAAATTGAATGGTACATTTTTATTTATTTAACTTCGATTTTAGAATGTGTGGTATTGCGGACATTGCAAGGTTGTCAATTTCACCCTTTGGCGAAAACACTATAAATTAGATATGTATCAACATCTTGTGCATTTATATTTGGTCTAAAGTGTTATGTAGTAATTTAATATTACTGTAAAAAAAAAATTAAGACTGACATCAATCATGTTCTATACTATTTTATTTTTTTAATCTTTTTTTTTGTAAATTTTCCATACCGGGATATGACCAAAACATTTAAAACAAACAAAAAAATAATCATTATTTTAAATTTCAAATCATCATGAATTGACTTGAAATTGAGCCAGTGTGTGGAGAAACAAAAATATTGTATTTTTACATACCTCATTCTGAAATAATGAGGTATGTGTATAATTTGGATTCATTGTATAATGGAGTTATATATATATTAAAGATAATGGTCTTTTGCCACCCTTGTACTTGGCATTCGACATTATACCATACATGATTAGGATCTCACAACTGTTCTGGCTAAACTCACAATAATTTAAATGTGTGCAAACTGCAGTCAAGGGGGGCAAGTAGCGCCATTTCTACTACAGAACTATTCCTTTCTAACGAGGAACGTAATAAATTATGTACGGTTTTTTCAAATTGTTTCAATGTTTAATTTGTGAGATTATGATTTTCAGAACTGCGGTGTAATTTCATAAATCATTAAACTCATTTCATTAGTAAAAAATAAATGGTAGATGATACAAATGCCGTTTTTCCACACCAATGCTCAATTTCGGATGTGAAAATAATCTCATTATTTCAAACCATTTATATGTTGCTTGTAATTTCAACCAAATCTATTTTAAATGTATTTTTATCTTTGGTAAGGGTTGTAACAGGTGAAAAGCTTTAGTAAAAAGTGGTAAAGAATATGAGGGCGGTTTGAAAAGTTTGGTAAAAAATTAGGTTAACATTTTTTTTCTGAAAAAACAACATTTTTATTTTTCACCAGTCCCCTCTGGGAGCTACTCCCTTGGTCCTGTGGCTTAACTTTTTTCCAAACAATTAAATAAAAAAATAGTCGTGGATGCCATACATTCTTTCTATCCTAATTCGTAGAAAATCTCTTCTTGCCGAGCCATCTTTTAGTTTTACGAACAAGATAATGTCGCATGGGGCTAGTTCCGGAGAAAATGGCGAATGTGAAATCTATTAGAAAACCGATTCAAGCAATTTTGCCATTGCCCACCTGTGGTCTGGTGCGTTGTGAAGGAAGAGAACTTTTTGTGTGCCAATCTTTACTATTTTTCCTTCAATCCACCTTTCAAAGTTCCAATATTACAGGATAATCTGCTATATCTTGCCAATTTAAAAATAGTTGATCATGATGATCCATCCTTTGGGAATAAGACACAGCCCCAACAAACAGTTGACATACACTGTTTTTTCGACTCTACCGTGTAGTGATGGATCCAAGTCTCATACAAAGAATCGGTACTCACTGAATGCCTCTTTGAAATATCCATTCGTTTGTATTTTTTTTTACAGTCAGCAATCGTTAAACCCATCGCGCAGACAGCTTTTCATGTCTAAATTTTCTTGCTTGACTTACGCTCTCATTCAACTAATATGTTTAAGGTCTCAACTTTCTCGCGCACTTAAACTTTAGGATCTTCCAACACGATTCTTTGAATTTTTTTAATGATTTCCTCAGTGGTGGTCTCAATGGCTCGGAGTGCAATTATTTATCGTATGTGTTCATAGGGCCGCATTTAAACTCGTTAATTCAGTGATAAACAGTCCGCAATGCTGGTGCACAGTTCCCATCAACTTCTTCCAACTCGTTTTCAATCTGTGTGGCCGTTAACTTCTACAAATAAATTTAAAAAAATTGGAACGGTACATCCTTCGCTTATTTCATGGTTACAAAAAAGCAAAATTGCCAAGACTGGCAGCTGTCAATCGCTAACGACACATCGTACGCAACTGAAATTTTGTCAGACCTTGTTAGATGAATCATAACTTGCCAACGGTGAAAATATTTTTTAAGTTGTACCACCGTCTGATGTAAATTTAGCAAACTTTTCAAACTGCCCTTGTACACTTTATTTTCTTTGAACTATGCGCAGTGTGTAGAATTAGAAGCATTGAATGCAAATTATAGAAGGGCAGACCGAGAAGGGAATAAAAAATCACCCAGTATGTCATCAGCGACACTGCATAGCGCCTATCATTGCATAAGAAAAGACTTCCGGGTGGTTTATTATTCCCGTAGAATGGTGTCAGTTCAAAACATTCTTCTCTGCCCAGTGGTAAGCTGTGACTTTTTTTCTTTTTTTTGGAAGAAAGTGTTGTATTCTCCATTAAATTAGTCTCCAAGACAGCTATTTCCACACAAAGGTTCCAAGAAAAGTCACAGCATCCCACCAGGGGACCTAGCATGACCATATCGATAACGAAGCAAAATCAGTAGGATAAACTTAGCTGTCGACATTTGTTAATCAATGTCCCGAGTGACGGCGCTCGATAAATTAAACAGAGTCGGGAGAAAAAAAAGTTCTTCGGTGGCAACACCAATGCATTTTATTTATTTCGTCGAAATTTTACATATTCCTTTTAAAAGGGTGATTTTATTCATTATTTTAGGTATTTGTTGATCGTTTATTACCCGTGATGTTCTGAATAACTATTGAAACAACGTTTCCCCAAGTTCAAATCTATCAGCATTGAGCAAAAAGCGGCCCGTGCAACTTGATGTCTGTGCAAAAATTTTGTCTTAATGTTTTTTAACGTGTAAACAAACTTATCTAGGGAGTGAACAGGCGCAGTATACTGATGATATTGTAGTCGATATCAACTGTGATTTGCTCATGCTCGCTCGTGTTGACTAACCATCATATTTTTATGTTAATGGACCATTTTCCAATTACACAAAATACAAAAAATGTCTAGGCCCTGGCTTGAGTTAACAAGTCTCGACATTCTGGACTGTGGGGAATGTACCTATAATTAGTAGAGTGCTAATTGAGGAAAAGAAATTAATTCATTGTTTGTTTTATACTGTTGATTAGACTTTTATAGTGTCGATATTGGCTTTCATGCTAGGGCCCCAGCTTGACTGAGACAGGAAGTGTCGATTCTTTTATCTGTTGATGGCATTGTGGATCAGTGCTACCACCTGATAGGGGAATGGTTAGCCTTGATGGATTGTTCCACCGAATGTGAAATGATGAAATGATCATAGGAGTGTTAATGGTTTCTTTTTGGAAGATTAATTTTTTATACATTTAATTTTAGGCTATCATATATTATATAAGATACATAAACTATATTTTCAATGAATTTACATATTAATTTCAAATTGTTCTAAGAGGATAATAAAATAAATTTAAACAATAAAATGTGTTTTTTTTTATTATTTACAACACTATATCCCTTACCCTTATTCATTGTTCCCTTTAAGCCGTGTTCACTTTATAACAGTGATTCACAATATTTTAAACAGAATGATCAATGAATTCATTTTCCCATTGTTCACCAGCCGCAAGGAGAAGGGTATTATATACAGGTAGATATAATCCCAGTATATTAATTAGTGGTATATTCTCTCCAGAATCTACACATCTCCCCAAAACCAGCACCTGTTCCACGACATCTGGCGCTCAGTGCACTAAATACCGAATGCGCCCCCCAGTAGTTTTTTAATTTTAAAATTACGTAATATGTCGCTTTCTTCGGATCTATTACATAATAGCTTCGATCAAGTAATATATAAAATTTAATACCAATTACTATCGAAACTAATATCTATGTGGAGTGTTTTAAGTTTTTTAAAGATAATTTTTGCTAAGGATTCAATATCCCTGACAATTTCAAAAGAGGTCACCAACACAGGCTTCCGTTTCTTCCTAGGTGCATAACTAACATACCAATGTTGATGCCCCTGAGAAGACTTACTAGGTTAATTAACTGCCTCGCAGGATATGTGGATATTTTCCACGTGGCCTGCAATAAGTTTAAGCACGAATTACCTATTATGTTATGTAACTATATTATGCACCTACTTGTAACCTATTTAAAAAACTATTTCTATAGCTATAATCTATATATATATAAAACAATGTTTGTTTATCTTCGATGTTCTCGAAAATTACTAGACCGGTTTTGCTGAAATTAGCACACTTCGTTCTTATTAGTGCTGGGAAGGTTTCGAGAGTAGTTCAATATGTAAAACTGTTGCTATAACATTTTAAAATTAGTATGAAAAATATTGAACCCACCATGTTTTATTTACGTTAGCCCGTAGATATAACACTCTGGTTAGCCACAGATTGCATATTTAAAAGAAGAAGGTTAAAAAAACCCAAAAAGGGTAGAATATTTTCAAAATGGAACACACGAGTAGGTACCTACTTAAGAACTTTATGATTTAGATATATTTTGAAAAAATAAACTTTTGAAATGAAATAAAATATTCAAATGAATGTTTCTTTATTTGGAGATAGTTACTTTCGCTGTCAAATCAATTATGGCACCCTAATGACAAGCAAGAATTCACAACTTCATAACTTTAATCCAAATTCCGAGCAAGGTCGGGTACACATCAGCTAGTTACCTATAAATATTAATCATATGTATGTATTGGTGTATCAAACTGTTTTTGCAATAAAAAATTACCTTACACAAAATAACATAATTATAATATTAAATACATCCAATTGATCAAACAATGTGAGCAAAGCAAAAAAAAATTTCAGTAAATTTGCGAAAAGTATTTTTAAAAATTGGTTTATCTAAGCTTCTTTCTTCCACATCCATGCATCTCGTCACACTCACTAATCAGATAAATTAATTACTCCTACGCTTATATGAATCTTTCAAGGTCAATAGAGCAACTTCGTGAGCGTTGTAATTATCCCTCATTATGCGTAATTTTTACATGAATTAGGGAATATTTTAAGTAAATATACGATCTTCATTTTCACAACGAATTTTTAGAGATTGCACCTAAGTTTTTTGCACGGTATGAATATTTAAGTGAGGGTTGGGATATTTCAAACTCTTGCCGCATTTGATGATCACCAAAATTTTATTTTTGACGTTTCGACGGTTCCCGTAAAACATTTATCCTCGGTCCGTTTCAGCATTTGATTCAATTGTTATCAGCTGTCAAGCATCATAACATAACCTCCTATAACACAACAAGGGTACATTCAAGACTGAGGTTCACTCCTTCCTTCACTCAAAAAGTCCCTCCGCATAGCATCCTCGCATGTAAAATAATATGTATTTAAAAAAAAAATAAGGTTCGTGTTATGTCGGCCAGCTGTGATGGGATATTAAAACAACCTTATTTATTTAGTATCATTATGAACCGCCGCAGATATGTTTTGGCACACACTCCTTGTTTTTTCACGTACACAGTATCTGATATACTTGCTCGGTGCCTTACCTACATTAGAGAATATGACAGGTTTTACACTTTGAATACTAGAATACTTTGGGTACTAGACATGTGCGAAATCGAATGAATAAATTCAATCTCGTGACAAACTCGATCTGATTCTCCACTTAACACGGAATTAATTCTTCATTCCTTAGCTTAGCCCTTGCAACCGTAAGCCTTTTTAACGCGCGGCACCATCATTACCTCCTGGATACTATGGGCGCCATCGCAGTCACCGGTGATATTGTAAGAACGGATAGAATCCCGCGTCGCAATCCATAAAAACCCGTACGTCATCGTTAGTTCACGGACTGCACTAGTCCGTAGCGGCAAACCGCCTCTAGTCAGCCAGTCAGTAAATTCCGAGCAGCGCGTATTCGCTTTCGCAGTCCGTATTCCCTAATTCAAGGAATCAAGAAATGTATTCCGTATTCAGTTGTTACGTCGTAGTCACTACGTCTCTGGTCCGTCGATATTGAGTCTTTCCGTACTCATCCGCAGGGCGTTAGTCAAGTCACTGCGAGATACTAATCAGAAGTTCCTAATTCATTCCTCAATTTCGTCCGTGTTAGTCCCGGCGTTTCACTAGTCGGGTGGGAATTTCCGAAGTAATCAGTACTCAGTAGGGCGCATTGTTTAGCTCGTAATATACTGTCTTTAAAAACGAAACCATTATTTACTGTATTGAGGTGAATATACATTTTTCGTATGATTTATTATTTAGTTAGTAAGATTGTTATTTTCGTGTTTATTTTATTTTTAAATATATTATTTCCAACACTAGTGCAATTTGCAACGGGATAAAAAACCCCGTTTTTATTTGTTTATCATTTTTTTTTAATTGTTACATTTTTTAATGAACGAATTAAACTCAGAAGACTGGGCGAATCAGACTGAATAGATTCACTACTGCCAACGAATCTGACCATGTCTACTGGGTACAAAATCCATATCTTTTCATTTTAAATGCGCTTGTTCATCCTTTACAACAGAAATTTAACTCTGCGCCACTTTTAGATTGAACTTAGAGACAAATTCCCTCCAGCAGCTGATAAAGCTGTTGCTACCATTTGTGTCGACGTACCGATGCGAAACCGGCCTTTCAGCGTATTCCTGCACTAAAAACGCTCAGGACTAGATTGGATGCCGATCCAGAACTTCGAATTCAGCAATATAATTCGCCAATATAACCTTTCCAGACAAAACTTAATCTCTATATATGAAAATGAATGTTTGTCTGTCTGTCTGTCCTCAATTTTCTCGATAAGTAAACGTATTGCCCACTGACTTAATAGACTTGCCCTAAGTACCATTTCGACGGATGGAGGCAAAGGTCACGTCACACCCACTTTGGAACCAGCCTAGTTCACTGCCGTCCACGTTTGTTTCAAATTATAAATGAGTACTCAAATCAAATTAAATACTCTATATTATGAAAACAGTGTGCAAAATAGTTGTGAATGATAAATACTTGGAGCAGGTCGATGAGTTTGTGTATTTGGGGAGTATGTTTACGTGAGATGGAAAGACTGATAGGGATATTGAAATAAGGGTGAATGCAGGAAACTCCATTAACGGAGGACTGAACGCGGTTGGCACAAACAAAAAGTTGTCCAAGGAAGCGAAGCTAGCAGTCCACAATGGAGTGCTGATACCAACCCTGATGTATGGCAGTGAGGCATGGAACTGGCAGAGGAAGGATGAAAGTAGACTGAATGCTGTAGAAATGAGATCTCTGAGACGAATGTGTGGTAAAACAATGTATGATCATGTGAAAAATGTTGAGATTCGTAAAGAATGCAAGGCTTATGTAAGCGTAGTGAGCAAGATTAAGAAAGGGACGCTTAGATGCTTTGGGCATGTAGAGCGAATGAACGAAGAAAGGAGTGTAAGGAGAATATACGAAGCGAATGTGAATGGAAGGAGAAGCCGGGGACGCCCGAGGAAAACATGGCACGATCAAGTGAATCAAATACATGTCAGAAGTCGGAATAACAGAAGAGAATGTATGAAGCGTTGTATGAATGTGAATGAAGCAAGAAGTGTATGCCAATATTGAGTTGTTTGGTCCGTCCTCTCTGCCTACCACTTCGGGGAAACGGCGTGATGGTTAGTTAGTAACTTAGTTAGTTAGTTAACAAAATATTCTATTTTTGTAAACAAGCCGAACATTTTTACTTATTTAGTATTTTACTTAAATTGGCAGCACGCCTAGCTCGCCCTTCGTCCTCATTATGTTGATTTTATCCCCCTTGCATATTAAGACATATCTATGAATTGTTTTTTGCTCTTTGGTATTGGTCAAATACGTTTACATATCAACGGTAAAAGTAAAGCACCCCAAAGACGGTCAATATCAAATTGTCAATAACTACGTCCAGTCGCGACGAATGAGCTAGACAAGTACGACCAAGTATCAAGCAGTATTTGTTAAAGTCACAAATTTTACACATTTTATTGCGCCATTTTGACAGCTTAATTATTTAAAAAAATAAAACGATAACTTTGTTTACATCACTTTTATTTATACTTTTGCCAACCGGGTTTCGCTACTACCGTAGCTTCTTCAGGGCAGTATACAACTAAACTATGAACTAAGATTCACATGTGTTATAGATTGATAAAAACAGGCGAGTGGAGGGCCAAGGGTGGGAGGAGATCAGCAGGTACCTTAGAGTAATAATATATTGTTACTCTAAGGCAGGTACCTACTGACCGGGAAGGCTGTGTACTTTGTTTATTGGGAATAATTTAGGAATTGGAGTTTTATTTAAATTTATTTGATTATTTATGAGTCTACTATTAGCGTTTTTGGCTTAATTATTTATTTGCTAGCTGAGAATGTGTGCTTTGTGTGGACTGTCTGGATGAAGATGTTGACAATTTTGGCCGTCTCGGGGGGCTTAAAGCAATTTTTTGTTGTTGTATAACAGACTGCGTCCATACACATGAACAGTAACAAAAAACATTTCAATATAAAAGTTAATCAAAATGACAAGAATTAATAGACATATTTGCATAACTCTTGAAACCTTCAAGGTTATTCAATTTAATTCAATTCAATTTTGTTTAGTCCTTTAAAAAATTTCCAAAATTTCCATCTTAAGGCATTTTTAAAGATTTACAATTTTAAGACAGGATGTACAACGTCCAAAGTAATTATAAAAAAAATAAGAAAAATTAAAAGAAAAAAGGTAGCAATATAAAATTTCAATAAATTACGTTAAATACACACTAGTATTATACAAGTAGCAACAAAGCATTCTGTTTAAATGCAGCTTCATTGATGGTAAATATGTCCATATCCAAAGATTGCCCTCCCCATCGGCATGACCATTGGCAAGTTGGTCCTGCAGGCCGGGAAATAAAACAGTCTATGCTGTCGTTGGCGGAGGTAACCATCGGGAACATAGAAATTATTGCTCTCCATGATAGCTGAGTTTTCGAACCATCCACGAATCAGTCTGAAGTAGTGATGAGTCGGTCATGAACGAGCCGTTCCTTTGTGCCGGCTTATTTTGATGAGCCGTGAGCGTTCGACTTGTGACTCTTTTTGACAAACTATATTTATTTATCTAAAAAGTTAAATATACCTCAGACGTTCGATAGTATTATGACGCATTTCTAGAATAGACGCATATTTAAATAATGTCCTTTGCCCTATTTTGTATATATAAAATCTACGTGTCTAATTTCTACAAGGCTAAAAATTATGTCCACGACCGTGGGACTTGCAATTAATATCTGGCGCCATGACGCATCTTAAAACAGTTGTTTTTAAGGGTTCAAACATTCAGGTGTAGGGATAAGAAGAATTACCGCACTTACACGTGGGTAGGCACTCTACAGTACGAGAACGGCGCCTGACAGTCTGGCATCTGGACGTTTTGTGTCTATACGCTGGGAGCCGTGGGAGCTATCGTATGAACTGGGGTACGAGTACGTATAAGCTTATGAACCGGGAGTCGACTCTTAATCCTCGTATGTGCCGGCTCTTAAATGAACCGTCGTTCAATTGAGTCGTACGAAAATATTGAACTGGTACCGTTACTCCAGCTCTTAATAAAATGAGTCATGATCCATCGCTAGTATGAAGAGGTTGGGTTAGGTTATGTAATATTATATACTTTGTTAACAAACAAATTATATTATTTAATACTTTCAGACCGATATACTCGTATCAACAGTAACAGAAATGAGTTTTGATAACTCAGAATCGCCATCGGTAAAAACTCAACGGTTTCCGTTCTGTTCTACAAAACACAAAGGGGTTTCGCGATAATTTTTTGTCTTTCTCCAATGGTTTATGTCAACCGCCCATAATTACATGCTTTTTTACATGTTATTTTATTTCAGGATGATAAAAACAACAGCATTTTGTGGTTTGAGGTCAATGTGTAGAAAATTTTCACCTGCTGCGCTTTTTATTAGGAGTTATATTTAACATAGGTTTCCGTTTTAAAAAGGGCTATAATGTTTCATTCTAAACATTATTTAAAAGCTCCCAAATGAAAAAATACTATTATTACAAATAGATAAATATAATACAAATAAACTAGAGCAAACTTAAAATACTGTTCTCAATTTTAATGAAGGATTAATGGTTCCTAAACATACAAACAAATATGGACAAAGAATTTTAGATCAGATGATTCCTAGCTGTTTAAATATGTTACCTGCTGAAATAAAAAAAAAATATTAAAACTAAACAGTTAATAAATTGAAAACTTGGCTAGCTGAAAGAAACTATTTGTATTAGATAATAAGGAAATATAATTTTAGTACGATTTATTGTTGTCGTTTATGTTTTTATTTTTTATTTTTTTAAATATTTTAAAGTAAGATTGTTGAGAAATATTTATGCTACACATGTTTTTATTTTATATATATTTTGTAACTTAACCTTAACTGTAAATGTAGGATAAAGTTTTGAATAACTAGCTCCCGTTAGAAAAACAACAAAAAGGGTAGTTTATCGGGATTTTTTGCATTATATTTGTTTTTTATTGTAAATTATGGCGAGCCACAAAGTTAATGCTTTTTACAAATATGTCTTAAGTTAATTTAAAAAAATTAAATATTGTCATCTATCTAAGTAATGCAGGTGCTTAAAAAACTCCAAATAATCTAGAATGAGACAAATTTTAAAGTCAAATAAATATAAATCAATGTCCAGGGAATTATTATTAATATTAATAACGAGTGTTAAGCAAATATTTTTGTATAACGTTTTAATTTGTATTTTCAAATGTTTTAACAATTTACTATCACCTTACTTTAGAGACAAACTACATTACAATAAAGACTTTCACACACACCGTACGAGATATTAAGAAGATATTAGAATTATAAAAAAAGCAAATCCCAAACACAAAACTGTTTACTGTATAAAGGCATCAAAATGTATATTTCCCAATGAAATAAAAAATGTACCTAGATTCAGCATATTTAGAGGCAGATGTAAAAAATATGTATGTAATAAGTATTAGAAACTAGCTGAAGTACCCGGCATTGCCCGGGGTTATGAATGGTTGTGTTACTCCTACCCAATAATTTTCCACTTGTTTTTAACGTAAAATATATAAAATTTCATCAAAAATACCAAAATTCTGATTTAAGGGGTGGGAAAGGTGGATGGGGTGTGGGGGGCGGTTTTTTGAAATCTCATGTAAACATTGACCTTCCTCTTTTTTTTAACGTGAAATGTGCAAAATTTCATCAAGCTTGGAATAAAACTGTAGATTTATATACAAAGCAAACAGAAACCGACCGACCGGGACATTCTTCTTTATATAATAGAAGATAAGCAATATATAAATTAAAACGTAAAAATATATATGTTTATGTTAGACCACGTGAAGCGGAACGATTTTAAGTATTAAATAAATAAAAAAATAAAGAATGAGAGTATTATTTTTGGTTTCAAAATGGTCGCTAATAAAATTTTTGAGATGTGACTTGGGTTCCGCCAATGTCCAAGCAGCTGTTTAGGGTTCCGTGGGGAAAAAAATCTAGAACCGCTGCTATAGTGTACCTACTAGATATTTGCAATACCTTTTTAAAAAGATCATTCAGCTTCGTTGGGTATTTTAACCCCAAGTATGAAACCGGCCCGCGTGCGTTCCTCTTTATAAAAGAGCGTGTACATAAAATGCGACAAAAAACAAAACCAACTTCACAAAAATATAATTATATATTGTGTTCTAGAATATTTATAATAAAGTCAATAAAAAAATGATCGCTAAAAATGCGATAAAAATGTACCTAGGTATACCTACCTACATTTTAACCAAAAAACTGTATTTTTGTATTAACTCCACATTTCCCTCAGGAACTTCGTCATCTCTTGGGATGCTGAGATGAAAGGAAGGAACGAACCTGAATGGTCTTGAAGAGACCCATCATCTGATAGGTGGGAGGAAATATCTCACTGCCGAGTGTTGAACACAAGAACGATCTGATCAACTGTTGAGCTCACAAAAAATAATTTGTTTTTTTTTTTTAAATTATTTATTTATTTAAATTTTACAGAAAGAAATACAATGCAAAAAGTCCCGATAAACTACTTTTTTTGTAGCTTGTCTAACGGAAGCTTGTTATTCAAAATTCAAAATTTACAGTTAAGGTTACAAAATATATATAAATATATTTTATTTTATATGTATCTATATAAAATAAAAACATATGTAACAAACTTTAAGCGCAAATATTTCTCAAATATTTCAAAAATATTTCAACAAATATATATATAAAAAATATAAATAAACATAAACAACAACAATAAATCGTACATAATATAACATTTCCTTATTATCTAATACAAATGGCTTATTTCCTGTCCAATTACATAACACGAAATGAGATAAACAAGAGCTACATAAAAAAAGAACAGCACGTGGTAGTCTATGCATTTTTAGACATACTAAATGATAATCTTTTATTTTCGTAAGGCCTGACAAAAATCATTTAGACTGATACCAAAAATTTTAAAGCCCTGGTTTGAGTTAACGAGTCTCTACATTCTGGACAGGTATTATAAAATATTACATTTTCGAATCCTCGTATTGAAGATGTATCAATAAATAAATAAATAAAAAAACTTCACAAAAGGATATTCACAAGGAACGCGATCAGAAAACTTTCTAAAAGTCTATAAAAGGATGTTCAAAAAAATAAACATCCAGTTTGTTGGGTTAAGCCTCAAAAATATTATTTAACTGTACCGAAATATTTTTTACCTAATTATAATAAAATATTATTTAAGTAGATATTGATAACAAAATATTAAATAGTTGTATCTGAAAAAATGTCTATAAAAGGAAGATTGCAAAAATACGGCAATTTCCAAATATGGATAGTTTTCGTATGCAGCGAGTGCAATAGCGTTGTGGGGCGACTATAATATGCACGATGCACACAGCGGCCGCGAGTACAGGAGTGAGTGGAGAGCGATTCAGCGGACCGGCCAATGGGGCGGCCGCGTCCGTAGGGTGACTGGTGGCTGCAATCCGCGCGATAGGCCGGTCATTACGTCATTACTCTCGCCGAGCGGCCCGTCACTGAATTACGCCTCGGCGATCGTATGGGTATCATCTGTACTGGAGCGGATAACATTATTTCGCATTGTGTAATATAATATTTTAGGGAAACTTTACAGTGTAATAAACATCATAATAATCGTCAATTTAGTCAGAAATAAATATGAGCGTTGGTAATTTTTATATTTATTTTTTTTTTTTTTTTTATTTACGGACCAATATCCAATTACACAAAATGAAATAAACAAGAGCTACAGAAAAAGAACAGCACATACACAATACAAGAATGAAGCAATGACAAAAAGAGAACAAAAATAGAGAGAACATTCAAGTCAAAGCCTGAACATGGTTTGAGTAGAGTCCATGATTTTAGACATTCTAAATGATAATCATCGAGTTCTAATTTTGTAAAACCCTACAAAAATCATTCAGACTGGTACCAAAAATGTCAAGGCTCTGGCTTGAGTTAACAAATCTCGACATTCAGGACAGTGGAGAATGGTACCCATAATTAGTAGAGTAATAAAAATTGAAGCATTTTATAAGTTTCATTGCAAGTACCTACATTGAAATAATATAAATAGATCGTCTGTTAGTGGCTTCACCACAGTTTGATAATTCCCGGAAGGCTAAACAGCTGTCACGCGTAATAATAATTACGTAGCAGAATTTTATTTCATAAATGAACCGTTTTTTTAATTGAATAGTAATAATAGCGATTAAAAATTTTATTTTTTTAAATAATAATAATAATAATATTTATTATTTTACGTTTTAATGCCTATTAAGAATGTGACGTATAACGAATAATGTTGGATTAACAAAAATAATACTGAAAATATTCCGAATACTTTTATTTCTATACATATTTTTGACAAACAAATATTTTAAAAAAATATATGAATTTGAAAAACACACATATTAAAAACGACAAGGGTGCGTTCGAAAAACACATTATTTTTGTGCGTTTTCCTAATTCAAAATGATTGAATATTAATTTATTTATACCAATCTGTATATATAAAAATGAATGTCTGTCTGCCTTTCTTCGATTTTATCGAAAATTACTAGACCGATTTCGCTTAAAATAGCACAATTTTGTTCTTATTAGTGCCGTGAAGGTTTAGATAGTGGTTAGAATGAAGTCCAATGTGTAAAACTGTTGCTATAACGTTTTAAAATTAGTATGAAAAACATTGAACCTCCCCATATTGTATTGAGGTTAGCCCATAGAACAAAAAAAACTCTGGTTAGGCACAGATTACATATTCAAAAGAATATTTGTTTAGGTGGGATATTTTCAAAATGGAAAACACAAGCAGGTACCTACTTAAAAAAAATTATTGTTTAAAAATATTTTGAAAAAATAAATATTTGGAATGAAATAAAAATTTCAAAAGAATGTTGTTTTGTTTCTTTGTAGATCGCTGTCAAATCAATTATAGCACCCAAACGCCAAACAAGAAGTCACAACTATATAACTTTATAAAAAAAATATACATAATAATAAAAATCAGAGCAATGCCGAATACACATCAGCTAGTAAAAAAACCGTTATATTATCTATCATACCCTCCATATCCGTCCATCTCCCGTCTGATCCTATTCTCCTACTTCTGTAATAACTCCGATGTAGCACTCCCCTAGGCCCTAGCCCCTAGCCGGCATGGCATCATGGCAGCCGCCTATCCCACTAACCGAAGCACAATAACTTGTACATTATAATTACCCCCTCCACCTCCGCCGAGACTGCTTTGCGGAATAGAGCGAGAACAAGGGCCAGTCGACTGGCCAAGGGTGGCCACTCTAGTATATATGGTAGGTGTCTAGTCTGCGGTAGGCTATAGCTATAGGACCAGGCAATGGCAGATGAGTTTTCATAATACATTCTCGTATACTATGATTATGGTCAGGAGAATCGACTCACAGATGGCGTGTTAATTAAAATATTTTATGAAAAAATGCTTTTAGCACCTAATCACAGATAAAACAATACGTAGAGATGCCCTAACACACAAGGGGAAGAAAGCTAAATATGGGGGGCGAGGGGCGAGCTAGGCGTGCCGCCAATTTAAGTAAATAGGTTTGTGTAAAAATGGATAATACGTGACCTTTGCCTTCAGCCTCCGAAATTGTACGTTAAGGCAGGTCTATTCATTCCGAGGTCAGTGAACCTAACGCTTTTAAATATTGAGATGAATTGTTGCTAGATAGAAGACGTCCAGTTGTCGCAAGAGAAAGAATGCAGAAAGCAACGCTAGAGAGACAAAAGAGACCGGGCCTGCGAATAGACGTACGCCGCTAAGGAACGCCATTGTCGTGGGTGAGGAAGGTTGCGGATCACTGGTGTAATGTATAATGTTTACTTTTTGCTAACCATATACACAGAGCATCGACAAAAAATACAATAAGAAGTTTTTGTAATTTTCTGGTTAGGGGTAGATGTAGGGGTGGGGGTAGAGATATTGGTAGGGGTAGGGGCAACACATCACAACCTCAAAACTTTACTCCAATCCCGGGTACTTCAGTTAGTTCAAATATAAAAAAAGTTTTTATCATATTACCAAAACCATTTGTTTTTGACGATTGTTTTCTTGCACTCACACCTTATAAAATTTAAAAGCCCGAGGCATTACCATTACCCCATTAGTGGAGGTACCAAATCACCGGATTAATGAGATTCTACCACTGAACGACTGAACAGAATAATCCCTATAAGTGAGACCTTGTTTTGAAAGAAAACTGGACAAGTCCTTTCGAATCCTAGTCTCCAGAAATGCCAATGAAATTGATTTCCGGCTCATGAAAGAATTTCAATGTTTGATCATTTTCACCATAATTTCTCGGCGTAAAGAAAAACACTTCGATGACTGTATCGCATGAATCCTTTGTGTTATCTGTTCTTTTCCTTATTTTTTTACCAAAAAGAAAAAAACTTTCCTGGATATTACGACCTAATCATTTATCATTGTGTTCATCCATCCATTAAATAAAATGAAAAAATAAAACTTAATCTTATTTCATTTGAAAACATAAAAACAAATTGAAGGTTTCGATAGTCAAAGAAAAACAAGGAGCTTAAATATTAATTTGTGAGTTCGAATTTGTAAGCATTCGGTTTCAAATGGAGCATTGTGCAACTTTCACTTCATGGGTCAAACATAATCACGTTAACCCTTTTGAACAATCAGAGGCATTGGCTATTGTGAAAAGTTCTTTTGTGATAAGTTTTCAAGCAAATTGGTTTTTGTGTTTTCCCCTTTCTGTTTATTCACTTACATCCATATTTTTGGGTTTTAATGATATGGACATACTACCATTTTGAACGTGAAACATGATATCTCAGAAATTTCTAAAATACTGTACCAGATAAAGGGCGAAAAGCTGTGCCTACCCTAAGATATTTTGATTTTTGTTTTTGTTTAAAAAAAAAATACCCTGATAACTTTTTTGAAAATGAATGAATGAGTAAGTATGCGGCGTTTTCGACATTACGCTACTTATGTTCCAGTTTATGGCTATTCTAGCATTCCAATACCATAGACAGTGAAATATTTAGAACATATATTAATATCTTATTTTAAAATACCAGAATTTCGCGGGAAAAATAGGAAAATACGCTTTATTTAAGTGACGAAAGTTCGCCTTATTTAACCAAGAATTGAGAATTTGAAAGTAGCACAATTCGCGTTTTTCGTGCATGACATGAAAGTTGGGAAAAAATTAAATATTCTAAGCATATTAAAATATTAGAACAGTTTTGTTATAGTAATAACAGACTCCAATTACATGATAGTCATTAAATAATATTATAAAATCATCAAGACATCAGTAAGTATCATACAAGTTGAGAGATACAAAAAATTGTTACAGTTTTGTTACAGTGAGAATAGACTCTATGATAGTCGAACTATAATTTTTTTATATCCGCAACTTATATAATAAATGCAATATTCTTGTATTAGGGATGTACTGCAAATAACTTTAAAGCAATTGGAATGCATATCAAAACTGAGCTCTGTAATAAACAACATTCAATACGTATTTCATTATTGATTTCCACTGTTTTCAATAAACGCCTACAATTCTAGCTTAGTTGTAGTTGTATGTACGTATGACTGACAGGGAACACTTTTGTTATCACATTCTCCGATCGTTCAGTACTCCAGTCAGTCCAGTCGTCTAGTGCAATGCCCCGGAACCCATGTCCCCCGGTAAGACCGAAGATAAGACGCGATTAGAAAATAATTAGATTTTTGAGAAGAGTGGCAAAAGTCACAAAATGGGATCGAGACGAACTTAGAGCCAGACGTCTGCGACTCTCCGCAGAAATGTCGAAAATTAAGTTACTTGGAAATGTGCTTTGAATGCCGTAAGATTGATTTCCGCTTTGAATCCTGACGGATATTACAGAAAGATTGGAGAAAACAACGCTAGACATAGACATATACATAGATATAGACATAGCTAGTAAATAGACATATGCCGCTAAAGAAAGCCATCGCCGCGGGTGAGGAAAGGTTTCGGATCACTGGTATAATGTATAATGTTTACTGCTAGATGAGCATATGCACAGAGCACCGACAAACAATGCATATACTCGTACATGTTATACATGAGAAATTTTTATAATTTTTAATCACCTAATATTGAGGAATTTTATAACAATGTGATGTTTATTGTTTACTATAATAACAGATACGGTGCAATGTTATGTAATAAAATGTGTTATAAAGAATAGTTTTTTTTTTACATATCGCTGTTTTTACCAGATCGTATGAACAGTTTTACCAGTCTCTTTGAGGCCCGTGGAAACATAACTTCAATAAGTTGATGACTTTTAAATTTGACTAATTTATGACTTATCTCTATATATAATAATAATAATATTTATTTGAAACACATGTTATTTTACAAAAATATTTAAGAAGGCTTTGACTGTCCAACTAGGAACACATCCCGTTTTAGGACACTCAAATTGATAAGTTTAGTTCATATTAATATACATATACATGAAACAATATAAAATAATCCATGTGGAAAATTTAAAAAAAAAAAAAAATAATAATAATTTGTTTGTTTTGTTTTTGTTTTTAAAGTATATTGCTTTTTAAAATTTTTATTGTAGAGTAATAATGAATTACATACGAGATATAAAAGTTTAAAGTGTAAAGTATAAAAGTTTAAAGTATGATATGCATTTTTTAATTTACTGTAGGGAAATAATGAATTACATATGAGATGTAAAAGTATAAAGTATAAAAGACTAAAATATGATATGAATTTTTTCAATTAGGGTAGAGTTATAATGAATTACAAATGAGATGTAAAGTTTTAAAGTATAAAGTATAAAAGTTTAAAGTATATAAGTTTAAAGTATGATGTACATTTTATTTTATTTTAGTGTACAGTCTTAATGAATTACATATGAGATGTAAAAGTTTAAGTATAAAGTATAGAAGTTTGAAGTTTAAAAGTTTATAGTATGATATGCATTTTTTTAATTTACTGCATCTCATATATAATGAATTACACATGAAATGTAAAAGTGTAAAGTATGAAAAATAAAAGTTTAAAGCATAAGAGACTAAAGTATAATATGTATTTTTTAAATTAGTGTAGAGTAATAATGGATTACAATTGAGATGTACAAGTTTAAAATATAAAGTATGAAAGTTTAAAGAATAAAAGATTAAAGTATGATATGCATTTTTTTTTTATTTCGTTTAGAGTAATGAGTGTAGAATAGAAAACGGAAGTCCTCAAGTAAATTAGTGTAGTTTATTCGTGGGACGTATTTAATTTTAGCAGTTGGGGGAGGTTTAACTTTGAGGCAGAGGGCTGTAGTATAGTGATCCTAAATCGATGTGTGAATAACAAATGAGTCAATGAAGTTAATATTTTTTACATTTATATGGTCTAAACAGGATTTAGTCGCACCCTGTACACGAGTAGCGGTGTTGATTGTCTGAATAAAGCCGTTTTCGGCAAGAAGACATAAATAATCGATCGTTGGTGATATTGAGGAATAGTATATTGAGATCGCCTATAATGATTTGACGTGTAATTTTTTTAGAACTGTTGATGGTTGATTGAAGCGAATTCAAAAAAGTAGCTAAATATTGCTAAAACACATAAATAATTCAATTTATTTTTATAACTTATTGAAGTTTGTAAACCTCATTGTAATATTTAATAATTCAAGAAGATAATATTAACACATCAAAAAGATTTTTTTTTTTTTTAATTTCTGTTGTTTTTTCGGTTTCGTGGTTCATTTTGGGATGTGTTAATATTATCTTCTTCAATGATTACATAAATAATTATTCAGTACAATTTTTAGACAGTTTGCTTGAGATAATGCAATTTCGTCGACTTGCGCTTGAATTCCGTCCCTTATGTAAACGACAATCCCGCTAGATTTATTAATATTTATAGTTGTGTGATATTCTGTGTAAGTGTTTATAATTTTAGAGGTATAATCTTTATGGATCCAACATTCCGATAATGTTATGATATCGAAAGTGTAAGTAAATTGATTAAGAAATCATCAATGTTTGATGAAATACTTCTGGTATTTTGATGATTTATTTTTAAATTATAAGAATTCCAACAATAATTATTTAAACTTTTAAGATCGTCTATCACATTCACGGTACAAGTTATACCGGTATCATTATAAATATCACATGGTAATTGGATCATACAAATATTCAAATGAACGTTGTGCCCAATAAATGTTGCAGAATTTGTGGATTCACTTCCAAAGTAAGTATAACACAGTATACAGTAGTGTATATAAAAACAAATATAACCATAGTAGTCCCACATAAGTGATTGCAAAAATAATAAGTATTGGAGTTGAAATTGCGGAAACGGTAGCATATTATAATAACACATGTAGATGAGCGAGACAAGACATACCTCGAGAGTGTATTTAGTTCGAATAATTCAAACTTATAGCGATGCCAAATTGGATTCATTCGATATAGTAATTGCTTTTGTTCCTTCATCCTTCGGAACGTATATTTGTCCCGCTTTAATCCAGGTAAATCTATATTTTTTGTCTTTAGCCACTTGTCGGGTTTTGAAATATAGGTGATTAGTACGAAACGTCAGTTGTACTGAAACATAGATCGCCAAGCGGGGGCCGGCGATACCGATGTTCGACGTGTTGAGGTTAGCCCATAGATATACCACTCTGGTTATATATGTATTGAAAAATAAATGTTTGGAATGAAACTGTGTATCCTCTCTGCCTACCCCTTCATGGATATTTAGTTATTTTATATACAAGTAAGAACCTGTAGCGTATTTTCCCAAAGCCGATTGCATATGTAAGTACGTCGTATTTTGTTATTCGGCCGTATATCGTCACTGCATACTCCTCCGGCGACTCATTATTGTTAGTAAAAATATTTTATGTAGCGGATTTCCACTCAAGTTGCCTGCAGATATAAGTATATCGACTTTTGTTATACAGCCGCATATCCTCTCTGCGTTTTTACTTTACAAATGAGGACTTACAGCAGAAATAATCCTATAGGGATCTACTGTCGGAGGGATTAACTGTCGGGGGGATCAACTGTCGGGTCACCATAACAACGTAACATCATAATTGATAAATGATGAAATTGACACTTGTATATTTTTAGATTTAAAAACTTTTTCATTTCATTTTATTTTATTTTATTTAAGTGTAGAGATATTATGTAACTTTAACTCTATCCGATTTCTAGAGGCACTGCTGAAAACCAGCTGCACTCCGGGCTCAGGAATGTATAGCTGAGCAGTGACCCTTTTGTCAATTGCTAAAATTAAGTATTATGTAAAAATAAAAATATGGGAAATGACTTATTGACAATGTCTTTATTATTATTTTTTTTTCAGATTCCAATAAGTCAATCAATATACATTTCAATTCTCCAGAAGTCCTGCTAGTATTTATCACACTCATAAGTACAAAATCAAAATCGGTTATCTGGTTTATTTAAGGTTTCTGTGTTTAATTTTTTTTTAAATGAGTTTCTAATGTCAGTAGTTTAGTGTTTTTCAACAATGAAATGTCTCTAATGACAGAAAAAGAAGTAAAACATATTTTCCACTTTTCTCATAGTCCATGGTTTTAATATGTATGGATTCATTTTTCCATAATATGTTGATGTGGAAATTTATTTTTAGTTGGTCAGGTAAATCAATTTTGTGTATGTTATTTGTACTAAAAAAATACATATTAACTCAGTGTGGGCGGCCACGGACTACATGTAAAAAAATTCAAATCTGGGTAGCTATACAAACAACATAATATAACTGTATTGAAAAAAGAATTGTAAATTCTTTCTACAATTTCAAAGGAAAACATTTGAATGCCGATACCAATATTTCGTCCCGTTCAAAATTATTGTTTAACGCGAGACAGATTTTTCAATAGTCCACTTATTTGTGTCGGCAGTTCGGAGGTTTCATATCCCGTTTTGTCGAGTTAATTAGTTTCCGTTGAATATCGAGTCGTGATAATGCGCGATACGGCGAAGAGCACCGCGGCGCGGGACGCGTTGAGCCAGCCCAAGGAGCTGAAGGCGATGCTCGAGCTGAAGGCGATCGCCACCATGAACAAGCTGTACATCGGAAACCTGCCGGCCGAGGTGGAGGCGGCGGCCGTGCATCGCCTGCTACAAGACCAGAAGCTTCCCGCAACGCACGTCTCCATCAAACGCGGCGGGTACGCCTTCGTGGATTTTCCTGACCAGTCTTCCGCAGACAAGGCGGTGGACCAGCTTCGTGGTATGTACTCGTACAATAGTGTTTTTTTTTCATAATTCGTAGATTTTCCTGATCATTCCTCTGCAGACGAGTCGGTGAACCAGCTTCGCAGTATGTACAAGACTTTTTCTTTCATAATTCGTAGATCTTCCTGACCATTTCTCTGCAGACGAGGCGGTGAACCAGCTTCGCATTATGTACAAGAATGTTTCTTTCATAATTCGTAGATCTTCCTGACCACTTCTCTGCAGACGAGGCGGTGGACCAGCTTCGCAGTATTTACAAGAGAGTTTCTTTCATAATTCGTAGATCTTCCTGACCACTCCTCTGCAGACGAGTCGGTGAACCAGCTTCGCAGTATGTACAAGAGTGTTTCTTTCATAATTTGTAGATCTTCCTGACCATTCCTCTGCAGACGAGGCGGTGGACCACCTTCGCAGTGTGTACGAATACAAGAGTGTTTCTTTCATAATTCATAGATTTCCTGACCAGTCTTCCGCAGACAAGGCGGTGAACCAGCTTTGCGGTATGTACAAGAGAGTTTCTTTCTTCATCTTTAAGGCAAACTTCGCTTTACAATATAACAACTTTTTTAAAAATTAATTATTTACAATTTTTTTTTATAACTTCTCTGTACAATTCACTTGTCCATTATTATACATACACACATATCATAAATACGTTACAATTATATACCAACTATGTTGTTTTCTTGTTAACTTAAAGCCTTTTTTTCTTTCTGTACACAAAATAATTTAAATGTTAAAATATGTAAAAGCCCATCGGGGGTTAATAAATTAATAAAATCAATAAATAAATAATAGAGAGTGGTTACCAACTTCTCCCACTCCAGGTATGGATGAGCACGTTTATCCTGTTCTTATTTGAGGAAATTATTTCTAAGGGTCTTTATACACATCGTTGCCCACACCATAAACAGGCATATCTCATATTTAGCTATTTTCCAAGAGCGCCGAGATTTTATTACATATTTTTCGATAATGGGGTAGACATAAAATTCAATTAAAACCCCATTAGCGAAACGTATAAGAATCCGGCAAACGAAAACAGTTGTGTTGGCTCCCTTGGAAATTTTCTAAATATGAGATACGCCTGTTTGCGTTATGAGCGACGGATACGATGTCTAAAAAGCGGTGATTAGACGATTTATTTTGTGCATGTACTGTTTGAGTTCATATAATAGCAGATAGTGTAAAGAGTTGTTCATAAATGGTCATTAGGTTAGTGTTCGTGTACTTGCAATACCTACATGGCCACAGCTGATACCGTCTACACTAGTAACGCGTTTTTGACACTGCGCGTATCGCACGTACGCAACTTAGACACATACGTCACAAGATACCACATCAATTAACCCTTTGAGACACAAGATTTGAAACAAAAAAAATGCTTATGTTGCACAGAATTTCGAAAAATTCGAAAAGTACGTATGCACCATCTATTGGTCGATATAGTAAGCCGTTGGAGTGGGCGGGACATAATATAAACCGCTGTATTTCAAGTGGTTTTAATTTTTCGAAGTGCTATAAATTACATCCCACCATGCAGCAAAAGATAAAAAAGGTGGGTTATTTTTGTTACCACTATGCTTCAAGGGGTTAATAGTTCACTGATATCGCAAAGCTTGAAGATTCGAGAAGGATTAAACAACATTATGAAAATATAGTATTTGATATAGTTACAGATTAGAGGAGATACTGGTAGTATTGATCTGGTAAAACATGACTTATGCGGCTTTAGCTATGCTTACTGCCCACCAACCGGGTCTGAATGGAGAGGTACTTTTTAACCTTCCTCTACTACGTCTTTCTTCTCTCCCACATCATTCAACAACACTGCTTTCCCCAATTGAGGATGTTAAATATATACATATTTTATTTAAATTCTTAAACAAAAATATACATATTTTAATTAAATTATATATTTAAAATTTAATAGTAGCTATTATTATAGATAAATGAATTAAAAGTCACTACTTTATTAATATATGCATAACAGTTTTTTTTATTGATATGTATATATTAATAAAGAGGTGATTAAAAAGTAATTTTTAATTAATTTATTAATAATGACGCCACAAAGTGTATAACAATCGTTTGAAGAAATTATGTTATTATAGAATTTAAAAAACGGTTATTTACAAATACATAATCCCATATTACAAGCTAGTATAATTGTGGGGGGGGGGAGGGGGGAAACAAAACCCCTTCAGTTCAAATAAAATTTAATTTGAAAACGCCAATGATAACCATCTTAATGACCAAAATGCAAAAAAAAATTTAAAAAATATTAAAATATAACCCTTAAGTAGGGAAAATTAAAAGTGTAAACCTTTGTATAACCTTTTAAAATAACCGTCAATTTACTAAAAAAATAATAATAGTTAACATTTTTATTATTATTCAATAATTAATAATAATAATTAAAACATTCCGAGTTTCATTGAAAGTACCTACATAGAAACAATATAAAAATATATCGTTTGTAAGTGGCTTCTCTACAATTTGATAATGCCTTTGGAAGGCGAAACAGCTGTCACGCATAATAATAATAATAATAATAATGACCTAGCAGAACTTTCTTGTGTTATTATTAAATTTGAAAAACTTTAAAGAGAAATGTAGTTCTACAAATTAAACTCGAACACAATAAATATATGGAGGATGTGTTTCTATGGCTCCGGGAAGACGAATAAAATCTTATATTAAATCTTTATTTTTAATTATTAATTATTTTTATTGAGATTTAAAAACCTCATCGTAATATTTAATCATTGATGAAAATAATATTAACATAACCTAAATGAAAGATGAAACCGGACAAAAGGACAGAAACTAAAAATATTTCAGTCGCATCTGGAACTCTGAATTTGAGATATGATATCGATGAAGATGACACAAATTGAACTTGTCTCATTAGCTAAGTCGGTTGAGCGTTGCCCCGGATAGGCAGAGGACCTGGGTTCGAGTCCCAGATGCGACTGAAATATTTTTAGTTTCTGTCTTTTTATCCGGTTTCATCTTTCATTTAGGTTACGTTAATATTATTTTCTTCAATGATCTTTATTTTTATTTAATTGGCGTGTGGCCGAATGCATTGGGAGAGGAGAAGGAATGGGACGATGATACTAGTTAAAAAATTGATATCAGTGCACCTATATTTAACAATTTAAGAGATTCTTAAGTCATATTTTTATAAAGCGTAGGAAATATAATTTAGAACTATCATATACGAGTATAAGCCATGGTTAATTTTAATTTTATCTACAATTTAAAAACTTTTTTTTCTCTGTATCATACATTCATTCTATTAATTGTTATTGTATTTAATTCGTAGAACCCTGTTTTTCAACATTTTTTTTAGTATTTTAAACAATTAATTAAAAATATTAATTAAATAAAATTATTATTTTTTTACTAATTATTTTAAATTGTTCAAATTAATTTTAACAAAATGGGTTCCAACGCCGAAACAACTATCACAATGATAAAACATAAAAAAAATAAAAAGAAAATACTTATAGACCATAATAACATTATTAAATTTGATTTTGGTAGGTACTTTAAATTATAAAATCTATTTAGCTAACCGTTTCTCCGCAGGGGTAGGTAGAGGTGACGGACCGCTAAACAAATCGATCTTGGCATACACTTCTTGCTTCATTCATATTCGTACATAGTCTCATACATTCTCTACTGTTGTTCTGACTTCCAACATGGCCCGACTCAAGTATTTGATTCACACGACCGTGCCATATCGTCATAGGGCACCCCCGACTTCTTCTTCAATTCACATTCGCGTCATACATTCTCCTTACACTACCTCCTCCGTTCATTCGCTCTCAGCACCCTTTTTTCTTACTAATTACCTTGCATTCTTTATCGCACATTCTTGATAATCTTTATTTTTTAAATGACATCTTTGCGCACAAAACATATAACCTCAGACGACAGTTTTCTAATGTCCCACCGTCTGGGGTAATGGTCTAGTTAAAGAAATACTAATCACAAAAGAGGTAGATTCCGCATTATGAATATTCCTTGATAATGATGGACTTTTTCTTTGCAGGTTTTGAGTACTGTGGCGTGCCGCTGGTGGTGGAACCCTCGCTAACCGATTCCAAGAAGTAAGACATATCATGATAGAATTACTTATTTAATGCAGTATTCGAATTAGGGGTGAATGGCATATACGTCAACTTGATAATTTTCATTTTTTTAAATATTTAAATCACGAGTATAAATTGTTTTTCAGTGAACCAGTTTAATTATAGGTATATATATATATATAAAACCCAAACTAATGTATAATTCTATTTATTTTTTTAATTAAAAAATTAAAAATACTTAATTGGGTTAAGTTAGGTGAGATTAGGTTATCGAACTAGGATTTTTTTTCTTTCTTATGAGTTTATCCTTTTTAAAAAGTGTACCGATTCATACATGTGTTGATTTATTATGGAACTCCTCATAACATACCGTAATTGACGATACCATTTTCAACTGGC
Source organism: Halesus radiatus (assembly GCA_022606495.2). NCBI lineage: Eukaryota > Metazoa > Arthropoda > Insecta > Trichoptera > Limnephilidae > Halesus > Halesus radiatus. Next base: position 374,642 of record JAHDVE020007474.1, on the reverse strand, counting down.
TTCAGACGGGCGGAAGTAGCTGGTACCTGTGTGCGTTATTCACAGCGACATTCAAGCGACACGAATATTTACCATTTTGAAGTTGGGTGAAATTTTCCATCATTGACATTATAAGACCCAATGTCCATCCATATTCTCAAAAAATAAATTTTAGCTTTAAAAAATAAACATGTATTATAAATTTTATATGTTCATTCACAAATGAAATGTTACGCGCTTAAAAATACATACGAAAAAAAAAACATATTTACAGCCATTAATAAAATTTTCTTACTAATTGTATATTAAAAAATATATATATATACCGGCAATATTCATATGAATGGAATACGTGAGGTAGCTGGTAGGTAGGCTGACCCTCCGTTTTCTCGTAACATTCAGTCTGCCCACCATTTAATAAAATGATTTGTTTTCGTATATATTTTCGGCTTTCATTTACGTAATCATATTTAAAAATAAACAACGTCGCGTTGTGCCGTGCTTTTCATTGAATTAAGAAATGAATACAAAAGAAGCAATTTTGGATATTTTGAGGAAGCGAAGTTGTGTAATTTTTTCTTTACTTTTGGCGAAGTCGATTACAGAGATCATTAAAACAATAAACTGACAGATTTTCTCAGGGTAGGTACACTTAAGATTTAAACAACATATAAAAGGAATTATAGACGAAATCATCCCCTTACCTGGCGTCTTTGTCTTTAGGAGATTATCATATCTGTTAATTTATTAAAGGATTGCATTATTTATTTATTTATTCACCACTTTATTCATATAAAGATATCTACATTTTTCGAAAGCGTTGCTTTCTTCATCAGGAGTAATAAATACTAAAAATAATAATGTCAAGTATGGACAAATGATAAAAATTAGAACACAATGGACAAATTATAAACATAAACAAAAATTTATTAAGTACGTAAGTAATTAATCAAAAATGTTAATAAAAAAATATTGATAGTTGCAATCGTTACAAATTAATTTATATACCCCAGATTAATTCAAATATTGTCTTTATCTTTGTTATTTCAAAAAATATATTTCTTAAATTTATCGTTAGTACAAAAAGCTAGTTGGATAGTATTTGAGATGTTTTTAATTATTAAATTTGAGGTATTGTATTATAATTTAAAAACAATATTTTTCTCCACTGTTTGCTAACATCGGTTATTATTATACATAAGATGTAATAAATTTTGCCTTAAACTTTTTATTTAACATATTATCCGTTAATTAAGTACAATAAACGGTATTTATTGTAATCTGTTTAATTATACTTAATTTTTTGATAATTTTTTTATAGAGGTACATTAACTAATCTACTAAGCATGGAATGGAAAGGTGATAATTTTTGAGCAAAGGGATGATTAGAAGTAATATGTAAAACGATGTCTGTATAAGTATATTTAAGATATATATTAAATACAAATTTATTATTAACAATAGAAATATTTAAGTCTAAGAAATTAATGCAAAAATTTTGTATTATTTCTACGGTGAATTTAATCTTTATACACTGAAGAAGATAATATTAACACGTCCCAAATGAAACACGAATCCGAAAAAAACAACAGAAAATAAAAAGATTTCAGTCGCATCTGGGACTCGAACCCAGAACCTCTGCCTATCCGGGGCAACCGCTTAACCAACTTAGCTAATGAGACCAGATAAATTTACGCCATCTACACCGATATCATACTTGAAGTTCTAGATTTGTTAATATTATCCTTCATTTTAAATCCCATATTATTGGCTGCTATCCTTATGATGATTGCAAAGTTCTTCCCGAACACAATTGCAATCGGTATAGAGTCTCGGATATACCTATCCGATTTTTATTTATATGAGACATCTATTGAATTATTTTACAAGTCTGGAAAGAAATATAATTTTTTTTTTATAACTTATTGAAGTTTGTACACCTCATTGTAATATTTAATCACTATTATCAATTTTAAGTGAAAATTTACATAATAAATAATGCAGAATGATTTTAAAGTGTTATTTGCAATGTGTGAGGAATATATTTAATTAAGATCGAAGATCGAACTAAGTCAAACCAAGAGTCCAATCAAATGTCTACCTTGCTGAAGTGAGAAACATATGAAATAAGTCGATCAAATTCGAATGCTTTGAAAATTTTGAAAAACAAATGAACATAGGGCGCTAATTAATGCGGTTAATGCCGTAATGGACCCTGTTGTAGTGAGAGATGTAGAAGAACGCGAGTCAAAATCGAACCGTTTGAAAAACAACTCCCCTGTTGGAATTAGAGTATTAATTTATACTAGGTTTTGCCTATTGCATTCCTGCAATTGGTTGTGAATAGTTGTGTATATGTGTTTAAATGTGGACGAAGCAAGGAGTGTGTGTGTTGGAAATAATTTTTAAAACGAATATTTGGAAAAATATATCTACTCACCCTCCTACTCCAACCCCTACTCCTTCTACTCCTACTTCTACTCATACTCCTACTCCTACTCCTACTCCTACTCCTACTCCTACTCCTACTCCTACTCCTACTCCTACTCCTACTCCAAATCCTACTATAACTCTTACTCTTACTATAACTCTTACTCTTACTATAACTCTTACTCTTACTCCTACTCCTACCCCTACCCCTACTCCTACCCTACCTGAGTGTTTTCTCGCAAAAAAGGGGCCTAGTATAAATAATAAATTTAGATACAAACACAGAATTCATTAAAACGTCACAAGTACACACACGCTTTACACGACAACATGATATCATACATTTAAACACCATACATACACAAAATGCAAGCTACAAGGGTGTAAATTTATGTAATTATCTTCCAAACGAAATTTTAAAATGATGAAAAGTCTTGCTACCTATATTCAATGTTCCATCTAAAAATAAAAAATATAAATGTAAAAAAATATAATTGATTTACTAAGGTAAAATAATACTAGTTAAGTAAGGGGAGATATAATTTTATTTCTTCTGGAATTTACAAGGTGGGAATGCCATGGTTCCACTGGCTCCGGGCAATTAGAAATTTTGATAAATAATTATCATCCTATTAGTCTAATCCAAAGCATAGGTTCCCAACAGGGGCGATACCACCCCCGATGATTGTCGTTGGAGGATTCCAAGGGAGCGGTGGTGGCCTCAATGACCATCATTCACAATCTACTTTATCAATTTATTGTAAGGAAAGTAATGACTGCTGGACACGCTCACCATATGAAAAGGGTTTATCGTCTTCAAAGGTCTTGCAAATAATCGAGCGTACTACACGAAGCCGTTTAATATTTCATTCCAAATTGACGTCCCGAGGGGAATTACCCTGCGGAGCGGTGAGCCAGTCCGCCCCTGTCAGCAGCAGTCAGCGGGCATCCCATATCGTCACCTTAGTAAGTCTCAGTCATTTGTGTTTTTTTTTTTTTAAATACTGCGCTGATACAAACCCTGATGTATAGCAGTGAGGAATGGAACTGGCAGAGGAAGGATGAAAGTAGACTGAATGCTGTTGAAATGAGACCCCTTAAACGTATATGTGGTATGGTGTTGTGATTCGTTGGAAGTTATAAAAATCGTATGTTTGTCGTTAGTACGAAGTTTATTAAGATATAATTTAATAGTGCAGTCCCCATACTATCTTATTCATATGAAAAAAATACCGAACGCGTGCATCGCAAATTTTTACGTTTTATTAACTTCAAACTACACATATCAATTCTGGTTGAGACGGCATCCTTCCCGAGTTCTTGAAGCATGCCGGGTCTCGGCCCAAAAAGTGGCTTGTTAAACCTTTTTCCCATATTCTTGATAGCGGAAAAATCCCATAAATATGGAAGAAAGCCGAAGTTATAGCCAGTCCTGATCTTAAAAGCTATAGACCCATCTCCCTGCTCAGCACGGTGTACAAACTCCTTGAAAGAGTACTACTGCGTAGACTCACGCCAATACTAGATATGGTTATCCCAGGTGAATAAGCAGGTTTCCGGGGAGGACGCAGCTGTTGTGACCAAGTATTCGCACTTACAAGCCATATAGAGGCAGGTTTCCAAAGAAAACTAAAACCGCAACCGCTTTTATTAACTTAACAGCAGCATATGACACCTTCTGGAGAAATCCTTCTTTTAAATCTCTTTACACAATTTTCATAATTATTGTGTAAATGGTTTAAATTATAGAATCCCTGATTACAGACCGCACCATGAGTCTACATGGGAACTTATAAAATAGAAAATGTACTCGCACAGGGATCGGTACTTGCATCCTCCCCTTTTAATATGTATATAGCGGACCTTCCAGAAACCAAGGGGAAAAAATATTTATGCAGATGATATTGCTATAACAGTCCATCATAACTCCCTTGACTCCACTGAAAACGACCTAAATGTTGACCTAACTGTTATGGAACAATACTTCTCCGACTGAAATATTTATTTTTCTTAACCTTATTTCGATGGAATCTTAAAATTCGTAATACACGTAGGTACTTTATACGAAAACAATCGAAAATTGTACGTACTTTAACCTTTTAATTTTACGGGGAAAAAAAACATTATTGCATACATTAATGATTGAATGTTTACCTTTAGTAGTTCCAAAATTATCAATTGTACTAAAAAAAAAAAAAAAAATGTTTTTTTTTTTTTTATCTCCTGAATAGAGTTTTACCATTTAAGGTGACGATATAATAAATGTATTTTCATTTTACATTCTATCGCTACTGTTGGGGAAAGGTGATTACCTAACTACAAGGTGCCACGGCAATATAAATAGGTTTTACTAATACTGGATGTGTGGCAGTATGACGGCTATGTAGTAGCGATGAGTTGTTCATTTGTGCCGGTTCATTTTGAAGAGCCGTGAGCGTAGGACTCCTGGTAAACCGTACCAGGGCTCAATTGAACTGTAACTATTTTTGACAAACGTTGGAACCACTTAGGAAAGATAGTTTATTTACTTAAAAAGATAAACATATCTCAGATGTTCGATAGTATTCTTAGGCATTTCTACGATGCCGCATCTTCAAATAAGGTTATTTTTTTTAATTTGTTCATATAAAATCATCTTATATATGTCTAACTTCTACAAGGCTAAATTATGCGCATGACCATGGGACTTACAATTAATATTTGGCGCCATGATGAATCTTAAAGCATATCTTTTGTCGTCTAGGGTCCACACGTTCGTGTCTAGAGATAAGAATAATTACCGTATTTACACGTATTTAGACACTGTAGAGTACGGGAACACCTATACGCTGGGAGTCGTATGAGCTGGGGGCCGGCTCTTAACCATTAGAGTGCGGTGCAGTTACAAACAAACGTAAATTGCGACGCAGCCCTCAGTGTGCGTTTGTCGGTCCTCGGAAGGGCACGTGTTTCATTTGAGAGCGGTGTATTGCGGTTAGCGTGTGTCGTGATATATTTATTGTTATCCCGTGTTAATAAATTGAATCGATAAATTTCACCATGTCGGAACTTAGTTCTATTGCGGACGATATATCAAATGACAGTAACCTTACTAACGGCAATACATTTGATCTGACAAATGAAGCCATTATTAGTCATCGCAATAAAATGTTGCAATGCAAATAGAAAGTGAATTTTCCTCATATGCGCCCGCTGTCAGAAGGAACTACATGGGCTTTGCAAGGGAAAACCTAATTGTTAAGCAACATCCTTTTCTATTTTAATTTTTTTAAAATAAGTTTTGTAATTGCAGTTTTATATTAGATGCATAAGATATTATTATTTATAAGTTTAATTGCAAAAATAATCATTAAATTTGGTTTATATTTGTCTAAGTTATTGTTTTATTTTATTTAGTACCATGTTATCTTTCTAATAACACAAAAAATCCACAACAATTTACGTACCTACTTCCAAAATAAGCACAGCACTCATTCGGTTAATATAAGCCGGCTCATAAACGAGCCGTCGTTCAATTGAGTCGTACGACAATATAGAGCTGATACCGTGACTCCCGCTCTTTACAAAATGAGTCATGACCCACCGCTACTACGTACGGCGGGGAGTGGCGGGCGTAAAAATGTAGTTATTTATTTATTGACATTTACGTTGGGAACATTTGTATTTGCAAAACACAGTAATTTATCATCAATTGAGGTATATATAAGTTGAAGTTGCATTGTGTTTGCCTGGTCGATATTAATTCTTAGCTAGACATATTGCCTGTTCTAAGGAATTAAATATGCGGTGGGTATTAAAATATGGAGTTGTAAGGTGTGACATTATTTTTAATCTATTTTCGCAGTTCTTTTTTGGTGGGTTCCGAAATTGTACTAGAAAAAAAGAAAATGAAGATATAGAAGAAAGTCGAGGCGGCCTCCATGGTCGAGGGGTAAGGCTCTCGACTACGAATCCGAAGGTCGCGGGTTCAAATCCCGGCGTGCGCAAGTAATTTTTATTTAATTAATTTGTGTTGTTTCACAATTAATTCATTTAAAAATAATATATAGTATATTTGCGCACGTTCCAGAGTGGAAGATACTCTCAGTATCGCCCTGGTGAAAGACCACCATTCAGAATTGAAACGTTGCTTGAAATGGCTTATAGCCGTGTTTGGTGACCAGATCTGAATAGCCAGGTATTTCCCCTTTTCCCCACCTTCCTCTCCCCCTTCTCCTTCCCTCCCCAATACCTTCAGCCTCACAACGTTCCCCAATTGGGAATGCCATAGTCTCACTGGCTCCAGACGGTTGGGAGCAGTTAGGGACTCTTGTGCGGTAGACATATAAAAAAAAAAAAAAAAGTAAGAAAAAAAAATTATGTACTTTTAAAAAAATACATAAAAGTTAAGTAATATTTTTTAGCTGGTTAAAAATCCGGACTCCATTCTTCCCAAGCCAATAAGGCATTTGGTAATATTTTTGTCGAAGGTTGACAAAATATACATACGAGTATATAATATGTGTATTTTTATTGTTCCAGGGTGACAAACTTCCCAAGCACACAGAACTTTGGTACCAAAGAGCTGCATATGTTCTACGAGGAACATCGTTCGAAAGGAAAGTGAGTATTTTTCCTTCATTATGTTAAGACGATGAGTTTTTTTTAATAACCCTGAATTTCGTAGGGGTCACGTATTCCTCCTTGTGCTGGGCGCGTTAATGTTGAAATTGCTTCGTCGCGTCGATAGCGGATAACTAAATTAGCAACAACATACGAGTACAACAACAGAAAACACCGAAAAAATTGTTTTGTATTTTTACTTCTCATTCAAAATACGACAAGCATTTTATAAGCCTGATAAAAAAAACTGATTTTAAACTCGGCAATACTGAACAATGATTTAAAATGAGATATGTTAATACGGAAGAGAGAGAGAGCACGTTAATATATCAAACATCTCAACACTACAGCATTTAAATAAATGCTGTAATTTTTTTCATACCCATAACATCTTAAAACCGCTTCATGCTCGGGTTTTTTTCACAAAAATAGAACTAAAACATCAAGTTTTTTAAATTTTTATTTAAAGAATTTACATTATCAAAAAATCATCAGAAGCATCAAAAAATTTAAAAACAAATTTACATAATAAAACAAATTAAAGTATGATAAGTTAAAATAGAAGAAACGGTTTGCGTAAACCTCTACGAGCGGTAACTAGCGAGCTCAGTTCGCCTGTTTATCTTATGTAACGCGAACAAGTCGAAACACGCGAGCAGTGCTCGGGTTGGCGCGATACGACACATGCGTCGCCCGCCAACACTGCTCGTTCAAAAGCAAGTGGTTAAATAACAGAACCACACGCGTTATTTTTATTTTTCCAAGTATGCGATTTTTTCTATGAAGGGAATTTCAAACAATTTCTTTTTCAACTAGACATCTAAATAGGGGTTATATTTATAACAACGTATATATTTTTCAGTGCATAAAAAACTTCAAGTTTTTAATACGTAACATGGAAATTCTGAACGCGGACTTTGATCGCTCAGAATTTACGTCAGGTTTTTCAAGTTTTTAATACGTCAGAATGTGTGTTATAAAAGCGGTATTATTTTTTTTGTAATCTACAATAATTCCTGGCATTATTCTGACGTTTATTATAAGGTATTCACTACACTGGCATACAAAAAAATCAAAAGTATAACGTCTATCTTGCTAGCTATAAAGAGTATAAGTAAAATATGCAAGATCTCAGATATTTAGTGATTTTTAAGAATTCTTTCATAATCCTCCCTTTTATTTTCTATCTAACGTTTCACCGAATAATAAGAATATTGGGATTATTTGTATAGCACCGTTTTTTTGTGAAAAATCATCTCAAGGGCGCTGTACATATAAACTAAAAATAGCACAGATTGTTGGGAGGATTTTGCGACAATCATTATTACGCTAAATATCCTCCATTGTGGCAATTTATTTAGTTAGACAGCGCTTTTGGCTGCATACCTGACAATTAAACCGCCAGACAATAATACTACATAATATCTTATCAGGCAGATAGCTATATATAAAGCAAATAACTCAATCTGGGGAATTTCTCCACAGTAACCTTATCAGGACATTATAATACCGACTATAACATCTGGTCGGACGGACCATAGAAAGTGAACAATTTTTTTAGAACATAGAAATATACAATTCATAAAATAATAATTAAAATCGTCATTAAAAAAAACCTTACGACTACACTACTCTAGAGATATTTCGTGAATTTAATGTACCATAAATTACAGAATTATATAAAAGAAATGCCTTATATCAAATTTACAAAGAATTTTTCATCAATAAAATTCACTCCACTGATAGTATAAGCAATAGATTAAAAACAAATGGTTTACTATCCACCCCCGTGCTAAGGACCACAGCACAGCACCACTACTTGTATTTATGTATAATATGGTACAATATATTATTATCCAAAAACAAAGTCAATGTAACCGAAACATTAAAATATAAACAATTCAAAACGCAAATTAACTCCCTGAACTTAGATAATGATATTTTGTACTTTTAATGTATATGGTACTATCTAGCATGTAAATGACTATTTGGATATTTTATTTTATTATTATTTTAAAACTGTTTTGTTGATTTTACGTTTATAGCTATTTAATAAGTTTTTAATATTGTTTACGTATTGAATTGTTTTTATTATGTTATCATCACGTATGTAAATACTCCTCCCATAACCACGAGCTACTGGAGCTCAATAGGAAGTTAAAAAATCATGTATACGTTCGTCAGATTACCGGTCGTTTTATAGCTGGGATTGTAGGGATTTTACAAAATCGTGTGTTTTCGGTTTGAGAATTTGTTGGCCTAGAAATATCATTCCGAGATGTAATGGCACACGCTGTGTGAGTACACATGCACGTAAGCTGCATAATGTGTTATTAGAAATTTCTCTAGTTCTAAAGCAATTTCATCATATCGCTGCACTCGTGTTACGCAGCTGACGCAACTATACAAACATTGTACCCGAGGGAGGAGAGGAAAGTGAGACTTAAACCTCCCTTCTTGACCTGACTTAACCTCTTAGAGTAAGCTTAGCCTATACGCTTTTAGAACAATATAATAATCATTTTTATAAACAATAATTATTAGCCTGAAAAACTCATCCAAATTGAAAAAACCTTCCGAGAAAAGATAAATGTCGCCGACAGGACTCGAACCTGCACCCTTCTGATTGCCGTTCATGAGATGATGAGGATGAGTGTTTCAGGCTAATAATTATTGTTTATAAAAATAATTGTTACCCTTTGCGCTATGCACAAAAATCTTGTCTTAAAAACTTTAGTTTATCAATTAATATATGTTTTATTTATTTAACTGCTATTTATGTTACATTGTGGGCGTTCTTGAGGAAATAATCTGTTATGAAGAAAAAAAAAACTTTTCATCACTTTTAGGTTTTAAAAGTACCATAAAAAAATAGAAGAGACTTATTTGTTCTGGAAAATCATGACCTTTTTAAAAACTACGACATTTTGTAAAACAAAAAGAATTCACATTTTCCATCGCTTTTAGATTAATCGTAAGAATTTGCCATACAAATTTATTTTTCTATTTCAAATTTTTTTTGTCGTTTTGAAAATTGGCTAAAATCAAATGATATGTGAAAGGTCACATCACGCCCCAAGCTTTTATATTTTTAATAATTCGATATTCTTTGAAATAATCTCTCTAACAACTTATTCATCAAGTGCGTAAAATCATCGTATACATGTCTAACTTCTACAATGCTAAATTATGACGAGGACCATGAGACTTTCAATTAATATTTTGCGCCATGATGAATCATAAAGCATGCCTTTTTTCGTCTAGGGTTCACACATTCGTGTCTTGAGATAAGAATAATTACCACTTTTACACGTATGTATACACTGTGCAGTACGTGAACACCTATACGCTGGGAGTCGTATGAGCTGAGAACCGGCTTTGAAAATAATTGCTTTCATACCCGGTTTTTACCCGCAATTTTAAGTCATGTTATATTTTTTACTGTGAAAATGATTTTCCATATTTTTCCAAAAGTGCACTATAAACTACCTACATTCTGAAATCATGCCTTGCCCGATTTACATCAGGCTATCGACTACGAATCCAGTGGTCATCGGTTCAAATTGCGTACGCACGCAAATTTTAGTTAACAATGAATTCATAAAAAAAGTAAAACCAGCATTCAGAAATGAAGCGTTGTTTGAATTTGGTGACCAGATCTGAATAGCCAGATACTGCCCCAAATTCCTCTTCTCCATCTCATTCCCCTTTCCTCTACCTTCAGCTTCACAACATACCCCAATTGGGGATGCCATAGTCCCAGACGGTTTGGAGTAGTCGGGACTCTTGTGAGATATTGAAGAATATTTAAATTAATCCAAAATTTTCAGATATTTAAATTCTTCCTCAAGCAGATGATACATTTCATTAACATGATATTTATTTGTTATTATTTATTATATTATATACGCCCTGTATAGGCTTTTACATATTTAGTTAATTACAATAGTCACGCAGGTGGAAAACACATCACAGTAGGTACATAGATAGAATAGATAGCCTTCATGAAATACAACAACTAAATATTTCATTTGTCTCACGAACAAACACAGGAATAACATGTAAGTACCATTCCAAATAATTAGATAAAGAGGCGAATATTCAAAACATACCTCATATTCACTGATACTTATACTCTAGAGACATGTCTTAATAATTGTTGAGATACCCATTGGCTTGTACATACATAGGATATACAAAAAAAAGTTTAAAATTTAGGTACGTAATATATTTGGCGTCATTTCCGTGTAGAGGAAGTAAAATTACCATTATTAAGAGGCATGGGAGTATCGCTAGGTGGTGTAAATTTCCGACGTTTATTTTTTATTTTTTCAAATCGGTATAGAACACTTTTCTAGCTATTATCGTACGGTGAGTAAATGAAATAATATATTGCTGTGCGACAAATGGGAGCACTGGGAATAAAATTCGGTAACAGACGACGACCCGGCCGATAAGGCCAGATAATCTGTCACCTCTGTTCCTCTGTTGTGTTTGACATCCACTCCTAGCTGTTTATTTTGTTAGTCGAGCACAATCATTACAGTGATAAAGTATTTCTACGGCCAAAATACACATTTCACTACTCCAAAACCCATGTTCATTTTTTTTTTTTCAGTTTCAGTGCCGATAAACCTGTGTTCATTGAAATATTATTTTTAGAGTTTCATACAATTTTAAAATACAATCACCATGATTTGTTACATATTTTTATTTATTTTTTACTAGCTGATGTGTACTCGGCCTTGATCGGGATTTTTTTTTTGTTGGAATAAAGTTATGAAGTTGTGAATTCTTGCTTGTCGTTTGTGTGCCATAATTTTATTTCATTCCAAACATTTATTTTTTAAAACATGTCTAAATAATAAAGTCCTTAAGTAGGTACCTACTTGTGTTTTCCATTTTTAAAATATTTTACCCAAACAAACCTTTTTTTAATATCTAATCTGTGGCTAACCGGAGTGGTGTATTTATTTTCTAACCTTAATAAAACATTGCGGGTTCAATTTTTTTCATACTAATTTTAAAACGTTTTAGCAACTGTTTTACATATTCGATGTCATTCAAACTACTCTCTAAACCTTCCCGGCACTAATAAGAACAAACTGTGCTATTTTCAATAGCGCCATCATTATAAAAGTTTGTTAGTTTGTTTTTATTTCTTCATATTTAAACATGCCTACCTACTAGAATGTTAAGGTTGGGTTGTTTAAATCGGTCGTTAAACGCAGATACTCGGTGCATTTCAGCTTTTGAAATATTTTTTATCAAATTAACGGTCATGTTTTCACGCATGAAAGCTAATCACAAATGGATCAAAAGCTGAAACGGGCCGAGAATCGGGGTTTAACGCGGCCCTTTCAAACATTTTATTTCAGTAAAATTAATAAGAGATGTTTTATTTTGATTTTATTTATATGATTACCATATACGCCCATGCATGGATTTTTAGAATAGAATATAAGGATCCATGGAAATTATAAGTATATAGAGATTTTAAACCTTATTTTTAAAACGTTTAACAGTTACATAAAATTGAAAACTAAAACAATAATATTACACAAATCATTGAAGCTCCATTATCCACGCTACAATATTTAATTGTAGGATGCATCAAAGTGCTGGTATAGATGACGCTTTATTTTATAAATAGAGTCAGCAAATATATCAAAAATACCTCCAAACTTGTTGGTCAGATCATGCATCCTATTGGTTAGTGAACGTGACTGATGGTTGGTTGTGTACGCATTGCCGAAAAATGTTACATTTTGTGTTGTGTTCCTCGTCGGTTCATGGAATTTAACACTGGCAACTCTATGCATGTTAATTCTATATAATACTACTAGGTCTGAAATAATTCTCAAAATTAGATATAAACAATTCAAAATGGCGCTGGTCGTTGAATTGTTAGTTCTCGAATGCGATGGAGTTTGAAACACTGCAAGCTAAGTTTCTCTTCGGAACTTTTAATGAATCATTAACATGATTGTATCAGACTGCAGAGTTCTATTACCCAAAATATTATAATTGAAGTAATTGAGGAATTTATGTTTATATTTCTAACACATTTCTACATGACTCACATTTGATAAGGTACTTTGATTGTCTTTGTTTAAATGAAATCATCTGTGTCTATGGCTTCAAAAAATGAATTTCACGCACAAGTGATTAATTTTCGGCTCCTTATTTGTATTTGTCGCTGAATACGTTCCTTCGTTTGTCTTTATTATCCCGTGCATTCATGTAGACATAAGAATAATTGCTAATAATAACAGGTGCAGAAACTGTACACTAGCCCAATAAATATGGAAGCAACTGGTCAAATCAGCCAGTTGTCCGACGATTTTGGTGAAGTAACGACCATGCTCCCCAACCCTACTGAGCAACCGTTGAGCTGAAATTTTGACTCCACACTGTTCAAATGCACAAATACGCTCTCCCCGATGAAACTCTCGATAAAAATTACGATCAATTTAGGATATCGATTTTTGTAGATTAAGTTCCGCTAGTTATAAAAAGTGTCAACCGGCTGAAAAAATGTCATTATTGGTTTGCGATTCTTCTCAAATATTAAAAAAAACATGTTTTTTGGTATGTTTTAATTTAAAAAAAAACATGTTTTTTGTATGTTTTAATTTAAAAAAAAACATGTTTTTTGTATGTTGTAATTTAAAAAAAAAACATGTTTTTTGTATGTTTTAATTTTAAAAAAAAACATGTTTTTTGTATGTTTTAATTTAAAAAAAAACATGTTTTTTGTATGTTTTACTTAAAACCGAAGACAACCTAACTAATTTTACTTATTATGCTACGTTTTGTCTTGTTTTTCACGGAGGAGAAACGTCAAATGTCATATGTACGAAACAAGTAATGTACTATTGTATGTAGTCTATTCGTAAATTTTTCAAAATTATTTATTCCTAAGTTGTGTAACATTTTCTGTGTTGTTTTTGTATTGGACTATAATGAGTATATTAATTACTATATAAATGAATGTTTTTTTTTGTACTGGTATCTTTAAATTACCTTTTTGCTTCCTATAATAAATAATGTAAATTGATATATTGATGTAACAAAATACATTATTTTATATCTATAACGGCGCTATATAAATCACCCAATTATTATTATTATTATTATCATTTAAAAAATACAATAGGTCGACCGATTGATTTCAAGATATCTGAATCTATTCACGTAGGCCAATTACTTAAGTCTACAGTGGCGTTTTTATCTGGCGAGTGGAGAAGGTCAGAGTAATTCAGCGATTGAGGGACTAAGATGAAATTAAGCAGTTTCTTGCCCAGAGGGTAAAGAGGGGGTCCTTAGGGGAGATCTAACCGATGTAACACGAAGATTACAAATCTGAATTAGTTTACTATTTCCAACATTTAGTTTACGTGTTACATAAAATAAATTAAATGATTTAATAACCATCGAGTTGGATAAAATGTATTATTGTACCGGACGCTCACGACACCGACATCGACCATAAATCGCCAGATTTCTCTTCGGGGACCCTGGTTAAGGATTTGCAAATGAAATAGTAACGGCCGTTTTTCCCAAATTTTCGAATGATCAATCTGAGAAGTGTTTTGTTTAGCATTCGTTCTGTTATTTATAATACTCCGTCCACTTAAATAGACAATGAAATGACATCAAAGTAAAAACTTTCAATGTAAAATTAACAGAGATTAGTTAATATTGTATTGATTGTTTTAAAAACTAATACATGAACCAACATTTTATACTTCACAAGCGTATGCATTAAAAATATGTTGAAAATAAAGTGTTAGCTTGACTTTTGCAAATGCCGCGAAAGTACATTACTTGTTTCGTACATATGACATTTGACGTTTCTCCTCAGTGAAAAACAAGACAAAACGTAGCTTATAATAAGTAAAATTAGTTAGGTTGTCTTAGGTTTTAATTAAAACATACAAAAAACATGTTTTTTTAAATTAAAACATACAAAAAACATGTTTTTTTTTAATATTTGAAAACGGAAATAAATTCAATATTTGGATGGCGTAAAATAGATCGCAAACCAATAATGACATTTTTTCAGCCGGTTGACACTTTTTATAACTAGCAGAACTTAATCTACAAAAATCGATATCCTAAATTGATCGTAATTTTTATCGAGAGTTTCATCGGGGAGAGCGTATTTGTGCATTTGAAAAGTGTTGAGTCAAAATTTCAGCTCAACGGTTGCTCAGTAGGGTTGGGGAGCATGGTCGTTACTTCACCAAAATCGTCGGACAACTGGCTGATTTGACCAGTTGGGCTAGTGTACAGTTTCTGCACCTGTTATTATTAGCAATTATTCTTATGTCTACATGAATGCACGGGATAATAAATACAAACAAAGGAACGTATTCAGCGACAAATACAAATAAGGAGCCGAAAATTAATCACTAGTGCGTGAAATTCATTTTTTGAAGCCATAGACACAGATGATTTCATTTAAACAAAGACAATCAAAGTACCTTATCAAATGTGAGTCATGTAGAAATGTGTTAGAAATATAAACATAAATTCCTCAATTACTTCAATTATAATATTTTGGGTAATAGAACTCTGCAGTCTGATACAATCATGTTAATGATTCATTAAAAGTTCCGAAGAGAAACTTAGCTTGCAGTGTTTCAAACTCCATCGCATTCGAGAACTAACAATTCAACGACCAGCGCCATTTTGAATTGTTTATATCTAATTTTGAGAATTATTTCAGACCTAGTAGTATTATATAGAATTAACATGCATAGAGTTGCCAGTGTTAAATTCCATGAACCGACGAGGAACACAACACAAAATGTAACATTTTTCGGCAATGCGTACACAACCAACCATCAGTCACGTTCACTAACCAATAGGATGCATGATCTGACCAACAAGTTTGGAGGTATTTTTGATATATTTGCTGACTCTATTTATAAAATAAAGCGTCATCTATACCAGCACTTTGATGCATCCTACAATTAAATATTGTAGCGTGGATAATGGAGCTTCAATGATTTGTGTAATATTATTGTTTTAGTTTTCAATTTTATGTAACTGTTAAACGTTTTAAAAATAAGGTTTAAAATCTCTATATACTTATAATTTCCATGGATCCTTATATTCTATTCTAAAAATCCATGCATGGGCGTATATGGTAATCATATAAATAAAATCAAAATAAAACATCTCTTATTAATTTTACTGAAATAAAATGTTTGAAAGGGCCGCGTTAAACCCCGATTCTCGGCCCGTTTCAGCTTTTGATCCATTTGTGATTAGCTTACATGCGTGAAAACATGACCGTTTTGCTTTTAATTTGATAAAAAATAGTTCAATAGCTGAAATGCACCGAGTATCTGCGTTTAACGACCGATTGAAACAACCCAACCTTAACATTCTAGTAGGTAGGCATGTTTAAATATAAAGAAATAAAAACAAACTAACAAACTTTAATAATGATGGCGCAATTAAATAGTTGTGCTTCAACTAATTTCAAAGGAAATGCTTAATATAATGAAGCAATTGCGAACGCAAAATTCCAACGGAGTTTCCAAGTTAAACTAAACTAGAGATGGGTGTAGTTCTATTTATGTGTTAAAAGTTCCTGTTTAATATTCCAGATAACAGCAAAAATAATTGCAGGAAACTTTTCAACTTCTAGGTCCTAGGCAAAAGTCATAACATTCACAATACCTTTTTATTAAAGCAAGGTAATTCCGAATAAAATAAAATAAAATAATAATAATAATAATAAATAAATCTGAATAAATTTTTGAAAATATTTACAGATAATTGAAATTTTTACCCTCATGTGGTACGCGCTCCATCTCGTTTAAGCAGCACCGCAGAGACGAGACAGAGTGCGTGCCACGTGATTCATTGCGTTGTGTAGCAGTTTGTTTAGTGACGACGTGTGATGGAAAAATATATTTTGTTTTTAATAAGGAACTCCGGTACAATACATTTTTTTTATCAAGCTCTAAATCTATGGCCGGCCGGTTTTGACCAGTTTTGAGGTTAGCATGTCAAACGTCAAAACAAGGATGAGTTTTACCGTACATAAATGTATATTTTATTCATGGTAAAAGTAATAAAATTATTTACCTTTTTAGAAACTTTAACTCAAATAATAATAATAGTATTGAGCATTAACATAATCAAAATATGCTTATTGATAATTGGTTTACTAATGAATACTCTAATTTATTTCATGAATAATACTTGTTTATATTGAGCAATAATTATATAGCTTTAAGTCGCCCAAATTAAGTTAAAATTTCGACAAAACAAAAAAAAGGGTATTTAAAATACAAAACGTAATCGAAAAATTAAAATGTTCGTACTAATTACTCCAAAGACAGAATGCTCACGTGACGTCAGATGTTCCAAATGCAATGGTACCAACATAACACGGTGTTTAAATGACGATTTATGAAAGTTATATATTCAGAATCGGCGTCTGTTGATCTATATCTATATTTGAAGCCATTATATTTTTCACTGGCGTTCCTTATTTTATAAAAATATCACAGGAGACCAAAATAACAATTACATTTTTTTACCTCAAATAAGTTCGGGAATGGCTGGTTAGAGTCTGCTGGGTACATGCTGATACGACCTTTATAAATGTCCCATTAAAGGTAAAAGGCGCCGTGTATGTGTCATACAAATGGTATGGCACTTAATGAGTTTTATCTCTAAGTCCGGAAATGCAAATACCCGAAAATCTCTATGGAATATATGCTTTTTTATATCAAAATTTTAGCACAGAGGGTCCCCCCCCCCTGTGAAGAAAATCGTTTCCATCCTACTGATTGGCCAATTGAATTACTCATCATAACAGACCCAAGTCGTGGAAAAACGTTCAACGCTTACTCACAGGACCCCACCGTTATATACAGACACATGTAATATTAAACTAACCACGCGTATACAATTATGTAGACCAGAGATTCACAACCTGGTCGATATATCGCCCCCAAGTATTTTTAATAATTTTTCCTCGTGAATTCAAATTTGTCGTAGGTAAATCGTAGAACGAATCATGCAATAAATTAAACTGTTTAATTATTCTGTTGATTTATAGATGTATTTTTTTGGATAGTGGGATAAGTTTATCGGGACCTGTTATCGGGTGAACAATAATATACTACATATTATATATATATTTATTAAGTAAATGAAACACGTTGTTATAAACCACGAATATATTTTATTTTCAAGAATCGGTTTCGCTTAACTCAAGTTTCATCAGGGTAAATATAATAACTAAATTCTAATACAGAGTTATCGGTTATATATTTCTACCTATATATAACCGATAACTCTGTATTAGAATTTAGTTATTATATTTACCCTGATGAAGCTTGGGTTAAGCGAAAGCGGTTGGTGAAAATAAAATATATTCGTGGTTTATAACAACGTGTTTCATTTACTTAATACAATGTCAAACCACAAAGTGATTGCTTCTTATGAAAATATAATATATTTATTTATTATATTGTATACGCCCTATATGGGCATTTACGTATTTTGTTTTAAAATTCAAATTACAACAGTGAAACTGGTGCAAAACACATCAACACAGTCTTCACGAAATACAACAACTAAATATTAATGTCTTACAAACAAATTCAGCAATAACATCATGTAAGTACAACCATATAATTTGTAACAAAGGCGGATATACAAAATACACAGCACATTCACTAATACTTGTACTCTAGACTATATTTACAATTATTAATAATTAATAATTGTTGTGGATCTATGCAATAATAGTCTTTCTGTATTTGCATTCCGTTCAGTTGAACATATCTAGTATGTGTGAAAAAAGTTTTACCTTCTGCGTGAAGTCTAGGTACAAGTGAATTTTTGAATGACCCAGTGCTGAAATTATTGTTACAGTTGAATAAAATTTTTGATCGAGTAGTTCTAGTTGGAATGTTAAATTTAATTAAATTGACTGAATATATGTAAAAAAATGCATATAAATATTTATCAAGAGGTAAAAAACTATCATAATGTAGAACAGGGGTGATGAAAATATCGCGTCGGGGGTATACGAGTATAGTCGAACACGGAAATGAACGTTATTATTCTCTCAATTACAGTGTATGTATTTATATTTCATCGCATTGTCGCGTAAGAAGAAACGGGGAAGGGGGGTGGCTGATGAAAAATATAGTCCAAAAGTGGGCGGTGAGAATACGGTTGGGAACCTCTGAATAATTTGGTTTAGACGTGTAGATGCTTGTATTTCTTTCAGTCTAATGCCCCCAATAGTGTGGCAAAATAATCACAGGCCTACCACTGAGAGCTCCGTTGGGCAACTAAATTCTTACCAGTCATTATCATTTATCACGATCAATATATTGTCTACTGATTCACGCCATTCATTGTGTGTGTGTGTGAGAGAGTTCCTTTGCCATATCTACGTAAACAACGGTTGGTAGCTTTGCAATGCTTGGAAAGTGCACCGAAAAGCAGTTGTTTCCTGTCATGCTTTCGATAAAAAAGAATAAAATTTATTACCTTCTCTTTCATAGGAAGGAACATTATATTTACTACTTATGAACGCGTTATCCGAAAATATCAAGATTAAATTAATTCACATCTTAGCTGTCTTTCTCTTATCTACATCCTAGATTTAATTGTTTTTACCGGAAAAAAGGCAACAATAATGTATTAGTGATTTGTATTTGAATTATTCGAAAAGACCTACGTTTATTATTTAAAAAAAAAAAATTCCCATATCCCATATAAATTGAATAACAAGTTTGAAAGGTGGTGTATACAATCAATGCATCTGTGTAAGTACAGTGTTGGTGTCAACCCTGGCTGTGGAATTAATAACAATGAGAAAGAGACATGTCTCTTTAAAATCGTTCAAAGGCAACCTTGGAACGTTGTCTGAAATGGCTTTAGTAGTATTTGGTGACCAGATCTGAATAGGCAGGCACTTCGCACCATCCTCTTCCCCCGTCTTCGTCCCCTACCCATACCCTTCAGCCTAACAACATACCCCAGTTGGGGATGCCACAGTCTCATTGGATCCAGATACAGGGAGGAGCTGGAACTCTTGTGAGGTATTCAAATAATAAAATAAAAACATTCTTAAAGAATCGCTTTCCGCTTAAATTCTTTGCGTGATATTTAATGGCTTCTCCAGTTAACTCATAATATCCCTTTGAAAAGTTTGATATTGTGAACATGGCTTTGGTTGGCTTCCAGATTTTCAGATTTCCAGATTTTCGCATAAAGGGGATTTGTTTGAAGAATGATGCATTGTTTATTTATTGTTCTCTTTATTCATAATCCACAGCCTTTTCAAAACTTAACTAATAAACTGGCTAGAGGCGAGAGAGAGTTCACGCACCTCGCTTTTCCTTCCATTGTCGTTTCGTTATGTTTATTCGAGTTTTTCTACAAAAACAACATTCAACATTTTTTCAGAACAATTAAGGAAATACTATGCTAAAAGGCACAACAAAATTAATGATTTATATTACTTGCTTATTTAACATAAAATATAACACTTGTACGAGTACGTTGGTTATGTGTATTCTAATATGAACGTAATATCTGCACTCAATTTAAGTCATAATATATAATTAAGAATTGCAAATTACGACTTTAAAAAATTGCACTTTACGTATTTCGCAACTTCCTTCTTAAATTTGTAAACATTTTCCTCTTCTTTTATATTGTTGGGTATTTGTTGGAAGATCTTCAAGGCTCTATATAGTAATGAGTTTTGCCGTTTTCTTTCAAAAGGGAAGTCTTATTTCATCTCCTCTTCTTGTAGAGTGGTCATGTCTGTGTTGATGTTTATTCATTTTTTTCAAGGATTCAGAATTTTGTTGGACGTTAAACATTTTAAAGAGAGAAACTATTACATGTAAGTATATAATTTGCTTAAGGGCGAGAGAGTTATTACTCATTAATTCAAAATAATGATAGTATTATTACGCAATACAATAAACATAATGTTTTTAAATAGAAAAATATTTATTAAATATTTTATAAATTTGCATATCAAAATATAACCAAAAATATTACTTTTTCTGACCGTCCCATTGTAAGTTTTACAAAATATTTAAAATACGAATATGATTTTTAAATTGCAGAAAAGAATTTTTAATCTTTCATCTTTGCGTTTTTGTAAATAAACATAACCAAAGATTTTGTAATCCGCATTACAAAAAAAAAAACCTTAAAGTTACGTAATGTTCGTGAAAAAATTCAACTACACACTGTTATTTTTTTTAATTCATCAAATCGACAAGTTAGAGAAAAACTTTCACAGCATTTTTTAAGGATATTCAACATTGTAAATGTTTTCGTAAAACATGCGTAGAACGGTCAGAAATTTTGAAATCTTTATTGTGAGTTTCAACCTGTATCAACTTTTGTTTATAATAGCTTTCTTTTGTATGTTTTATGATGTGTGAGAGTTTGTTTGAATTCACCGTAATTTACCGTAAATTTTCGTAATTCCCAGTAATTCACCCAAATTCACCGTATTTCACCGTAATTCACAGTAAATCACCGTAATTCACCGTACTCCACCGTAATTCACCATAATTTACCGTAATTGATCGTCAATCAGCATAATTCACAGTAATTCACCGGAATTCACCGTATTTCACGTTACAATGACTTTCACAAAATTCTGCTGATTTACGGTGAATTGCGGTGATTTACTGTGAATTTCTTTGAATTACGGTGACTTAAGGTGAATTACTGTGAATTATGAAAATTTACGGTGATTTACGTGGAATAACAATGAATTGCGGTAAATTACGGTGAGTTTTGGAGATTTACTGTGAATTACTGAGAATTACGGTGAATTACGCTGAATTACTGTGAATTATGGTAATTTACGGTGACTTACGGTCAATTACGGTGTATTATGGTGAATTATGGTGATTTTCTGTGAATTATGAAAATTAACGGTGAATTACGTAGAATTAACTTTAGAAATTGAAAATTTTCCGTATATACGGTCAATTACGATGACATACACATAATTATGTTGATAAACGGTGAAATGCAGTGATTTACTGTGAATTTATTTGAATTACGGCGAATTACGGTGAATTACGGTAAATTACTGTGAATTATGGTAAATTACGGTGATTTACGGTCAATTATGGTGCATTATGGTAGAGTACGGTGAATTACTGTGATTTACTGAGAAATCTTTGAATTACCGTGAATTACGGTGAATTACGGTGGATTACGTGAAATTACGGTGAATTATGGAGATTTACTGTGAATTACTGAGAATTACGTTGAACAACGGTGAATTACTGTGAATTATGGTAAATTACGGTGATTTACGGTCAATTATGGTGCATTATGGTAGAGTACGGTGAATTACTGTGATTTACTGAGAAATTCTTTGAATTACGGTGAATTACGGTGAATTACGGTGAGTTATGGAGATTTACCGTAAATTACTGCGAATTACAGTGAATTACTGTGAATTATGAAAATTTACGGTGAATTACGTTGAATTAACTTTAAAAATTGAAAATTTTGCGTATATACGGTCAATTACGATGACATAGACATAATTCTGCTGATTAACGGAGAAATGCAGTGATTAACTGTGAATTTCTTTGAATTACGGCTAATTACGGTGAATTACGGTGAATTACGGTGGATTACGTGAAATTACGGTGAATTATGGAGATTTACTGAGAATTACTGAGAATTACGGAGAACAACGGTGAATTATGGTAAATTACGGTGATTTACGGTCAATTATGGTGCATTATGGTAGAGTACGGTGAATTACAGGGATTTAATGTGAATTACGGTAAATTTCGGTGAATTACGCTCAATTTCGGTGGCTTACTGTGAATTACGTTGACATTAAAAAATTTGGCAGATTTACGGTGACTTACAGTGATTTACTGTGAATTTCTATGAATTATGGTCAATTACGTGAATTATGTTGAATTACCGTGAAATACTGTGAATTATGGAAATTTATGTTGCATTACGCTCAACTAAGGTGAAGATACGGTGAATTACGGTGAATTACGGTGAATTACGGTGAAATACCTCGAATTACTGTGAATTATGGAGATTTACTGTGAATAACTGAGAATTACGGTAAATTACCGTAAATAACTGTGAATTATGATGATTTACGGTCAATTACCGTGATTTATGGTGAATTACGGTAGAGTACGGTGAATTACAGGGATTTAATGTGAATTACGATAAATTACGGTGAATTACGCTCAATTTCGGTGATTTACTGTGAATTACGTTGACATTAACAAAATTTTGCAGATTAACGGTGAATTACGGTGATTTACTGTGAATTTTTTTGAATTACGGTAAATTCCGGTGAATTACGGAGAATTACGGTGAATTCCTGTAAATTATGGTGATTGACGCAGATTTACGGTCAATTACGGTGAATTATGGTGAATTATGGTGAATTACGGTGGAGTACTGTGAATTTCGGTGATTTTCATGGAATAATAAAAATTTACGGTTTTTTTTCGGCGCATTACGTTGAATTATGGTGAATTACTGTGAATTATTGTGATTGACGGTGATATACTGTGAATTACGTGAATTACGGTGAATTACGGTGAATTACGGTGAATTACTGTGAATTATGGTAATTTACGGTGACTTACGGTCAAGTACGGTGAATTATGGTGAATTACTGTGAATTATGGTGATTGACGGTGATTACCGGTCAATTACGTTGACATATCCAAAATTCTGTTGATTTAAGGTGAATTACGGTCATTTCCTTTGAATTTCTTTGAATTACGGTGAATTTCGGTGAACCACTATGAATTACGGTGAATTACGGTCAATGATGGTGAATTACGGTGAATTATCTTGAATTACATTAAATTACGGTCAATTACGGTGAAGTTAAGTGAAATACAGTGATATACTGTGAATTACGTGAATTACGGTGGATTACGGTGAATTTACTATGAATTAGGGTAAATTACTGTGAATTACGGTGATTTACGAGGAATTACATTGAATTACGATAAATTACGGTGAATTATGGAGATTTACTGTGAATTACTGAGAATTACGGTGAATTACGGTAAATTACTGTGAATTATGGTAATTTACGATGACTTACTGGGAATTATGAAAATTTACGGTGATTTACGGTGAATTACGTTGAATTACCATTGAAATTGAAAATTCTTCCTATTTAGCATCAATTACGATGACATACACAAAATTCTGCTGATTTACGATGAAATGCGATGATTTCCTGGGAATTTTTTTGAATTACAGTAAATTACTGAGATGTACGGTGAATTACAGTGATTTACGGGGAATTACAATGAATTACGGAAAATTACGGTGAGTTGTTGAGATTTACTGTGAATTACGGTAAATTTCGATTTAGTACGGTGAATTACGGTGATTTGCGGTGAATTACGTTGAATTATTGTGAATTACTGTGAATTCTGCTGATTTACGGTGAATTACGGTGATTTCCTTTGAGTTTCTTTGAACTACGGTGAATTACGGTGAACTACGTTGAATTACGGTGAATTTCGATGAATCACGATGAATTACGGTGAATTACGGTCAATTATGGTGAATTACGGTAAATTACTGTCAATTATTGTAATTTACGGTGATATACGGTTAATTACTTTCAATTATGGTGAATTATGGTGGAGTACAGTGAATTACGGTGATTTCCTTTGAGTTTCTTTGAACTACGGTGAATTACGGTGAACTACGTTGAATCACGATGAATTACGGTGAATTACGGTCAATTATGGTGAATTACGGTAAATTACTGTCAATTACGGTGAAGTAAAGTGAAATACGGTAATATACTGTGAATTACGTGAATTACGGTAAATTTCTGTGAATTACGGTGATTTACGGGGAATTACAATGAATTACGGTAAATTACGGTGAGTTATGGAGATTTACTGTGAATTACTGAGAATTATGGTGAATTACGGTGATTTACTGTGAATTATTGTAATTTACGGTGATTTACGGTTAATTACGTTGAATTATGGTGAATTATGGTGGAGTACAGTGAATTACGGTGATTTACTGTGAATTTCTTTGAATTACGGTGAATTATGTTGAGATAACATAAAAAATTGAATATTCGGCGTATATACGGTCAATTACGATGACATACACAAATTTTTGCAAATAAAGGGTGAGTTACGGTGTTTTACTGTTTTTTTTTTTAATTACGGTGAATTACGGAAAATTACGGTTAATTACGGTGATTTACGGGGAATTACAATGAATTACGGTAAATTACGTTGAGTTATGCAGATTTACTGTGAATTACTGAGAATTACGGTGAATTACGGTGAATTACGGTGAATTACTGTGAATTATGGTGAATTATATCGAATTATGGTGGAGTATGGTGAATTATGGTAAGAATCCGGGAATATTGTAACTCGGTTCGCCGGCGGAATGCGTTTCTCTTAACACTATAATGCCTGGAAAATAATTTAATGCTTTAAAAGATATTATTAATTCATCCAAGTCCTTTTCGATACTTCTTATATTAATATGAAATAAGGTAAATCCTTTATCAGAGCAAATTAGGTTTAAATCTCATATGGAGTGGCATAATTTTTCTTCTATATAATTTTTTTATCTAATGCATTACATATAAAATCAGTAATTTTTAAGTTAGTGTGAGGAAATATAAATTACCATATTTATTCATAGTCGATGCGCTCTCGAGCAATTTGAAGCATTTTTTGCCGGTAAACACATTTTATACTATCAACCCAATGTTCGGTGGGATAGTTCATATTAAATCTTTTATTTTGCACACAGGAATTGTTGCAAATTGGGTTTATTTCTCTGTTTTCGCATTTCGAGAGTATGGGTTCCTTAGTACAATGGGGGCAGCCACCCATTTGGTTACTGCGTCCTGTCGAGACACCTGTGGTAGCATTGCGTGAGTGGGTTACAATCTTCGACGTACGAGTACACTCGTTGGAATTTTATGTTTTTTTTTGTCTAATTTTATTCTTCTTAATTTTCCAGTTGTTTCAATAATGTAGTTGGAGGTGTCGTTTTCTTTACCTTCATTATGTTTGTTTTTTAACTATTTGGTAAGTTTAATATTATTTTTGTCTTCTTGATTTAATCCTTCATTTTGTTGTATAATTCCATCTATAATATCCTCTTCAGTCGATTGGCATTGAAGCCTTTTTCATTTTCAAATATTCAATGCACAATTCGTACCGACAGAATGCACGCTTCTGGAAACATGGTATGTCATAAATAGGGAAAGAGGAATGTGGCTATGCGAAAGACTCGGGAATTATTGTGTAGGGAAATGGGTAGGAACTTATCTGAATGTGTAGATGGTGACGTTTGGTCAGTGGAAAAGGCTCCTGGATTCATCCTGCGGCATCGTGAGTTACGAAGAGTACTCCATAAGTCTAGATTTATCTCGAGGCGTACAGTTTACACTTCGCTGTTTCAGAGGGTTTCCCTCCCCTAGGGAATGTCTATGTTTCAGAAATATTCATTCTATGGATCTGCTGTATTGTTCACTATAATATAGTTCTACCGTCTATTATTTCATCGACAGATTCTAACTAACCATCACGCCGTTTCCCCGAAGTTGTGGGTAGAAAGGACGGACCTTCAAATAACTCCATTTTGGCATAAACTTCTTGCTTCATTCACATTCATACATCGTTTCATACATTCCCTTCTATTATTCCGAACTAACGGATTTTAGGGCTAAACGAAACCTAATACGCGCTCATAATATAGTAATAATGTAAATGTTTTAGAAAACAACACTTTTAGTAGGTAATAATACTTAAAAATATTGAAACGAATTACTTGTTGGCGGGTGCACATACGGAATGTGAAATGTACTAAATTGTTACTGTAGATTTAAAGTCCTTCAAGATAATAACAATTTATTACATTTCATATTCCGTATGTACACCCGCCAACTAACAATTCATCTCAATATTTAAAAGCATTAAGTGCTTAAAGGGCTTTTTTCTAAAATATTTTAATAAGCGCCATTGTTGAACCTTAGGGGGATCCACTTCGTAAAATTCTAATGAAATCACGCACTCATGCAGGTAGCGAAAAGGTTAAAATTCCCGCTTAATACCGGCCGCATGTCTCGATTTACGCAAAAAAAACATCACCAAAACGCGTATTTTATTTTATTTTGCAAAGGTCAAGCATAATTATTAAAAAAAAAATCGTATTCTATAAAACTTAATTTGCCACAATGAACAATATGAAAATATCCTAAAAGGGGTTTGTAAGTAGGAGATTTTGCACTTTAAACATTTCTTTTAGATCTTGTACATTATTTTTTTCTACACTTATAAAAACACTCGTAAAAAATGCCAGGTTAAACGAAAGGCCAAGGTGTGTTCCACTTGCAGTATTTAATTAAATCATCAACGATATTTCTGAGTCGTCAATTTTTTTAAACCAAAAACGCATGATTTTGAATTTCTTCGCGTTAGTAGTTTTGACTCGTTTGAACAAGAAATAGTTCAACATATAGGTCCGCTATCGACCAAAAATACCTTTACCATCGACGCACTGACGATCCTTGCTGAGTAATGCAGCAATGTATATATTAATTCAAATGAAAAATATGACATTTTAAGATACACATTAAGTATATTAAAAAAAAAAATGACAGGAAAAAAGTAAAACAATTAGAAGCAAGGAAGAAGTTAGTATTTAATGGAGATATTTTAAGAGGAACGGCTGTGCTGCTTGTTTCATACAAAACTTAATTTTGAAAAAAAAATTATAATATAAAAAAAAAAATACAATAAACCCGCAAAATATTTTCTAATTTGTGTCCAAAATTATGAAAATTATTTCTTTTTCTTGGCCTATAACTTCATAAATAAAAAATAAAATAAAATACCTCTCATGATTTTTAATCAAAAGGTATAGCAAATATCTAGTGCGGGTTAGAAGTATTTTTATATTGATAAATTGATTTATTTAATTGCCTATATTTCATAATTTAACACATAAAAAATAAAATACTTCTAATCTGTACTAGATATAAAAATATATCATTCAGTTTGGATGGACATTTACGCCTCAAATCCAAAATTAAGTTATGCATGAAACAGGCAGCGCAGCCATTCCCCTTAATGATAAATTTAACAATGGACATTAAATTCACAGAATATTTTTTAACAATTTCTTTATTGCCCAGTTAGTTGGAATGAATTCATGATTTAATTAACACAATAACAAATTAAATAAGTCCGAAGCAGAAATTAATTTTACTAAGATATGTTTGTATTTTGTAATTCATGTGGTAAAATTGTAGACAATATCATTATAATTATTACCTAAATTCTGTGATTTTTTTTATTTATTTTATGGATTCTTTCGTAATACTCTAACTAGGGCTTTGCAATACCCCTCATGATCTAGCTGACTAGTACTGCGGCTCTTTGGCCTTATTACTATTACCATCTGATGGTTGTATTTACTTGACTGAGTTTATTTTACATTACGTGTATTTTTAGGGAAAAGATCTTAACTGGATAAAAAACCCTTCTGTATACGGCTAACGGGAGTATACAATAATTGCGATACCGTGTTGGAGTTGTCACAATAATAAGGTAAATAATGCTTCTATGTTGATTTACGTGATACATGGAAATAAATCAAATATAATAAATAATTCAGGGCTGTCGGCAGGTTGAGTCATTAATTATTCTAGGTTCTAATCATTTTAATAAATTAAGGTTACAGGGAAGATAATCATTATTGACAAATTCCGTTGTTACTAACTAACTTTTGTTTTACATTTTTTTTATATGAATACCGCACAAGAGTCCCAAACTTCTCCCAACCGTCTGAAGCCAGTGAGACTATAGTATTCCCAATTGGTGAATGTTGTGAGCCTGAAGGTATTGGGGAAGTGAAGTAGAAGGGGGGGGGGGGGGGAGGTGGGGAAAAGGGGAAATACCTGGCTATTCAGATCTGGTCACCAAACACGGCTGAAAGCCATTTCAAGCAACGTTTCAATTCTGAATGGTGGTCTTTCACCAGGGCGATACTGAGAGTATCTTCCACTCTGGAACGTGCGCAAATATACTATATATTATTTTGAAATGAATTAATTGTGAAACAACACAAATTAATTAAATATAAATTACTTGCGCACGCCGGGATTTGAACCCGCGACCTTCGGATTCGTAGTCGAGAGCCTTACCCCTCGACCATGGAGGCCGTCGAACAAACCAATTATCACGCAGAAGGCAGAGAGGACGGACCGCCAAACAATTCGATCTTGGCATACACTTCTTGCTTCATTCACATTCATACAACGCCTCATACATTCTCTTCTGTTATTCCGACTTCTGACATGGCCCGACTCAAGTATTTGATTCACTTGATCGTGCCATGTCTTCCTCGGGCATCCCCGGCTTCTTCTTCCATTCACATGCGCGTCATACATTCATCTTACACTCCTTTCTTCGTTCATTCGCTCTACATGCCCGAACCATCTAAGTGTTCCTTTCTTAATCTTACTTATTACGCTTACATCAGCCTAGCATTCTTGTTGTTACTATACCCTTCGTAAAGTTAATAAATCTTAAGAATTTAGTAATATGTATAAAAACGAATGTTTGTCTGTGTGTCCTCGATTTTCTCGAAAATTACTTGTCCGGTTTCGTTGAAAATATCACAGATTGTTCTTGTTAGTACCGGAAGGTTCAGAGAGTAGTTTTTATGAAATTCAATATGTAAAACTGTCACTATAACGTTTTAAAATTAGTATGAAAAACATTGCACCCGCCATTTTGTATTGAGGTTAGCCCATAGATATAGAACTCTGGTTAGCCATAGATTACATATTCAAGAGAAGAAGGTTTTTTTGGGTAGAATATTTTCAAAATGGAAAACACAAGCAGGTAAAGAGAGTATTAGCTCAATTGGTTATAGTGCAGGTCTCGGATAGACTATAAGGTCCCGGGTTCGAGTCCCAAATGCGACCGTTACCTATTTGTTTTCTTTTTTTTCTGTGTCATATTTCATTTGAGTTCTTAATATTAACTTCAAGGTTTAAATAATGTATTACAGTGAGGTTTACGAGCTTCAATAAGCTATACCAATAAAAAATGAATACTTTATTTTTATTCTGATATTATTTTCATTAATATTGCCATTAATAACTAATTTATAGATATGTGCATAATACTGATTGCAAAATTTTAAATGTTATGTCAACCCCTTAGAATAACAAGGTTCCATCTGACACAGCAATGCCATGCGATAATGTGCTCTATAGGGGGTAATTTTAGGGTTCATTACCGCATAGCATTGCCATGTCAGATGGAACCCTGTTATTCCAAGGGATCGATATCTTGCTACAATTGAATTATGGCACGGCATCTATAATTTGTTGATGATATTATTTATCTAGGTAGTAAGGAAAAAAACTCAATAAAACACCGACACTAAAGTAACTGAACGTCTTTTGGGATGATCGAAACACAACACGCCCGCGGGCCGGAGGTTGCCCACATACGCTATAAAGTAGGGATATTTGAAAATTTTTGATCAATTTCACCAGAACTAAAAAAAAAATAATTTTACTTCAGGGAACACAGCCACGCCCACAACATACGTCTTTGGGTTTATCTCTCAGTGGTTACCAAGTTACTTCATACACATAAGAAATACCTTTAGCAGTAGGCATAGGCGAAATTGAATGAATGAATTAAATGAATAAACTCGTGATACGCTCGACCTGTATCTTAATTTAACACGGGCTTAATTCTTCATTTCTTATCTAAGGTATTGTAACCCTACGCTTTTTTAACGTGCGGCACCATAATTACCACGTGATTACTATGGGCGTCATCGCAGAGTCGCCGGAGGTATTGTGCAGGACACCATCTAAAGTATAGAATTTCGCGCCACACTCTAGCTAGTCAGTGAATTCGAGCAGCGCGTATTCGCTCATATTCCCCAATTCAAGGAAAAAAATGTATTCCGTATTCAGTTGTGACGTTGAAGTCACTGTGTCTCTGGTCCGTCAATATCGAGTCTGCCCGTATTAGGTTTGCAGGACGCAAGTTTGTCAAGTACTGCGAGACACCAGTCAGAAGTTCCTAATCCATTTATCAATGCACGCGGCGATTCCGTTCGCGATAATTCCAGCGCGGCCAAGCCGTCAGTTTCACTAGTCGAGTGAAAATTTCAGAAGTAATCAGTACTCGGTAGGATGTATTTTTATTTGGCTTATCTTTAAAAACAAAACCATTATGTACTATTGTGGTGTTTATACATATTTCGTATTATTTATTGACTTGTTCAGTTTATTATTATTATTCTTATTTTTAGTTTATTATTTAGTTTATTATTCAGATTATTATATTAGTGTTTATTTTATTTTTAAATACATTTTTTATTTGCAACAAAATTTGTAATGCAAAAAAAACGTTTTCATACATATTGACATGATGGGGTCATTGGGGTTCAGTAGAAAACAGGTAACTTAGTTGAGTGTCAAGTTTTTTTATTCGTTCACAATATAAAACACATTCTTTACTAGTAGGTATTGTGGGTTTCACTTATTACACGAAAACTATTTTTATGGGTAATCTGCACACGGTCCAGTGGGGAGATTACCAGTCGTCTCGATGTTGGTGTTGAAAGTCTCAGAGAGCAGGTGGTACTTCCGGTAGGGGGAGGTTTTGGTGCCGGGCGGACACGCGGTTCGGGTTCCGCTTGACGACCGGTTTCAGACGGTTCAAGAGGATGATCAGCAGGATGCCAGAAGCGCTCGACTGCTGTCTGGTGGTGATTCCTGCGGCTGTGGGTATGCGCTTTGATGGAACCACAGCGTCGGAAGGCAGGAGGAAAAAGGCACCCGACTGCACTCGAACGGTGGGCGTTTGGGTTCGGCAGTTCCTGCCGAGTCAGTGGTATTTCCCGCAGCTTTTCGGGCTGGGGAGGCAGTCGACCCGCTTGATTTGTAGAAGACGGAAGTCTCGACTACCACGACTGTCTCGACGGTCTCTCCTGACTCGTCTGTGTCCACTGAACTTGCTTCGGCCAAAGTCTGCAGTTTTTATAATGTCCGAACATGGCGTCGGGTTTCTTCGGACTTTCGGTTCTGTAACTGGATATCTTGTGATTGGTTCGTTGTTGCTAACCAAGTTAATCCTCTTAACTGCCTTCTTCTGGCGACTGCGAAATTCCCGGGATTTAAAGCTGGGCGTTTGTAAATTACCCGCAGGTAGACAGACCTCGGGTACCGTATTCGGGATTAGCATAGCTCGGTGTTTCCCGTACTTATGACCTGTATCATGTATTGTTTTATTCGATTATTTTAATGTATTAAATGAATAAATTCATAAGACTGGGTGAATCAGGCTGAATCGGTTCACTACTGCGAATTAACCTGGCCATGTCTACTTAGCAGTAACCAAAGTTAATAACAGTTCAGAGATTTGTAAGCAGTAGTTAAGATTATACCGCACACACTTTGTTTACTTTACATTACATAGGCCGTACCATTTCCCTCGTGTACTTATTAATACCTACCGCACGCTTACAGCGAATTACACGCACATCAATCTCGCGGGTCCGGGCAGAAGCGAGTCGCGCGGCGCGGGCATTGTCGCTGACTTTTATTGAAGAAAATTTCTTAGAAGGCACTAACACCGGCGCGGCGCGCATACTCTACAGCCGTAGCGCCGCGCCGACACCTTCGTGCGGAACACGTTTCCCGGAGACGCGCCCCGGCCCAGCACGCAGCGATCCGCGATGTCTGATTCACCCCGTCCGCGCACCCCCCTCTCTGCTTGTTACAGTCCTCTATTTAAATTCAAATTTTTAACGTTTTTATTTATGACTGCCAGCTTTACGCATTATGTTTTTGAGGTTATAAGAGGCGAGGTACGATAATAATCACTATTATATACTGCCTTTAGATGTCGACTGCTTCAGGGAAGACGGTAGTAACTCAGAAATTAAGGTGTCCAATATAGTGTCTATATAGCAAATCGCAGCCAAGCAGTACTTGTTGGCGGCTATAAATCGAATGGGGTAACGGTACCGTCGGGAGTATCCCAAGGATCCTTATTGGGACTATTACTCTTTAACATTTATATTAATGACATTGGAAAATGTTTTTATTACTCCAGAACTTTATTATACGCAGATGATAAGAAAATATTTGCTCCTATCACGTGCACCAATGACATGTATCCTCATACAAGAATTCTAAATGTTTATTGTGTCCAACACAACCTTCAAATAAACGTAAAAAATGTGGCGCCATCAGCTTCACTCGAAATAGAAAACCGATTTCTTACTAACTATGCCCTTAATGTCACAATCCTGATGAAAATGACGGAGGCCAAGGATTTGGGAGTGGTGTTACACCAGAAGTTACTTTTTGACCGCCATATCGAATCAATGGATGCAAAAGCTTACAAGATACTTGGCTTTATATTCAGAACCTGTAAACATTTTAAAAAGGTAAACACAATGAAAATGCTGTACTTCGCGTATGTACGCAGTTCTTTGGAGTATGCTTCTCATGTATGGAATCCCAGGTACATCTAACATATAGAAAGCATTGAGAAATTACAAAACCGTTTTCTACGATACCTCGATTTTCGGGGCTTGGTCCCCACTTGAGTCATGAGGAGTCAGCCGCGTTTTTCGGGATTTCGTCCGTAGAAATTCCGCAGACCTACTGTTTTTACAAAAAATAGCCACCTCTTTGATAGATTGCCCTGAATTACTTGAACGAATTCAATTGAGAGTGCCTAACTAACAAACCAGACAAAACCTTAGACTAAACCTACCTCAATGCAACACTAACTCAAAATAAAACACCTTTATTTACCGCGCTTCACACATTTTTGACACTTCATAAAGTGTTTCGACGTATTTAACTCAGCCTCTTATAATTTCAAACCTAAAATCAATAAATAACATTCACACAATACATATTACTCTGCACAGACTAGAACCTTTCCCCTCCCCTCCCTCCCATCATCCTAACCTCATAGGCTAACTTTGTAACTTTTATTTTTTAATTGAATAATTTAAATACTTAGGTGAAAACCTATTATTAGTTCATTTTTCGAATATATTTACCATATATAATAATTATTGTAAACTAGATGTTCTATGTTTATCGTTTGTCTATACTTTACTTTTTTTTTAGTATTCTGTATGTCCTAATGAGAAAAGCCTCACTTTCGAAACATGTTGATATCTTTGTATATTAATAAAGTGGTGAATACAAAGTAATTTTTTTTTTTAATTCTTTTAATTAAATTAAAATTTAATAACGGTACATTAGTGCATTTTACAATGATATGATTGCAATGAACGAAGTGCAATTAAAACATGAGTTTTTCTTTCTAAACAATTTAGAGTAATCGTTTATTTTAGGAAATCGAAATGGTATTTTTTTTTTAAATTCTTTTAATTAAATTAAAATTTAATAACGGTACATTAGTGCATTTTACAATGATATGATTGCAATGAACGAAGTGCAATTAAAAGTTTTTCTTTCTAAACAATTTAGAGTAATCGTTTATTTTAGGAAATCGAAATGGTTACGGTTATTTTGAAAAATAAACTGAAACACCCAACTTTAATCTTCACCGCTTCGAGAAAATAAAATTTGACTTTTTTATTTTATTTTTGCCAATCCCGTCGTCTCCGTCGAATCGGAAAACTTGCAGATGGCTGGAAATCCAATAAGCTCTCTATAAGTCCCCGAGTTAATGAATAGCGACACAAAATAAACCATTTATTGTGGATGTTGCGGAATATTCTTAGATATAAGGTAGAAAATCTGTTTTGTAATATTTCAAGGAACAAAAGTCCCCTGAAAGGTGAGATTTTCAATTAAATTTTTTTTTTAATTAAAATTGAACACTTTTTTTTTTAAATGTACAATACTCCACTTCTATTTTAAGCAACCCTTGTGTAGAGAAGCGTAGTGTACATATTGCGATTACACAGGCGCTTATTATTATAATATTAATACAGATTTTCTGTCAGGAGTGTGTGGGTAAACGTAGTCAATTTCGGTACGTAATATAATTCCCATAATGAAATTCAGAGATTTGAAAAATATGTTTGATTTTTAAAAAATGAAGAAAACGAGATATTAAGAGGAACGGCTGCGCTGCCTGTTTTACACAAAATTTAATTTTTGTTTTGAGGCCAAAATAAAAATTAAATTTTGTATGAAACAGGAATTAAAAAATATCATTCCGTTTGATATTTATTTATTTCCAGTAACAGTCCATGCAACAGTCGTTCCTATGGCATTCGACGTCCGAGCCACCTCATCCGAGGATTATCTATGAATAGAGCAGCGGTTCGATGGTAAGCACATTCTGAATAGTCGTGTGTCCCCATCGACACCATTTTATGACCACAGCTTGGATTTATGATCCTATAGAATGATGAAATGATGATTCTATGGAACGTTCATTATCAATAATGCATATACAAGTATATATATCAATAAAATTAATTTAATCTAAAAACATAAAAATCAATTTAAGTTTGTTTGTCCTCGATGTTCTCAAAAATCACTGGACCGGTTTCGCAGAAAATAGCTCAGTTTGATTTTATCAGTGCCGGGAAGGTTTAGAAAGTAGTTTGAATGAAATCCAATATGTAAAACTGTGGCTATAACGTTTTAAAATTAGTATGAAAACATTGAACCCGCCATGTTTTATTTAGGTCAGCCCATAGATATAACAATCTGGTTAGCCACAGATTGCATATTCAAAAGAAGAAGGTTGTTTTGGGTAGAATCTTTTCAAAATGAAAACACGAGTAGGTACCTACTTAAGAACTTTATGATTTAGATATATTTTGAAAAAATAAACGTTTGGAATGAAATAAAATATTCAAATGAGTGTTTCTTTATTTAGAGATAGTTACTTTCGCTGTCAAATCAACTATTGTACCCGAGCAAGGCCGGGCACACATCAAATAATTTAATAATAAAAAAATACAAACACTCTTTACAAGATGCCTATTTATTGTACACGGGAAAGAATGGAAGATGATACTGACAGTTCTCAGAAATCGAAGTATGATACCGATAAAAATGACGGTCCGGATAGACCACGAGGTCCTGGGTTCGATTCCCAGTTGCTGCAGTTATGTATTTCTTTTCTGTGTATTTTCGGTTTCATGTTTCATTTTGAGCGTTGTTAATATTATCGTAAATGAATAAAAAAAATGTTATAATAATTTTATTCCTACAAATCTAATCATCTTGGAAGTATAGGTCTAAAAAAAATTCTTTTTCTTTTACACCCTACCTTATTTATTGATTATGTCCACTTTTATAATAATGTATCCGAAATTCCTCTTCAATAAAGCAGCTGATTGCAAGAAACATTCTATCATAATATAATAAAATCATAGAATCATCACCTTCCAACACATCTCACAAACAAAACACAAGAGCTAAATCTCACAATCATTTTCAAGTACCCAATATTAAATCCACTTTTGCCAAGAAACACAAATCCTACCTCACACCTCTCATATTCAACATCTTTCTAATAGAAACCTCTCGACATATAACACATAACAACCTAAAATGGCCATATAAATACATGGCTAATGAACAGTCAAAGGAATTGCATCAAAAAATACTTACAAACTCTCCTTAATCTGATATTGTTATTATTATTACTGTTATATATGTTTTTTATTCTTTATTTAAACGTTTTTATTATGTATGCACTTTTGAATAATCATTTTTATGATTTTTAATTTTTATTTTGTAGCTTCGTCGCATTTACACCGTTTAAACTTTGTATTTAAATTTTATTTTATAGGTTTAACATTTTTCCTTATATATTTTTAAGCATTTTTAATCATTTATACATCTATATATTTATTTTTATTGTTACCCGTCTCAGAACAGACATCGTCTAGTGAGACTCGTAAAGTACATGTAAATGTTAAAATTTTATGCCAATAAACGCCCGGGTTGCCGGCGATGAAATGAATTTGCACCAAAACAATAAAACACAATACAAATCAACACAAACTCTACATAATACACGAACCAAGAATAACGAATTTCTTAAAACCCCCTTTGCTAGACCTACTATTGGACATAGACACTTTAAATACATAGCATGTAAATTATTCAATAACTACCATCTACAACTAATCAAATAGAAACACAAATTAAAACATGAAATAAAACTTTAGATTTTTAAAATATGTTGTCCAATTATTGCTAACTTCTGTAAAATACGTTCTTAGAGACGCGCCTACTTAATTTTCAACTTTACTTTTGTCTCTAAAATTAATAAAACTACCAATATACAACATATGTATAGAGTATACACCTATATAATATCTTAAAACTTCTACCATATCCTTGTTAATATATTTTGTTTATTTAATTATATGACTTTTGAACTTCCTACGTCTGTCTCGACACAGAAATTTTTCCCAGTGACGCAGACAACGAACTTGCCTTTGTAATTATGTTTTATCAGGATTAATAAAAAATATTTTTTTAATACATGTTTCAAATATTTAATTTTAACACTACCTAATCTGTCTATAACACTGAACCGAAATATTTTATTGTATATCCTAGCCCTCTATATCCAACCTCGGCCGCTGGACCCACAGCACCAAACACCTCCGTCCAAATTCCATCTTATACCCTCCGTTACCTTTGTGAGCGGACTTAAATATAAGATTGCTATCAGCAAGTGTCGCTAGCACATAAAACACAGTTCACAATTCTTGGAAATAAAAATAAATAAATGCTCTACAGTAGCAATAGGCAGCCCGCTCACTGGATAGAGAAGATTATCTCCACATTTATGCACCTCTAACCACAGTTAACACGGGAAGAGGGAGAAATATTTCCTAGCATTGTACACAATTTTTTTACAATACGATATACGTATATCCTGTCAGAGGAACAGGTTAGATCTAGTGAGGTAGGATTACTTACCATATATTAATAAAACAAGTTACTTACTTAGAAAATGGTACTAATATTGTTAGAAAAATGTTAACTCTCAATAAATGACGATTTTTCCGCACTGAAACTGAGACAGGATATTAGGATAATTAAAATGATCGCTATGGGCGGTTGACTCTAAGTTAATTGATGTGGAAAATGTTTCCACGAATCACTCTTGTTACGCGGATGACAGTAAAGTCCCTGGAAGCTTTTTGTTTGACAAATCCCCCGAGGCACACGAACTCCAACGGCTCGGGGGGCTTTGAAGCAGAGAATGGATGGTTACCCCGAGAAGGTTTTCTCTTGGGGTAAGAATAACCTCGTCGACTTTAATTTTGCTTAATTGGACAATGGTCCGTTAATATAAAGATAAATAAACAAGAAAGAATTTCTATAATTGTATGAATCAGTTTCACCAGAAGTAATGATAGATTGAGCTTGCTTCGGCCACACGGACATGCCCACGACACACCCTCTATCCGTTTGTCTCTTCGGTGGTTTGAATCGATTATTTCGGAATGGGTGTCTGCATACTATGTATAGTTTGACATTTAATTGTAGATATTTATTATTTTGGGACTACAAAATGTCATTACTGTGGCAACATCAAACTTACCCACTTCACTTTGAAATGTTTTTTCACATTCAATTTTTTTCAAATGTTCGCGTTTGTTTGTTTTAAAGAAACAGCACAAAACATAAACAATTACGATCCCTAAAATTGATTTTTTTATTTTTATTTATCTAACACCTAATACGTGGTTATTTCGATGTACGAAATTTCAGAAATACAAAAATGTCGCCTTCCATGCATTTAATTATATTCCTTGCAAAACGTTAAAAAATAATAAAAGTATAAACATAAAATCGATTATTATCACTAATTTCTGAACACCATTTGGTTGAATTAAAATATCTAGGCACTTGGACCATTGTGCTTAAAAAAAAATTATTTTGATATTCCTATCAGCCATCTTTGAGTCGCCATTTAAAACCCGCGCTCTCATTTTTTGTCTACTATTAAATGTCAGACTCTATTGTTCGTATGTGTATGTATGCCTATAACATTTTTCATATATCGTGAGCATAAAACAAAAAGTGGCCAATTCAAAGTCCTTGATTTTGCAGATTGAGATTGAGGACTTTTGCATAGATGCAGGCTCATAGTTTCGCAAGTTGTTTTTTTAAATTTTTTTTAATTATTTTTTTTTAAAATATTTAATGTAAATTTAAATTAACTTTTGCAAGGCAGTTTGAAAACGGCCTTAAACGCCGCAACAGTTGTCACAATAATAAAACTAAAAATAATTGCAGAACTTAATAATAACATTAATTTAAAAAAAAATTAAAGTGGTTATACGATTTAAAAAAAAATAAAAATTAAAAAGTTGTTTTTTAATTAAAGGATATTTTGTTTCATATACGTAAAAAATATTACGACTCGCGAAGCTGTGAGTTTGTGTCTGCAAAGAACTTCAGTCTTTGTCTGCCAAGGGACAGGGTTCTTTACTTGGCCACTTTTCATTGTATGCTCACCATATGTATCAGATATGTAACAAAAAAATAATAAAAATAAAAAAAAACATCTAAAAAAAAAATCATCTTTCACACTGTGTACAAAAAAATAATAACTCTGTTAAACTTTATCAAAAATTAACAGTCCCAAAACGAGTTCAATTGTAACTCGTGAGAATGCAACATTGTTGTGTATCTGTAAATAAATAAAATAAAAAATGTACTGCACGAGTGTGTATACAAAATATATGCATATGTGGCCATATCTAGCGCGGGCCTTTGCGTATGAACCCGTTACGACACAAAGAAATACCGTGTAATTTTTGCTCAAATAAAACATGGAAATAAGTCGTACCGGTATTTGTTTACGTTCAATATATAAAGAATTCTGCGGAGACGTCTTCAGCATAAAGAGACGGTGATATAATCCGCTCCTGTAACAGCGCATGTGCACTAGGGTGGGACATCAGCGTATGGGGGAATTTTGTTGTTGTTGATGTTACGTTTACACAGGGGTCTCAAAAGTTGTGCATAATTAAATAGATCATGATTATTAGATTATTTTTAGGTTTCAATTGTACTTTTGGTCTTCGATCGATTCATGATTTTTTTACAGTAATTTCAATAAATAATATTCAAGAAATAATTTCCCTCAAGCCTACGTCATCTTTGGGGATGCTGTGTGGAGGGTCTTTTAGAGGATTGGAAGGAGTAAACCTGGGTATTGAAGAGACCCATTTTGTTGGAGGCTTAATGTGGGACATCTAGAGGGATTTTGCAAAATAATTATATATATGATATATGTATATCTATATTTTCTTACATAGTTTTTACATTTCGACAGTCTGATATCTCGGGTATAATAAATAATTGAATTCCACATACCTACCTCCACCAATCAGATTCGGAACGTTGCTTGAAATGGTTTAGCTGTATTTGGTTACAAGATCTGAATAGTTAGGTACTTTCCAACCTTTTTTCGGTCCCATCTCCTTCCCTTATAATATATGTTCTAATATAGGTGCTTAAAAAGACAAATAAAT
This sequence comes from Halesus radiatus, assembly GCA_022606495.2. Taxonomy (NCBI): domain Eukaryota; kingdom Metazoa; phylum Arthropoda; class Insecta; order Trichoptera; family Limnephilidae; genus Halesus; species Halesus radiatus. The sequence continues at coordinate 334,040 of JAHDVE020007474.1, read as the reverse complement.
AGTTTTTTTTCTATTTTTGTAAGCTTTCTAAGGAATATGTGGGACTGCAGTAACCTCCCCACATACTGGAATAAAAACTTATTATTATTATTATTTAATCATTGAAGATAATATTAAGAAATGTCTAATGAAATATGAAACAAATAAAAAACACAAAATAAAAAGGTAATTACAATGAGGTATTAAGCTACAATAAGTTATCCCAATAAAAATTGAATATTAAATTTAGGTTTGTGCATGTTGTGGAAGATATTACATAAATACCGTATGTTATAAATGTTGTTTTGTCCGTAGCCTATTATATTTTGGATAGTCAATCATATTATTTTGATTTCAAAAATGTTTGATCTCTGCTCGAGATAATAATGATTAGTATATTCGAATGCGCAACTTTTGAGATCGCTGCTGTATCAAACATATAAAAAAAAACTTGAGAGGCCACCCTAATACACGTAGCTTATGGTCGGACTATTGGAACGACGGGGTAACTTTGTATGGGGGCACACACAAATATATAAGTCAAACAACCATTCAGCTGATTCTGTTCAATAATTGAGTCATTGTATGCGGCCCTTATTTTCACTGAAGACGTTAATCCCTGAATTGATTAGTTCACGCATCTTCGCCTTTCCTCCTTAGCACTAGTCGATTCATTTCCGTCGGAGCGGAAATCACCCTTAGAACCTATATATATATATATATATATATAATAATAATAATAATACAGTAGCGACCATAGAAATGCGTTTCCACTTAAAATTAAAGTTTATTTATAATACAGGGTGGGCCATTAGGTTTGTAAGAGAGGAGCGCGATAAGCGGCATTCCGGAGCTCGGTTCTTGAAAATTTATTCGCCATGGATCGCTTTACGGGGAACAACGGGCGTTCTGTGTAAAACAGTTTGACAAAACGAACAATTCCTACGTGATTTTTCATCGTCTGTTTCGGGTTCATTGTCGTTTGCAAAGTGTTAAGTAGTACCCCAATGTTAATTTAATTAAAACGTGGATTAACAAGTTTAAGGCAACCGGTTCATCCCTAAATGAAAAAAAAAAATAAAAACGATCACAAGGAACAGGAGAAGCAATGAAAGTGTCACGCAAGTTAACCCGTCTGTACGAGAAGTTCCGGGCTTGTCGACCCTCAAGCGTTTGGCTGCTTTGGCGATACCCAAGTCAACTGCGTCTCGAATTTTGGAATTAAATTTACAATTGGTGTAGGAAATAAAACCGAATGATTTGATTTTAAGGAAAATATTCGTTGACACAATATTAGAAAGATCCCCAGTTTCTACAACGTATTGTTTTTGGACGAGACCCTTTTCACTTGAACGGGCATGTTAATAAACAAAAGTGTAGGTTTTTAAGCAAGAAAAACCCCAAAATAAAACACCAAACTGCTCTTCATTCTTCAAAAGTGATGGTTTGGGTAGCTATGTCAAATATTGGCAAAATCGGACAACAGTTTTGAAGAATCCCATGGGAAATCTGTCAATGTTAATTCTGCAGAATATGTAAAGATATTGAAAAAACATCTCGTACTAAAGTTAAAATAATGCCTTGGGTACAACACCAGGACACGATGCGGCAAGATAGGGCAACCTGCCATTCATCCAATGCGACTATACTGGTGAAGAACATCTGCATGGAAGATTCCAAACTCTTTACACGTTGAAGAAGATGATGTTGGCCACCTTCAGACGCCTGTATGTGTTAGAAGTTAAAGCGCGGGCGCCCGAGGGGGGGGAATGCCTGAAAAAGGCAAACGATTTCTTGCAAGGAGCTGGTGAAGGTGAAGAAAAGTCTTGATCGGTTTTTAGGCCGGGTGAAGATGCAGGCGAAGTAGGCAGAAGAGGTGTTGAATCCGTGAGAATACTCTAGTTTTTTAGAATTGCAACCGTCGCTTTACTCCGTGAAGCCGTACGGCGCGGACTGGACCGCTTGCACCGGTCGACATCACGATCTCGGCGTCGACAAGGGTCACGGTAGAGCCCTCATCTAATAGCGCGAACACTGACACTTCACTCCCTGCGGGCCCGCGAAGCACAACCGGCACAATTTTTAACAGTACGCTGCTGTCCGTATTTTGGCGCCATAAGTTCACTTCGCACACAACCGGCTCTGTTTGTCGCACGTCATGGAGCAACCGATGGTGGGGACGTCGGCACTCCCCCACCCCCCTCCACACTTTCACTTGGCACTCCCTCGAGTGGTGTCGACCGAGGCACTTTCGGCACAGGTTACTGGCACGCACGGTCTCCCAGCGGAGGGGGACAGATTTTCCGGCAAATACCGCACATCCCGAGTGGCATGGCACTTGTTACACTGCGCACAATTATCACTTTGCACTGCCGCCCTTTTACGGCTGAAAACCGGTAGGCAGATTCGGTCGCGGCACGCTTCCTGGGTCCGGTTGTAGCCGTGCTCGCCGGGGGGTGGCCGCCGCGTTCACTAACACTTGTTCGCGGCGCCCTCGATTCGGTCGCACCGGGTCGAGCATGCCGCTAATCGGGATCACCTTCGCGACACCCCGCAAGAACGTCGAGAGCTGCAATAGTGTGGCCGGGGTGGATTGGCCTAGCTGGCGCAATTCGAGCAGCCAAGACATCCTCAGCGTACAGGACATCTTGGTAGTGATGTCGGCTAGTAGGGCGGGGTTGGTGAGGTAGCCCTCCGTCCTCAAGTCCCGCAGGGAGGCCACCAAGTTCTGGATCGTCCCAGAGAAGCCGGCGATCTCCTCGAGTGAAGCTTCCGCTGACAGGTGCGGCAGCTTCTTCACCTTGTTCAGTATCAGGTTTGCGATGGATCCTTAGCCACCGTACCGCGTCTCGAGGGTGGCCAGGATCTCTGGGACCTGTTCCGGGTCCTGGTGGTACTGCGCTATCCAGGCAGGCCACTCGAGGAGGTCCCCGGAGAACGTGGGGAGGTCCTTGGCTGTCGACTGCCTGGCTATTAGGGCAGTATTCCGGACATCCTCCTCGACGGACGGGCGGGGGCTCTCCGGTACGCGTGTCGACCGGATCGCCTCGGCAATCATAGCGCCGATCCGTGCCAAGGTAGGATCCTCGCCCTGCTGGACCCACTCCCTGGTATGCCGGGCAGTCTCGTCGGCGGTAGGGTGCGGCGGGAACAGCGGCGAGTAGCTGGGATGCGGGTGCCCGAGGTTGACAGGCTGTGACCCCGCGTGCAGCTGGGAGGTCGACGGCTCTGCATAGGGCTGCACGTAGAGTGGGCGGGCTGGTGGCTCGGCATACGGCAGCGGCTCGGCGTCACGCCCGGCTGGCGCTGCGGGCAAGGGAGCATAGTGGGGCCATAGGTTGCAGCGGGGAAGGGGTACCCTCAGCCGGGGCTCGCACAGTACGCGCCTCTGCGTCGGTCATCTGTACTCGCACTGGCTCGGGGATTGGCTGCACAGCTGCGGGTCCGTCCTGCTTGGCGGGCTGCATGGCCGAGAATAGCGCGGCAAGCTGCTTGACATGCTGCTCCCTCATGGCGCGCATCTCCCGTAGTAGCTGCCTCACGGTGTCCTCCGTAGTGGAGGAGTTGTTCTCGGCATCGGAGGACAGCGCACTGGTGGGGGTGGGCGCAGCGGCAGGTGGGGCAGGCGGCGCGGCGACAGGCGGCGCGGCGGAAGGCCATGCAGCGGAAAGCAGCGCTGCGGCAAACGGCGCGGCAGCGGGCACAGCGGCGGGCGGCGCAGCGGCGGGCGGCGCAGCGGCGGGCGGCGCAGCGGCGGACTTGGGCTGAGACTCCGAGCTCGATGCCCCTCGACGGCTACGACGTGCAGGTATCTCGGCACGTCACAAGGCACGAAGGCGTGCAGACGTTGCTTGTAGTCGAGAGGCGTGCAGACGTCACTGGAGTCGAGAAGGCGTGCAGACGTCACAAGAGTCGAGATGGCGTGCAGACGTCACTGAAGGCGTGAAGGCGTGAAGGCGAGAAGACGTCACTTGTAGTCGAGAAGGCGTGCAGACGTCACTGGAGTCGAGAAGGCGTGCAGACGTCACTTGTAGTCGTGAAGTGGATTCTGGCTCAAGAAGGACCATGTACGGGACAAGATCTGTAAACTCTTGCCACACGTTTAGAAGAAGAAGATGATGCTGGCCACTTCAATTCAATTCAATTCAACTGTTTATTCTTTTTAAAAATTTTACAAAATTTACATTTTAAGGCATTTTTAAAGATGATATAGGATGTACAACATCCAAAATAATTACTTATAAAAAATAATAAAAATTAAAACAAAAAATAAGTTAGACATACATAATCTCAGTAAATTGTATACAAGGCATACTGGCATTATGCAAGTAGCAACAAAGCTTTACGTTTAAATTCAACTTCATTGATGCTAAATATGTCGATATCCGAAGTGATTCTATTTAACAGCAAGATTGCCTCCCCACCGGCATGACCATTGGCAAGTTGGTCATGCCGGTGAGATTGAAATAAAACAGTCTTTGCTGTCGGTGACGGAGATAACCATCGGGAACATAGAAATGAATGCTCTCCATGATAGCCGAATTTTCGAACCATCCGCGAATCAGTCTGAAGAAATGTGTCACAATGTGTACATCCCTTCTGACCCGCAGATGGTTCATTCCGAGCATACCTAGGAGAAAGTCGGTAGGATAGAGCCAAGGGTAGTAGCCATACTTCCTCAAATAAAGAAATCTTAAAAATTTCTTCTGAACTCTCTCCAACATGAGGGAATACTTCACCTGATGTGGGCTCCAAACCACCGACCCACTCTCAAGCCTACTCCTTACTAGCGAGTTATATAAAATTATGAGAACCCGAGTGTCTTTAAAATTCCTCGAAGTACGTAGGACGAAACCCAGCATTTTTAATGAAGTACTACAGGTGACTTCAATATGAGCATGAAATGTCAGCCTACTATCAAACAATTATTTATCTTCATTAGTGACATTGTTTTGAAACTTCTGGTGCCCAGTATTACACTGCAAAAACCAAGTATGACACGCCCTTGTGAAAGAAAGAATGAAACATTTAGAAATATTGAACTCAATCTGATTCCTCTTACTCCAATCAATAATTCTATCAATATCCGATTGAAGTCGAGTGCAGTCTTCTAAAGTTAATATTTCTAAGAACAGTTTTAGGTCATCAGCGAAAAGAAGAAACCTGGAATGCAGAATGCTCTCTGCGATATCATTAATAAAAATAGAAAAGAGGAGGGGGCCTAAATTAGAGCCCTGAGGAACTCCAGAGAGCACAGGAAATAATTTAGACAAAAATATTCCATGCGATACAAATTGTTTTCTTCCAGTAAAATAGCTGGAAAAGAATATTAGAAACCGTAAAGAAAAACCTATCATTGACAGTTTATTTAATAAGATGTCATGATTTACAGTATCAAAAGCCTTCGAAAAATCATTGTATGAGCAATCAACTTAGTAGCCTTTATCTAAGGATTTTGATACATAATCTGTGAGTACCAATAGGTTCGTGTCTGTTGATCGGCCCTTTCTAAACCCATGCTGTTCCGATATTATAAATGGCTCTACTTGCGACAGCATGTTTTGTGGAGTATTGACTCGAACAGCTTTGCCGGGGCAGAGAGAATAGCCACCGGTCTGAAATTTTCCACAGATGTCTTTGACCCGCTTTTGAAGATAGGACAATTTTTTGAGACTTTCCAGGAATCAGGAAATATACCAGTTTCTAAAGAGAGGTTGAATATGAAGCTTTAAAAAAATCAACACATCCTTTCAGAAAAAAGACTGGTAAAAAATAAGAACCAAGTGAATGTGTATGTTTCATTTTTGTAATGGAAGATTTTACATCTGATTCGTCTATATGACTTATATCAATGTTCTGGGCTCCCTTCACATTCATCTTGGCAGCAGTATTGGGATTTAGTAATGGAGGCTCATTACTATACACGGATTGAAAATGTGTCGCAAACGCATTGGCTACATCCGCTCCTCTAACTTCTCGATCACCATGCATCATGGTGTCCGTTATACCACCGTCCTTACGTAGTGATTTGACGTAGTCCCAAAATGACTTAGAATCATGCTTTATATCACTCTCTATAGAATTAACATATGTACCAAATGCTATATGAACATTTCGTCTCACAACTGTTCTGAGTTTACTGAACGTTTCATACTCACGTCGGTCACCAGTGGCTTTCCATTTTTTATGGTGAGCATGCTTCACCTCGATGCTCGCGATGGATCTCTAGAGAACCACTTCGGATATCTACGTCCACCTCTGTTGGGAGGTTTCCTAGGAAAGCAAGCGTCAAATATATTATATATACAAGAATAAAAATGGTGCAGCGCCTCACTAACGGTATCAAAGTTACAAAGCTCTTGCCATTCCAATTGACTCATCATATGGTAAAGTTTGTCAAAATCACCCCTACCAAAGATCCATCCACGCAAAGTGCCATCATCATGTTGGGGAACTTTGGTAGCCTTCGGAGGACTCTTGCAGGAATACTGGAACTCTAATGCGGGGTGATATTTGTCTTCATGTACGAGAGGAGAATCACTGTGTATAACATTTAATGTCATGTTACACAAAACAAGGTCTAATATCCTGGACTCGGAATTAAGAATATCGTTATTCTGGGAGAGCCCGAATACTTCGCATAAGAAGTTAAGGTCATTTTCGACATCTTTGCTACTGCGCGCGGAATATATGTTGAATTCATGTATTTTGTTAAAAAAAAGTTGAAATATTTCTAAATTTGATGCTGGTGGAAAATATACTACACATGTAAAAGTAACAAAAACATTGTAAGTTAATTCGACGCAGGTTAGGAAGGAATGGGGAAGGTGTATGCCTTGAGGGGGGGGAAATGCCTTGAAAAAGGCAAACGATTTCTTGCAAGGAGCTGGTGAAGGTGAAGAAAAGTCTTGATCGGTTTTCAGGCCGAGTGAAGATGCAGGCGAAGTAGGCAGAAGAGGTGTTGAATCCGTGAGAATACTCTACTTTTTTAGAATTGCAACCGTCGCTTAAGTACTCCGGTGCGATACCGTGCTGAGAGGAGCCGGCGTATCGGGCAGTTTGAACTCGTGAGTTTTTCGCGAGCTGCCGTAGATTCTGTCAATCTTGGATCGACTTAATCAAAAAATTAGGATGTGAACCTCGACCTCCTGCTTGAATTGAGCCTATTGCAATCTTCACCTATTTTTTATTAAAGAAGCCAAAATTATTACAAAAAATGTCGTGGCGGTCAAAGTAGGACAGTTGATATTTTGCCGCCGAATTACAAAAAAATGCTTTGTAAAAACATAAATTGAGTAAGGTTATTCGATTCCGCGGGTGCTAATGAACAGATCAGAAAAGATAGTTTATTTAGATCAGTCACCGCAGCCACAGGAATCGCTTACAAAGACAGACAATTTTGATAGAACAATAATTTTTGACAAGTTTTTTGTGGGTCGCAAGGGCCCAACCAATGGGGGCTCGCTCAGCTTTCGGGACCGTCGCCGGGAGCGACCGTAGAAGTGGCGGGGGTCGGAGAAATGTCCCGTTAGTGGCCAGTAGCGGCTCGGCACGAAAACGACATTCAGGGGCGTAGAAAAAGGAAGACGATAACGTCCACTGTTTATCGTTCTCTTTCTCCACACGCCCGGAACCCCGTTTATCGAGAGCCGTATGAAATGAAATATGAAATCGGGCATTTGCACAAATCATCATTTGTGCAGACATAGTTCGATAGAGATTTGTATCTAGTCTCGTCTCTATCAAGTTGTGGTCAGGTCGTCTGTGTGAACCCGACAGGTACTTCGTACGAGTTCGATATAGAGGATCGTATCTAGTCGTCGCTCCATCGAAGATGCACGAACCCAGTAGAGATTTTGTATCTAGTCGCATCCCTACTGAGTTATGTACCGGTTTGATGTTACGCAAACGTAGGGTATTACAAACTTGATATTCACGTCTGGTATACCCCGGAAAAACTGATTTCGAGAAGATCTGATAAACCCACGGTCTACCCGCAGCCTTGACTTGACATCCCTTGATTTTTTTTTTATTTGTGTCATATCCTAAGTCTGGTATACATAAAAAACAAACAACCACGATACGCCAACTTAAGACTAATATTCTTTAAAAGATTGCCGATGTTCCGCCCGCATGTGTCAAAAAGATTTTTAAAATCTTGGTGCCAAATTCAATGAATGTCAGCGCCGCGATGGTGGGTATTTAGATGATATTGTTTTTGAAAAATGAAATCCCCGTTTGTCTGCTTTTATAAAAATATGCATTATTTTTCATGTGACTTGTGGTTTCCTTTTGAGTTTATATAAGTATAAAAACTTGTAGCCCACGTTGACTTGTATTGATATTTTTTCACTTCATACCACGAATAATCATCATTTTAAAAAAGAATCTATAACAAATTTTGATCGTACAAAATTTCGCACAGGCTTATAAAAAGTAATGAATAATAGTTCTTTATTCCAGAAGGTATGCAGGGGTAGTGCAATGCAATACGTTCCATAAGTGATAATAATAATAATGTTGCGAGACTGAAGGTGGGATGGGAAGGTGATGGGGTAGGAAGGTGGGGAAGAACCTGGCTATCTGAACACGGCTAAAGCCATTTCTAACAACTTTTTTTTTTTTACAATAATTTAATGTAAATCAAATTTGATGGTGTTATTATCCACATTGTGACGACTTATTTATATGACATAAATAAAATCTTACAAATAAGTCGTCACAATGTGGATTAACAGCAGTTTGAAAATGGCCTTGAACGCCGAAACAGCTGTCACAATAATGAAAAAAAAACTAAAATACCTGCAGAACATAATAATAACATTATTAAATTTGATTTACAGCAAATTTAAAAAATAAATAAATGAAGTTCTACGAATTTAACACAAAAACAATTCATTTCTAACAACGTCTAGATTCTTAGCGGTAGTATTTCACAACTCTACAACGTGTTGTTATTAAAGTTAATATTGACTTTGTTGATATTGCATTATTTATTTTTTCTGTTCCTTTATATTCCTGTGTATTTTAATCTTTGGTGCAGTTTTTTTTCTTTTTTTCTTTTTTCAAGTCTAATTAACTTTTGTGCATGTTTTCTATTTTTTATTTGATTATGTGATTTAAAAAATGGTGTATTTGTATGTCAAAGCACTCTGGGTGTTTAAATAATAAAATAAAAAAATAAATAAAATAAAAACAGAAGTAACGGAAGTGAGTTGTGATATTTCTTACGCAATAGCCATCGTTCGGTTTTCCGGGTGCTATGATCAAAATACCGTTCTGTTTTACAAAAATACGAAAGGATCTCGCTACAAACTGATTCAATATTTTGATTCAGCCGGCCAAAATAAAAAGCATTCTTTAAAATTTCATATCAATTAAAATTGTCGCCATTTATTGAAAGGAATTGAAAAGAGGGAACAGATGGAATATTTTTCTCCTGCGACGTTTTTTTGGATTCAATATTATATTGTTATCGTTTTACAAAATACAAAAAAATTTCCGACCAAATTTTATTTGAAAACCCTCACATATTTTTATTTTAATATTTTTGATATGGTCTACGAATTAGCATTAAGTTATTTGAAATGCGATGTTTTTAGTGTACGTAGTAAAAACATTGGTTCATGAAAGGTTTATTTTTATTTTTAAGAAGGAAAAACATTCCCGGATTACAAGTAATCCTAAAAATTTTTGAAAATCTCCTACTACTACCATTAAAGCTTGTGTAATGATGGAGGACTTATCCAGCCTAGGAGTTGAACCTGCGACGAATGGATGGGAAACCCGAAGCATTCTCCAACTCAGTCACTGACCGGTATACACCTACTGGCTTCGGACAGTTGGGAGGTTTGTATGGTATTCACATCAAAAACAAAATTTAAAATCTGCATACATCAGTATTCGTATTGGCAACGTCGAGTCCCCTGGTGTATTCAAATACCTGTTCTAAAATAAACTAACTACATAAACACAAACACGGTACGTCTGTTTTGTCCATGCAGCCCTCAGGCTTCCTTGATGGAATAATTTGATCTCCTTCGGTCTACGGCGCTCATTACCCATTATGCGATTCCTGGGAGGTCTGATATCAGATATCCGTAATACGGTGAATAATTACGACCCGCCTTGTTTGTTTTCCTCCTTCCGCTCTCGGAATTAAACCCTGGAAAAGTCCTGCCCGCTGGGGTTAAAGTGAACGGTTGCGAGGAGGGGGGGGGAAGGGGGGTATACGCTACGAGATATAAATGTGAAAAGAGCTTGGAAGCAAAAAGCATAGAACATAGAAAATTGAAGGCTGAAGCAGCCCCGAGCACTGAATACTGTAGGTACTCCGCAGGAACCTGAATCCAGAGGCAGATTTAATGATGCAGTTGATAAGGGTAGAATTACAGTACGCGCTCTAACTTATTTGACACACGGTTATGCCGAAACAGGACTTGCGTGTCTTCTTAAAAATAGATCCATTAATCTACATCACAAAATTAACTTGTTACGTACGTACTTTCGAAAATGTTTATTTATTTTATCTTTTTGTATTATTGTTTCTATCCTTCATTATAAATCGTGGAAGAGGAACGGCTGCGCGGCCTGTTTCATACAAAACAATTTTTTGGATTTGAGGCCAAAATACCCACCCAAACTGGATGATTATTTTTTTTAATTAAAGGTTTAATAAATATCTAGTACAGATTAGAAGTATTTTTTTGTGTTAAATTATGAAATATAGGCGATTAAATAAATCAATATATCAAAATAAAAATACTTCTAACCCGCACTAGATATTTGCTTATACCTTTTGATTAAAAAAAAATCATTCGGTTTGGGTGAAATCCAAAATTCAGTTTTGTATGAAACAGGCCGCGCAGCCGTTCCCCTTAATCGCCAGAGCAGTTTGTCAGCAGGATAATTTAACAAATTTTATCACTAAGGATAGAATTTGAAGATAATATTAACGAATCTCAAATGAAAACATGAAAGAGAAAAGGCACAGTAAATAAAAAGGTAACGGTCGCATCTGGGACTCGAACCCAGGACCTCTTGGTCTCTCTGGGATCAGCGCTCTACCAATTAAACCAATGCACTCATATTGCTTTCCGTCACTTTTATCGATATTATATTTCTATCCAAGAACTAATATTTGTTTGGAGAACCTATGCGAGTTCCCATTTCAAATATTTTTTTTATCTATCAGACATAAAAAACAATTTATATTACATGCCCAACGAACCAACTAACCATCACGCCGTTTCTCCGCAGGGGTAATCATAGAGGACGGACCGCCAAACAACTCGATCTTGGCATACACTTCTTGCGTCATTCACATTCATACAATGTCTCATACATTTTCGTCTGTTATTCCAACTTCTGACATGGCCCGACTCAAGTATTTGATTAACTAGATCGTGCCATGTCTTCCTCGGACGCTTCCCGGCTTCCTCTTCCCTGCATTTCATGCCATTTTTTTGTAATAACTATGGAAAAAAAAACGAAATATGCCATTTAACAAATTACTCAAGTAAAAATTATTATATAGTCAAAGATTTTCGAAATTTTCAGCTTGCGAATTTTTTGCCCCAGAGATTGAAATAATGACATGAACAGAATTTTCATTTCTTAACGTTATACCCAGTACGAGAGAGACATAATATTTCACGTAGACGACAGCTGATGCTCCCTGACAGTTTGACAGTTTGATATTGCCTAGTTGGGCGAAGAAACGGCTGTCACCAAAAAATTATTGCGAGGTGAAAATGTTTATTTAATAATTAATTTTTCCCACCTCGGGGCGAGTAATGGCGTCAAACAAGACCATTTAAGAATAATATAAGAATAGGAAGTAATATTTGTACAGCGCCCTTGAGGTGATTTTTCCCAAAAAAGGCGCTATAAAAATCATCCGATTATTATTATTATTATTATTTATTATAAAGCGAGCATACTATTAGTGTTTTTTTTTATTTTTTTCCCTATCCATAAATATTTTTTTAATATAACAGGCACGAGATAAATATTATTAATTAAAATTTCAAAAAATTATAATAACTATTATTATTCATAAATGGATCAAAAATTATTTCGTATTGATTACTTTATTAATATACACATTTACATGTTTCGAAAGCGTTGCTTTCTTCATCAGGAATATAAAGAATTCTAAAAAATAATAATGTCAAGCATAGACAAATGATAAACACAGAACACAAATAATGCAAGAATAGACAAATTGTAAACATAAACAAAAATTGATTAAAGTAGGTAAGTAATTAATCAAAAATGTTAATAAAAAATTATCACAAAACATTGAATAACAAATTTATATTATAAATTATTTTCATTAATAATATTAATATGAAAATAAATTCAAATATTTAAAAAAAATATTTGTGAATGTTGAATATGTTTTTTAATTTCTAAAATTTCAAAATTTGTAAACTGGTTGTATTTGTACGTAATTTTTTTAAACCTTTATTTGTATCAAAAGAATGATTGGTTTCCAAAATATGATTGGAAAATTCAGAAAGCCTTTATTTGTACGATACAAGTAAAAAAAATGTATGTTCATTCATATTTAAGGGGTTTTTAGAATTCAATTTTTCTCAAGTCCTCCAAAATTAAACAACATTCTGTGCGTGTTTCTCCATCATTCACACGTTGGACAACATAACACATCGTTTTTATACCGGCCGTTTTATATATATTCCATAGAAATTTGTCCAATATATGGCCTAAGTGTGAATTTAAACATTCCGTTACGAGCGTATTACTCTAACAGACCGAATAGCCAATCGCAGCCAAGCGGAGGACCACGTGATCTCTTTCAGTCGAGTCTTTCGTACACCGCGTCACGAAAGTTAACAACTTCAATTTTGATTTTTCTATTTACGAAGTTATTTTACTGGTTTTCTGGGAGATTTCTCCATTCAAATTGGCTAAATATGCTCACTGTGGAAAATAATACAAATTTCCAAGAAAAAGTAACGTGTAATCAACATTTTATTGGTTTCTCAGCAAATTGTTCAGTTTTGCTTTGAACTTATTGTTCGTTAAAACTCCATTCAGGGTGGTTATAATAGCATTTTGTATTTCCATTAATTGTATTCCAAGCGTTTTCTATGTGGTGAAATACCGTTTAATTTCAGAATTAATATCGTTGCCGTTAACGAAACACCGCTAAAGCAATTTCAAGCAAACTTTTAGATCCTGAATGGTGGTCGATATTGATCTATAGTATCTACCACTCTGGAGTTGCGTGTTTCGTTCCAAAGTTAAGGATCGAAACGTTACTTAAAATGTCTTATTCTAGAGACTAAACTATATTTACAAACAAGACCTGGAAAGTCAAAGCATGTCCGAACTTCCCTTCCGCCATTTTATTTTCCTTTCTTTACCCCATTTCCTTGTTTTCCTCTAAAACTCAAAAAGTTACCCAAGTTGGGTCACTCGCTTCGCGCAATAGGAGCGGTGGAATAAAACCAATAATGTCCTTCCGAAGGGACCTTATAGATTCATGAACTTTAATTACTTTGTTGCAAAATTCGAAACATACCAACTAAACTCGATGCCTTTTAAAATTCATGAACATTAATAACTTTAATAAATGAATTAAAAATTACTCTGTGGTCACCACTTTATTAATATATACATATCGATATGTCTCGAAAGTTATAACCATTGTAACTTTTTTTACATAGGAAAGACTTGAAGAAATTTTAGTATTAGAGTTAAGGAACACCTTAGGACACCAATCATTCTTTTGATATACATAAAGATTTAAAATTTTTACTAACAAATACAACCGGTTTAAAATTAGACAAATTTGAAATTTTAGAAATTAGAAAACGTTAATATTCACAAATATATATTTTTAAATATTTGAATTTATTTTCATATTAATAATAATAATGAAAATAATTTCTAATATAGATTTGTTATTCAATGTTTTATAATATTTTTTTATTGACATTTTTGATTAATTACTTACCTACTTTAATCAATTTTTGTTTATGTTTATAATTTGTCTATTCTTACATTGTGTTCTATGTTTATCATTTGTCTATACTTGTCATTATTATTTTTTAGTATTCTGTATGTCCTAATGACGAAAGCTTCGCTCTCGAAACATGTTGATATGCACATATTAATAAAGTGGTGATTACAAAGAAATTTTTAATTAATTTATTAAAAAAATTTGGTGCAAATTCGACACATACTAACTATCTTTCCCCCTTTTGACTTTTTATCCTAATATATCTTTGTATTTTAAGTTAGTTTATATGAAAACAATAACTTTGTTTACATCACTTTTATTTGGTACATACTTTTGCCGACCGGGTTTCGCCACTACCGTAGCTTCCTCGGGGCAGTATACTACTAAACTATGAAATATGATACACATGTGTTATAGATTGATAAAAACAGGCGAGTGAAGGGCCAAGGGTGGGAGGGGAGCAGGTACCTGATCGGGAAGGCGTGTGCTTTGTTTTGTGGAAATATTTTCAGGATTGGGCTTTTATTTAAATTTATTTGATTATTAATGAGTCTACTATTAGTGTTTTTGGCTTTCCTTATTTCTAATGCTACTAAGTTATCTAGTCTAATACCTATTCCATTTTTATGCAGTAAACTAGTGCCTGTATTTTTATTGAATATGTGGTCTGTTTCTAGGAATTTGCCAACCACCTGTAGCGTATAAATGATACGACGGCTAATGTTCTCTCATCTCAAGATTCGTGGGTGAGAATGATGGTGAAGCACAGGGAAGTGGGATGTATTGATTGATACAGTAAATAAAACCCTTGTAAAAGGAAAGAACATAAATTTAATGATTCTATAACCAATGTCTATCATGGTTTAGTTAAAGAAAAGAGTAAAGAGAAGGGATTGATCCCAACACGAAAAGGTTCAAACAATAATTGATGGCTCTCATGGTCCGATTCCTCTCCTCAGCATCATGGAAGGCCTCTCCAGGTCCAGATGCTCACCGATCGTAGTAATCTCCAAAAAGAAGTCTAGGACGACTCTTCTGAAGCGCCATCCGCCATAGCCTCTTCCGTGGGGTCCCGACAATGGAATATGCAGATGCTACCTTATGTCCTTTTTGGTCCGCTCATCACTTCTTCCGAGATTTTCACCACAGCAGCAGGCACGCGCGGTTTGGCTTCATCGCCTCACAATCCGGCCATCGATCAATCAATAAAACAAAAACACACCCACTTCGGGCAAATTCAGTAGACGCCCTCCGACGTCAAACAAAATAGAAAATCAAATACATAATCTCTCCCAAAAAACACACGTCGATCACGACCGCTCTAGTCAGGTTATGTCGCCCGCCATGTTGAGTTGCTCCCTTCCGTCCGCCGTCTCCCATAGACATCCTCTCACCAATCTCTTCCGTAGACAATTATCCCAATCATAGACTCGGGGTCAGTATTTACGTTACAATTCCCCGCTTCCCCGTAAAAATTTTATGCCGCGAAGTGAAGTAAAATTTGACCTAACCTTCCTCTCTACTCTTTTCAATTACAGAAAAACTGAAAACAAAGAAAACAAGTAACAACCAATATAAAACAAAAGTCAAAATTGACAAACAAAATGGTATATCTTAGTATGACAATACACAAAAAATCAAGTTGTGATACATTGGTGGTTAAGCATAACCGAAAAGCAAGGAAACACTTCATACTTATAATCCTCAAGCAACTTATAAAATAAATAAAAAATAAACAAGTTACATGAACCAAACACTTCCTCACTTTATGAGAGTCAATTTCTCTAGGTTAACACTTGTGAGGTTTGGAGAATTCAAGCTCCCACTTCAAAATTTTCAAAAAATTATTTTTATTATTAATAATACCCTACTTAACTAATCCTCTCTTCCTCTTAACAAAAAAAATTACAATTACCATGCAGTTTCAACAGGGTTTTTTTTTTTTTTTTTTTTTTATATGTATCTAAAGAATTAGACACAGTAGACCAATATCCATTGGATAGTTTGCGTATTCACCTCCAAAAATTTTCCTCGTCGTATAGTTATAGAACTATTTGGTTGTCATTTAGCCATTGCTAAATAGTATAAAGATGAGGGTTTACATGTTACAATACCTATCTATTCGTGTGGTTTCAAACAAGTACATTTGTCAATATCTATATATAAACTTGCAAAGTACAATTTCTCTCGAAATTTTACATCTTCCTATCTTTTCAAATTGGTGCTCGATTTTTTTTTTAATCAAAAATCGACACTGGTTACACAAAAATATTTGATAAATTTACGCTGGTGTTAGCAGTGTAAAAATAGTATATATTTACTAAACCTATTGGACAAATCAACTTAAAAAATACTTATCAACATATTATAAACAGTGGTATTACTAGATCTAAACTATCTCCTAATCATCTTCTCCTGTTCAAGGAGGCAGAAGATGTTTACTCCAAATTGGTAAATATTTGTTTGTTGTGTGCATGCATTAGCAGTACTACACTTGATACTTAATACTAATATTATTACAAAAAAAATCATACTTTCTAAATGTCTATACTATATTCTTTAAGGAAAGAGATACCAACTTACTTTAGACATAATTATAAACTTAGAATATACATTAAACATTATAGTTACTAATTAACAATTAAAACTATTTTATTATCTGTGTGAAAGAAAGTAGCTCAAAATCTCCCAGACAGAATATATTAACTATCCTTTTCGAGTGTGTCGTAGTAATCTCCAAAAATTCTAATTTAACTTTTACTCCGGTGCACTCCAAAAGCATAATTTTACCTACGGCTAAACAAATTAAATACAAAGAATACCTACTATAAATATATACATATTGTCAGGTAACACACCATCAGACCGGTAACCGATTTAACTTTCATTTAGAGTATTCTCTTTTCTCTTTTCGAATTTGTAATTTGAAGTCAGGACAGTTAATAACCGGCGCTGTTGTCAGTGCCTCTTTTAATTGGTTAAACGAATTTTCCGCTGCCTTGGACCATACAAAATTGCTTACTCCTTTCCTTGATCCTGTAAGTTTAGTCAGAGGAGCTGCTATCGTGGAAAAATCTTTAATGAAACGACGATAATAACCGCATAATCCTATGAAAGCCTTTATTTGTTTTGAGTTCTTCGGGATCGGGTAATTTTTAATGCATTCTACTTTAATGGGATCTGTTCTCAGTCCTTCCGAATCTACAATATATCCCAAATACTTTAACTCCTTTTTACAAAATTCGCTCTTTTTTAAGTTTATTGTTAGTCCGGCTTCTTTTAAACGATAGAAAACCTTCTGCAAAAGCTTTAAGTGCGATTCAAAATTTTCCGAAATTAATATTAAATCATCTACATATCCAAATACGTTATCATCAAATTCTGGGCCAAACAGTTTATCAATTAAACGTTGCAATTCACTAGGTGCATTTTTTAGGCCGAAGGGCATACGCGTAAACTCATAAAGACCATACCCCGGAACAACAAATGCCGTTACAGGAGCTGAAGATTCATCTAGAGCAATTTGCCAGAACGCTTTCGAGAGATCTATAGAAGAGATGAAACGCGCACCCCGTAGCTTATCTACAATCCGAGATACATAAGGTAGTGGGTATGAATCTCGCCGAATGACGCCATTAATTTTACGACTGTCTAGGCAGAATCTCGCAGAACCGTCTTTCTTTGTTACCAACAGAACCGGGCTAGACCAAGCCGAACGTGATGGACGCACAACTCCCAAAGCTAACATATCTTTCAATTCAGCTTCTAATAGGCGTTGACGTGCTGGAGACAAAGGATAGTATCGTTGTTTTATCGGTTGACCCGTGGTCTCGATATGATGTTGTACTAGGTGCGTAAGTCCTAATCCGCATTTTTCAAAAGATATGTTTTCAAATTGTCTAATTATTTTTTGCAGCTTACGATTATCTCCGGAAGTAAGAAAATTGGCTGCAGTAACTTTTCGAATCTCACCCACCGTATTCTTCAAATTACTGCTGTCCACCCTTGGGAACAATTGCGGAGCTAATTGGAATTGTTTCCAAAAGTCGACCCCTAAAATAATCGTAGCTGATAGAGAAGGAATTATGAAGAAAATAATTTTTTCCGTTGTTTCCCTATAAGTTACTGGTACCTCTATTGTGCCAATAATATCCTGACGCTTACCATCAGCAGTTGTGACGAATGATTTACAACTAATTATTTTTAATCCTAAATTAACAAAATATTTGTAAGTGTTTCCACCAAAACAACTTACAGAAGCACCGCTGTCCAAAAGACATGAAAAAATTCTATTCGAAATAACAATATTAACATGAGGCCTTGTGTCATTTCTATTGTGTTCCAGAGGCATAGATGCGTCCATCGTTTGCGCTCCTGAACACCTTAGATTGCCAGAAACTTCAGCCGATTTCCCCCCATCTTCGTACGCAAGATGGTGAAAACCGTACTTTAGTTTTTTGAACTATTGTTACGAGAATTGTTGCCTAATTTTCTCTTCCTACAAAAATTCCACGTATGCCCCGGTATATTACAAAAATTGCATTTCAAATCGGCTCTATTCCCAGGAAAAGAAGAAGAAGGAGATTGATTATTAATTCTCTTATGAAAATAAGCGGTGTTAGTATTTCCCTTATGCGTGTTGTTTATTGCTGGCTTCGCAGTAAACATTTCTAGTTGTTCACAGACAGCAACTAATTTATCAAAGTCGGAAGTGTCACTTGAAGCAAGTACACTTGCATATTTGTTTAATAAACTATGCTTGGCTAGTTTTACTAATTGCATTTCGGATAAATTGTCAACAAGTTTAGAGTTAGCTATTTTTAAATTCGCGACAAAATCTGCTACCGACTCGTCCGATGATTGTCGCATATTGTACAAGTTACGCGACGCCTGCACTTGTGCATCTTCACGTTCGTAACGCGCTAGTAACAATTGCTGCAGATCTCTCCACGTCAGATTGTCTTTACATATAGAGCGAAACCATGTAGCTGCTTTTCCTTCCAGCAAATCACCAAATCCGAGGACAACATCCTCTATTTTTGTTCTCCTGCTTCTACACAATTCTTCTATCTTATACAAGAAATCTCTGACGTCAGAGGTTCCGTCATATTTCAAATCCCATTTGTAAACTCCTATCTCGCCACTTGTTGAATAATAATAATTATTTGTTATATTCGTAACCTGAGATTCCGTGGGTTTATTATTTGAACCTAAAACTTCTTTAAGAGACGCGTTAAATTTACGTGCTTGTGCCCGCATTTCCGCAAGAGTCGCCTCCGGAACGATTTCTTTTTCCTCTAAAATAGTGGACAATTCCTCTTTCGAATAACTGTTAATGTTGTTAATCTCCATTGTAAACAGAATTAAATTACTTATTTATAAATTATCCGAGACGCAAACAATCGTGTACACGCAACACCATCTATTGTCAAAATCATGAATCATTTTAATTTCATTTATTTAAATTTATTTGCATTAGTTTTAGTTACCGACGCCAGGAAATGCCTGTGTCGCAAAAATAATTACCGTTTCTTTCAAGAATAACAATGTCACAAATATGCCAAAAATTACGACAATTAATATTTACCAACCTTCTAATGGCGTGATCGCTGACCTCATGTATGCACACATATACATAAACAATATTATGATATAATTAATAATATTTCTGTATCAATCCATACATCACACCACACGAACTTCACCCATCAATTCCCGAGTCCGTGTCCATAATATCTTAAATATTATTCACAAAAAACGTTGAGGCGCCATAATGTAGCGTAAAATGATACGACGGCTAATGTTCTCTCATCTCAAGATTCGTGGGTGAGAATGATGGTGAAGCACAGGGAAGTGGGATGTATTGATTGATACAGTAAATAAAACCCTTGTAAAAGGAAAGAACATAAATTTAATGATTCTATAACCACGTCTATCATGGTTTAGCAAAGAAAAGAGTAAAGAGAAGGATTGATCCCAACACGAAAAGGTTCAAACAATAATTGATGGCTCTCATGGTCCGACTCCTCTCCTCAGCATCATGGAAGGCCTCTCCAGGTCCAGATGCTCACCGATCGTAGTAATCTCCAAAAAGAAGTCTAGGACGACTCTTCTGAAGCGCCATCCGCCATAGCCTCTTCCGTGGGGTCCAGACAATGGAATATGCAGATGCTACCTTATGTCCTTTTTGGTCCGCTCATCACTTCTTCCGAGATTTTCACCACAGCAGCAGGCACGCGCGGTTTGGCTTCATCGCCTCACAATCCGGCCATCGATCAATCAATAAAACAAAAAACACACCCACTTCGGGCAAATTCAGTAGACGCCCTCCGACGTCAAACAAAATAGAAAATCAAATACATAATCTCTCCCAAAAAACACACGTCGATCACGACCGCTCCAGTCAGGTTATGTCGCCCGCCATGTTGAGTTGCTCCCTTCCGTCGCCGTCTCCCATAGACATCCTCTCACCAATCTCTTCCGTAGACAATTATCCCAATCATAGACTCGGGGTCAGTATTTACGTTACACACCCCTTCTCTATTGTTTTTATTTTTAAATTATAATGTCACATCACCAAGTTACCGCTTCATATGAAAATATAGTTTATATGATTTTGGTCCTGAAGAAGGCAAAGATTAACCGAAACCGGTCGACATATGTATAAATTCAATAAAGTTGTTAAAACAAAGAATATTTACCATCAATTTTTTTTAAAGTTTTTTTTTATTGTACCCTTTAGATGTAATTTTATTTTTTGAGATTTATTGACCACCATTCATGGTTGGCTCGTGCATGCATCATGGGCCTCCGTAGTTAAGGGGTAATATCGTCGACTGCGGATCCAGAAGTCGCGGGTTCAAATCCCGTCGGGGGCAAATAATTTTTTGTAGAAAATTGTCTGTTATTTCAAAATTAAATCATTAAAAATAACAAACAGCATGCTTTCGGCACGTTCCAGGAAAAATATACTGTCAGTATCGCTCTGGTGAAAGATCACCATTCAGAAACGAAGTGTTGCTTGATATGGCTTTAGCAGTGTTTGGTGACCAGATCTGAATAGCTAGGTACTCTCCACTTTGCTCTTATCTATCTCCTTCCTCTCCTCACTACATTCAGCCCCACAACATACCCCGATTGGGGATCCCATTGTTCCACTGGCTCCTGACGGTCGGGAGCAGTTGGGACTCCTATACGGTATAATACACATTAAAAGGAAAATGGTTGTCGCAGATATAATTATTACTTAAAAAATTCGAAAGATGCGACCTCAATTCAGTAAATTGTTAGTTTCGAATAAAATTGCGAATATTATTTGAGATTAAACATTTTGCAAATGGTTGCCCGAGAGGCCAGGGGGGGGGTCAAGAGGCCGATCTCCAATTTCTTAACCATCATTAATGTGAAATCTGATTCTCAGTAGTGACTTTTGAATTAATATTCTTAATTCGAACATCGGTCTCCTTTTTCTCTCACATATTTTCCGAGCAATAATGAACTCCAGTCCAAATTAAAAAAATAATATTTCTATCTAAAATGACGTTCAAACTTAAATACCAATTACTGCGTATTTTTTTCTAAATTTATATTTCGTTCTTAAAATAATTTTCAAACTTTCAATTTTTTCAAAGCTCGGCAAAACGCTTCAAATCCATGGCCGGTCGGATTAGATGTTATAGGATGTCAAATGTCAAAACAGGGAAACAGTAAACCATAACTAAACATACGTAACAACTTCGTGTACCTTTTCGGAAACTTTGACTCGAAGAATAATAATAGTATTGAGCATTAACATTATCAAAATATCCATATTGGCAAATGGTTTGCTCATGAATACTCGAATATATGTTATTAATATTGTTTTTTTTTTTTATATTGAACAACAATTATAGAGCTTAATGTCACACAAATTAAGTTTAAATTTCACCAAAGCTAATTAAAATACAAAACAAAACGAAAAATTCTCCATACTAATCCAAAAACAGAATACACACGTGACGTCAGATGTTGCAAATACAATAGAACCAATATAACAAAGTGTTTTGATGAGATTATTTTTTATTCACTTTTAAATAACGATTTATAAATTCTAAGTACAATTATACATAATAAAAGTTACATATTCAGAATAAATCAATAATTTTCACAGGAATTCCTTATTATTAACACGATTATCCAAATATCATTCATTAATTATAATTGCGTTTAATTGGTAGAAATCCATTTAATTTGTTAAAATAATATTTTAAGTAAATCAAGTATTTCAGTTTTTAACTATTGTTACAGCTGTTTCGGCGATCAAAATTATTTTTAGGTTAGGCTGCATTGGGACCACTTACTTGTATGATTTTATTTACTCCCACCTAATTTTAATTTGGACGGTGTTAAAAATTATTTATTACCAGTAAAGCCGATTTACTTTGAAAATAATTGTGGTAATTAGAAAATCTCTATTCTGTTTACAGTTGTAAGCTGTTTTCCCGCTTAGAGTGTTTTCTTAATGTTTTATAATGACGTGAATGCTATTTAAGTCAATGAATGTAATGTGTTTGGTAAATTAAATAAAACTAAAATACTTGCAGAACTTAATAATTAGATTATTAAATTTTATCTTAAATTAGCTGATGTCTACCCGGCCTCTCTCGGAATTTCTTTTTTTTTCTTAAAAAAGTTATGAAGTTGTGAATTCTTAATTTTCGTTTGGGTGCCATAATTGATTTGACAGCGAAAATTGTGGATTGTCACGATTATTACTATATCCAAACAATTAAACTAACGGCCGTTCTTCCCAACCTTACTGAGCAACTGCTGAGCCGAAATTTTACCTCAGCACTGTTCAAATGCACAAATTCGCCTTTCTCAACGAAATTCTCAGTCCAACTTACGATCATCTTATGTTATCGATTTGTGTGGATTGAAGTTCTCCTCAGTAAAAGACTAGTTATAAAAAGTGTCAACAGAGTGTCAAATGACAGCGTAAACGTCAAATGTCATAGATATCTGTGGTCAAACGTCATTCGTTTCGCGAACTATTTTTGAACCTATTGTGTATTGACAATTTTAAATATGGAGAGCGAAAATGAAGATATTTTTAATGTAATACCAATAGCGGGTATGGACAGCGAATATGAAGACAGCGAGGATTAAGATATTATTGACAATTATTGATTGAAAATTGAAAGACAGGCACGAAAGACAAACGTCAAAAACGTCTACTTTTTTTTTCGCGGTATTAGTAAAAGTCAAGCTAACACTTTATTTTTAACATATACATTTTTAAATTTAAAATGTTGGTGTTTTTATTACAATATTTAAGACAAATAATATGTATTCATAATAAATAGAAAATTAGATCGCCTATGTTAATTTAACATTAAAAGTTTTTACTTTGATGTCATTTTATTGACTATGAACGTGTACAATTATATTTTCCATAGAAATGAGTTCTTCATAGACAATTTAGGAAGTTCAAAGATAAAAAATGTTTGGAGACAGTCAAATAAAGGGAATACTTAACAAAACACTTGGCTGATCGGCGGCTCAGATTGATCATTCGAAAAGTTGGGGAGAACGGCTGTAAGAAACATGCATTTGAAAATTTTATTTCATTCGAAACATTTATTGTTTTAAAACATATCTAAACAAAAAAGTTCTTATGTACGTACCTACTTGTATTTTCTATTTTGAAAATATTCTACTCAAACAAACCTTTTTTTTAATATGTAATCTGTGGCTAACCAGAGTGGTATATCTATGGGGTAAACTTAACGCAATATGGCGGGTTCAATTTTTTTCATACTAATTTCAAAACGTTATAGAAACAGTTTTACATATTGGTTTCACTCAAACTACTCTCCAAACCTTACCGGAACTAATAAAAACAAACTGTGATATTTTCAGCGAATCCGGTAAAGTAATTTTCGAGAAAATCGGGGACACACAGCCAAACATTCATTTTTATATATAGAGATTGTAAAAATTATTTGCTGTTGATTATTGCTGACAAGCAGAAGTTTCGTTCAACCATTTTATGTAATACAGTAAATAAAAATAATTCTTCAAATAGTAGCGCAATACAGGTACATGCATTTTGAAATCAATGTACAAAATGAAGAAAAAAAAATGAATATGAAAATAGTAGAACGGTTTTGTTATAGTGATAACAGACTGAATTGTAGCATTTTTATAGTATTATAAAAATATCAAAATATCAGCAAGTATCACAGTTAAGAATTACATAAACAGTAATACAGATTTGTTACAATGTGAATTGACTATTTATGTATATTTATTTTTATTTTTATTACTGACTATATATTAATAAGCATATGAAAATACAAAATATGGTAAAAATATTTACAAAAGAACAGTTGAATGTGCAAAATGGTATACTAAATATTGTATTTTGTAAATTATTCGATATTTTAGTGTTTTTTCTTGGTCTTTCTAACTAGGGGGTTACGTGCTGAGGCGGCCTAGGGTTATTTACTTCGATGTCATTTAATTAGGTGCGTCTGCTATGTTGTTTTTAAGGTGGTGGTGGTCTTTTACCAGGGCGATACTGAGAGTATCTTCCATTCTGGAACGTGCGCAAATATACTATATATTATTTTTAAATGAATTAATTGTGAAACAACACAAATAAATTAAATAAAAATTACATGATGATTCGGTTAGGTTAGGTTCGGTTAGGTTCGGTAGGGTTAGGTTAGGTTAGCTGTAAGTATTTTTTCCTTCGAATTTCTTACTGCATTCAGTCTCATTTGGTCCTGGCTATGCTTCCACGCCATCTGCTATAAAGGTATAGAATCAGAGATAGCATCAGAACAATTATAACACCCTCGCGGAAAGCAAGCCAGTGGCGTGCAGTCCATAAAGGCTGAAAATCGGAACCCACCCTGTAAAAAACGATACATAATAAAATAATTTAAAAGGTACTAAAGAAGTACAACAAATTTCTTTAACAAATGCATTTTTTCCATGAATTTTATTCAGTTGTCCACGGCAATGACCGGAAGACGATAATGAAATGGTGATTGTCAATGATTTTATGCACAATTCATAGGCGAACTTGAAAAATTACACCGAGCATACCTGAGCCTCAACGTAGGACGATTTCAACAGAGGTGTCGAAAAAATTAGTTTACTTTTGACACATGGACACGCCCACAACGCACTTCTATCGGTTTATCTCTTCCATGGAATTTTGCATTTTTTAATTTCTATGTGAATACTGCACATGAATAGCAACTGCTCCCAACTGTCCAAAGCCAGTGTGACTATAACATTCCAAATTTGGGTATTTTGCGAGGCTGCAGGGATTGGGGAAACGAAGTAGAAGGAGAAGGAGTGGAGGAATGTTGGAGGAAATACAGATGCCGGTAGCTCGTTCCACATACAGAAAAACGATTTACAGAAAAACGAATCAGCGAATCGACCCGTTCTCGTGAAGCCGGCATCAAGCGCGACCGTCGAGTTTGACGCACGTGCACCGGTGCGGAGGGGATCAACGCTGCTAGCTCCTTCGAGCAGGCTCCATTGAAATTTCTGTAGAACAGACCCAGAGCGTGCCACTGGATGCTAGGCAATGTTCTCAGTCCTGCATTAATTGAATTTCTTGTATTCACCCTTCTCCCGAGGTCCTTGTCAGGCTCCCGCCTCTCGCCCCCATATTTCCAAGCACATAATACTCATCCACTTAAGTCAAGGATTTACAGTTCAGAACTGTATGGCGCCCAACGCCCCACCCCCCACCCAATGCTACTGCCAGTCGAGCGAGTAATCTACATAAATTAAATTTGAATATCATGTGCGTCGTTTCATATGTTCCTTACGTTTTCAGGAATGCATAATAGCATTTAATAAACACTCTAATATAATAATACAATTCCGATTTTAAGTTATTATCACATTGAAAACTCTTAAATGTGTACCCGGCCATGCTGTTATGTGATTATTTATTTTTTTGGAAAAAAGTCATGAAGTTGTGAATCCTTCCTTGTCACTTGGATTCCATAATTGATTTCACAACAAAAGTAATTGCCTTGTGATGACGATTACTATCTCTAAATAATGAAACAATTTGAAAATTTCATTTCATTCCTGGCATTTATTTTTTCAAAATATATCTAAATAATTAATTTCTTCAGT
This sequence comes from Halesus radiatus, assembly GCA_022606495.2. NCBI lineage: Eukaryota > Metazoa > Arthropoda > Insecta > Trichoptera > Limnephilidae > Halesus > Halesus radiatus. The sequence goes on along the minus strand of JAHDVE020007474.1, from coordinate 307,921 downwards.
AGGTACCTGCTTGAGTTTTCCATTTTTAAAATATTTTCTGAAACAAACCTTCTTATTTTGAATATGAAATCTATGGGCTAACAACATGGCAGGTTCAATGTTTTTCATACTAATTTTTCAGACGTTATAGCAACAGTTTTATATATTAGATTTCATTCAAACTACTCTCTAAACCTTCCCGGCACTAATATGAATAAACTGTGCTATTTTCAGCGAAAACGGTCAAGTAATTTTCGGGAAAATCGAGGACATACAAACAGACATTCATTTGAATAGATAATGTTTCAAAGACCCAATCATGTCTGATTACGTCCAAAAGAGATCGAAACGACAGTCTATTCTTCTTAGGAGGCAATCTTCCCAACATATCTTCCATTGATATGCTTGGAGTAACTTCAAGTGACCAGCTCAGGTATGGGGGCTCCATCGAAGTCAGAGTCAAGATACCCTCTCAGAAGCTGGGTGTATTGTACAGGGGCCGCAGATACATTAATAGTACATAACTGCCGACCCTCTACAAATCGCAAGTTTGCCCACTGTTGAAGTTCACAGCTACCTCTAGTCTGTAGCCCTAGAATACCTGAAAAACTCTTGACTGTGCTGAAACGGGCGTTTTATAGATTATCCTATCTTAACCAAAGGATTGCAATATTTAGAGCACAGGGTGGGAATGCTGTCCTTGTTCTACCGGTATTTCAATGGAAGATGCTCTGAGGAACTAGCGTCATTTATCCCCTTGGCACCAGTGTATAGTCGGAAAACACGCCAAATGCGCGCCCCACATTTGTAAATGGTTGACATTTGCCATATAAGAACGGATCATTTCTACGACTCGTTCTTGAGTTCAACAGCCAGGCTGTAGAACGATTGGGGGCCTCTGGGTTTTCTTCCTCCTACAAAACGGGTCTCTTTGAGACTCAAGACTCTTAAAAAAAACCTCCACACAGCACCCTCAAAGAGATGACATAGGCCATGTGGGAAATATTTTTCCTCGGGGCCTCCTGTGTGGAGTTAATGTAAAAAAGATGCAATTGAAAAAAAAATTATAAAAATTTCAATATGAACTATGTTTTTGCATGTTTGTTTTTTTAAGAAACTTTTCACGATTATTCTTTTACATTAACGCTCTTCAAATAGAAGGACGTGTTCATAATTCATTTGCTTAACTTCGATCCCTCGACAACTTAAACTTGGCTTTTTGGCCTTATGAATCATATTAATTCTCAAAAGATATATTTCCACACGCCATTTGAAAAAAACGTCTATTAAGAATGATGAACTCCAGTGAAAAATGTGATGTCTTTAAAAACATATACGTATTCGTATAGATCAGCAAACGTCGATTCTGAATATATAACATTCATTGTATAAAATTAATTATACGTAGAATTTACAAATCGTTAATTAAAAGTGAATAAAAAATCATCTCATCAAAAGAACGTATTATGTTGGTTCCATTGCATTTGGAACATTTGACGTCACGGGCGCATTCTATTTTTGGATTAGTACGGAAATTTTTATTTTTGATTTTTTTAGTTTTGTTGAAATTTAAACTTAATTTAAGTGATTTTGAGTTCTGTATTTGTTGTTCAATATAAACAACTATTATTAATGAAAGAAATTAGAGTATTCATGAGTAATCCAATTATCAATACGGATATTACTATAATGTTAATGGTCAATACTATTATTATTCTTTGATTTAAAGCTTCATAAAAAGGTACATAATATTATTGCTTATGTTTAGTTATGGTTTACCATGAATAGAATATACAATTATTTACGTTAAAGCTCTCATCCTTGTTTTGACATTTGACAGTCTAACATCAAAACTGATCACAACCGATCGGCCATAGATTTGGAGCATTTTGGCGGGCTTTGGAGAATTATATTATTTCAACTAAGAAAAAACTAACTTCAGACAAAAAAACTAAATGTATTGGTATTTAAGTCTCAACGAGATTATTAATTAAAAAAAATTGAAAAATTGTACTGGAGTTCCTTATTTATACATTGTATTCCAGAGCACAAAATACTGGAAAGATCGAGCGACCGCCCCCCTCCCACCTCGCCCCGCTTCCTCCGCCTCCTTGCCCAACCCCGTCTCGTCTCATCGCGCCGCCCGTGTACTGTATTTTCCTCGTTCTCTGTAAAAGTATTACTTCGACTCGGCGCGCGGCTTATCGGGACATTGTCCCATTTTCGCTAGAGGAAATTAGTTTGAATAATTTAAAAATGATGAAATAGATAGCAGAAATGCAATTTAACGTTTCGGTAAATATTACAGTTTGCTTTCGTAAAAATACCAATACCTCGTGAAAACAGGAAAAATTTATTACCTCACCCAACAATTATTTTAAATTTTCTCATCAATTTAATATAATGTACTTTAATATTTTGTAAATGAAATCCGCAGCCCGGGAAATCCCAGTGAGGATATCATTGTTTATTATTTTGTTATAAAAAAGAAGATAATAAAACATTATTATTATCTTTCTATTTATAAAAATAAATATTTTATGTACACCACTGTTAAATATATAAATAACAACATGTTTCGTAAGCGAATCTTCCCTCATCAGGATACACAGTATGTTAAGAAATAATGACAACTATGGACTAATAATACAAAAAGAAAAATAATAATGTAAGAATAGACAAATTACAAAAATGTGTTTTATTTTCACATTAATATCTATATTTAGAATATAGCTAATAAAAAAACATAATAATAATAATTATTATTATTTTGTGCCTTGCTATTTCCTTGATTTTATCTGTATATTTAAAAATAAATGTTTGTCTGCGTGTCCTCGATTTTTCCGAAAATTACTTGATTTATTAGCGCCGGGAAGGTTCAGAGAGTAGTTTGAATGAAATCTAGTATGTAAAACTGTTACGTTTTAAAATTACAAAGTATAGTACATACATATTCCACACATAATAATAATAATAATACATGTAATACAATATGTATTCTATATATTCCTGATGAGAAAAGCATCGCTTTCGAAACATGTTGGTGTGTATATCTTAATAAAGTGATGAATACAAAGTAATGGCTAATTAATTTATTAATATTTTAAAGTTTTTCAATTGAAATACGCCAATGGAGACTAGACTGATCTAAACCGTGCGACTGACGACCATCCCACAAAACTGCATTCGTTTTTTCTCATTCACCAACGTGTCCTACGTTTTGCACCCTACAATTTTCCTGCCTTACACTCCTGCTCTTACGGTAAATTGAGATTTACTACCATTTGTTGCTTCGTGTGTTTTCTAGGCACACCGTTCATTATTTTTGTTATATTTTTCAGATGCTCTCTCTCTTCTAATTGAGTTCCAGTAGCATCTACCCATTTGTCATATTCTTCCTTCCGCTTTCAGAAATCTCTTGTAGATAGATACAGCCACATTTAAAAGGCTTCGCTCTTTTTCATTGCACTTAGTTTTAAAGCCCGTATACGTCTCGTACATACGCAAGAAAGCCGGTACTATGTATTCCCCACCTGAGGGACAAGTTGCTTTTCTCTAGCAAATTCGACTTTTACCCTTATCTGGAATTCATAATGGGTAATTAGAAAATTTTATGAGTACTGGAATTAGTTGGGAGACCGAGCTTCCCTGCATACTGAGTAGGGACACAAGCACTGGCGTATATATGCAAGGTGGAACGTAACCGATTCTACGTCGTAGCTTCGCCGCTGAAACTAAAAGTCCGCCCACACAACCCAGGGTGGGTGGCCCAGTACTAACTGAAGCCACCGCTTTGAAAGGCCCAGCCATCTGACCGTCCATTCCCAAAGTCAAGCCTATTATTCGATCCCTTCCTACGCGTTTTGCTATAGTCGGATATGTGTGGGGCTACGTTATTGCTTTTGACAGATGCGGCGGTTTCGTTCTAAAAAAATAAACTATTAAAATAAATTATTAACTAATAAATCTACTATTCCGCCATAAAATAGATGTTTACCGATAAAATGCACTCTGTTCAAACTTAGTTTAGAGAAATCCCATTTGAGTTTTCGTGTTGCTATGATTTGTTGCATAAAAAAAAACCAATAAAATCGTTAACATCCAAAATCAAAAGGGAAAGTATTACTTTAGTCAGCATTGCGCACGTAAACTGCCAAATACGTGCATATTCTATCATTTTATACGAATACTGTTTTTTTTTTTTTTAATAAATTTTTTTTTTTTTAATAAATTTTTTTTTTTTTAATAATTTTTTTTTTTATTAAGTTATGTCCCCACGTGGATACGTGATTTTTAAAGTATGACTTAAAATTTCTCTTCTATTATTTGTAAAACCAACAGTTTACAAAATTTATGAAGTATGGAAAATATATACAAAAACTGAACTGGTTTTCACTGAAATGTCTCAATTATTCAATTACCAAAAAAAAATTTACCAGTTTAGCCTATGTGGAAGGGGGGGGGGGGGATTGCTCACCCAATATAGTCTCTGCAAAGTAACATGTATTGTGCGAGTGGTATTTATTGATTTAAGATTTGAAATTGTGAGGGGCTGAGTTAAATAAGTGGAACTCACTGTATAAGGGATTAAAAATGAGTGAAGCGCGGTGATGAACGTGTTTTATATTGAGTTAACGTTGTATTGAGGGAGGCTTTGTTTGTGATTTTGTCCGGCTTGTCTGTTAGGGGCACTCCTAATTGAATTCGTTAAGTACTTCAGGGGGTTTTATAACAGAGGTGGCTATTTTTCACTTTTTAAATTTTTTTGTAAAAATAGTACGTCTGCGGAATTTCTACGGCTTTCCAGTGATGAAATTCCGAAAAACGCGGCTGTCTCATCGTGACTCAAGTGGGGACGATAGCTCCGAAAATCGAGGTATCGATTGTATATAATAATAATAATACAATTATAATAATAATGATAGTTCTTTATTCCAGAAGGTATGCAGGGGTAGTGCAATGCAATAAGTTCCATAAGTGATAATAATACAAACAAATAAATAACAATAGATACGTAAAATAAGAGGAAGAAAAAATAATACAGAAAACGATTACTTAGTAAAATATGCAAAATAAGTTAATTCAATAAGATAATTTTAACAAGATCATCGAATTTGAATAATCCAAAAAGTTTTACAGGTTGTTGTTTTTATTTTATAGGAAATAAACTTTCCCAATTTCTCTGGAATTTTGTTTTCTGAAGTCGAGTAATAGCAAGTTTTAAATGCGCTGTATGCAAGAAACGCCACTGTGTGAGTACTGAGTTCGCATCAAAATTCGCTGCGATGCCTACAACTATGTGGGTATTTGATGTTCTGCTCCCCTCATAGGAAGGCTCGACAACAGCGCTGGGTATAAGTAAATGCAGCGCGGTTGTACCGCCACCCGATTGCACGAAGGGGTTGAAGGAATGGATTAAGTCCCCCAGTGTTGATGAAATCTCCCTGGGACCCATTATCCAGTTAACGTTGACACGTTAACCATATTAGCTGCTCTTGCTGTATCAGACAGTTATGTTGAAAGAGACGGGAACATGTTGAATGTCCCCTTAATACTCATAAATAAGACAAGACATCACAGGCCCGGCATTTCAGTGATTTTTGATAAAGTCCACCACACAAACCCGCATGGTTCCATATGCGAGGAAGCTAATTGTAAATAGTATTTGTTTTACTGGAATCAGTGCATTATTCATAAAATTATTATTTTATATCAACGGTATAAAACTGAATGTTTGTCTGTCTGTCTGTCCTAGATTTTCCCGAAAGTTTGTTGACCGTTTTCACTGAAAATAGCAGTTTATTCTTATTAGTGCCGGGAAGGCTTAGAGGGAAGTTTGAATGAAAACCAGTACGTAAAACTGTTGCTATAACGTTTTAAAATGAGTACGAAAAACATTGAACCCGCCATATTGTATTGAATATATATACCAGACCATAAATATACCACTCTGGTTAGCCACAGATTACATATTCAAAAGAAGAAAGTTTGTTTGCTGACGTTATTCTGTTTTTGGATTAGTATGAAAAATATTATTTTTCGATTTTGTTTTGAATTTTAAATATGTATTTTTTTAGTTTTGGCTAAATTTTAACTTTATGCTTTATAATTGATGTTCAATATAAACATTCATGAAAGAAATTAGAGTATTCATGATCAAACAAATTATCACTACGGATATTATGATAATGTTAATGCTATTATTATTATTCTTTGAGTTAAAGTTTCTAAAAAGGTGGAAAATTTTATTACTTATATTTAGTTATGGTTTACCATGAATAGAACATAAAATTATGTACGATAAACCTCATTCTTGTTTTGACATTTGACATTCTAACCTCAAAACTGATCAAAACCGACCGGCCATAAATTTGGAACGTTATGGCGGCCTTTGAAAAATTGAAACTTTTAAAATGATTTTAACTATAAAAACTTCAGAAAAAAAACGAAATACGCTGGTAATTAAGCTTGAACGTCATTATTGATAAAAAAAAATTGTCCTCGAGTTCCTTATTTAAACAACGAAAAAAGTACGTCTATTATCCCAATGAATTAAGAAAAATACACTTTTTTAGAATCCACTTTTATTTTTATATAAATACGTCGACTAGTTTCGATTCAGTCGCATAACTAGTCTATGTATTTATACAAGAATAAAAGTGGATATAAACCCAGAGTTTCTACATTTAGTTGATCATGTCAATCCACAATGTGTCTACTTATTGTGAAAACCTATTATCCCATTTTAACAAATTTTAACTTACGGAAGTTCAGAAGCGGAAGTTATGCAGTGGTGTATTAGTTACATAATGCAATATGTAACACACATATTAGGTTTCGTGAGGCTTCGCGGGTGTTTTAAGTATCTCGACCTGCAATCAATTATTCTCTGGCGCAATCCGAGTTTGGCTTGAAACTAATGGCTCTGCAAAATTGTTAGAACAGATGATGTGAAGGATAGCGGCTTGCGCGCAGGGGAACAATGCTCGTCTGCAACAAGTAAGTGAACGCGAGGTAGCATAGTTACAAATCTACATCTTTACAATTCCCGTTTCCGAGACCTGGCAAGTTGTATTTGGAAAGCAATCTAAGCCGCTAGGTTGCAAAAAGTTTACAAAATAATCACCTCTTGCTTTTGCGTAAGGTTCAAAGGCAAAGAAGTGAATTGTTTGATAAATTACCATGAGTAAGTAGAAGTTGGAAAATTACGAGTGACTTGCAAAACGATGTAGTGATGCAATCACAAGATCCCTGGAAGAAACATCGTGAAAAAAATGAACACTGAGCAGGAGTTTGCCGTGCAGAAAAAAGCCTTACATAAATTCTCCAATTCCCCGTATTTGTGCGGAATATAACGCACAATTTCACAATATTGACTGTATCAGACGCATATTCATTCCAAATTTGAAGATGTTAATAAGATGAGATGAAACGATTACCCAGCCGTGATAAGAAGTCTTATCAATGTGCAAATGCGGAATTCGCATTAGTTTAACCAATTCATTTGCTTTATGGTTTTGTTTTCATATTTTTATAGGTTTCTGTGCATTCCTAAAATAATATCACTGTTCACATGAGAGGTTCGCATTAATTTAATCGAGTCATTTATTTTCCATTTTTTCATGGGTTTCTAAATATTCATAAAATGATTCATCCTTGATAAAGGATCATATTACTGTGCAAGTACAAATACGCATTAATTTAATCAAGTCATTTATTTTCCATTTTTTATGAGTTTCTTAATATTCGTGAGATGATATATCCTTGATAAAGGATTTTATTACTGTACAAATGCGAGATTTACAATTTGTTTTAATGGATTCATCTGTGTTATAGTTTTGTTGATCATATTTGCGGGCATTTCTTTCCTGGAAATAATTGCCCCCATTAATAATAATTACCCCTAAACGTGGAACAGATGTTGAATATTTTTTAAATAAATGGAGAAACAACCAGTATGGAGAGTCAGTTGTCATTCAAGAGCCGAACAAGTCTTTTACTTATCTTGCCTTCGCCTTCCCTGAAACCTTCCACATCTGCTGCCTCGCCAAGCCTGAACTCTGCCTGAGAATATCTTGGTACCTACATCTTCAAAACTAGCCGGCCCTGTTAGGACCGCAAGTACCAGGATAAGGCAGAAAATCAGCTCATCTAGTGCCCCACTTTCAGCACTGGGTGCGTGAAGCCAGCACCCCCCCACTCAGCATCCCCAAAAGTAGAACGAGAGCGTGTTTGGAGCCAGCAACCTACATTTCACAGTCTTGTGCGGACATCTGTCCAGTACATTGACATTCTTCGTAATACCCTTTCTAAATATCGAACCGAAGTAATAGGTACGACCACAAATTGATGAACGAGTACAAAATGTATCGAGAGCATCTCCTTTCCCGATCCTATATTCATCTTCCTCTCCCCTTTCCTTCTTATTATTATTATTTTTTTTTTTTTATCTTGTTAGGTTCATAAATAAAACATCTGTATTTAAGCACTGCTAGCAAAAGAAACTTTGGTTGCATACCTTTTGTTAAACTTCCTTTGTATATACATTTGTATTAAAAGCTGCTTCTTTCTTACAAATAAATAAATAAATTAATAATGCTTAATATTTATTGATCTTCATAACAAGGCAACTATAGGAGTTGCAGAATAATATATAATCGAAACGTAAAAAAGATCATTAGAATCGTGTTATTTCTTGTAAAAACGCTCCAGATCGCATCGCATCGCTCAATGAAAGGGTTATGTAATGTTGGAACTTGTAATCGGAAAAATCATTTAATATTCCACACATTTATGTGAAATATCTTCCGATTCAAGCTGAAAGCTTTAAAGTTAGAAATTTTTAACCGATACAATAGAATATTATTTCTCAAAATACAGAGTTTTGAAACTAAATCGCTTACTACGTTAAAATTTTTACGGGGATTTAAGTTTGAAGTTTTTATTAAAAAAAACTTTTTTTTAATTATATGCTTTCTAGGTTCACGTTTTATTTATTTACAATCAACTCGCGTATTCTTTCAACATTTATTACAGAACAACAACAAAGAATGTTTAGTTTGAAATTACAAATACGCATTCTACGCGTTTTCTCAACGCCGGCTGCGGTGTATGGCCGGCAGGATCCAAGGTTGTTCTCTATAGAAATGGATATTACTATTAGTGAGGGGAGACACAATTAACCGAAGGCATAATAACCACACAAATTTGACAATTAAATTTATATAGACGACATGCATGCGATAAAAAGCCGGCTATTACGTTAATCGTTATCGTAAAAGGGGGGGACACGTTATTGATTGAATATTATGCGTAATTATAGTACTTATTTAAGCGGTTTTTTTATTTAATTTTTTGAGCTATTACCTGGTTGCATTAGCCAGTGAAGTTTACGCTAGCAATATTTTTTTACGAAAATAATGAAAAATGTTTGTAATAGATGAAATGAAAAAAAAAAACATATTGATAGCGAAATTGAAAAGATTTTTTTTTTTAATTACTAAACTTTCGAATAAAATGGTGACCGGAAAAATGAACTCATTTATGAATCGGAACGCTTTTTTAAGAACCAAATAAAACAAATTAAATTAAAACATTTAAATGTAAACAAGATGATAAGTATAAACAAATAGAAGAAAGAAAAACAGCGTAATGGGAATGAAACTGAGAATAATAAATAAAATAACAAGATTTTGTAACACACGGCAGGGTTGAAGTGAGTTTATATTACGATTTAATTTTCTATATTTTCATATATAGCGGTAATTTTGTGATGTGAACATCTTAATATATAAAAATGAATGCTTGTTTGTCTATCAGTCCTCGATTCTCTCAAAAATTACTTGACCGGTTTCGCTGAACATAGCACAGTTTGCTCTTATTAGTGCCGGGAAGGTTTAGAGAGTAGTTTGAATAGAATCCAATATGTAAAACTATTGCTATGACATCTTTTCAGTTCGACGCTATGGATTTTAGATGGGAATATTAGAGGATTAAAACATTTGGTGAAATTTATTGTGTTACATTTTTCCGTGGTTGTTCGCACAATAGATATTCCAAACCTATTAATATATTCTCGCAATTCTAGGCTGCCATTAATAATTGTGACTTTTTTGTAAATTTTAGTGTCATCAGCAAAACTTGGGAATTTATAATTTTTGAAACAACTGCCTATATCATCTATACACAAAATAAACAATATAGATCCGAGATGCGATCCTTGTGGAATTCCTTATAATATGGGGAGAAACCTTTACATCGTTAACTGCTTTACATCTGTTTGAGACATGTGATTTGAACCATCTTAGAAGGTCCTCATTAATCCAGATTTTTTACAGGTTCTTCATAAGCAGTTCAATATTATTTTTTATTGAAAAATTTGAAAAATGCGTGTGAAAAGTTTGTCTCGATTGACCATTTTCTGAAAAAGCATTGTTAATTTTTGGATATGATTGTTTGTACTGCTGGAAAAAGTTGTTCAAGAACATTTTTTTCCATGATCTTGCTGACAATTGGTAGTTTGGAGATTTTCCTCGAATGACATTTTGAATAACAAGGAGAAATGATAAACCAATTGGACCTGGCATTTTCCATAAAATATGGATGGAATTAAATCGGATCTCGCACTTTTATTGTGATCAAGTTGTTTTAAATAATTATGTGCACATGACTGATTGAAATGAATATAGGTACTGTTATGTAACGAAAGGATGGCCCTGAGATGAGTTCTAGCTACTCGTGTTAAAAAATATCCTAGGCAAGCAATCGCATCATTTCCCTCCATAATTAACCAATCAGGCAATTCTAGCGCCCAAATTAAACCAATCAGAGCATACATTTGCACGTTCTGACAACAGAACAAAAGGAAGCGACACGAGCGCCAACCGCAGCTTGACGGCCGCTCCTTGCTGCCCTTGAAACGCACTTTCCGCCTGGAGCTCGAAGAGATAACTGCGTCTCTGAAAAGAGGCGACTATTTTGTGTTACTAGTTTATTACTGCCAAGTACTATGCAGGCGGGCTGAAGCCCGCAGCTGGTCGTGCCATTTGCTGCCAAATCACTCATCAGGGTGACTTACTAATTAAAAAGCCAATTAAACTCAGTGTGGAGATGTCCAGCCTTGGCGTCATTGCCAGCAACTCCCGCCATCCGACCAGATCACCTGATTGTGCTGATTTTCCATCTCCCCTTAATGTGTTGTTCAAGCCCTTGTTACATTTGCATTACCCGGTTAGAGATTTGAATCAGAAAGAGAGAAATTTTACGATAGAATCATGTCTAGAATAGGACCTTTTTACTAACTACTCGATTGTTCTTAACCTACAATGTTTGTCTGACCTTACAATAAACTCTGAGTATGAAAGCACTTCACTGTACTCATTTAACGTAGAATTAGAAATGCCCTGAACCCAATTATAAGATTGCGATCGATCCACGACCCTGAACGATGAAAAGCTAATGTCCCTGCCGATCTGAGCTAAGCTAATGTCCTGAGCAGACTTCACATCTAAGAGGCCATCTCCAGGGTAAGTCCTGCCGATATAATTGTCTCCCATAACTTCCCCTTGTAACCTAACCTTCCTCCTCTCCCTCACCTTCTTTTTATAACACTGGCTTTCCAACTTAGGGGCTTTCTTCCAACCTAACCTTCCCCATCCCCATCCCTTTTCCTCCTTTTCATAACAGTACATTAAGATTAAAAGTGTCATCATCATTCTCAGAATTTTTAGGATTGAGGCAAGGGTTGGAATGTTCGACAAATACTGATCTAAAATAATCGCGGAAATGGCCGCATATGGAATAAGGGATATCTTCTGACGAACCATTCATTTGATTGAGACAGAGGGTCTAAAATATGCAACATAATTTTTGTTGATGTATTTGTTTACGTGAAATGTGTTTCAGCGTTATATTATGTGCATATTGACAAGAAATATGTTATATTTCAAACCTCTTAACATTATATTCGTTCTGTAATCATTGAAACATTCCATTCTTTATTAATTCATAAGACATTTCATATTAATATGGCTGTTAATTTTTGTTGTTGTTAGTTTGTTTGTACATAATTCATAAATAATATGATTTCATTTCGAGTACACGAATATCACATCTCCCAGACATTCGTGTCTTTCTCGATACATACTTTGTGTGCCGCTGCGGGTAACTCAGCTTCAACTTACACGAAGCGATGTCATCGCTACTATTCTAATAGCAGCGACGAAATCGCTCTGTGTGACCAAGCCTTTATATTTAGAACAACCGGGAAACATGGTAAACGCGCGCCCAACATTTGTACACAGTTTAAATTTGTCACATGAAAATGGGTGGCTCCTACAATTCGTTTCTGTGTTCAACAGCCCGAGTGTGGAATGATTTGCCAGTGTTTGTGTTTCCTAACTACTACAACATGGGTATCTTCAAAACTCTAGTACACTCCTTCCTTTCATCAAAAACAGCCTCCACAGAGCATGCCGAAAGGTAAATTAGGCCCTGCGGGCAATTATTTCCCTCCTGTGTGGAGTTAATGTAAAAAAATCTTTCCTCCGCTAATCAGCATACCTCTAATTTGTAGCTGTCCACAGTCCCAGCTACCGGAATTTCCGCATGATTTTGAAAACACAACGCAAAACGCATTCGCTCGCTGGACTGATGTTTAAAAATTATTAATTACGTATGTGTGTTTTTTTAAATTTTTATTTAAAGTAAATCAAAAACAATTAATAATTTACATTGTGGTTTGCCACAATCATAATATAAACACATAAATTTGTTTTAAGCCACAACTTAAACTCATTTCCATGATTTATTTTTCAAATTCGATACATCTAATAAAATAAATTTTATAAGTTCCTTTCAACGGGTAGAATCTTGTACTCGTATATATCCAACCTTTCTTCACTGATAATACCATAGGTAAAATACTAAAAATCACTAAATACAGGAATCATACATTAAGCCAGTCAGACATTCACACACTACGTTGACTGTCCATCGTTCTACATAGGCAAGACACCCCGTAATGTTATTATTAGAATTACGGAAATACATTAGACGTTTAAATAACGATAATTTTTAATTTTTTCGCGTTTTTTCAATCGATGGTATTTATAATAAAGATAAGGGGGTTCAAATTCTTCACCGTAATAATAAATGCAAAAAATTACATAATAAGAAGCACTTGAAAATAGAAAATCCCTAAATATTAATTATACTGTATTCAATAACCAAATAAATTCATCGCATAGTCTTTTTCTAGATATTTCTAGTAAAACACCTCATGAAATACCGCCGAAAATAAAAAATAAATATTTATTTATTACATATACCGATGTTGCATTCCCATGAGTTCAACTCACTTTTGGACTGTTAATTTTTGCAACATAATATTAAGTTTAACAAAGTTTTCATGGCAAATATGTCAATGAAAATATAAAAAACAAAAACATGTATTTATAAACAATAGGAAAATAACATGAATAAATGTACAGTTCGAAACATACAGATACAATAGAAAACAACGTTTTACAGCAGAGAAATATTCCTACATCAGAATCTACAAAGCTTAAGAACAGAGTTGGTTATCTATGATAAATGGTTTTAAAAATAGCATTTTTTTAAATATGATATCAGAACACCATTTCGAGATTTGTACGAAGCACACACTTGTCTCAATTCTTTAGGCAACTAGTTATAACTGGTGTAAGCAATGTTTTCCAATGATTTCAGTCCGTTTTGTAGAGTGTATTTTTGATATGTGTAGTTTGTGGTGTTGTCGTTTATTACGTTGGTGAATATTGTGATTATAGATAAGTTTTGTATTTGTGTGGGTATGGCATTGAATGCTATTTAAAATAGTGTTTGTTACCTAATGGCTAGGAATAATCTTAAGCGGTAATACTAGTGCGCGCCGGTAAATATCTTCAACGGGTGTATCCCATGGCAAGCCAAAAATTTGACTCAGGGCGATATTTTGAATTATCTGTATCTCAGATATCTTGGTAGCGAAACTCCAGATTCTCGAAAGTGGGAATGAATCATAGCATAGTACGATGATCGTAGTATAGAGGTGGGAAGCAATCCACGTAATCTTTACATTACACCGGTCACTGGAGAAATCTTTGATTTTACATTTTATTTTATTTTATTTACTTTTGGGAAAATTAACAGCAAATCCACAATTTACAAATAACTAACTAACTAACTAACCATCACGCCGTTTCCCCGTAGGGGTAGGTAGAGAGGCGGGACCGCCAAATAACTCGATCTTGGCATACACTTCTTGCTTCATTCACATTCATACAACGTCTCATATATTCTCTTCTGTTATTCCGACTTCTGACATGGCCCGACTCAAGCATTTGATTCACTTGATCGTGCCATGTCTTCCTCGGACGTCCCCGGCTTCTACTTCTATTCACATTCGCGTCATACATTCTTCTTACACTCCTTTCTTCGTTCATTCGCTCTACATGCCCAAACCATCTAAGCGTCCCTTTCTTAATCTTACTCATAACGCTTACATCAGCCTTGCATTCTTTATGAATCTCAATATTTTTCACACGATCATACATGCACATATTCGTCTCAGAGATCTCATTTCTATGGCATTCAGTTTACTTTCATCCTTCCTCTGCCAATTCAATGCCTCACTGCCATACATCAGTGTTGGTATCAGCACTCCATTTAGGACTGCTAGCTTCGCTTCTTTGGACAACTTTTTCTTAGCGCCAACCGCGTTCAGTCCTCCGTTAATGGAGTTTCCAGCATTCACAATTCTTTCAATATCCCTATTAGTCTTTCCATCTCTCGTAAACATACTTCCCAAATATACAAACTCATCGACCTGCTCCAAGTATTCGTCATTCACAACTATATTGCACACTGTTTTCGTACTCTCTCTTTCAAACACCATGACTTTAGACTTACTTTCATTCATCATTAGTTCATTCTTCATACATACTTCATTCATCCTAGATACGAGGGACTGTAAATTTACCATACTGTTAGCAATCAGCACTGCGTCATCAGCCTACAACAGGCAACATACTTTCAGATTACTCATTTTCGCGCACAAACCCACCTCTTTCAATTCTTGCATACAATTGCATAGATTGAATAACCACGGTGACATTATACAGCCTTGCTTAACACCTTTTGTGATGTCAAACCACTCCGTAAAATCAACGTTTACCCTAACACATGCAACGCTTTCCTCATACAGAGACGCGATTGCATGTATGAGATTCGTACTCACTCCATACGTGGACAATACCTTCCGTATTTTTTTCCTGTCAACTCGGTCGTATGCTTTTTGTAGATCTACAAAGTCACAGAAAAGTTTCTGGTTTTTTGCCAAAAACTTCTCTGTGGGCATACACAACGAGAAAATCTGATACATACACCCTCTTCCGCTCATAAATGCACCTTGCGCATACCATATTTTTATCTTTTGTTTTCGTTTGTACCCTTTCAATCAATATCCTACCATACAGCTTTCCAACCGAACTTAGCAGGCTAATAGCCCTGTTCCACATTCCATACGTGACCCTTTACCTTTATATAGAGGCATGATCAAAGCCGTCCTACAATCGAATGGCTTGTAACCCTCCTCCAAACACTCGTTAAAAAGTGTGCTTAACCATCGGAGAATTATACGGTTATCTCCTTTAAAGTATTCAGCAGCAATATTGTCGAAACCAACAGCCTTACCATTCTTCATACATTTAATCGATCTTTTTATTCCATCCATGCTTATTTTGGGAACATTCACGCCGTCGTCGTTCATACCTGATTCGCCACTGGGATTGTTTTAAAAAACCCCTTCAAAGTATTTCATCCATCTGGCTTTTATTTCTTTCTCATTCGTTTTTCCATCTTTCGATTTTATCACTTTCATACATCCGCTTTCTGGACCATTTCGGGACTTTTTGACCTCCTTACAAAACAGTTTAATATTTTCTTGAAAGTGTTTTGTCATTTTGATTCCTTCTTCGTCTTCCAGACGTTTCTTTCGTTCTTTCGTTCTTTCACTCCAACACGTACTCTTTTCTTACATCGCTTGTATACTGCTTTCACTTGATTCCGCTATTTACTAGGAGCACTGCCAGTCGCTATCAGACATAACCACGCTTCTTCTTCTCTGAGATCAGTGCTTTAATTTCATCATCCCACCATGCATCGCCTTTCTTCCTACCTTGTGTACTTATTCCACATACCTCTCCAGCATATTCTCAAAGACTCACTTTTATGGTTCCATGTTTCGTCTATACTTAGACCGTTCATTTCCTTCTCATTCAATCTCATCTCTACACAATTCTTACTTACTTACTTCTCACAATATCGTTTTGCAGTTTTGCTATTTTGACTCTTGTTGGAGTCGATAACGTTTTCACTTTAGAGCGCCTGCCGCGGAAGAGGTTTACTCTCGACACAACCAGGAAGTGGTCGGTTTCAACCTCAGCCCTTCTGAAGACACTTGTATCTTCGGTAACGGCTCTCAACCTATAGTCAATTAGCACAAAATCAATAATTGACCTCTCATTTCGTCTTTCCCACGTATATTGGTGGATACCTTTATGATCTAATAAGGTATTCGCAAAAAGGTTCCACTCTAAACATACTTCAAATATTCTGCTACGATTGTTATATATAATAATAACCACAATAAATCATGCCAATTATAAATTTTCCACTTCTGATGATAAATACTATGAGTAAAGTGTGACAATATACAGTTTTACATCAGTTAGCTTAAGCTATGTCAGCCGGGGGAGGGGAGGGTAGAGGGGAAGATAGGAGTGGGATAAAGGTATTTTATAGAGCGGGTTCTATTTGGTAGTTAGAGATAATGGATGCCCAGTCAGCTTGTTCAGGAGCGGAATTAATTGATTCGTAGTCTCCACGGTTATCGAGAAAAACGTATCTTTTTGCGTTTGTCAGTGAAAGAGTTTCCTGAAATGGCACATTGATGGATGTAGCTTTATGATGTATATCTTCAGGAACCAGCGGGTCGTCATTATATTCGGCGATATAATGTTTCCATGTGAGCCGCGAGTCAATCAGATACATCGCGACATCTTATTTTTAAAGTATATTTGGACCTAGAGAGATATCAAGGCTTTGGCCCCCTCCTATTTCCGAATACCATAAAATGTGTTTTTTTTATGTTTATTAAGTTTATTAATTCTCAGCCAATTTGCCAAATGAGCCAAATCCCTTTCCATTTTCCTTTCCATGTCGTTTATGATAGAATATTATCGTCTCATCCGCATAAACTGTTCCCTTCATTCCACATTTTGTATATCATTAATTACCCCATCCCCTTTGGTCGTCGCCTCCGGTTCCTACACCTAAATATTCATGTATGTCTGCCATTATTTTGTATCTTATGTTAGTTTTAATATAGTACTGACGAAGGAACGGTACTTCCGAAACCGCTCGATTATTATATTAAATTGAAGTAGTCTGAAACAAATGTATGTGTTTGTATTATAGTTGCTAGTTACATTCATTCTGTTTTTTTGCTGTGTATCGTTATTTATGCTAATTTAATCAAGAGATTTTATGTTATTTTTATATTCCAATAAAAGCAACGTTATCGGAAACTTTATATAAACATTTCGGTACCTACTTGGGGTGTAAAAACCTCTAATTTATTGTTTAATTGTCTGTGTATTTATTATTTAATCGTACTATTTTCTTATATATTATTTACTAACTGATGTGTTCCCGGCCTTGCTCGGGATTTATTTTATTTTATAAAGTTATGAAGTTGTGAATTGTTGCTTGTCGTTTGGGTGCCATAATTGATTTGACAGCGAAATTACTATCTCTAAATAAAGAAACAATTTGAAAATTTCATTTCATTCCTTGCATTTATTTTTTCAAAAAATATCTAAATAATAAAGTTCTTAAGTGGGTACCAACTTGTGTTTTCCATTTTGAAAATATTCTACACAAATAAACCTTATTTGGGCTATAGACTCTAATCTATGGGCTAACCTCAAAACAACATGGCGGGTTCAATGTCTTTAATACTAATTTTAAAACGTTACGGCAACAGTTTTACATATTGGATTTCATTCAAACTACTCTGTAAGGCTTCCCGACACTAATATGAAAAAAACTGTGCTATTTTCAGTGGAACCAGTCCAGTAATTATCAAGAAAATCGAGGACAGACAGAAAAACGTTCATTTTTATATATACGAGTATAGAGATTAGGATAACCACTGAATTCCTATAATATCATTGACGTTTTCTCCAGTAAATTTGTCAACCATATAATTTCAGAAATGAGATCATAATTATTAGTTAATAATTTATTTAATCAAAAAGCCATAATTAAAGTACTAAAATATATTTTCATTGCACAAGTATAGCAAACAAAGCTGACGCAGTCACGGCGCTCACAGAGATGAATTGCTCGCATACGGCATGCTTCGAACTTGTTATTCGCCATTAACACGTAATACCCGGAGGTTCAAAATAAAACACATTCGGCGATGGTGGGTCCAGATAGACCCGGCTGAAATAATGAAAATAAAAGGCTTTTTTATGCATTTTTCGTTCATATCCTTACTTTTATATGATATTATGTAATTCCTCATAAACTCATAACATATCCCTTGTGTTTCTTGTATAAAGATAGATGTTTTAGAAATTAGTATTCCGTAAATGTTGCGGTTCTTCGATATGCAGCAGCGCGGGCATACCACGCGAGAGAAAAACCACGACTAAATCGGTAGCGTCTTGAGACAACCGCTGCCGACGGTCAGCGGAATGAGGAGAGCAGTGCGGGAGGGGGGGTAAGGACTCGCCCCAGGAAGTCAGTGGAAGCGAACATTTTTGTTTACATATTTATTAACATTTTCGGGAAATCGATGGTGTGCATTTACAAGTATATCATGTATGATTTAAAATACCAGAAATAAAATCACTTATTTAATTCTTCCTTGTGGCTGTACCTCTAATAGAAAGATGTGTAAAAAGAAAATAAATTAAATTTATAGCCATATTATATGATGATTGCTTATGCAAATATTAGAAAATATTATATAATGGCGTTCTTATTTGAGTATTTAATTTTCTCACACATTTATTTGTCACAATTAAAACCATTGAATGACATACATTTTAGTTAAAAAATACTAAAACTTTTATTTTTCAACAAAACAAATTTAAATGAACAATTTTCATTAAAAATTAAAGGAATCCGGAATTTGACAAGTTGATCTGCAACGGATTCACTCAGATTTCCTACACTAACTGCATTATCACTTCCATTTTCACTTTCAGATATTTCCTCTAGTAATATGTCTTCCGGATCACTTTCAAATTCTGGATCCAATGCTTCGAATTCCAAGTCGCCATCATCACTGATCTCACTGTTAAGTAGCTTTTCAATCTCATTATCAGCTAAATAATGTTGCCTTGCCATTGCGTTAGTATGGTACGAAATAAAAAAAAAATTAAAACAAAGTTATAAAAATATAATCACCATACTAGAAATGTGCCCGAATGGTTGACAACATCTGCGTGTTAAGGACTGCGAGGGACAAAGACGGAAGGATAGAGCGAGAGATATACTGTTTCGTCGGCTGCTCAAATTCAAATGAGAAGAGATAGAGTTTTTGCGTGTTTTTATAAACAATTATTCTAATAACTTATTTAAAACGTGTCCGATTTTAATCATTTTTGAGTCGAGATGTGGGTAAATATTTGATAAAAGAATAGACAAGAGGAAATTAGCCTAAACGAAATATTTGCGGCAAAATCTTTTATTTAAAAAACACTGGGTCAAATCAGACCCATCACCGGAGTCGAGGTGTTAAGAAAGAAAATTGAAAAAAAAATTTTTTTAAGGATCATTTTTAACATAATAAAATAACTTTTCGAATAACTGTAAAAATAACTGAAATATTTAAATTTAATGATGAAAAGACTTCTCATTTGCACATTAAAAATAATTAATTATATTATTGACTCACCTTCTTTGTTGCAACTCATCCAGCACAACATTCCTTGCCGTAGACTCGGAAACAATGAATTGCTTTTCCTTAATCAACATCATACTAATCATCGGTAACATTCTCCAATGTCGAGAATTTCGAGACTTGTTAACTCAAGCCAGGACCTTGAATTTTTTTGTGCCAGTCTAAATGATTTTTGTCAGGCTTTACAACAATAAGCCTCGAAGTTATCATTTAGAATATCTAAAATCATGGAATCTACCAAAACCTTTTTCAGGCTTTGACTTGAATGCCCTCTCAAACGTATATTTTTGTGATTGCTGTTCCGTTTCTGTCGCTCTGTTTATCTCATTTCGTATTACCTATTTTGTGTAATTAGATAATGGGCCATCGTGGCTTATCAGTACACCCCTGCCATGAGCAGGTCTGCAAGGGAGGATGCCCGTGGGAGTTTGCATGGAAATGTTTGCGTCGAAGGCGTATTATTTTTAGAATCATTGATTTTCTTTCAGAGTAAGAGATGTAACGAGAAAACGTCCTTTGCAATTAGCGATAGGGTAAGAGGCAACCGCGCGCACACCGGCAGATATATCATATAAAAGCAGGAACAAAGAATATTCTTTTAAGCAATCAAAATGCTCCCCAGAGGTGTTGCAAGATGTTACTGGTTTTGGCATTACGGTTATTCAAAAATATCTACGAAATATTCATGTCTATTGTGTAGGACTGCCTCAGCATGCATTGTCATGGGAGTTAGGATAAGGGTGTTGGAAACTACATTACCGTCCAATCGACGGTCACCGCGATATTGTTTTATTCTTCTCTTCAAGGTTTTGTTTCAGCGGTGACCTGATAATAAGAAACTCCTGTACAATTTTTTTATCAATAATGACGTTCAAACTTAAATACCAGCATCTTTAGTTTTTTTTTTCTAAAGTTAGTTATCATAGTTAAAATAATTTTCAAAGTTTCAAGTTTTCATAAGCCGCCATAACGCTCCAAATCTATGGCCGGTTGGTTTTGATCAGCTTTGAGGTTAGAATATCAAATGTCAAACCAAGGATGAGCTTTACCGTACGTAACTGTATTCATGGTAAACCATAATTAAACACAAGTAATAACATTATGTACCTTTTTAGAAAATTTAACTCGAAGAATAATATTAGTATTGAGCATTAACATTATCAAAATATCCATATTGACAATTGATTTGCTCATGAATACTCTAATTTCTGTTATTAATAACAGTTTTTTTTGTATTGAATAACAATTATAGAGCTTAAAGCCACCCTAATTAAGTTTAAATTTCACCAAACTAAAAAAATACGCATTTACAATACAAAAGAGAAGCGAAAAATAAAAATGTTCATACTAATACAAATACAAAAACAGAATACACACGTGACGTCAGATATTCCAAATACAATGGTACCAATACAACAAGGTGTTTTGTTGAGATGATTATTAAATTGAATTTTAAATAGCGATTTATAAATTCTACGTATAATTATATATAATAAAAGTTTTATATTCAGAATCCGCGTTTTATGATCTGTATGAATACGTATTTTTAAAGTCGTAATATTTTTCATTGGAGTTTCACAACATCATAACTTTATTAAAAAAAAAATCCCGAGCAAAGCCGGGTAGACATCAGCTAGTTATGGATATTTTTGATCAATTTAAAAATAAATATGTATATTAATTATATATTAATTACTCTAAATGACAAAGATAGGAGAAAAATAGCTATTTTCTCTCGATTCCATTAATGTTCAAATGTCAAAAATCAAAATGGCGATGATAGCCGATTTGGTGGTCGTCAAATGTGATGAAGCTTGAGACACCCCTACCTAAGTGAACGTAATGCATAATAGTAGGTACCTACGGGACACTCTAAGGGACAACAGTGTTAGTAATGCTTCACGGCATATCAAAGGAGCCCTGCCAGGGGAGCGGAAGGTCAAGGTTGCCCCCTGCCGCACCTCCCCCCGCAGCGCAATACTTCCCCGAGCATGATACAGCCACTATAAACTAGATCGATCCGAGCGACAAATTTCCATCCATAACGCTGGTGAAATTAAATTATTCACATAACCTACTTAAAATGTGTGTGTAATTTGTATTGTGGACGGGTTCCAGGTGGGATTAAGTCGGCGGAGAGGGGATGGAGAGCAGTTAAAGCGGCAAACGACCAACGGGTCCGCTCGGCTCGCGAGTCGTGGCTCGCGGCTTCTCTCAGTCTATTCACAATGCAAGGGGATTCCTGCAAGGGAGACGGGTCAACGGGCTCTCGGGTGTTCTGGGTTCTGGCACATTCGTCGATGCGATTTATTTGCACACTCGCTTTGAACAACGCACACCGTTGTACTTTTAACGATTATTCGGGCCGTTAAATTTCAGTGGCAACGTACCTTTTGACAGTTGTCAATCACTATTGTCAGGGTCGCCCGAGTCTAATAATGAACGCCATCGTGCAAAATATATAGGCGTACCGCTGGGCAGTGGCCTGCAGTCCATGAAAGCTGCACCTACCTTAAGAAAAAAAAACGGTAAAAAGATGAATGAATTAAAAATTACTTTGTAATCACCACTTAATTAATTATATATTCATATCAACATGTTTCAAAAGCGATTCTTTCCTCATTAGGAATAAACAGAAAACTAAAAAATAATAATGTCAAGTATAGACAAATGATAAACATAGAACACATTAATTGAAGAATAGACCAATTATAAACATGAACAAAAAATTATTAAGGTAGGTAATAATTAATCAAAATATTAATTTAAAAAAATATTATAAAACATTGAATAATAAATTTATATTAGAAATGAAAAAAAGAATTTATTTTTATTATCAATATTAATATGAAAATAATTTCAAATGGTGATTACAATTCATTTATTGATAATGACTCCACAAACTGAATACCAATCGTTTGAAGAAATTAATTAAAAGATAATAAAAAAATGACATATTTCTGACGAAAGTGTAATTTTCCAAGGTTACCAGATAGATCGCACACAGAAAAAAACGTATGAATGGTGCATAACACTTTTTAAAAGGCATCTAAAGTACAAATAAAAAACCTAGCCCGAAAAACTAACATAATTAATCTTTTAATTTTTTTTTATAATAATAAATGTGAATAACAATTAGGTTTTCTTTTTTTATGTTGTTTTTTATACCACTTTTAAAAGTGTATTAAGGGGAGTGGAATAATTTATTAATTCGAAATAATGATAGTATTATTGCGCAATCCGATGAACATTTTTAAGTTTAAACGTTTTTTAAGAGAAAAATATGAGTTACATGTTTTTTTTTTTATTTACGTAGGCTTAGCATTTATCAAAAGCAAATTAGAGATATTTTCTGACCGCCGTATACGTATGTTTTAGAATATATTTTTAAATATTAAATATCTTCAAAAAATCCTTTAAACGTTTTTCTTCAACATGCCAGAATAAAAATTAAAAACAAAAAAAAATATTGGATTCAGTTTAAGTTTTTTATAAACGCTAACCTTCCTATTTTTTTAATGGGAATTAAAAAAGTTTGGTAAAGTTTATTTTAAAAAATCGCATGGGAGAAGATGGAAATTATTTTTCTCCACTTTTTAAAAGTATTTTGAGATTTTTAAACTATCATTTAATTCAGAAAGGCTGGTTTATAAATCAATTAATTAATTATAATTTAGTGCTGCTAATATTCCATGCGGTGCGTATTCGAACTAGAGTTTTTTTTTTTTACATATGACAAATGTCGGTAATTAATTTTTCGCTATTACGCCAAATTTGCGCGCAGAAAACGGCCGTAGTAAAAAATTAATACGGATATATACCTATTTTCAATAAAAAAAAAACACAATATGGTATTAGCACTGTTTTTTTTTTTACGTAAAAAATGACATTTTGCTACGGCCGCCATAGGTGACTGCTGTCGTGAGTATCTATGCTGCTGTCAGTCGGTGTAGTTTGTTGATTTGATGTGACATTTCGCCCGATTTATATCGTTATATTTTTTTCCGATGTCTCCCCACGTGGAATTGTTAGTATTGTTAGTTCCTGTGTGTACAAATACTACAAGGAAAATTCCAAATAAGGTATTTTTATGCTTTCCAAGGGAGAACGAAAGGAAAAAAATGGTGTAATGCTATGAAACAAGATCCGATCAAAAATTAAGTTATTTCTTTGAAAAAACCGCCTTTATTGTTGCGAAAACCATTTTAATGTAAGTAATATTATAAACAATGTTTATTTCCCACAATTTACGATTAATTCAGTATAAACGATGTGATAATTGTGAGCATGACAGTTGTTTTACAAATGTTTTGATTACTTTGCAAATAAAGAGAATCTCATACATACGTCTTCTAATGTTCATTTTTTTATATTTCTGCTTTAAGAAGACGTTGACAACTATATCATGTTCAGATTAATGGGTGGTGGCATACATTTGAAAAAGAATGTAATTCCACACAAATTTAACTGCCAAAAGAAAAATCCACCCACTTTTTGGCAGACGGGATTAAAGAGACAGCTCCTCGAAGTTATTGCCAGCACTCTACGGGACAACCAACCGGAGCCACAGCCTTTCACCTCGGAAGAAGAGCAGCAACACGCTGGACCTCATCACGTTGCAACCCAAACTT
Organism: Halesus radiatus; assembly: GCA_022606495.2. Lineage (NCBI taxonomy): Eukaryota > Metazoa > Arthropoda > Insecta > Trichoptera > Limnephilidae > Halesus > Halesus radiatus. The sequence continues at coordinate 283,315 of JAHDVE020007474.1, read as the reverse complement.
GCTCACCTACCATTCAGGACAAGGCTGTTCAAGCTAACTTAACTGCCAAAAGAAAAATCCACCCTCTTTTTGGTAGACGCGATTAAAGCGACAGCTTCTCGAAGTTATTGCCAGCACTCTACAGGACAACCAACCGGAGCCACAGCATTTCACCTCGGCATCACGTTGCAACCCAAACCTACTCACTTACCATACAGGACAAGGCTGTTCAAGCTAACCTCATATGTCAAGTGCGTAGTAAAGCAACATCCATATCAAGACGACAAACCGACATAGCTTGCTCAACAATGAAGTTCGATAATGAGCAGTTTAACGGCTATGAAACAACGCACACCGCCTACACACCTTATGCTACACGTGTGGAACCCCAACAAACAGATTCACCAGATTCTGATTTCATACCGGAGGATTCAATATATCGTCCAACTACACTGAATTTTCCAGGTGACTTTCAGAGAGAAAATTACAAAGCTCGAATGCGTAAGTCAAGTCTGATGGCTGTTGAACGGAGTCCTAGGTTATACCTATTATATTATATTTTGTCAAATAAAATACTTACTCCGGTATCAAATATTTTAACTTTAAAAAAAATACGTCTGCATGACTCATTTGCCACACTGTCACCAGAGTTTGGAATTTCCATATCTGCTGTAAGCCGGATTATTATGAAAACTGTCTTGTTAATGGACAGGGTTTTAAAAGGTTAATCTACTTTAATTAAAGCGTTGACTGTAATTGAATTTCGAAAGAGTCAATTGTATCCTGGAATATCGCGCTCAATAGGCAGTTAAATAAATAAATAATGATACACATATGTATGTGCATCCATTATATTTTATGGCACTTAAATAAATACTTTGAACTTATTATATCAACATTTTACATGTAATAAATAATATACGAGTATGTAACCTACAAGGAAAAAAAAACTATTTAAAAAAAAAAAAATTGAGGTGAGGGGTGAGCTAGGCGTGGAATCAATTTAAGTAGAACAGCAAATAAGTAAAAAAGATTCTGCTTGTTTACAATAAAACGAATATGTTTTTAGTGTATTTAGTTTGTCCCTTTTTTATAGATGTTTTGTAATTTGCTTACCGCAGTCACAATCATTCTACGCAAACTACAACGGTAATGAACTGAACTGGTGCCAAAATGGGTGTCATGTGACCTTTGCCTCCAGCCGTCGAAATGGTACGTAAGGCAAGTCTATTCATTCAGACGTCAGTGAGCTCACTTAATCATTTTCAACGGCTCTGATACGTTATCAGCCATTAGATATATGAGCACAGCTAACATGCCGTTGCTACCTATAGAAACGGGTACATTTTGCTGTGTTAACTCCTACGAGCTAAGTGATGGTAATTAGCTAAAGGTGAAGTAAACTCACTGCTTATGAGTTAAAACTTTTAATAAAAACTATTTTCTCAGTTGGTCCACTTCAACTCTCAAGGGACCAATTATTGTTCGAAAAGTTTTACAGTGTGATATTTTATAATACACTAGCTGAAGTACCAGGCGTTGCCTGGGGTTATGAATGGTATGTAGTAAAGCTTTGAGGTTGTGATGTGTTAGCCCTACCCCTACTCTTACCCCTACCTACACCTACCGCTACAGCAACTTCTACCCCTACTTCTCCCCCTACCCGTACCTCTCCCCTACCCCTACGCTTACCCCTACCCTACCCCTACCCGTACTCCTACCACTACCCCTACCCCTACCCCTACCCCACCCCTACCCCTATCCCTAGTCCTATTCCTACTCCTACCCCTACCCCCAACCCTACCCCTTCCATACTCCTACCCCTACCCCCACACCTACCCCTCCCCCACCACCACCCATACTCCCACCCCTACCCCTACCCCTTCCCTACTCCTACCCATACCCCTACCGCCGCCCCTACCCCTCCCCCACCCCTAATTCTACTCCTGCCTCTACCCCCAACCCTACCCCTACCACTTCCCTACTCCTATCCCTAACCCTATACCCACCCCTATCCCTTCCCCTACCCAAACCCTTATCACTACCCCTACCCCTACTCTCACCCCTACCTACACCTACTGTTACAGAAATTTCTACCCCTACTTCTCCCCCTACCCGTACCTCTCCCCTACCCCTACTCTTACCCTCACCCCTACCCCTGCACATACCCCTACCCATACCCCTACACCTACTCCTACCCATACCCCTACACCTACCCCTACCCATACCCTTACTCCTACTGCCCTACCCCTACCCCTACTTTGCCCTGCCCCTACGCCTGCCCTGCCCCTACCCCTACTACCCCTACCCATGCCCCTATGCCACCCTTGTCCATTCCCTACCTAACCGTTGCCACTACCCCTACCTACTCTTCCTTACCCACACCTGCACTTTACAACAATTTCTATCCCTACTTCTCCCCCTACCCATGCCTCTCCTACTACTACCGCCCACTACCCCTACTACCTTGCCTACCCCTACCCCTCCCCTACCCCTACTCTACGCTACTTATAACCTACTACCCCCCACCCCTACCTACATACCCCTACCCATACACCTATTCCCTACCCTTACCCCTACACCTACTCCTACCCATACTACCACTACCCCTACCCCTACCCCTACCCCTACCCCTACCCCTACCCCCACTCCTACCTCTACCCCCACCCCTAACAAATTCCAACCATCCAATAACACGGTGTATAACAGCATGTATAAAAATGAATAATTTGCAATTACAACCAACAAAAAGTAACAAAAGAAAACAATGTTTGGGTAAAATGAATTAAAGTGAAAATAAGAGATTCCAGAAATTTAGTAAGGTTTTAGGGGCTATCGCCAAATATGTTCGGAATCCTGCCACTAAAGTGAATGTTGTATAGTCGACATATTCGCACAAGAGGTTGGGAGAAGGTAAAGTTGGTTCTTTGGAAAGGAATATGGAAAATTTCGGGGTTTCTTACACAGTGGTTGATATTATTTTGATTGTGGCCAAGGGGAAGATTCTATTTGTTATTTATGATTTTGAAAAGAAATTTGATCTCATTTTTGTCATGACGTTTATTTAATTTTCTAATTTGAAATATTCTAGGTGTTTATTATAGTAGGTAAGTGGTGTGGACAATCCCGTTCTATGGAATAATGCCCGACTTACGGCCGTTCATCCCAAACATACTGAGCAACTGTTGAGCCAAAATTTTGCCTCAACACCATTCAAATGCACAAATTCGCTCTTTCCAACGAAATTCTCGATCAAATTTACGATCAATTTAAGAAATCGATTTTTGTGAATTAAGTTCCCCTCTCGCAGAAGACTAGTTAAAAAAGGTTTCTACAGGGTGAACAACCGTCACCGATATGTCAAATGTCATTATTAGTTTAGGTTCTATTTTAAGTGATTCAGATATTGAAAGACAAAGATTTATTGCCGTTTTCGAATGTCAAAACATGTTTTTTTTGTATGTTTTAAGAAAAACTAAAGAGAACTCAACTTATTTCACTAATTATACGCTACGTTTTGTCTTGTTTTTTCACTCACCGAGAAACGTCAAATGTCAAATGTAAAATACCAACGATGTGATTTACGACACAATCAAAAGAAAAGCCAACACTTTATTTTAAACATATTTGTGAAGTATAAAATGTTGGTCTATGTATTAGTTTTTAAAACAAATGATATGTATTCACAATGAATACAATATTAACTCATCTGTGTTAATTTTACATTGAAAGTTTTTACTTTGATGTCACTTTATTGTCTAAAAGTGGTCGGCTACTATTTTATCGTGCATGAAAGTGGGCGGATACTATTTTATAGTGGGCCGGCACTCCCATAGACAATTTATACTTTAAAATTCTTGGAAACAGGCAAACAGAGCGAATACTTAACAACACACTTGGCTGATCGGTCACTCAGATTAATCATTCGAAAAGTTGGGAAGAAACGCCGTTAGTCACTTTTCAACTGATGTGAATTTTATATATTGGACTCCAAACTACACAACCCAACTCAAGAATAGTGCGAATTAAGAATGTATATGAATTAAGTATTTGAGAAACGTTAAGACATATTAATGAAGAGATATGATATTATAGCCTTTTTGTATCTACTTTCCGAACAGTTAATATACGAGCCACCGCTGCATCTCTATTACCAACTCCACGAACTTGGGTACAACCAAACGAGTAACCATCGCACTGTTTCCACGCAGGGGTCGGACCGCCAAACAACTCGATCTTGGCGTACTTCTCTTTGCTGCACACATCGTCTCATACATTATCTTCTATTATTCTGGCTTCTGACATGGCCTGACTCAAGTATTTGATTCACTTGATTATGCCGTGTCTTCGTAGGGCTACCCCGACTCCTTCTTCCATTCACATCCGCGTCATATATTTTCCATACACTCCTCTCTTCGTTCGTTTGAATTTTCTTTTTCTCAATTTTTTTATGAATATATTTAAAAAAAAACCATTAAAATGTACGAAAAAAAACAATTCGCACAACTCGGGCCGCTAAAGGACGCTAGTGTAGTATGTTGCCATCAAATCTCAGGAGCTGGAGGTATTGTCATTTTAGAGTATTTGCTGTTATTATTCTGTTCGTAAATGAAGTGCATTGGACAATAGTCGGTTTTAAATATTTGAAACTGAATTGCATGTTGCAACGTTGAGTCCCTTCAATTAAATCAATTCGAAATTGAAGTGCATGGGACAATAGTCTGATTTAAATGGAAATAATTCAAAATTGAAGTGCGTGCGACAAAGAAATGGAAACAATTCGCAATAGATTTTTATAAAACTACTTAGATTTGAATGTTTGAAGATTTTCTAACTGGTTTTTCGGCTCTCGGGGAGTAGAACATTTTAATTGTTTTTTTTTTTTTTTATTTCATTTAAAACTGGCAAGAGCTCTTTTGGCGAATTGTTTGATACGCATATTGGAATTTATGGGTTTTGGAACTTGCTACAGTACTGTAATGGGCCATCGACATAACATATCAATCATATTTATCTACTGCACTTTTTATGAGTACATTAAATACATTTTGTAAATGTCTATGTTCAAACCCCTTCAGTAATCATTAAAAATTAGAAAAGAGGAAAAAAAAAACACATTTTTTAAAGAATGTATTTTATTTACTGAACATATGTATTCTTCATAAAAGCCATTTCGGCCCTAATAAGACTGAAAGCTGATTTTTATTCGTCATATTTTATTAATTATTTATTATAATTATAATAATAAAATATTAGGTACTAGCTGATTGATGTGTACCCGGCCTTGCTTGGTATTTTATTTTATTTTAAAATAAAGTGTTTTGAAGTTGTAAATTCTCGCTTGTCGTTTGGGTGCCATAATTGATTTGAAGTAATTAATTAATTCATAATTATTTTGATTTCATTCGAAGCGTTTATTTTTTCAAAACTTATCTGAATAATAGATTTATACACCTATACTTGTGTTTTTCATTTTTTGGATACTCTACCCAAAAAACCTTCTTCTTTTGAATATGCAATCTGTGGCTAACCAGAGTGTTATATTTATGGGCTAACCTAAATAAAACATGGCGGGTTCAATGTTTTTCATACTAATTTTAAAACGTTATAGCAACAGTTTTACATATTGGATTTCATTCAAACTAATTTCTAAACCTTCCCGCCACTAATAAATACAAACTGTGCTATTTTCAGCGAAACCGGTAGAGTAATTTTCGAAAACATCGAGGACAAACAAAAAAAACTTGATTTTTATGTATCTAATATCTTCAAAATTAAATTGATTAAATTAAATTGATTAAATTAAATTGATTAAATTAAATTGATTAAATTAAATTGATTAAATTAAATTGATTAAATTAAATTGATTAAATTAAATTGATTAAATTAAATTGATTAAATTAAATTGATTAAATTAAATTGATTAAATTAAATTGATTAAATTAATTTGATTAAATTAAATTGATTAAATTAAATTGATTAAATTAAATTGATGAAATTAAATTGATTAAATTAAATTGATTTAATTAAATTGATTAAATTTAATTGATTAAATTTAATTGATTAAATTTAATTGATTAAATTAAATTGATTAAATTAAATTGATTAACTTAAATTGATTTAAGTATACGGGTATATAGATATCATCAAAATTGTTCTCACTTCCACATACAATAAATCGTATTTCCTTTAACACGAGTATATTCGGGAGTGGTCTTTTCTGGAGGTAAAACTTGCCCAAATTATCTCGGGTGTAGTCCTTAAGCGGTGTAAAAGACTTTAACGGTGTAAAAAAGTCAAAACAATAACCTATTTAGACAAACCCGCAATTTTCTTAACTTGAGTCAACTCAAAACAATTTTCTATGGCATTGTTTCAATCTTTATTCAAATACGGTATTATAGCCTGGGGTGGAGCTACTGCTGCCGCCATTGCTGAGAGGAACGGCTGCTCTGCCTGTATCGTACATTTAATTTTTGATTTAAGGCCAAAATGTCCATCCAAACTGAATGATATATTTTTTAATTAAATGTTTAGTAAATATCTAGTATGTGTGAGAAGTATTTAATTTATTTTTGTTTTAAATTATGAAGTATACGCCAAGAAAAAGAAATTATTTTCATAATTTTAGAGTTAACTTAGAAAATTATATGCGGGTTTATTGTATTTTTTTAATTGTCATATTTGCTATTGAAATATGATTACGTAAATAATAATATAAAAACAAAATATATTATAGATATTTTAAATTATGTCCTACAAATTTGTCTACCAACGTAGATTGGTCGTTTTTAATTTAATTTAAAGTATAATGCTTATTTTATTATTTCATAAAAATCGATTTCATTATGTTTTCGAAGCAGACGAGGAAATTTTTTTTTTAAATCACCGTTAGCCCCCAAATAATTGTAAAAGGTGCCTCTAAAATCGATATTTAATTGCCTATATTTCATAATGTAAAACAAAAATAAATAAATTACTTCTAATCCGTACTACAATAGATATTTACTATACTTTTAGATGAAAAAAAAAAATCATTAGGTTTAGGTGAGTATTTTGGCCTCAAATCCAAAATTAAGTTTTTTATGAAACAGGCCGTGCAGCCGTTCCTCTTAAAGCTCAGAAACAAATTATAAAGATTATTTATTTATTTATTGCTTTTTTATTGTATAATATACCCCCTATATGGGCTTTTACATATAAAGTTAGCTACAAAAACAGGTGCAAAACACATCACAGTAGGTTCAAACATAATAAATCGAATAAATACAGGAATAATATGGTGTAAGTAGTGTAAGTACCATTCTAAGTAATAAGTTCAGAGTCGGAAAATCAAAACATACCTCATATTCACTGTTACTAATACTCTAGACACATATATTAATAATTATAGGAGGTGTATGCAATAATGGTTTGTTTATATTTGTATTCAGATCAGTTAAAAATGTCTACTATATCTGAATATGTATTATACCTACTGTGTGAAGTCGTGGTACCAATGAATATTTGAATGACTCAGTTCTGAAATTATTGTTACAGTTAAACAAAATTTTAGATCGAGTAGTTCTAGTTGGAATGTTAAATGTAATTAAGCTAACTATATCAGGGCTCTCTATAAAACCATCAACAAATTTGGAAATAAAAGTTAAATCGACAAAAAGAGACAATTCTTCTATATGATAGTTGATTATAATGATCAGTTCTTTCATTAAGTGATTGTAATTTATAGTTTCAATAGGTAAACCGAGTTTATAGTTAACGTATCTTAGAAATTTATATTGAATTTTTTCAATGGAGTCGGAATGAATTTTATAGTGGGGGGACCATATAGAAGAATTATATTCGACTTGACTACGAACTAAGGAAGAGTATAATAATTTTAGTGTTGAAATATTCCTAAAGTCTCTGGCATTTCGAAGAATGAAGCCGAGCATTTTTAAACCTTTGTTAGTAATAGAATTGATGTGAGTAAGAAAATTAAATTTTGAGTCGAAAACAATGCCAAGATTATTAATTTCGTTGACAGACGAGAGAGAAATGTTAATGATTTTATATTGAAAATTGAGAGGATGATTCATTCTAAAAAATTTGATCGTATTACTTTTTATAAATATTTAAAATAATTTTATTAAGTTCACACCAATCTTGTAATTTATTTAAATTTAATTGAATGAGAAAAGAGTATTCAATAGTTTTTATTAGTTTGAAGAGTTTTAGATCGTCGGCGAAGAGCAGCACAATAAGACTGTCATCAAATACAGTTATAATATCATTAATAGACAGTTAAAAAAGTATTGGGCCTAAATGTGAACCTTTCGGTACACCACTTGTTGCCACGAATTTATATGACAGGTTAGAATTGAATGTTACTTGAAGAATTCTGTTGGTAAGTTAGCTTTTTATCCACTCTAATAAATTACCCTCTATACGTAGTTTGCAATGTTTATTAAGAAGGATTTTGTGGTTTATGTTGTCAAATGCTTTAACAAAGTCTGTATATATTGAAACGACTTGGGTTTTTTCTTCAAACGCTCTAGATATAAATTGTTCATATAGAGAGAGGTTTGTTAAAGTAGATCTGCCAGGCATAAAACCGTGTTGATTAGGTAATGTACAATGGTGTTATTAATGTGCACAGATATTATATCAAGTAATAGTTTTTCAAACACCTTGGGGATTATGGAGAGCATACAAATGGGTCGGTAATTAGTGACATTATGAACATTGCCCTTTTTGAATACAGGTGTCAAGTAACTTTTTTTCCATAGATCTGGGAAGCAACCAGTGTTAAGAGATTAGTTAAATATCTGACAAAGTGGCTTCGCTAATATTGAAACACAGTTAATTAGAAACGCTGGAGTAATATTGTCTTATCCCGCTTTTTTCTTTATGTCGGGTGCTTTTGTATTACGTATAACATCAGAGACGTTTAAGTGTAGAGGAGGAATGTGGACAGCTTCCTAAGGATGAAAAGAAGGAATTTGATCGTTAGGGATGTCGCTTTCATAAACACTTTTGAAAAAATCAGCCAATTTCTTTAGTATAACTGCTACTTTTTCCCTCGAAATACATGGATGTTGGTAGGCTTGGCTTTTTTTTTTTAGTGTATTAATTTGTTTGAAAAAGTGTTTAATCAGAAGGAATAGATTTTCCTGTATTAAGTATGTGTGTGAGATATAATTTTTTGGAATTTATTCTCAAACAACCGATCACCAGGAATTTGAACGAAACCTTTAGTAGAATCTATGTTTTGGATAGATAGGTGGTTTATTTACATTAACATTCTATAACATTTAGATATTGTGTACATTATGTTTTTGACATTAGTAAAGCCGCTTCCCCTGCGAATATTTTTTAAAAATATTTACATTAAATAAAAAACTAAACAAAGGGGCGTTGCCATACACATTTATGGGTGCGTATAGAATTTTTAGGTCTTCCGACATCGATGGGGGGTGAAGAGGGGAAAAGGAGGAAGGGTTTGTTTATTTTTTTTAAATTGCCTCACGGTGCGTCCCTATGCGTCCCGTCCGATGGTACTTCATCATAAATCGGACGGGTTTTTAGGTTATGTGTATTGAATGAAATTATAATATATTATTGTGAGAAGTTTGCTTATGTATCAGTAATAATAATAATATATTTAACTGTCATGTATTCTCTTATTTTGTCTGCTATTTCTAATATCATTACAGAAATCTTTTAAAGTATTCATCGTGAGGTAAATATGGGTACAAGCACGTCTTTTTCATGACAGTTTTTTTAATTATCTATTTTTATTATTATTAAGAGAAAAACCCAAGCTAAGACCTAAAACCTATTTTATATATAATACAATATATTGATTAAATGCAAATTACGTTTTATGCACGTAAATTTAAAAAAAAACCTAAAGCTATACAAAAACTTAAATTTTAAATTAATTAAAAAGCGTGATTTTGCTTCTCCTGTGACTGAAATAGTTCTTCCTCGTTGTAAATAAATTAATAATAAGTGTTTTTAATTAATTTTGTGCGTATTAAGAAAGTCATATTTAATCATCCTGATAAACATATTCATTGACTATATTAGTGGTTTACACAAAATATTTCTTACTAATTTAAGATTCATTGTTTTATTTTTTTATTCATATAATGATATTTTTTTCAACCTATAAAAATATGTTGTACAATCAAAAGATTATTCTAGAACTCATCTTGTCGTCCACGCAAAATGTTTGTTTTTATCCAAAGCAAACATTTTATCAGGAGACGGAATGTGTATGAAAACAAATGTTTTTGTGTATGGTTTTTTGTGTAATGTTTCGGAAAAAAATCGCAGGAGACGCGGCTTTAGAATCACAAATAATGTTACATTAATGGAATTAATTAATACAGTTGTTCCCTGCTTCTTCCAACGCTAGCTTGGGCCGAGTTATAGCAAATTAAATAGTTAACTAACTAACTAACCATCACGCCGTTTCCCCGCAGGGGTAGGCAGAGAGGACGGACCGCCAAACAACTCGATCTTGGCATACACTTCTTGCTTCATTCACTTTCATACAACGTCTCATACATTCTCTTCTGTTATTCCGACTTCTGACATGGCCCGACTCGAGTATTTGATTCACTTGATCGTGCCACGTCTTCCTTGGACGTCCCCGGCTTCTTCTTCCATTCACATTCGCGTCATATATTCTCCTTACACTCCTTTCTTCATTCATTCGCTCTACATGCCCAAACCATCGAAGCGTCCCTTTCTTAATCTTGCTCACTACGCTTACATCAGCCTTGCATTCTTTACGAATCTCAACATTTTTCACTCGATCATACATGGTTTTACCACACATTCGTCTCAGAGATCTCATTTCTACAACATTCAGTCTACTTTCATCCTTCCTCTGCCAGTTCCATGCCTCACTGCCATACATCAAGGTTGGTATCAGCACTCCATTGTGGACTGCTAGCTTCGCTTCCTTGGATAAAATAGTTAAATAAAATAAAATAATCTACTTTGTGAACATATAACAAGTTATGAAGTTATGAATTGTTGCTTGTCGTTTGTGTGCCATAATAGATGTGACAGAGAAAGTAACGCATTGTGACGACTATTACAATCTCTAAACAACAAAACATTCAAGTATTAAACAAGTATTCTATATTTTCCCGATGAGGAAAGCATCGCTTTCGAAACATGTTAATATGTATGTATTAATAAAGTGGTGATTTCAAAGTAATTTTTAATTCATTTATTAATAATGACGTCAAAATGTGAATTTTAAAATTTGGTTTCATTCCAAACATTTATTTTTTCAAAATTTATCTAAATAATAATGTTCTCAAGTAAGAACCTACTTGTGTTTTCCATTTTGAAAATATTCTACCCAATCAAACATTCTTCCTTTGAACATGTAATCTGTGGGTAACCAGAGTGGTATATCTATGGACTAATTTCAATACAACATGACGGGTTCAGTGTTTTTCATACTAATTTTAAAAGGTTAAAGCAACAGTTTTACATATTGGATTTCATTCAACCTAAAAACTGTAAACCTCCCCGGCACTAATAAGAACAAACTGTGCTATTTTCGGCGGAACCGGTCAAGTAATTTTCGATAAAATCAAGCACAGACAGACAAACGTTCATTTTCATATAACTTATTTATATATGTATATATATATCTAACCATGCTAAAGATCAAACAAAACGTGATACGTGGTCACAGATGGCTCTAATTTAAATATTTTAGAAAAAAAATTAAGAACGTAATGCGTAAGGCGGGGGTGTACATACGAAATAAATTGTTACTGTAAGTTTAAAGCTCAAGTCTACCAAGTAACTTATAAAAATACTGTATATTATGTTGTTACAATAATATATTTTACCTTTATGAGCTTGCTGAAGGACTTGAGCTTTAATAATAATAACAAAGCTTTTATAAAAAGCAGTTTTGTGTTGTTTCACTTCAAGTGCGCTTTACTATAAATAATCTTTAAAATAATGATTAGCTAATCCCATTCAGTGGTATTCCTACAGTGCCCCTTTCTTATTCTTTTTCTACATTCTTAACATATTACATACATTCTTACTTATTCTTAATATTACTCCTACAGTACTCCTTAGGTGCATATTCGTCAAATTTCAAATTACAAAATATCACACAAAAAGAACACATCCACAATAACAGTGCAAAAATAGTAACATTTTAAGACAGGAGTCAGGTTATATTTAGCAGTATTAAAAAAAAAAAACATATATATATATATATATAAGGAGGAAACCGAAACCAAACAACTACTGGAGGCTTGATAAAATGGCCTTTTGCGATACATTGAAGAACAGTTAAAATTTATCAGCAGTTAAATAATTTTATTTTTAAAGCCCGTTTAAATTCAGTCAATTTCTGGATATCATTAAGAGCTAGGGGAAGTTTATTCCAAATGAGCGGGCCATTTACATTTACGAAAAGAACGATCGCAGTAGGCGGCTCGATTTGACCTTGAAAGTTCAATTAGACGATTAGTAGCATCTAGATCTGCTGATCTCAGAATAACAATTTATTCCTTTTCGTATTCCGTGTGCAACAAAACCCGTCAAACAAAAAATTTAATTCACTTCACTTTTTTTCATATTTATGCTTCTATCACGAAACTCCCCTGAAGAGTCGTGGCGAACTCAGTGTCAGACCTCGGACGTGAAAAACAAGCACCTTATTTTACATCTTATTTTATTTTAGTACATAGAGCAGGCAATATGCCCAAAACTTACGTACATGGACGTTTACATATCAATAATAATCAATAAGTACGATAAACAACAACAAACATTATCTAGCAAAAATGATAATAAGAATGAAAAAGAAGTGAAAGGTCGAAAACATATTATAAAGTAGGTGTATAAACTAACTCCTCATTGTCACCTGTGCTGATGGTACACTGTTTTGATTAATAAATGGCTTCATCACATTATCAGTTTGATATTAATGGTAAAACTTTTTTTTTTTAAATAGATTAATTGTGTCATTAAAAATGTCTATTTCATTGTTAGAGCAGTGAAAGCGATAAAGGATAGAAATGTCCCGTATTTGTGTGATTGGTTTTAATATAGAAAATGTATTTTATCCTCCTTGTTGATTTTCTTGTTGGTGTATTAATATTGATTGGTGTTAAATTATTTGTCGTGTCGATTAATTCATGTATAATTTTGTACAAAGGGAATACATCAGAAAGTAATTGACAGTCTGATTGACAGAGATTCTAGTTTATAGTGCGAAATTCGATCATTACACGTTCCAAATTGATCAGATAAACCTTCACAATATGTAATCACACGGGATTATTTTCTTTGTATGGATTCGATTCTGTAATCATGAATCCCGTAATTATTGTAGTCCCTACTATTAAATTGCCTGGGTTCTCTCCTTTCTGGACCAATGAGGTCCGGCCTAAAGAATTCCAAACTTTGTGAATGTGGACATGTTCAAACAACAGAACACATCGTAGAAGAATGTCCCATTAATCAGTTTCCCCATGGCATATTTGTGCTGAACCAAGTGACTCCCGATGACGTCGACTGGCTGAATAACCTCAGCATCCCACTAAGACTTCCACCAACTCTCCTCCACCACACCATATGAAGAAGAAGACTTCGTTTATACTATAATTATTATTTGGTGTACTATATTATTATACTCCTTTGTATAACTATGTGATATAATAATAACAGGTTAAAGCCTCCTAGTCGTCAACAAATATAATAATAATAATGTTTTATTATCGTATTTTTTATAACAAAATAACAAATAATGATTTCCTCAGTGGGATTTCTCTTACTGAGGATTTTACTAACAAAATATTAAATTACATTATATTTTCTATTTCAGATCTCTCTATGTAACGTATCCAGTGTTTTATTTGATTTTTAAATTTATTATGGCTTGTGTGATTTTTAAAGGATAGTGGGATTTTGTTGTAGAGTTTAGTACCATAGTTATAATAAGAAGAATAAATTTCAATATTTAAAAGTATTGATTTCTGAAAGTGTTTTTTTTTTTTTTCCTAAATAATATTTAAATTTGCGCCATCTCTGAGCGCGTATTACATTTCGTTTATTCTTAAAGGTATGCCACGCTATGTTGTATGACTATCAATGGATCCACATTCAGTCTATTCAACACCGTGCTCCGTTGAGCAAATAATACAAATAAATAGTAGATTCCCACGGGGCAAGCCGCTAGCTCGCTTGCCGCGGGTGTGAAGCTGCGTAAAGGACGGCATTGTAAGGTGATACAAAGATATTATATTTCAATTGGAAATGGCAAAACCCTCCAAGAGCTTTCCCAGATGAGTTTCCTTCAGGGACTTCTGTACGGAGTTAACATTAAAATGTCACTTTGTATACCATAATGGGGTATTGTCACGCTACCTTCAGGTGGTGAGGTATTTTATTGCAATAAAATTCGAACGGAATCACGCACTCCTTACACTGGTGGCGATATGGTTGAAATTGCCATATAACGTCGGGCGTACATTTCGATCAACATTAAAAAAAACGAATAAAAATCGCCATAAGGCATGTTTTATGTTACTTTCTAAAAGTCGGGCAGAAATATTGAAATGATTTCCGGCCTTAGTTTAAAAAACTCAATATGCCACATTACACAATAAGGGAAAATATTTTACATTTCAAAGCATCACATCCCGGTCGGAGCAAATGGATAAATATATTTTGTTATTTCTGATTTTGAAACCGTCAATTCATGGTGGAATCCCATATAATTAATTTTTTTTTAAAATAAAACAATAACTTTGTTTATATCACTTTCAATTTTTTTTGTTCATAAAAACCTCTAACTTTTTTCCGCTTATTTAAGACATAACCAACCATCTGTTCAAATAAAAGCTGCCATGAATGATATTACATAATTTGTTTTAAAACCCATAGATTCAGCAAGCAAACAGTATCGTCAGTTTGACGGCCTTCATGGTCGAGGGATAAGGCTCTCGACTACGAATCCGAAGGTAGCGGGTTCAAATCCCGACGTGCGCAAGTAAATTTTATTTAATTAATTTGTGTTGTTTCACAATTAATTGATATAAAAATAATGTATAGTATATTTGCGCACGTTCCAGAGTGGAAGATATTCTCAGTATCGCCCTGATGAAAGACCACCATTCAGAATTGAAACGTTGCTTGAAATGGCTTTTAGCCGTGTTTGGTGACCAGATCTGAATAGCCAGGTATTCCCCACCTTCCTCTTCCCCTTCTCCTTCCCCTCCCAAATACCTTCAGCCTCACAATATTCCGCAATTGGGAATGCCATAGTCTTACTGGCTCCAGACGGTTCGGAGCAATTGGGACTCTTGTGCGGTATTCATATAAAAAATAAAAAAAGTTATAAAACAAATTTCAAGTCATAAATAAAAACAATATTAGAAAGCAATGGGACTCACTCCTGACATCGATGCTATATATACCATAGAATTGATTTTAATTGTGCCAGTCTGACGATGCCCATGATAGGGTAAAACCGGTCCGGTCGAAAATAAATAAGTGGAAAAAAGTTACAAAGGTTTTTTTAATATACAAAATAAACGTTATTTTGTATTGCATCGGCCTCAGTAATAAACCATAACGTAGAATTTCCATAGTGGTAAGAATAGAGGATGTAACGGTGGCGGTTTTCTCTAATGAGCGATTGTGCAGAGAACTCCCCAATAAAAACTACGGCGTACAAGCATCACTTGAAAGATAATATTATTACAGTTTGAACGGCGCGCCACTGCTCCATAGTATTTGCCCGCATAAATAAACAGCACGCAACGACTCCATAGTTTAAAAAAATCTCCAATTGCATCACAGCGCGCCTGTCCTTATGTGCGAATCCCGGAACGCACATATGAAGCTAAATAACCTATGGGAATTTTTCATATAACTTAAATACGATTTCGAACGATCTGCAAATGTATGTCAGAGCCAAAATTCCGTTGCGCAGCGACTGAGCAAATATATATATATTTTTTTTTATTTATTTCCATGTTGTTTCTATTTGAATAATTGTTCTTGTACCTTTTTGTTGTTTCTACTTTTGAAACAATTGATTCATGGTAGCATTTTATTTTAGAGAGACTTTTTTTGGTTATAAACCTTTATAAAGGTCTATTCTTTCCTTTTTCATTCCCAATAACTCCCAATTATTTAGACCACGAATCGTCACTGGATGTAGCGCCAAATCACACACACTTGTCATCTTATTTTTTGCTAAATCAATTATAATACTATTGCAAAAGCTATACAAAAATCACAAAAAAATATAATTAGCATAATTGTATAAAATATAGGTAAAGAGAGCTACAAAAATAGTTTTAAAAAGGTTACAAGTAGGTATATAATATAGTTATAATATAATAGCTATTTCGTGGTTAAAAATATCGTAGGTCACATTTCCTGCGAAACAGTTAATTAACCTAATAAGTCTTCCCAGAGGCATCACCATTGGTATGTTAGTTCTGCAGCTGTGAAGAAACAGAAGCCTGTGTTGGCGGCCTCGCGTGAAATTATCAGGGACATAAAATCCTAAATCAGCCAAGACGTCGTGTATTATATTATATTATATTATATATAATAATACACCGCTCAAGAGTTTATGAACTATAAGTAGTAATGCTATATCCCTCCTAGGACTTAGGCTGCAGATACCCAGCATTCCCGAGAGAAATGCTGTTGGAAACAGCCTTGGGTAAAAATCGAACTCTCTCTCATGTGGAGAGGAATCGTAATAATTTATTTTGGATTTTCTCGACCATTAGTACAAAGACGTTGTCCTCTGGCCCCCATACCTGAGATCCACTCTCGAGAATGCTGCGCAATAAACTAAAGTAAAGTAGCCTTATAACTGCAAGGCTTGTAAACTCCGTTGAACTGTGTGTGACAAAGCCCAACCTTTTTGTGGCTGATTTGGAGATCCTTTCGATGTGAATGTTAAACGAGCATCAAACACAGTTCCCAAGTACTTACAAGTCGTCATGTGCTTCAGAGACGTATCTTTCATTTAGTAATTAAAACATACGGTCTTCGTCTAATTAAAATATATATATATATAATGTATTACATAAAATCCACACGGGAGACTCGGAGGAAAATAAAATTCTTCAGATAATTACAAAAAGTTTATTGAATATTATAAAAAGAACAATACTGTACAACAATTCGACATTTCGAAGCACAGACTTTTCGAATATTCAAATCGATGATCGTATATTGTACTTGATCGCTTTCTCACTGCGGTGCTGATTGCTAACAGCGTGGAAGATCTACAGTCCTTCGTATCTAGGATGAACGAAGTATGAATGAATAAGTAAGTCTAAAGTCATGGTGTTTGAAAGAGAGAGTACGAAAACAGTCCGCAATGTAGTTGTGAATGATGAATACTCAGAGCAGGTCGATGAGTTTGTACATTTGGGAAGTATGTTTACGAGGGATGGAAAGACTGATAGGGATACTGAAAGAAGGGTGAATGTAGGAAACTCCATTAACGGAGGACTGAACGCGGTTGGCGCTAACAAAAGTTATCTAAAGAAGCGAAACTAGCAGTCCACAATGGAGTGCTGATACGAACCCTGATGTATGGCAGTGAGGCATGGAATTAGCAGAGGAAAGATGAAATCAAACTGAATGCCGATTGTGTGAAAAATGTTGAGATTCACAAAGAATGCAAGGCTGATGTAAGCGTAATGAGTAGGATTAAGAAAGGGATGCTTAGATGGATTGGGCATGTAGAGCGAATGAACGAAGAGAGGAGTGCTATATAACACGAATGTGAATGGAAGAAGAAGCCGGGGACGCCCGAGGAAGACATGGCACGATCAAGTGAATCAAATACTTGAGTCGGGCCATGTCAGAAGTCGGAATAATTGAAGAGAATGTATGAGACGATGTATGAATGTGAATGAAGCAAGGAGTGTATTCCAATATCGAGTTGTTTGGAGGTCCGTCCTTTCTGCCTACCCCTGCGGAGAAACGGCATGATGGTTAGTTAGTTAGTTAATTACTCTATTTCTGTGACATTTGCCAAGGACGCCAGTGTCGGATTTGTATTGTTTCGTAACGACAGAAAGATCCTAAAAAGACTCTAGTCACTCGCCAAAGAACAACGGTAAAAAACGACGCGAGCGCCACGTTTGCCATAACGGCAGCTTGCACGCCCACGCGCCGGCCACTTTTTTTTCACCCGGCTTCCGGATGACACCTCTGGTCCGCCGCCTACTGCGTCTCTAAAAGAACGCGCGAGAAGCCATTTTGGTAGCCGCAAATTGTAGCGCCATATTACCATCCATGTTGGATTAACACCCACTGTGCGAGGTTGCATTAGTATAACCAAAGAGCTCCGGTACATGGTGACTCACTCGTAAATATAATTTAACTTCAGTGTACTGATGTCCAAGCCCGAGGCTTCCACTAGGATCCTTTTGCCGCCACGATCATGACTGGAAGCTGACTTTTTATTTCCTCTTTTGTGTTGTAACTTATTCGAGTCCCCGTTATCATGCCCGTTTAGAGAATATCAGAGAGAATAATCCCCCGTAACTTCCATTTGAGGTAAGGCTAGCTTTTGATTATTGTAGCACAACTTACCATGTCTACCTTCCCCTGAATAAACTCTGAGTCTGAAAGCATTTAGTAAATTTATTTGGCGTAGTATTAGAGTCCCCGACCCCAATTATAAGACTGCCTGTCGGCCTACGGCCCTGCAGAGGAGCTTCTTGGCCTGCCGAAACTGAGCTAGTCGAAGGTCCAGAGCCAAGCTCCCTGTCGAGACACCACCCTCGGGGTAAGTCTAAACCAATGAACTGATCCCATAACCGCTCTTTCCCAACCTTCCTCCTTTCCATCTCCTTCACACAACCTAGTAGATTCATTTATCGTCAGTTTTATTTACCATAACAGTATACATATGCACCGATACACACAACCCTGAGTTAGTATGGGTTGTTAATCGCAACTTTGATGTTTTGCGTTCGCATCAAATTTCACTGTGATACCTGCGTCTACAAATATACAAGTCTGTATTCCTTTAAATGGGTAATTGCGAATATTGTGTTTCTCAATTGTAATTGGTAAGTAGATACCTACGTAAAATGAATAATGGCAAACTTGTGAAGTATAAGTGTAAATAATAATATATAATATAAGTATGTATAATGTGCACAAGGTTCTTGATGGTTAGAGAATGGTGGAATAAACATTGGTGGCCAACATATCTCCAATCTCCGATATGCAGATGACACTACCCACATCGCATCTTCTGAAGAAGAAATGGATCACCTCCTTGCTAAAACGGAGGTAGAATGCTGTAATCAACAGTCCTACTGATCAACAAATCCAAAACAAAACTAATGCTGATCGTTAGGGCAAACACCTTTGTAAGAACAAATAATGTTCTCATAGAATTAGAAACGGTGAACGACTTCATATACCCAGGGTCGTCTGTAAGTGATCAAGAAGGCTGTGAAAAAGGTTATGAATTTGTGAATTCTTGCTTGTCGCTTGGGTGCCATAATTGATTTGACCACGAAAGTAATGCCTTGTGACGACTATTACTATTTCTAAGCAAAGAAACTTTAATTTGAAAATTTTCTTTTCTTCAAAACATTTATTTTTTCAAAATATATCTAAATAATAAAGTTCTTAAGTAGGTACCTACTTGAGTTTTCCATTTTGAAAATATTCTACCCAAACAAACCTTCTTCTTTTGAATATGTAATCTATGGCTAACCAGAGTGGTATATCTATGGGCTAACCTCAATACAACATGGCGGATTCAATATTTTTCAAACTAATTTTAAAACTTTACAACAACAGTTTTATATATAGGATTTCATTAAAACTACTCTATAAACCTTCCCGGCACTAATAAGAATAAACTGTACTATTTTCAGCGAAACCGGTCGAGGACAGACTGGAAAACATTCATTTTTGAACGAAAACGATTAGACAACTTAGAAGCATTAGAAATTTAAAAATCCGTAAAAATAAAGAAGACATAGTTAACAATCATGAAAATCTTTTTAACAGTCCTATATTGAAAATGTTCTCTTTCTTCACACTATCTCTCTATTTCTCCTCCCACCACTCTTTACGTGCTTCCCCCCCCCCAGTCGCTCTTCCAGCCCCACTTCAACTCCTTACGTATGGACTATAATATTGTAATAATGTTTATTTATCCCCGATGAAAGAACGGTGATTTAACACAAGGTGGTGGTGTTATAGCCAAGCAATTTTTTTTAAGTACTACCTGCTTTTAACGATCTATTGTTCTTCGTAACTTCAGTATGCAGTCACTGTGAAAGTAAAATAAGGCTTTGGAAAGAAAGCTTAAAGGGATTATAACATATTTTATAGGGCGGGGGTGTTGGGAATTTGTGCGCTCGTGTAGGTGCCAAAACTATGTTAGTTAGTCCGCCGCCATTCAAATAAATTGATAAACTGAAGCCATTTCAAGCGTCAATATTCTCCAAGACTGTTTTAGTTCGATTTTCACCACTGAACGGACAATCCCTAGCAGCGTGATCTATAACGATTCGAAAGAAAACGGATTTCGCCTATTCGCATAATACCTCTCGGCTCGTAGACCTCAGAGAGGCCAATGAAATTGATTTTGTGCTCAAGACAGAATTTCGGTATTTGAAAATGTTTCTTCAATTTAAGTAAGGAAATACTGGGCTTTCTTCGAACACACGGACACGCCCACAACACACTTCTACCGGATTACCCCTTCTATGGTTTTCGAAATGTCCGTATTTTAATTTTATTTTTCTATTTCATTTCAATTTTATTATTCATTTTCCTTCGTAAAATTGTCATTATTTCCAGTATAAAAATTGTTAGAAACTTTTTATACTACAGGTTGGTACAAAATGACCCTAACGTTTTTTTTCTTCCGAATTTTGCAAACAAGACTTTAACAAGAATTTAATACGCAACTGAACAACGATACAAAATCACCGAATTTTATTTATTGTTTTGAAATTGAGCGCATTATTTGGCTCAGTAGGGAGTTCAAATGGCCGAGGCGTGCATTGAATTGAACCACTCCCAAATGTTTTCTTTGGGCCCATTTGAAAGAGCGGGTATACGTCAATAGGTCAGAGACCATCCCCCAACTGCCAATCCCCAAAACCAGTGTTCTCAATGAAATCCGTGCCATTACACCTGAAATTCTGCGGAAGGTGATGGAAAATGTGTTGGTAATCTTTCTGCACTTAATTTACATAAATTATAATTTTTTTGTGAAATTTTTTTTATAACGATATCAACCTTGAAGGTCATTTTGCGCTACCCAGTAGATTGGAATAATCATTAAATTTTAAAATTCTTTCACAATAAGTACCTAAAGCTGTGGTTCAGTCAGACGAATTGTTCGAAAAGTTAGCTCGGTCCCGCTTGCACACAAGTTATTTTATGACGTCACATGGGCCGCAAATCATGATTCCGCCCCGGGCGACGATGGCCCACGCTACGCCACTGACTCCATCTTTGCCAGCAACTTTTCTGCTTATTAAGATGGCAGCAGAAGTTATTGTCCAAATGTTATCAGGTTATTCGTAATCCGGTATATTTTGCCTTTCCTAAAAAAACGTGATTTTGAAGGTTGAATTCGACGAGTACTTTAAAGACAATAAAAATAATGTGACTACCACGCAAGAGTCCCAGCTGCTCCCAACCGTTTGGAGCCAGTGAGACTATGGCATCCCCAATTGGGGTATGTTGTGAGACTGAAGGTAATGGGGAGGGGAAGGAGATGAGTTAAGAAAGGTAGGAAAGTACCTGGCTAAACCTTTTTGTTGTTGTTTACAATAACTCGACGCAGGAGGGTTCAAGGAAAATAATTTGCATCAGGGCCTATGTCATCTTTGGGAATGCTGTGAACGGCGTCTTTTTGAAGAGAGGACGGAGTGAAAATGGGTCTTGAAGAGATCCATGTTGTAAGAGAGAGGAAACACAACGGGCGGCAAATCGTTTCACAGCCGGGCTATTGTCCTCAAGAACGAGTCGTAGGAACGACCCGTTCTCATGTGACATGTGACCAATGTCAACCTTGTACAAATGTAAAGCCTTTTCAAGCCACGTTTCGATACTGAAAGCTTTACGAGTAAATTGTGAAATAAATCCAATTAACCAAACAAAATGTATTAATTGTTATTGTGTTTAAATGGTAGAACTCCATTTAATATTTTCAAAATAAAATTTGAATTAAATCAAACGTTATTTGGAACGTGCCCAAAGTATACTAAATATTATTTATAATGAATAAATTGTGAAATAACACAATTTAAACAAATAATATTTACTTACGCACGCCGGGATTTGGACCCGCGACCTCCGGATTCGTAGCCAATGATCGTAACCACTCAACCACGGAGACCGTCATATAGGTTAAATAGAGAATAGGGAGAAATGTAATTCACTATTAGGTCATTTATAGTAATTATCAGTGGCGTGTACTGCTCTTTGACCAAAGATTAGACTGTGTGAAGTTTTTCATTGAATATTTGAAAATGGATATTTAATTATCTTCTTCCACTGATTGTTATGGCCGACTAAATAAATAGACGTACAAGTTCACGAAAAAATATATATTGATCAAAACACGCCGTCTTCTTCCATTACCATTTGATTAATTTCTTTGATTCGTTTTTCTTAGGGTAGGCACAGCTTTTCAGCTCTTCTGGACTTCATGCCACTGTTAATTATTCCACACTACCTTATTTACACGCTCTTACTTATTTGATCATTTGAGGAAAAAAACTTTTTTTTACTTGCGATTATTTAATAATAATAATAATAGGTCTTTATTCCAGAAGGTATGCAGGGGTAGTGCAATGCAATACGTTCCATAAGTGATAATAATACAAACAAATAAAATAGGTACTTAAAATAAGAGGAAGAAAAAAGAAAAACATAGAAAAACAAGTTTATGGTGGATATTTGATGGTCTCCCGTCTCCAAAGGGCCATCAAGAGAGACTCCATCCATGCAGCCGTGGCAATAATGATGGTATTCTTGGATTTATCGTACTCTGCACCACAGGCTTCTCACACGGTGGCGGAAAAGTGCCCCGAAAGAGTGCATTCGTCTTTCCAGGAACATTTCTGTAGCGCTGCAGTATATTGGTAGACGGAATAGTTGGCGATATGCATTATTGTAGGTGACTTTTATCATTTTGACGTATACAGAGATGTGCAGAATGTGTTGAGCAGTATTCTTTTCACGTTTGCTCTGAAAAGGTGAAAACGCCTTCACAGCATACCTATTCGAACGGATATCGCTCTTCTTTGTCTCTCCATATCCTCAATGTCCTTCAGATCGTCTGTGATAATATGTCCCAAGTATTTGGCGCTACGAATAACATGCATTTTCCTTCCATATGGTGTTTGCATGATTTCGTCACGAGTTCATAAGTGAAAATGGGCTTTGAGGGAGCATTCCGTACGTCAGAGGGCAGTTCCTTTCAGAGACGTGATAATAATAATACTTGGACGATTTATGTAGCGCCGTTTTTGTGAAAAATCACCTCAAGGGGCTTGTACATAAAAGAAGTGAGGGAATTATTTAGCTTGGTGGATGGGAATGACAAGGGTTCTCTCATCACTTGAGGGAAGAGAGAGCCCATGTTCATAGATAAAAGTTGTTTTTGAATTTGTCGTTGAAAGATCGAAGAATCTCGGCTGATGTACTCTTTTCGCAGAAAATTGATGAATTCACCGCAGATTGCTCTGAACTCCTACAACGGACCCAACTACGAGTTCCCAATAGACAAACCAGATCGGACCAAATTCTTAGTCTCCCTCGATGCAAAACTAATTCTAAGCAAAACTCCTTCATCTATCGGGCATCAAACACTTTTAACACACACGATTCACAATTTGACACACCGGCACGCGTGATCTTTCGATCTTTCACATATTTTTATACAATATTGAACGCCAGTGAAAAATATAATGACTTTGAAAATAGATATTCATGTAGATCAGTAAACACCTATTCTGAATATATATATATATATATTATAATAATAATAATAATTGAATGATTTGTATAACGCCGTATTTGTTAAAAATCACCTCTAGGGCGGTGGTCAATGGCAAACTTTCATTATATATAATAATACGTAGAATTTATAAATCGTTATTTAAAAGTGAATAAAAAATCAACTCGTCAAAACACCGTGTTATGTTGGTATTACATACATCTGACGTCACATGAGCATTCTGTTTTTGGATTAGTAAGAAAAAAATTATTTTTCGATTTTATTTTATATTTAATGTACGTATTTTTTTAGTTTTGGCACAATTTTAACTTAATTTGGGTTACTTTAAGCTCAATTGTTGTTTAATAAAAATTACTATGTTCAATAAGTATAACGAGTATTCATGATCAAACCAATTATCAATACGGATATTATGATAATGTTAATGCTCAATACTATTATTATTCTTTGAGTTAAAGTTTCAAATGTTTACTATGAATAGAACATACAATTTTATGTACGGTAAAGCTCATCCTTATTTTGACATTCTAACCTCAAAACTGATCAAAAAAGACCGGCCATAGATTTGAAACGTTTTGGAGGACTTTCAAAAATTGAAACTTAGAAAATTATTTTAACCATGAAAACTAACTTTAGAAATAAAAACGAAATATACTGCTATTTAAGTTTGAACGTCGTTATTGATAAAAAAAATCCTTATTTCAGATATGTACCCACAATAACTCATCTCATAGTACCACCATTCTGTTATCTTTCTTCCTTTGTATATACCGAGCTACCAGCATCTGTATTAACGAATCCCGTATATCGTATATGTACACATTTTTTCTTCTTCTTTTATAATATGAAATCAGAAATACATATTTCAAGTAAATCGATCCCCAGACCTTCCTTTCCTCACCGCCTTTAAACACATTGTTCCCTTACCACACACACCATATCACACTAAGCACCCGGTAAACGTTGGAACAGATGGGTATGCATAGACGATAGATCTACATACCACAAACTTCTTAATTTTGTTTGCCACCATTTTCATTTCCAATGCCCAAACCTTCTATTTCTTTCCGAAACACAGATAGCTGAGCCTGCCCGGACTTTAACCTCGTAGGCAAGTTCAGACCAAAATGAGGTGTTTGTTTTTATAGCCCAGCTAACGTCAACTGTGTGCGATTGAAAAACTAAGTCTGGAAAACTCCAGATTCGACGTAATGTGGGTGCGTGTCGTCAGTCTTACAAGTACGGAAAGATTTAATGCATGTTTATATCGCTTATCAAACCTCAGCGAATCAGACACATCCGAAACATTTAAACAATTGAGCGAAACTATTGATGGTCTCTTACCCCGCTACCCTTCGGCCGAGTTTGTTGTTCTGGGTGACTTCAGTGTTCATAATGAACCGTGGTTGAAGTTCTCATGTTCAAAGGACTCGGTTGGCGGACAGGCAGAATTCTCTGCCCTTTGCCACAGATTGAAGCAACTGGTCCAGGAGCCTACACGAGGATTCCCGAAGTCCAGACACATCGCTCCAATCTGTTAGACCTATTTTTAACTACCGAGACACATGGTTATGGGATTGATGTCACAACGCCTTTGGGATCGTCCGACCCCTGCTTGGTGAAGATACCAAGCCTTGTTAACTTCAAATTGCCAATCAAGAGGCTGAAGAGAAAAGTGTGGCACTATAGGAAAGCAGATTGGTTCGGTCTGCGGCCTCACTTTAATGCTTCCCCGTGGTCATATATACGTAGAATATATCCTCAATAAACTTGAATGAGTCAAGTAAACAGAAATGTAAGTACACGGTTCTTTCAATTGAGGCGAATTGAATCAGTACAGAGAAACATGCCAACAGAGGCGACAAAATTGTACAATTCGTACGTTGTGTCACGTCTAGATTACTGCAATGGAATATATGCAAGTCAATAAATATTATAAATATTATCACATTTCAGAGCATTTCAAAAATCTCCACTGACGCAAATGTCCTGAAAGAATCCAGTTCAAGCTCTGCTGGATGGTATTTGATTTTTATGTAAGCACATACCTAAAGTTTTGTTTTACTTAGTTTTAGAAGATCAAATCAGGTAGGTGACGTCCCCCATTCTCCGTACACAGCACAGAGTAAACCGATTTCTGGGGTTTGTCATGACTCTTGCCAGCATATCAGGCGTTATCCTGGCAATTTCTTCCTAGATGTTGGTTTTCAAATCATGTAGGGTCCTTGGACGGTTCACATAAAAACGTGATTTCAAAAAATCCCATAGAAAAAAATCACAAGGGGACAAATTGGGAGAGCAGCCCGCCACTCCAAATCGCCCCTAATTGAGATGAGGCGCTTTGGAAAGTGTTCCCTCAAAACAGCCTTCAATGCTCTTGCAGTGTGTGCCGTTGCACCGTCTTGTTGGAAGTGTCCCCTAAGTC
Organism: Halesus radiatus; assembly: GCA_022606495.2. Taxonomy (NCBI): domain Eukaryota; kingdom Metazoa; phylum Arthropoda; class Insecta; order Trichoptera; family Limnephilidae; genus Halesus; species Halesus radiatus. Next base: position 256,883 of record JAHDVE020007474.1, on the reverse strand, counting down.
CAACTCATCTATCCGTGGGAAAAAAATCCTGTGAAGTGTTTACATACCGGTCTGAATTCACTGTACTTAACCGCATGTTTGCGCGCAGAACGCCGTGGTGATCGCAACATTGAAGCTCTCACTGCCTAAATGTTCTTAGGTGATCTAATGGGACGAGGGCCTAAAGTTATTCGTCTTGTCGCACTTGCAGTTTGTCTGAACGTAGTGACCCACATAACAATTGATTTCCGGGCCGGGAGAGGGGCCAACGGGGCGAAATTAAAGCGATTCCGAAAGGCGAGCTGGGTTACGACCACAGAACTTCCGTTCGAAAAGTAGGCCTTAACGGCAAACGCACGCTCCTCAGTGTTTCAACGCATGATGGCGACTTAACTGTGTCGGGACAAAACTTTATAGTTCCGCCTCTCGAACGAGACCACTAGCGCTCCGCTACGACATCAAACGACTGAATGGCGCGCATTTAAAAAAAGGAAGTTATGCTGCCGCACCCTGTATTATATATATTACACTTCCACCAGGAAATTGGTGAAGTCATCACATCTGCGATGGATGGCTTTATACTATCAACCGTTAAACAAACTGGTGTAGCCTCAAAGCCGGGGGATTAGTCGACAATGCTCCGAAGGAGTACGACGAAAAAACGCGGCTTACCAAGCCTACAACTCATCTCGAATGTCGGAGAACAGATCAGCATATAACAAATTGGCAAAGGAAAGCAAGAGAATCATCAATTGGTCAAAATTTAAGCACGAACTGCCTCCCAGCATGGCAGCAGAGCATTATGGTCGTTATCGGGCTCCATATGTCGCAATTCCTACAAATCTGCCACATCTTACTGCCACCAGACCTGACGGATCACTAGCGAACACCGCCACCAGAAAAAGGCCAACCTTTTAGGGAAAACGTTCGCCGAAAATTCGGGCCTCGTTGATCAGGGCGCCACCCCGCCGTCGGTTCCTCACTGCGGTTTCTATATAAAAAAAACTGCGGATCCGTCATCGGGATGTACTGTGTCTTTCGGAGGCTCGATGTTAATAAAACTGAAATTATTAACTGTTATTCCAGGCGGAATACCTGCCCTGGAATTGCAGAGGTGTGCTTCAGAAATCTCTAAAAAAGCACCAATTTTACAAAGTTCTTATATCATCATATCATTGTAGCGATCATATCAGTTCTGTCCAAGGACGTGTGATCAACGACAAACTGCTCAAATACCTTGAGAAGAACACAATTATTATCGACCGTCAATACGGATTCCGACAGAACCGCTCGTGCGGTGATCTTCTCGTGTATGTGACGCATGTTTGGGGGCGGTGTCTGGCACATCACGGTGAGACTCAAACTGTCGCACTAGACATTTCCAAGGCCTTTGATCGGGTTGTCAACAAAATGCCTTATTAAGGATTTTCCGTATCCCTCGTGCACGCGGGTTGTCGACTTTTTAAGGGAGAGATCGATTCAGATGGTTGCTGACGGTTACATATCTTCATCGCATTCAATAAATGCTAGCGTCCCCTACAGGGATCGGCTCTGTCGCCGACATTGTTACGCGGATGACAGTACGGTTCATGATAGCCCCCAAAGGGCACACAAACTCCAACGGCTCGGAGAACTTTGAAGCAGAGAATGGACGGTTACCTCGAGAGAGTTTCCCCTTGGAGTAAGAATAACCTCGTCGAATTTAATGTTTCAAAGACCCAATAATGTCTGATTACGTCTAAAAGGGATCGAAATGACAATCTAGTATTTTTTTAATTGAAACAATCTTCCCAACAAGCCCCCCATTGATATGCTTGACGTAACCCTAAGAGATCAGCTCAGATATGGGGGCTCTATCGAAGCCAGAGTAAAGTTAGCCTCTCTGAATCTAGGCGTACTATACAGAGTCCGCAGATACTTTAATAGTACACAACTGCTGACCCTGTACAAATCGCAAGTATGCCCCACTGTAGAATTTGGTAGCCACCTCTGGTCGGGAACCCCAAAATACCTGAAAAACCTTTGACTCGGCAGAAACGGGCGGTCCGTTTGGTAGATTGGCCTATCTTATCTACAAACGGATTGTAATCTTTGGAGCACAGACGTCGGGTGGGAATGCTGTCCATGTTCTACATGTAACTAGCGTCATTGATCATTTCGGCACCGGTGCACAGTCGGGAAACATGCCAAACGCGCGCCCAACATTTGCGCATGAGAACGGGTCGTTTCTACCACTCGTTATTGAGTTCAACATCCCGGCTGTGGAACGATTCTCCGGCCTGTGTTTCCTCCCTCCTACAACATGGGCCTCTTCAAGACTCATGTTCAGTTTTTCCTCTCCTCAAAAAGACTCTCCAACAGCATCTCCAAAGATGACATAGGCCTTGAAGGAAATTATTTCCCTCAGTCCCTCCTGTGTGGAGTTACTATAAAAAAAATATATATAAATACTTACAATATAAATTAGCTAAATATTATTGTTCGATATTATTCATTGTCTTCAGAGGGGCTGAGGTTGAAACCGACCACTTCCTAGTTGTGTCGAGAGTAAACCTCTTCCGCGGCTGGCGCTCTAAAGTGAAAACGGTGTCGACTCCAACAAGAGTCAAAATAGAAAAACTACAAAACGATATTGTGAGAAGTATGTATGAGAGTTGTGTAGAGAAGAGATTGAATGAGAAGGAAATGAACGGTCTAAGTATAGATGAAACATGGAACCACATAAAAGTGAGTCTCTGTGAATCTGCTAGAGAGGAATGTGGAATAAGTACGCAAGGTAGGAAGAAAGGCGATGCATGGTGGGATGATGAAATTAAAGTACTGGTCTCAGAGAAGAAGAAAGCGTGGTTATGTCTGATAGCGACTGGCAATGCTCCTAGTGAAGAACGGAACAAAGCGAAAGAAGTATACAAGGGATGTAAGAAAAGAGTAAGTATTGAAGTGAAAGAACGAAAGAAACGTCTGGAAGAGGAAGAAGGAATCAAAATGACAAAACACTTCCAAGAAAATATTAAACTGTTTTGGAAGGAGGTCAAAAAGTCCCGAAATGGTCCAGAAAGCGGATGTATGAAAGTGATAAAATCAAAAGATGGAAAAATGTTAACGAATGAGAAAGAAATAAAAGTGAGATGGATGAGATACTTTGAAGAGGTTTTTGAAAGCAACCCGACTGAAAGTGGTTCCAGTGGCGAATCAGGTATGAATGACGGTGGCATGAATGATCCCAAAATCAGCATGGATGAAATAAAAAGAGCGATTAAATGTATGAAGATTGTTAAGGCTGTTGGTTTCGACAATATTGCTGTTGAATACTTTAAAGGAGATAGCCGTATAATTCTCACATGGTTATGCAAGCTTTTTAACCAGTGTTTAGAGGAGGGTTACACCCCATTAGATTGGAGGAGGGTTGTGATCATGCCTCTATACAAAGGTAAAGGGTCACGTATGGAATGTGGAAACCACAGGGCTATTAGCCTGCTAAGTTCAGTTGGAAAGCTGTATGGTAGGATATTGATTGAAAGGGTGCAAACGAAAACAAAAGATAAAATATGGGATGTGCAAGGTGCATTTATGAGCGGAAGGGGGTGTATGGATCAGATTTTCTCATTGCGTATGCTAACAGAGAAGTTTCTGGCAAAAAACCAGAAACTCTTCTGTGCCTTTGTAGATCTACAAAAAGCGTACGACCGAGTTGATAGGAAAAAATTATGGAAGGTATTGTCCAAGTATGAAGTGAATACGAATCTCATACAGGCAATCGCGTCTCTGTACGAGGAAAGCGTTGCATGTGTTAGGGTAAACGGTGATTTTACGGAGTGGTTTGACATCACAAAAGGTGTTAAGCAAGGCTGCGTAATGTCACCGTGGTTATTTAATCTATACATGGATAATTGTATGCAAGAATTGAAAGAGGTGGGCTTGGGCGCGGAAATGAGTAATCTGAAAGTATGTTGCCTGTTGTATGCGGATGATGCGGTGCTGATTGCTAACAGTATGGAAGATTTACAGTCCCTGTATCTAGGATGAATGAAGTATGCGAGCTAATGATGAATGTAAGTAAGTCTAAAGTCATGGTGTTTGAAAGAGAGATTGCGAAAACAGTGTGCAATATAGTTATGAATGACGAATACTTGGAGCAGGTCGATGAGTTTGTATATTTGGGAAGTATGTTTACGAGAGATGGAAAGACTGATAGGGATATTGAAAGAAGGGTGAATGCAGGAAACTCCATTAACGGAGGACTGAACGCGGTTGGCGCTAACAAAAAGTTGTCCAAAGAAGCGAAGCTAGCAGTCCACAATGGAGTGCTGATACCAACCCTGATGTATGGCAGTGAGGCATGGAAATGGCAGAAGAAGGATGAAAGTAAACTGAATGCCGTAGAAATGAGATCTCTGAGACGAATGTGTGGTAAAACCATGTATGATCGTGTGAAAAATATTGAAATTCGTAAAGAATGCAAGGCTGATGTAAGCGTAATGAGTAAGATTAAGAAAGGGACGCTTAGATGGTTTGGGCATGTGGAGCGAATGAACGAAGAAAGGAGTGTAAGAAGAATGTATGACGCGAATGTGAATGGAAGAAGAAGCCGGGGACGCCCGAGGAAGACATGGCACGATCAAGTGAATCAAATACTTGAGTCGGGCCATGTCAGAAGTCGGAATAATAGAAGAGAATGTATAAGACGATGTATGAATGTGAATGAAGCAAGAAGTGTATGCCAAGATCGAGTTGTTTGGCGGTCCGTCCTCTCTGCCTACCCCTGCGGGGAAACGGCGTGATGGTTAGTTAGTTAGTTAGATATTATTCATATTAATCAAAAATATATATTTAATGAACTAATAGGTATTTTATAATATTCTATGGCTCCACCAGTGTCGTGAAAATAGGTACATATAATAAAATAAAAAAAATCGTCAATAGGTCAATGACCCGAAAGCAAAAATACAAATAAAACCTACAGAGTAATAAATATCCATGATAAAATGTGTGAAACGTAAAAAATAATACACCCACCTACTCAAGTTCTCGTCGTTTAACAGGTAATAGAACAGAAACGTTACAATACCTACGTCAATGTATATACGTAATCGAAGCGTGTGAGAATACTCACACTTTTTGAAAACACGTTTTGAAAATACCTACGTATTTTGTCAGAATTATTATCAATGGTTTTTACGTAACCACTTATCCCGGTAAAACGCTCTTGACGACTAGTATTCATAAAAAAAACTCCCTGACAAAATATTCGCCCAAAAAATAACCTAAAAATTCTTACAAATAAAAGTTTTACCACAAACTTAAATGAAGAAAGTCTTTTTTGTACGTCGTCCTTGAGGTGATGCTTCATAAAAATGGCTTTACTCGAATTAGCCAATTATTATTATTAATAAACTCTTTGAAAGGAGAATAAAGGTAGGTAGGAAGGCACCTAGTTATTATTGTTTATTTGGCGCGGCGTGAGTGTATTGTTTGGAGCATGCGAGTACGGCGGGCAGTCGTGGCCCCGAGCAGCGGGAGCTAGGCTGTGTGCAGAAGAACGACGAGCAGAGGGGTGGGAGGGTCGGACCCATCGAGTCAGGCCCTCGCTTCCTCGCTAGTGTGCGTATAGTGCCGGCGCGGGGCCTCCGGCAGGAGACGCGAGGCGTGCCGGCGCGGGCCGCGCTGCCATACTCTTGCGGCGACTGTACCGGCGCACGCTCCCCCCGCCCCCCTCCGCTGCCCGCCCCGCGGCCCGAGCCCGTCTTCTTGCTGCCCGACCGTCGTACGATACGGACGTATCGCGCGTCAACTTTTCATTCCTGCACCCATCTCCGGCGAATTCTTTTTACTGAACACATTTTCGCCCTTCCTAGATTGTGCCTGAGTTTTGTCAAAGCCGGAACGGTCCTCGATTTAGTTAATTGCGACGGAGTTTTCTCTGGCACACGTGTATTCCCTCCGGTGCAAAAGGGATTTTGGCGGCAAGGTTTTCGCGGCAATCGTGTAACAAAAGTGTTTTGTTTGTGATAACTTCGCCTAAGTTTATAAGTACTTTGATCGGAAGACAGTTGTGCTAGTGCATAGCATCTGTTCAGTGTATCTGTGAGCGAGCATCTTTGGAAGATGTCCAATAGCATGGAGCAGCAGTTCGACCTGGGCTTGTCTCAGGAGGGCCACGATCAAATCTTCGAACCCGAAGACCAGGAGACGCAAAGGTACCTTTCCCCTTTATTGTGGCCTAATTAAGATTAACCTCGGTAGAATGCGGAGGCGTGGGCGGCTGCGTGGAGCCGGCGTGACCCGCCATGTGCCGCGGCCATTGCGACCGGCTCCGAGCTGCTGCTGCAGCCAGCATCCAGCCATTGACCCGGTGCACCCGGGGCACGCCGCCTTCACCGGTCGCCAGGCGCCAGCGCCGTCGCCCCCATATTCCCGCCCGCCATGCCTTTAGTAGTAAAATATTTAAAAAAAAGCCGACAAGCGCCGTGAATGTAGCTGCTAGCGGGGTCGAGGAGTCGAGCGCCCGGCGCAGTAGCTCAACAGGGCGGACCAGAGGGCAAATTTGTCGTCAACAAAAATGTTTTTACGGATATTGAACGACGTAAACCATTTTCATTTTAAACGATTCCCCCCGATATTGTGCAAATATCATTACCGCGATCTCGTACTATTTTTATTAATTTATTTTTAAATCATTCTATAGCTGTTCGATCATTATTGTTACGTATTTGAAAATAATTCCATATTCCCCGGCTCGTGATAGTTACGGTGATAAGACGCCGTCTGGCAAAGCTTACACGAGTAAAGAGATACGAGCGGGCTCACGTGAGCTACGGGGACGTTCATAGAAATCGTGCCCGCCTTTTTGCTCGTTCTCGCAGATGAAAACAACAAGTATGACGTCCACCATCGCCATTGTACCTACATGAAAGTATCGCACGCTCCCATTGGACGGACACGCCCCACGCCCGGCAGCCGGGCCTCATTGGCCGGCGCGCTCCAACAGGGAAATAGAATTCAATTATTTTAGGGGATGTCAAGGTGCCCCAACTGAGAGAGGCCTGCTGGTATCGAAGGGGAGACCGAAGGTTGTCCGACAGAACCACCTCAAATATGCCTATTAATATTGAAGCTGGGTTAGGCTATATTCTAGCTTGCCGGTTTCCAATTACGCCCACCCAAAACCGCGAAACTAGGTTCAAATATGTAATTTCCTCTCTGGGCCAGGTTTTGGTAACCACTGCCAAAACTGGACAATCAATGAGCAATTTCACCTTACCCCCCCATTTGTCCATTTGTCATAGTGCTTACCTTTTATCTGTACCTACCGCCGACACAGGTCGCTGAGCCCTTAGTTTATTATTGGCAAGCAGATATTCCCATTCTTGTCAGCATAATTGATTTCCGGTAACAGAAAATCTCCGGATGTTCACCAGACGGTTGACTCGATGTAGAAAATGTAAATTGTCCACCGAAAGATCCGGCGTGGGTGGAATCCACAACATATTATGTTAATTTTGTGCAAATTCAATAAGAATAAAATAATATTGTGGAGAAATGAGATCCCCGAGGCGTGTGCTTGATAAAACCATGTTACAAATGTAGAGATTTGCATGAGGAAGACAAGTGTGAGAACAAAATATGTTATCCCCGAATTAGAAGATGAAAGTGGACTGGATAGGTATGCTGTAGAAATTAAATGTGTGGTAAAACCGTGTTAAAACGAGGGATCCGGAAATAATGCAAGGAATGCTCGTTGTTTGGATTGGATATGTGGAGCGGATGAATGGAGACAGGAGTTTCAGGAGAAGTCAGGGACGTCCGATGAAGATATGCCACGATCGAGCATCTATGAGACTAAGTCAGACGTAGCGAGTGAATGTGGCGGAGTAATCTGTCGCATATTTAGCAACTTTACAGGCTAGCCAAAAAAAAATTTTTTTTGCCCGATACTTATACATTTTATTACACGAGTCAGTAGTTTTTGTTTAAATATCTCCACAATAATCACAAGTAAAAGGCAATAATTAAAAGTACCATCATGTGGCGAATCAGTGACGTGAAGTATATAAAGGCTGAAAAGCTGTGGCTATCCTAAGAATGAAGAAAAAAAATGCAACAAATTTCCAACCAAAACGTTCATTAATTTAATTGGCCACAACAATCAGCTGAATATGAATAAAAATTGCTGTTTTTCAAATATTCAATGCACATTCACATCCGAACTTCACACATTCTACCTTTGTTCATGGTGAGGAGCGTTGGGCGCAATTGAAGCCGTTCTATTTCTATTAAGAACATGTAGTTTAGAGACAGTAACTGTAAATGTTTCATCACCTACTGATAAATAAGAAATTACAAAAAAATAATTGCACGATTCGCTTTTTAATTAGGATGTTTTTTTTTTATCCCATGAGCGAAACATGTAATAAAATGTTCACTTAGATAACAACATACTTATCTGTTTAGAAACTATAAAACTCTTGAACTGAAGGAATTGTACACAATTAGTTGACTTTATAATTGTTTTTAACGTTTATTACTTTAACAGAGAATTCAGGGTACAAAATAAAGAAATATTATTTAATTATTAATTATTTTTATTGAGATATAAAAACCTCATTTGAATATTTAATCATTGTAGAAAATAATATTAACATAACCTAAATGAAATATGAAAAAATGACAGAAAATAAAAAGATTTCAGTCGCATCTGGGAATCGAACCCAGGTCCTCTGCCTATCCTGGGCAACCGCTTAACCAACTTGGCTAATGAGACCAGTTCAATATGAAATTTTCCTTAGGAACTTTGTTATCATCATAAAGATAGCTGCCAATAATAATATGGGATAAAAAAATGGAGAATAATATTAACAAATCTTGAATTTGTGATATGATATCAATGAAGATGGCATAAATTGAGGTCTATGAAATTATCTATAAATTAATAATTTTTCTTTCCCTGTTATCTCCTTTTTTATATTTTTAAAGATATAAACTGTAATAATAGTAGGTATGTAAGTACTACAAATTATTTTTTATTTATTTATGTATTCTTTTTAATTTCTTTTTTTAATTAATACCCCCCTAATTGAGAAATTCTCATTTTAGAGAGGGAGTACTATCATAGTTTGTTATACATATAAATTAATTTAAAAAAAGTCTAACGTAAATCAAATTTAATAATGTTATCATCGAGAGGAACGGCTGAGCGGCATGTTTCACATAAAACTTAATTTTGGATTTAAGGCCAAAATTCCGACCCTAACTGACTTTAAAAAAAAAATTAAAGGTATAGTAAATATCTAGTACGTATTAGAAGAATTTTAAATTTTTTTGTGTTAAATGATGAAATATAGGCCATTAAAGAAATTAATTTTTCATGGCAACTTCGGAAATTATTTGCGGGTTAACGGTAGTTTTGTTTAATTTGCCATATTTGCTATGTACACATGATTATATAAAATAAAATATTTTTTTTTACATCTTTAAAAAATCCTTTTTTTGGTCGATGTTTTAAATTATATACGGCAAATTTGTGTTCCAATGTAAATTAGTCATTTTAAATTTAACTCTATCATAATGCTGATGGTATTAATTTTATATTTCATTATATTTTCTTAAGTAACCCCAGTTTGGTAGGATATTGATTGAAAAGGTACAAACGAAAACAAAAGATAAAATGTGCAAGGTGCATTTATGAGCGGAAGGGGGTGAATGGATCAGATTTTCTCGTTGCGTATGCTCACAGAGAAGTTTCTGGCAAAAAACCAGAAACTTTTCTGTTCCTTTGTAGATCTACAAAAAGCATACGACCGAGTTGAGGAAAAAGGATGAATAAATTATGTATTAAAAATGAGCTAATGATGAATATAACTAAGTCTAAAGTCATGGTGTTTAAAGAGAGAGTACGAAAACGGCGTGCAATATAGTTGTGAATGATGAATACTTGGAGCAGGTCGATGAGTTTGTGTATTTGGGGAGTATGTTTACGAGAGATGGAAAGACTGACTGGGATATTGAAAGAAGGGTGAATGCAGGAAACTCCATTAATGGAGGACTGAACGCGGTTGGCTCTAACAAAAAGTTGTCCAAAGAAGCGAAGCTAGCAGTCCACAATGGAGTGCTAATACCAACCCTGATGTATGGTAGTGAGGCATGGAATTAGCAGAGGAAAGATGAAAGCAAACTGAATGCCGTAGAAATGAGATCTCTGAGACGCCTGTGTGGTAAAACCATGTATGATCGTGTGAAAAATATTGAGATTCGTAAAGAATGCGAGGCTGCTGTAAGCGTAATGAGTAAGATTAAGAAAGGGACGCTTAGCTAGTTCAGTCATGTAGAGCGAATTAACGAAGAAAGGAGTGTAAGAAGAATGTATGACGTGAATGTGAATGGAAGAAGAAGCCTGGGATGCCCGAGCAAGGTATGGCACGATCAAGTGAATCAAATACTTGAGTCGGGCCATGTCAAAAGTCGGAATAACAGAAGAGAATGTATGAGGCGTTGTATGAATGTGAATGAAGCAAGAAGTGTATGCCAAGATCGAGTTGTTTGGCGGTCCGTCCTCTCTGCCCACCCCTGTGGGAAAACGGCGTGATGGTTGGTTAGTTACCATTAACCCCCAAATAATTCCCAAAGTTGTCCCTAAAATCGTGAAAATTTTATTTATTTAATGGCCTATATTTCATAATTTAAAACATAAATAAATAAAATACTTCTAATCCGCACTAGATATTTGCTATACCTTTTGATTTAAAAAAATCATTCGGTTTGGGTGAGAATTTTGGCTCAAATCCAGAATTCAGTTTTGTATGAAACAGGCCGCGCAGCCGTTCCCCTCAAGTTCGGCAAGTATGTTTTAGTTTTTATTATTGTGACCAGTTTTTTGGCGTTCAAGGCTATTTTCAAACTGCAGTTGGCTGTGGCTGAGTTGACAGCGCGTCTGGGTTCCACCCAGACGTCGTAAGTTCGATTCCTCAGTTGGCTTATCCCCCATCACGACACAAGCAACATCTTACGCTTACTGTGATGGTAGTAGGAGATTTTCAAATATTGTCAGGTTATTCGTAACATGAAAATGTTCGTCTTTCCTTTAAAAAAAATAATTAAATGAATTTAAATTTTTTATTCTTATATTGTCAGCTTTTATTTAAACAGATGGTTATTTCTGTTTTTTTTCCACCCTGACATAGATGATGATAATCCGATCATATATGTATATATCATAGTTTGAGTTTTAATTGTACCAGTAAAAAAAACAACTGGAAGAAGTTACAAAGGTTCATACACCTGTTTGTGTTGTAGCGGCGATATGACGCTAGAATGATAGAAGATGCGACACGATCAAGTGACTCGAGTCAGGTCATGTCAAGAGTGTTCATGGATGTAGTAAAACACGGCGGAACGAGAAGATACTGCGGATTGTGCGAGAAAGGAAAGTACAAGAACGAAACATACCGCGGGATAAGATGAAAGCAAGGAAATGTAACATCAGGACACGTGTTGTCCACGTGAAATGCCGAACCGTAACAGGGGCAAGGTACAGCAGTATGGTCGTCTTCCGGCCCTCGCGAGGTATTTCTCTTGGAACACATTACTAAACCGGTCTGTGCCGGCTTACAAAAAACACAAATAATAATAAGCGAGCTTACTTTGACTCGGTTCTAACTGCTGCTATTCGGTATGCGTTGTGTGAGACGATGAAATAAATAGTTGATTATTTTTTTATTTGCTACTGCTTAGCTTAATTTACGTTGTATTTGAAAGAATAAAGTACGCACTCTTATTGTTGTCCTGTTTTAAAACCATAATTTAGAATCGAAAAATAGCTTGAATGGATCTAGCCGTGTTCTGTGACCTGATATGAGTAGCCGGATACTTCCACCTTCCCAATTCTTTCCTCTCCCCACACCCTCCAGCCTCACAACATAACATATCCCAATAGGGATGCCATAGCCTCACTGGCTCCACCAAAAGTAACCAGTTTACATTTAAAAATAAGACTACAAAAAATAATAATTATTTCCACGTTTGTAGGTATAAAATTACAAAAATCATATGGTTTAAAACTATGCGTATTATGTCATAATTCCTCGCAGTTAGGACACTTGTCGAAGTAAGCTCTACAATAATAGCCAGGTAAAATCATTCCCCACAGAGAAAACCCCGAAAATCCGACACCTGTTAAGCAATTTTGTAGTGTTTATGTACTACAAACAAGTTGATGAATGATCTATAATTTCTATACTAGTTAGTTAGTAAAACATCTAGGCTTCCAGTGAATAAAATTCTTTAAATTCTATGAAATACATACAAGTGTCTGTAATTGGTGGAGTTTGATGAGCAGCGAAGCCATTTTCGAACATTTTACCCAAGTTTCCAGCATGTATTTAATAATATAGAATTTAAAGATATCTGTTGCCCTTGAAACTTACGAACGAAATTCTGCAGTTTCGCATGAACCTTTAAAATTGACTGTAAACAACAAATTGACGAACTGTGGTGACTAATATGTAGGCCAGCTTAAAGTTAAAAAAGGAACATTAGTAACCAATATCATTTTCCTATAATTTACACAACAAATATTTTATTTTATTATTGCATTATAAACCAAAATTTACACACATTGTTTAGTTTTTATAGTAAGTGTAAAAAACTATGCATATAAATAATTGTTTGCATAAATAATCATTTATACATACGTATGAAATAAATAAAATTGAGCAAAAACGAGAGCACTCACACTGCAGTTTTTCACAGCACTAGTGATGGTTAGGAAAGGTAGGGACTGGATAAATAGCATTTAAGGTAGAAACTAACCATATTTTCAATTTTAAAACCCAACAGTTACCGTACTGGAAATTTTCATTTTCATAATTACGTCTATAAAATATTTGTACCATTACTTTTAGTAGTTTGTGTATCTAATATTATTCATAAAGAGATTAGACCATATTTTTCTAAACTTTTTTCTCCGAGACCTCTTTGCCGTTCTTTTAATTTTCCGTGGACCACCCCCCCCGCCCCATATTTTTTCCATTTTCCCGATGCGTTAATTCGGAAGAACGAAGCAGATTTCAACTCAAAATATTTGGGTTTATGTTACAAACTTGATTTAAGCTCGAAACGACAGCACTAAAATTATGTAATTTTTATAAATGTAACCTAAAAATTATTATATTTTTGCACCGGGAAAATTAATAACTTCCCAATATTTCCAAGATAAATCAGGATCGACTATAAAACGCAGCCGGTAGCCACGGGGGCGCCTAGACTGTATGTATGAAAAAATCATAATTATTAATCCGAATAACGAAAGAGAATGTTTGAGACGATATATTAATGTGAATGGAGCCAGTAGTGTGTATGGCAAGGTCGAGTTGTTTGGCGGTCCGTCCTCTCTGTCTACCCCTGCAGAAAACGGCTTGATGGTTAGTTAGTTAATCACAGCGTTTCTTTAGATGCTTCTTCAGGCTAAACGAAACGTAATACGGTGTATAATACAGGTGGCGCCAATTGAAACATTTTAACCCAAAAAAACTTTCAAATGTAATAATTCTTTTAAATATTTATATGTATTGTTTGTTGGCGGGGTAAACACTGAATATGAAATGGAATAAATTGTTATTGTAGATTTAAAGCTTAAGTTCTTCAAGAAAAATGCAATATATTGTAAAATTGAACGATTTGAGCTTTGAACTTGAAATAACAATTTATTCCATTTCATATTCCGTGTGTACCGCCAATAAACAATTCATCTCAATATTTAAAAGCATTAAGTGCTAAAAGACGTTGTTTTTTTCTATAATATTTGAATTCGAGCCATCTGTGGGTGCGTCACGTGTTTCGCTTAACTTTAAGTCATTAGTCTAGAGATTTTTTTGCTCTATTCTAAATTCTTTTCACTCTATTGTTAATATTTTTTTTTATAAAAATATTTTGAAAGCAGTCGTTTCCGCCCTAAGCATTTATTTACATTAGCGCGCCTCCTCCGTCTTCCTTTATAACCGTTCGAGAGCGCCATCGCGCTGTAAGCTTTAGTTACGTAAATTGCGACGCAGCGCTATAGCGCTGCAATTTTCAGTGTGCTTTCTGTCGTCCTCCGGAGAGTACGTGTTCAATTTGAGCGTGGTATATTGCGGTTGGCGCGTGTCTTGATAACTGTATTTATTGTTTGCCCTGTTAAAATAAAAACACCCTAAAGTGAATCGATGTTTTTCACCATGTCGGAAGTTAGTTCTATTCCGGATGATCGTAATGTATCAAATGACAGCCGCACTACGGACGACAAGACCTTTGTTCCCATAAATGAATGTGTGCAACAAAGCAAATGAGATAAGGCGATCCAATCTCATGCGCTCGATGTAAAAAAGGACTACATGGACCACGGGAAAACACAATTATGAAGTGAAATAATCTTACATTGTTCAATAATTTTTTTTTGTAATTTTAATGTGTAGTTTTTTTTAATTAGAACTATAATATTCCTAAAATTTCATTATTTACGTGTATAATTAAAAAAAATCATGATAATTGATATTTGTCTAAGTTATTGAATTTTTATCGAATACCATACTTTTTTTTATTAAAACACTGAATATCTTTAGCAATTTATAAACATACTTGCAAAATAAGCATAACACTAAAACGGTTAATATATCTCCTTTTCAAACAATGTCCAGTTTTCGTTCGGAGGGTATTGCTGGATCTTAATAACAACTGACTCCCCACCTAAATACATTATTAATATATACATATATTCACGTATATAGGAGATAAATATTTATTTTTATTTAGCTTCATATTTATATAAGTATGTTTATTCGTAATTTCCCACACACGTATACTCGTATATCTACACAAAAACAGAAATACACACTACCATACAAAATGCAGGATCTCAAGACCGAGATCACTGAAGTCCGAACTCGGTATTGTCGAACATCGGGCGTTTCCTCCTGAATAAGGTTTTCTATGGTTTTTTTTTTTACTTATTTCCAAAAGCGAATGCGGAGGAACTCCAACAAATAGGCCATAGCCGATACCCCTCCCCCTCACACAACACAAAAATACACGTGTATTTATGCAAATGCTGATGCTGCCCGGACCGATCATGAGGATGATGCATACATACATGCAATTTAGTAGGGTTTTTAAAAACAATTTTTTTCCTACAGTAATCAATCACAAGACGCAATTGACATCAACGGTCAAGTATTATTTAAAACTACCATCATGCGGTGAAAAGTGTGAGGCGCAAAGACGCTGTTCTATTTGTATAAAGAACCTGTGAATTTAGAGACAGTAACTTTAAATGTTTCGCCACTTCGTGACAAATAAGAAACCTGGAAATTACAGGAAAAAATATTGATTCTTGTAAATACTATTCCGTACGAATTTGGTGTTGTCAAATCTAATAGTCGCTGCGCACACGGATCTCTTGGCCCCTGAAGCGCCTATAGCATACTCTATATATTAAATGTAATATGAACTAACTCAATACATAATTTAAAAAAAATTGAAAGTGTATCGTCTGAACTATTTCTTAGGGGCAGAAAGTTTTCATAGTAGCTGAATTTATAACGCACGTATGTGATTAATTTTGTACTAGCTCAGGTAGTATGACATCATCACGTTGGGGATAAAGTAATTTCGTATTTTGCTTTATTTCAATACTTTATAAAAAGTGTTCGAAAATCATCCGATTTATGTCAAATATGCGCCGTCATGTTCGATAACTTGTTGCCAACTAGAATCCAACTTCATAATGCCCCTATCGTAGAAGCTCTTGTCCCCTATTGGCAAAAAACTCTGACAAGGACAACCAATTTTCTATTGAGACCAAATTTGTACCCCCAAGGGCTTTGGCCATAGATAGGAACAGGTGGTAGTCACTTGGTAGCAGGTCCGGACTAAAGGGTGGATGCATAAGAACTTCCCATCCGAGCTCCCGGATCTTCTGATGCGTCATCAAAGATGTGTGTGGCCTGGCGTTGTCTTGATGAAACACAATTCCTCTCCTATTCACCAATGCTGGCCGCTTCCGTTCGATCGCCAGCTTCAAACGGTCGAGTTGTTCACAGTAGAGGGCAGAATTGAGCGTTTGGCCATAGGGGAGCAGCTCATAGTAGAGTATTCCCTGCCAATCCCACCAAACACACAGCAATACCTTCCTGGCCGTCAGTCCTGACTTGGCCACGGTCTGGTCCGCTTCGCTGGCTTTCGACCACGATCTCTGCCGCTTGACTTGCCGCTGAACTTTCAAGGTCAAATCGAGCCGTCTACTATGATCGCTCTTTTCGTGTAAATGGCCCTATCATTTGGAATAAACTTCCTCCAGCTCTTACCAATATCCAGAAATTGACTGAATTTAAACGGGCTTTAAAAACAAACTTATTTAAAAAATCCTACTGTCTATAAATTTTAATTTCTCTTCAATTTATTATAAAAAGTCATTTCCTCAAGCCTCTGGTAGTTGTTTGGTTTCGGTTTCCTCCGTATATATATTTTTTTAATTTTTTATGTGAAGTCAGTTATTGCTGAACATAACCCGACTCCTGTCTTAAAATGTTACTATTTGTGTAGTAATATTGTGAATGTGTTATTTTTGTATAGCCATGTATACTGTATAATATGTTGTAACTTTTTTATGAATATTCACCTAAGGGAGTACTGTAGGAGTAGTATTAAGAATAAGCTGGAATGTATGTAATATGTTAAGAATGTATAAATAGAATGTAAAAGTAGCACTGTAGGAATACCACTGAATGGAGTTATTTAATCATTAAGTTTATTTATAGTAAAGCGCACTTGAAGTGAAACAACACAAAACTGCGCTATATAAATGCCTTGTTATTATTATTATTGACATTGTCGTAAGTGACCCACTTTCTTCACCAGTCAACAACATGCGCTTCAGAAATGGGTCGATTTTTTCGCGATTCGGCAGCGATTTGCAGGTGGAAATTCGATCCATGAGGTTTTTTCGCGTCAGCTCGTGCGGCACCCAAACATCGAGCTTTCTTGAACACAGCCTTCTGCAAATGGTTCACAACGGATTTATGATCGATATTCAGCTCCCGGGCGAAGCTACGACTGCTAACATGACGGTCTATCTCGATATTTTCCATAATTTTATCGACATTTTCGACGACAGGCCTGCATCATTCACCTGCACTACACCAGAACGAAATCGCTCGAACCACTGTTGTGCAGCACGAACCGAAAGATCGTCCCCGTATATATCGCAAAAATTTTTGGTCGCTTTCGACGCGTTTTTCGCTTTCAGGTGGTAAAAAATGTTAAATTTCTTCGGCGCACGATAGTTCACAGCTGAACCGACCAAGCGCAATACTGTCAAATAAGCGTTTGTAGTATACCCTCACACCTTTACAACGCCGTATCGTATGATCCGATGTGACCAATAATGAACGAGATATACTTAGTTGAAAAAAAAGGCGCGAAATATGAAATTACTTTTTCCCCAACCTGATATTATAACGGGTGAATTTTTTAAATGGCGCGCCGTTGTAGTAAAATTTATTATAATGCAGGTCTTACTTTATTATTATCTTTTTTATGGGAGTTCAATACACAAATGTACCTCGGAGAAAACCGCCACTGGCTAGTAGGGAATGTCCGAAGAGAGATTGCAAGATCAATTGAATCAAATGCTCGAAGTCAATCAGATTATTGCCAAATGCTGTAGAAGTGAGATCCCTAAAGCGTATATATGACTTGCGGGTCCGTGTATGCCCGCGTTACCAATGTATGGATCCGGAAAAAAATGCAATACTGATGTACGATTAAGGAAAGGACGCTTAAATGGGTTGGACATGTAGAGCCAGTGAACGATGAAAGGGGAATATGTCAACATATATGACGCGAAATCGAATGGTAAATGAAGTCGTAACAGAATAGCATGTATGAGATAGTGTGTGAATGTGAACGAAGCTAGGAGTGTGTGCCAAGACAGAGTTGTGTCGCGGTCCATCCTCGCTGTCCACTCCTGCTGAGAAACGGCTTGATGGTTAGTTAAATAGCCACGAGTAACAGGTTTTATGGCCATAAGGACGAAAGTGCAATGCACCTAAATGCTATACAAACAGGTTTATTAATGACATGAGGCTACTGTTGTTATTGTGTATAAAACATGTGTTTTTAAGTCTTCATGAAGTTCTAGTTTGGTAGATTATTTTTTGGAATATCATTTAAAACATTTCGAATAAATGCAGCTCGTTTTCGCCTTTCTTCAAATTGTGAACCCCTTTCAACCACAGCGGTCATATTGTTGGTAATGATTTTCAGCTGGTCACAATTTGAAACTGAAACGGGCCGTGAGTTTGCATTTTTTTTAAAGTGGCCGCTAATTTGGTCAAGTTGAAGATCCTCAAATGCGATGGGTTTTGAATCGCCCCAATTTTAATATTATACGTGCTCCCCCATCTGGGTGTTACGTTGTTTGGATTTCGTGAAGCTTAGATAAATAATGGTTCACCCAGCTGTCAAAGGAACTTCACTGACAAATTGTCTGAAACCACTTTGCTTTGAAATACCCATTGTTGCTAAAGCACCTTTGGTTCTTGAATTGTGGATAATTCGTGAATTTGTAGAGGTCTGTGCCAGTGGTTGTCTGAAGTGGCCCCCCACGTTCCCCCATTCGTTTTCCAGGATACCAATCGTATATAATTTCGTAGGGTTGGAATATACCTACCATTGTTTTTAATTTATAAATAAAATTTCAGGTGGTTCTCATGCGAATGTTTTTTCGAAACATTACACAAAAACATACGTTTTCATAAACATCCCCGTCTCCTGCTAAAATAATGTTTTGTTTTGGTTAAAAAAAATAATGTAGGTGACAAGATTTATATTATAGGTCGAAGTAAAATATCCATATCACAATGTGCCCTTCGAAAAGTTGTGAATATGAGGACTGTAATGCTATTAGAAATAACAGACAATAAGGGAATACATAATAGTTACATATCATAAATAATAATATATTATAACCTCGCTTAGTGTACACAACCTAAAAACCTCGTCAGATGTATGCTGTGACTGAAATATCACACGCACCGTGCATTGGCTACTAAAAATAAAACAAACACTTCCCCTCCCCACCCACGAGGGGAATGTTTTCCGTCGGTGACGGAAAGCAAAAATATTGTGTATGAACACACAAATGTGTACGGTAACATTCCTTTGTTTTGTGTAAATGTTTTCAGAAAACATTCACAGGAGACACGGAACGGCTGTTTAGAGTTTCGAAGGCATTGCGTGACCAATGCCTTGGGAGAACGAAACAGCTGTCACGCCTTAAAATGACCACCTGGCTGTTGACCAAGTTCTCTCGAATTAACATTAAAATTTGACAAAATAAACCATTTTATTGCTCTTGGGGTCGAAGACCGAACGCTTTGGCAAGGTGTTCCTGTCCCGGGCTACTTCTGTGGCCCCCGTGTTATTGCAGTCCCCGCCTGTCGCACACAGGCTGGGCCTGCACACATTCTCGCCACTATTTTGTACGCAAGTCGTTTTTCTGGCGTTCCTAAGACATGTCCGAGCCACGTCATTTGCGACTTATAAATAGTACCTGGGTTCGATGTTCGGATTGTTTTGTAATCTCACAAAATCTCATTTTCTGGCTACTTCCAATCTTATATAATCACTTGTTTCGCCGTTTCTTATAATCGTTAGTATTGTGGCCGTACGCCCTTTTTAATACGCGGGGTATTCCGGTCGACTCCCGGTGCCGCCCTAGGATTAGCGTAGGTCGCGGGTCGCCATGGTTACCGCTCCGGGCCACGTGGTGTCATGGTAACCAACTACCGGTCCCTCCCACTAGTCGATACTGCAGCGGGGGGAAGGGGCTACACCCCCCCCCCCTTCCCCTCCGCATCCATCACCCCACCCACAATTGGTGTTTTCCACGGGGCCGTTTCGCAAACATTAGCCCCTTTCCAACAATCGCACACTCTATCGACATGATTGTAATTTAATCGCAAATTCCTGGAAACCTCGGAAAAGCGATTTATTGCGATGATCTTGCAATGTCGATTCCTGTCTTCTAGGCAGAAGATTATTTAGTTTTTAATATTTATCGTCGCATAGGCGTCCCCGGGAGACTTGTGGTTTTTCTATGAAAATGATATCTCAATGGAAGGGAAAATGATTATAACAACAATTTGCATTCTACGACGGAAATGATTGGCACGTTACATCAGGCTTTTCCTATTTTAAGGGAAAAACCTGGAAATAAACAATGCTTTTAATATCGCTTCATTCTGATTTTCATTTCATCTTTGGGGATGCTGTGTTTGTGTTCTTTTTAACGAGAGGTAAGGATAAAAGCTGACGTCTTATACATTCTTTATAACTGCTATAAGACAGAGGAGCCTGTTTCATATTAGTGGTGGGCGAAACGGTTCGGTTTAGTGAGCCGGATCACTAAATCAGCTCTTTGTAGTGTACCGGCTCGGTGAACCAGCTCGATTGAATAACGGTTCGCGTCCCACCGCACCATGCCCTCTTCCTCGCTCCCTTAGCCCCCCTTAAGACGCTCTTACACGATACTTTTTTCGTCCAGTTTTCATGTGGATTGTCTTTACAGAGAGCTGATTTAGTGATCCGGCTCACTAAACCGAGCCGCTTCGCCCACCCACTATCATACATAACTTAATTTTGGAATTGAGGCCAAAATACTCATCCAAACTGAATGATACATATTTTTAATTAAAGGTTTAGTAAACATCTCTAGTACGGATGATAAGTATTTTTATTATAAATTATAAAGTATATGCCATAAAAAAAACCATTTCCATAATTTTAAGGCAACTTATAAAAAAAACCGCAAATAATTTTCTAAGTAATCATATTTGCTATATAAATATGCTTATTTTAATGCAAACATATATATGTATTTCACTATATTTTCAAAGTAGACGTGGTAAAACTTTTTTTTAAATCTCCGTCAACCCCCTAATTCTTAAAGGTGTCGTAGAAAACTTAATTTTGGATTTGAGACCAAATACCTAAAACTAATGAATTTTGGTTTCATCAAAAAGTATAGTAAATATCTAGTACGGATTAGAAGCAATTTTTTTGTTTTGTTTTACATTATGAACTATTGGCCATAAAAGGAACTGGTTTGACGCTACTTTAGAGGCACCTCTAACAATTATTTGGGTGATGTAAAAATTTTTTTACCCCATCTGTCTTTTAATATCTGTCTTTGTCATTCATGACCAATTTTTAAATAAAGAATTTACTGGAAACGTATGTGTGTTTGTTACTTTTGTTTTGTGCAAATATTGTGAGACAATAGTGTGTCTTTATGTCATCTCTAGAAATAATGGCACCGCAAATTTCCAAACGCAAATTGCCGCGGTTAATATTTAGCGTCGGTTGTTTAATGTTTCGTGCTCGTTTTGAAATGCAACAGATTTTGAATAGGATGACCATTTAAGTCTGCAACCTCATTAAACTTCCGAGTGTCCAAAACTTGTGAGCATTTTATTAAACCATACTAAATAAATAACCGGAAAATGACACGTAACCCGTTTCTTGTTTAACTAAATATTTACAGTACTGCGTGCTTTACACCATGTACTGAAGACCCGGCGTTTTAATGTATGGTTTATTAGATCAAATTGAATTTGCCCTCTGCGATATGAAAATCCCGATTCCAAACCTAATTTCCAAATTTATGAATGTTTTTTTTTTGCGTTCTCTACCAAACTAACCAATGGTGTGTCTACTTACTTTTGCTTTATTTTCTCCCATCTGTTTTCTTCCTGTGCATGCGGCAAACGATTTGCAAAAATCCGTCAAGATACGTAGTCAAACCAGCAGCACTCACGTTGAATTAAACTGACGCAAGTCAACCGTTGTGTTACCGACTTGCTCGTCTTTCAACTAAGTGCTTTTGGCGATCGAGGTTTATTACCCATTCTGGGCGTAATGAGATTTCCAGCAAGTCGGTTGCCGTCTGCGACCTTCTGCACTCCCTGCAGTTTGCCTCTGGGGACCAATTTCACCGCTGCTTTATCTTCTGCATGTAACGCCGGCACGAACGGAGAGGATTATTCAATCAAATGCGGATTGGAACAACGAAGAAAAGAATATCTCTTTATAAACTGATTTAACATGTCGACATAATTAACAAAAAGTGCTTTGTTTACATAACTCTTTTTAATATATAAATATCTATATGTTAGCTAAGCTCAGGATAAACAGTATAACATGTCATTGTTTATATTTATAGTATCGTGCATCATACATAGAAGGCGTGTCTGTCTGAATGACAAGGTCGCTGGGGCATTGTCCGCCGTCAGCACTATTTTCTCAGACTTGTGTAATGTAGTCGTGAAGTGCGCGTGCCATAACGGCTACGCTGCAATCTTATCATTTCCATCCCCGTTTGATTGTGTCTTTTATTTAAAGGGGCGATTGTTTGAGAATTAGCGGTTTTCGGTCGGCGCCAGGTCTTGGGGCGAGGCCATGTCATGCGTTGAATGGCGTTACCGCATCATCAACGGGTCACTCTTAGATTCCCGCGTCCGTCCTTTGTGCGGCCGGAATGCGAAAGTGCAGACTGCACAGTGGGTATTTAATAATAGGTATGCATTGTATGTGGTTTCCATTATGTGCGGGGCGCCCATGCAGGCAGGCGCCGGTGCATTCCGCCCCTCGCCTGTTGCACATTGCTCCTGTTGTATGCCCTCGCTCTTTCGGTCGAGAACTTTGCACTCTACCCGTGTGTGCACTGCACTACTTGTTGAAACGCTTGCACCCGGGGAAAGTATTGTTTTTTTTGTTCCTCGTTACGCTACACGAACCCCGCAATGCAATCAGCCACCCACTCGCTCTTGTCTTTTTGTTTTCTTGTGTAACTTGGCCGGCGTTCGAGCCGAGTCAACAAAGGAGGAGTGGAGGCCACGTTAAGTAATTGCCCGCTGCATGGTGGACCCGGCTACTGGCAACGTACATACTCGCAGGCACATGCGGGCCAGGATAAACAAACTCCCCGCCGCCAGGAAAATTGAATAGCCTCGTGCTTCTGTGTTACGCAACGTTGTGCCTCGCCTTAATCATAAATCATAACAACCCACCCGTCCCTCAATTCTATTCACAAGTTTCATGCTTAGAAACCCAAAGTTGTAAACTCATTACAGAAATTAATTACAATTGTCATCTGGTTAAGCTTTAAATTTCAATTTCAATAAACGCGTTCTAAAATAATCCAATTGTCGGGACGGTCTTGATTCCTTTTATGGGCTTACTAAGATGGATTTACGTCCGTTATTTTAGTTCTGCGAATGTGTTAATTGAAGGTTAAACGAAACGTGATGCGCGCTCACAGATGACACCAATTTAAATGTTTAAAAAAAAACAGTACATACGGTATATGAAATAGAATAAATTTTAAGTGTAAAGCGCCAGTCCTTCAGGAAACTTATAAAAACACTATAATATGTTAGTTTACAAAAATACTTTGTATTTTTTATATATTATATAGTTTCTTGAAGGACTGCAGCTTTAAATCTACAGTAACAATTTGTTACATTTTCTATTCCGTGTGTCCTGCTATTTTTTCGAAAATATTTAAATTAGCGCCATCTGTGAGCGCGTATCGTGTTTTGTTTATCCCTAACTAGTCTGACCATGATTATTTTTTATTTCCTACAATAACAACCGGTCTGAAGATAGTCATGGTCATGAATGGAATGCATTCTGGCAACACCGAAACAATATTTTTGTCATTTTATCACGTGTTAACTTTAGCGATTTGCGAACAGTTCGTGTTCGGCTATAGCGAGATGAGTGTTTAGAGCTTAAGGTGGGAACGACTTCCAGTATCCCGCGACTCCGTTAAGTATCCCGCGACTCCGTTAAGTGGTTATTGACCGATACGTTTTGCAATATGCAACGCTTGCCTTGTAGGGCGTGGGTCAGTGTCAGTGAGTTCACACCGAGTATCATCCATTGTGGACTTTTCTCGCGGGACTCTTCTATAATAGGCAATTCGTACGTGAAGCTGACAATACATTCACACCATCTCATAATATTAACTAGTAGAGATGCACATTTGTATGTTTGAAACAGCATCCCCAAATATGACATTGGCCCTTCGTCTAGAGTATAGGTTCCCAAAGTGAAAAAAGGGGGTCCACGGCTCGGAGTCATTTAGACAGCACGCATAGTAAATAAACCACCGTAGTAAGTTACGCACTTAAAGTGAATCGCGTCCACGCAGCCACGTGTGCAAATTTTTACAAATTTTCATATCAGAAGCAATGCATCGCGCAGTGAATAAATACCGCTTGTACCAGTGTTGTACTAAAGTTTTGGACAGACAGGCTTGGGGGGGGGGGGGTCAACGAAAAATTAAAAGAACGGCAAAGGAGTCCACGGGAAAAAAAGTTTGGGAACTATAGTCTGGAGCCTCTCGTAAAAACAACGTTCGGAACGCCTGTCACCTTTTTTTAGAATTCCAACACTCAATTCTAAATACTGGTCGATTTTATAGTGATGCCAGTCAATACTTTCTGTAGATAGAATATTTTTTTAATTGTTGCAATGTAGATTTCTTTTATAGAGTGTAATATGTATAATTCTTCTAAAGCATGACAGAAAACAACTGCCCTCGTTGTACCGTTCGTACGTTGTATATCGTGTACGAACTTGCATTACCTTTCTAGCGTGATGCGAGCTTATGACTTGCCTCTTTAATAATGCTGGTTTGTATAGCGCCGTTTTTGTGAAAAATCACCTCGGGGGCGCTGTATAAATATTACTTCCTAGGATTTATCTTATTATGTACAAACAGATACAGAAACCTATTTACCTGGTAGGTCACTCTAGATTAAGGCGATGCAATGCGAAGTAATGTAAAATAATGTGTTTTTGATTTAAACATTTGGTGGGCTAGAATTATCATAGATGATTTAATTAAATACTGTAGTATAACACACCTCGGCCTTTGGTTTAACCGAGCATTTTTTTTTGGTGAGTCTTTATATGCCTAGAAGAAAATAAAATATCGAGACCTAAAAAAATGTTTTATGTGCAAAATCTCCTACTTACGAACCCCTCTTCGGATATTGTAATATTGTTCAACGTGGCAAATTAGGTTTTTTGAGAATGTGACAGAAAAAAACATTTTACACATCCGGTCGGTGTTAAGGGGATCCACTTCGTTAAATTCGAACGAAATCACGTACTCGTGCAGGCTATAAATAATAAATATTTACCAGTACTTATTTATATTGAACTTGACCGGTATCAGTCGGTTGTATAATGTTGGAATCATTACGGTTTCTATTATGTAATCACCACTCCTCGTCAAACTAAGTACATCTCTCGTTACTTTAACAAGGGCACTCGGGTGATTGGTGAGTGCATAATGCGCTGTGCACATGTTTGATGTTTGCCTTGTATGGAGGTCAGTCCGCGGGTTCGTTCAGTGTCACCCTGTTTATTCACGGCTATTTCTGTAATAGGCGATCGTTTGTAAAACCAACACATTCTTACCAACTTATCCGGGGCGGCTAATAAAAATAAACAAATTAACATCGTGGATGCGTTAATTGTTTATCACCGTAATCTCAATTATTAGTTTTAAGATGTTTTATACAGCCATAAAATATTCTTAGTAGCTATCGAAACGTTCCATTAACTAAATAAACTAACCATCACGCCGTTTCCCCGCAGGGGTAGGTAGAGAGGACCAACCGCCAAATAACTCGATCTTGGCATACATTTCTTTCTTCATTCACATAGATCTTCTCATACATTCACTTCTGACATCTGATGTTCTGACATGGCCCGACTCAAGTATTTGATTCACTTGATAGTGCCAGATCTTCCTCAGGCGTTCCCTGATTTTTATTCCATTCACATTCGCGTCATATATTCTCCTTCCACTCTTTTCTTTGTTCCTTCGCTCCACGTGCTCAAACCATCTATGCGTCCCTTATTCATTACGCTCACATCAGCCTTGCATTCTTTGTGTATCTCTACACTTTCACACGATCATAAATAGTTTTACCACACATTCGTTTCAGAGATCTCATTTCTGCAGCATGCAGTCTACTTTCATCCTTCCTCTGCTAGTTCCATTCCTCAATGCCACCTGAAACGTTCCATTGAAGCCGAAATATCGAATACAGTGCATCTACAATCCACCATATCGTCCCTCTGCACCAAAAAGTCATCATATCAACCTCTTGGAATAACAAGGTTCCATTCGACACAGCAATGTCATACGACAATATGCGTTTTATATAAGGTAACTTTAAGACTCCTTATCGCTTATCTTTGCCGTGTCAGATGGAATCTTATTATTCCAAGGGGTCGAAATGACAAAAACCTTATTGATCCTCAGCAATGGAGAAACAACTAAAAAAAAATAAGTCCTTACTACCCCCAGACCACCTCACACAGGCCAATGAATTTGATTATCTGCTTAGAGATGAATGTATTATCAATTTCAACAGGAATAAAGATAAATTAAGCTTTCATAGAGCGCTTGCCCACAGTACGCTTTCATCGGTTTATTGAAGATGTAAGATTTGTTGTCAGAACTTGCTTAATTAAATTGATTACATTAAGACGGTGACGATATTCCCACGTGAATTGATAATAATTAATGATGCAGTTTCAACGTTGCAATAAATGATGTGATCGAGTGCGCATATGTTTGCATTGCAATTCGCAAAGTTCCGACCTTGCCTTGAAGCAGCATTACATTTGCAGAGGTGTTAATTTTTAGAATTTATACCTATATCACACGCGATTTCGATCCACATCGAGCCATACAATTTTTATGACTTACGTAACCTTAGTAATAGTTCCCCTGGGGCCCAGTCGAGATAGTAGTTGACTATAATTTTAACAATCGATTTTACAACTCGTATACATTTCGATACTAACTCGAATGTTTCTACCGTGCTTCATCTTATTCTACGCAACATATTTAGTCCTGACTCCTCGAGGCGTGCGACGCATGACAGGCGCGAGTATGTATCGAGCATCTACAAAGGCGCGACATATTTTTTGGGTCACATTTGATTTCATTTGTCCTTTTCACTGCTAAAAATTCTCGTTTTGGGTCTGCCGCAAAAGCTAGGAGCGCGGTGTGTTTTTTTTAATATTCGAAAGGCCAAATTAAATTATTTGTGACTAATAATATACTTGGTAGATTCATTCGTAGTAGTGAAACGATTCAGTTCTGATTCATCTAGGTACTGTGAATTTATTCATTTCTTTAGTTGTAAAAAAAATTAATACAGCAGCTTTTGTGTCCTTGCTCGGGATTATTTATTTTTTTGGAATAAAGTTATGAAGCTGTGAATTCTTTCTTGTCGTTTGGGTGCCATAATTGATTTCACAGCGAAAGTAATGACTTGTGACAACTATTGCTACGTCTAAACAAAGACACATTAATTTGACAATTTTATTTCATTTGTGTTTTCTATTTTGAAAATACTCTACCCAAACAAATCGTCTTATTTTAAATGTGTAATCTGTGGCTTACCAGAGTGGTATATCTATGGGCTAACCTCAATACAACATGGTGGGTTCAATGTTTTTCATACTAATTTAAAAACGTTATAGCAACAGTTTAGATTTCATTCAAACTACTCTCTAAACCTTCCCGGCACTAATAATAATAAACTGGGCTATTTCTAGCAAAACCTGTTGAATAATTTTCTAGAAAATCGGGGACAGATAGAAGATATTCATTTTTATATATAGAGATATCATATCGCTGTCAGGAAACTAGTTTTTCTACAAAGTTTCTTCTGTACTAACAACATGCCTGTGGGATGGTTTCCACCTCCCCACAGTACTCTCCCAGGAGCTTGTTTTGGCTTTCTTGATTGCTTCTTTGTATTCTTTCTAGTGTTGCTTAAAGCATCTCAGTTTTCAGACTTTTTGGCCCTCTTGGAAGCTATTTACCTCTATCATCATTTAACTCTATCGATACACAAGTATAACATCGGTGCACCCTATTGAGTACCGACTACAACCATCTTTGCTTTCGTGGTTTGCCTGCTCTGCGCCGCTTCGATAACACCCAGAATTGGCGTGTCGTATAAGTGAGCCCATTCAATACGGCCACCTGGAAACGTTATTTCCTTTCATCCTTGTCCCCTGGTCTCCTGATTGAAATTCCAAACATGCTTGGGCCTTTTTCAGCGCTGGACGCCTTCCTCCTGCCTCCTGCCTCCTTCTGCCTGCCTCCTTCATTGTCGTGCACTTTATTGCATATACCTACGCCGTGTTTCGTTGAACTACGTTATCGACGTGTTTTATAGAGGCACGCTTTATCCAAAATAATCAATGTGTTTGCTCAAAATACATTATGCATTATATTCATCATGTTTGGTTTATTTATGAACGTTTCATAGCGCCGCCACTCTTACGGCATTTGTATGAATATTTCAAGTTAATAATATTTTGGCTGCGATGAATGGATTCCGCAATCTAATGCGCAGACCACCACGCCACCGAGGTCGTCGCTTTATTAATAATAACGGCGCCGAGTAATTTGTATTTTCATATTATATGGTTACGGCACGTGAATTATAACAAACGCTACTGGTAATTTCTGCGAACATTCATTAATAGCTTTGAAATTTTACCTTGTATCCAATATTTGTCAGTATTAATTTCCGGAATGTAGAATAAGGCAGATGTCAAAATTAATACACCTTACTTAAGTACTACTTCGACCGTTTAGGCGATGGTCACGTGACACCCATGTCGGCACCAATTTTGGTTATATCGCGTGATTTTGACTGCGGTGAGCAAATTACAAAATTAAACAGTGGTGTGTAAACAAAGCACTTATCAGTTTATTAATAATAGCGCCACAATAACCACACATCTATTGAAGAAATTATAAAACGTTTAAAAAAAGGGTTCAACTAAATACTCTTACAAAATATTCGATTTTTGGAAACAAGCCGACCCTTTTTTTACTTAGTTGCTGTATTACTATATTTGGCGACACCCCTAGCTCGCCCCCGCCCCTGTTATTTTGGTTTCTTCACCTTGCGTGTTGGGGCATTTTCCATGTTTTGTGGGAAAAATGTAAAGAACGCCTTTTTTTCTTCACATTTTTAGTTACGCGATACGCTGTCACGTGTACAAATAAATCCACTAAGCAGAACTTTAAACACATCTGACTACTCAAATAATAATTTATCGAGTTATACAAAATGAACATTTGTTGTCATGCTGAATACAGCTTGCAGATTAATAGTAATAACAATAACAAACAACCGTTGCGAGGGCAGTTGGCACCGTATTTTCTGCAAACAAAGTAGCGAGGAGAGGAATGCCGCGTCGTCCGCTTTGTCCATCGCATCGGCGGGGTCAGACCTCGGGAATAAAACAACAGCATTCAGGAAACGTGCAGCGGGGCTACCTGCGGCGCTTTGTGCCCGCTACCTGTCCGGGCCGGTCTGGTCTGCGCGGACACTGGGTCAGCGGTCGCCCGGCAGACAATGCTCGCCGAGGCGTCCTCTCGCGTGCCGCTCTCGCTGCCTGCTCCGTCTGACAGCCCGGTGGCCAACGCTTTGCACTGGCACTGGCGTTGATTAGGCTCGCCAAGATTGCGATAAATCTCCTCTAGGAATAGGCTTATTTAGGTTCCATTTCTAAATTGCTGATTTTATTATAATAAACAAAAAGTCGGGTACGTCCGCACTTTTTTTTTCTACTTTTACCATTTTAATCAGAATTTCTGACTTAGAACTGGCTTCACCGTAAATTTTGGTAACAGGCATTTGATTGTTTTTACACAATTCCGAAAATATCATAGTCTTTTATGCATACAAAATAATAAACATGGTTTTATTTTTGACTATAAGAAAGATGACGTCGTTTTCATCTAACGCAGAGGTTTCCAACCTTATTTGTCTCACCGTCCACTTTAGAATTATATTTTTCATCAGTTATCCTTCCTTTTGTAACGCGACAATTATTATTGTCCACTCGACGACATGTCACGGGAAACCTGCTTTGATGTTATAAGGTCGTAGAGAAAATGACAAGTATAAATTAACAGAATAATTGAAGAGTTATTTTGTTGCATTTTTCTTTCAACGATGTTCCCACGACAAATTTGAATTCTCGAGGAAAATTTATTTGAAATGTTTGTATTGCTCTCGCCCCCATTTCAATCCTTAACCGTCTCACTTGCTCTCGAGACCGCCATCAGGATCTCTTCGCGCCCCTTGGGAGGCGATATCTCTCGTGCTGGGAATCTCTGATCTAAAGCGTTTAAACATCTAAAACGATGTTTAAACGATTTTGTAGTATACTCGTATATCATTCAGAACACACATGCAGCCGTTAGCTAAAATACCACTCCCCATAACCTGCAACTGCCCGCTTCAAGCTGTTTATGCCCGACAAAAGTGACATTAGCCGACAACTCACATGACGAATAGCTCTTTGAGCAGCAATTCGAGCTAAATATTTGATCGGCCCTTTCATTAGTCATTCGCGACACTCGGAAGTCATTAGCCCCACACCCTCGGGGCAGCGGGTTCAGTCAGGTTCAGTCAGGTTCGAGCACAAGCGCAGGTTATTGCAACAAACAGCCCGCTAAATGTACGATGATCATATTCGTTGTATGTTCAAACATTTAAAAAGCCTAAACAAGATCACTCCGGAAAGATCAGCCAATCAATTTAAGTGTATGGTATAATATTTTCTCATACAAAAAAACATTTTTTAAAATGGACAACCCATGATAAACCAAAGGGCAAATAAATAGTGAAAGAGCAAAAGGCCACTCAGTATAGGTACCAATTTATCACAAACATAATATTTATATTGACATGAGGTATATCTGTATTTTCAAAACATTATTATTTATTATAAATTGAGGTACATGTAAGTTTGCCTTGTCGATATTAATTCCCAATTAGACATCTTGATCCTATGTCAGCCAATTGGCCGCATGATAAAACAACGTGCGACCAATAATTGTTATTTTTTCAATCGTTATTTAAATATTTTTATAATTGGAACGGATTGTTTAATACTACAGCAATCAGTAAATTAAAGGAAAAAAAATTGGTAAAGTTTATTTTTTTCTTTGTATTTGTGTGTATGATTACTCCACCGGTAGTGCGCTAGTGAAATGTTTATAAAGCCAATAACTTAGAAGGGGGGGGGGGTATTTGAACTTGACTGAGAGGGACCCCAAACATCAATTTTCCATTCAAACCAGTGGTGGCTCTCGGCTGTGGAGTGAGCTAGAGTGCTAAAATTGAAAAAATACGACGTTATTGATGTTGTTAAAGCCGAAAATGATTCTTATTTTAAATTTTAAAAAAATTCTATGTTATAGTGGGGCGTGCCCCACCACCTTCTAAATATCCATACAAAAAAAATAATTTTTGAAAAAAAAAATAATCATTTTCGGCTTCAACAACACCAATAACGTCGTATTTTTCAATCTTAGCACTTTAGCTCACTCAAAAGTCACGAGCTACCACTGATTCACACGGAAAAAATCCTAAAAAGATGCCTAGTCATTATTTTTTTTGTACTGAGTGCGACATTAAAATGCAACATGCAACACATGAATACGATTGTGTTCGAGATGAGGGGGTATATAAATTCTTTAAAATATGACCAACGAAATGTTCAACGGTCGGCAACATCTTTTTCTCAACCCGTCTTCGTCGTCGTTTATTTACAAATTATGGCATCTGTGTCTGCCCCATGGACGCATGCGTCTCGATCCCGCTTCAAATGAACAGATAAATCAAACTGACTCACTCACATATTCCCAGGAGGGAATATGACTCTTTAACTTTATTGGATTCAACAAATTAAAAAATCTTTTGTGGGGGGGGTATGTTCAGTCGGTAACATTGTAATAGGTAGAACCCGTTTGTCAATTTTTTCGGGCACATATTTTTTTCTGTATTCTTTTCCTTGGAATTAGAGTAACGTTCTCGGTTTCATGGACAGCAGTAGTAACATGCTTCGAGATTATGGTTCTACCTACGATATCGCACTTGTAACCTCTCCCCCTTTCTCATACAGATGTATAACCCCGAACCGACGGCAATTTATGCAGCTCAATAATTTCACGCGAGTTAACTTTAATTCATTAAAAATTAATCCTGTCAGCGCCTCAACACCGCGGTGAGTCCTGTGGTCCTATTCTGGTTCCCTTTAAGGATAAGACATCGGTCCTCATCCTTAGTGTTAACGACATTTTGCTTAACTGCGGTTCCGATTCCATGTCAATGACAATACATTTTTTAAGGAGT
The DNA here is from genome assembly GCA_022606495.2 of Halesus radiatus. Lineage (NCBI taxonomy): Eukaryota > Metazoa > Arthropoda > Insecta > Trichoptera > Limnephilidae > Halesus > Halesus radiatus. Next base: position 224,613 of record JAHDVE020007474.1, on the reverse strand, counting down.
TTGTGGTTTAATTATAAAAGTATTATTAAAAATTATAGTTGCATCACACATCCTTAAAACGCGTAGTTTATTATTACCTACTTATGTTTACACTTGTAGTTTATTATAATTTTAACATTTCGGGCTTTTGGCATAGGTACTTTACAAACAACAATTTCGGTAATTCGGTTCATTTAATAGCATTATTATGCGACAAACAATGTTTAAAGTCAATTCTTACGAAAATATACAGTTTTTATTTTGTTAAACTGTATAAATAAATATCAATATTTTAGAAGAATCTTATTCCCTGATTGATAGCCGTCATTCGAGACAACCGGAACCGCAGTTATGCAAAAAAGTGTTTTAGCCTAAGGACAAGGACCGATGCCTTATCCTTAAAAAGAACCGGAATAAGATCCCTGGACTCCTCTTCGATGCGCCTCCGACGGACTTCTGTCTTCCCAATGATGATCTTCCCATCACTCAGGCACCCGTACCCGTCTCCCTGCACTCCCTCGCCCTTTGGTCTTATAAAGAATTTTGTTGGTGGTCGGCTATTTCCTGCTCGCTTTTACGTGCCCTGCCTAGCGGGGCTGTCCAAATTGATATTTGTTCAAAGAGGTGTACAGCTTTTGGTTATTGATAAATTTGGTGTGGATAATGTAGATCAATTTGCAATAAAAAAAAACTAGTAGAGAAACATATCTTCGAAGCTTAAAAGATTTAGTTGATCTGTGACAATTTTTGCTAATAAAAGCATTGGGAACTTTTGTACACTATTATACGATAGGCTTTGTGTACACGTTTATAAATTTGATTTTGAAGTAAAATGAGATTTTAACTTTCTGATAGTCCGAATAAAGTTCCTTCGCAACGGTATGGCGGTTTCAGCGGGCGTGCACAGTATTGTATTATCAAATCACGCGTATTGCGTGAGACAAAAATTGTTTTGATTCTCAGAATAACAAATATTACGACCGACGTATTTCACCGTACTTCGAGATTGAAATGTTGCCTTTGTTGGCCCGAATGAATTAAAACCATTATGTTTTGATATTACGTAAAATATTTTTTTTTTGCTTCGAGCTTGTTTATTTATTTAAACCTTCTCTGGTCAATGGTTTCTAAATTTAGAGTTCCAGTTGTACACCTTTTCCCGCAAAGGTGAACGTTTTCTTTCAATAGCGATAATTACGTATGGATTGTACGCGAGCGTCGCGTCATCAATGAGCGAGTAAAGATCATCAAACCATGCAGAATTCAAGATGTTTTCATGTTTTATAAAATACTTTGAAACTAAAATAATTTCGACTTTGATTTTTAAGTGAAAGACGTTCGATCGGAAAGAAGAAAACGTTTCGGTTCTGAATTCAATTTTTCAGTTTCGTCTACTGATAAAAATATTTTGTCGCAACGTTCTTCCGCCGTGTTGCGGTGTGTGGTGGCCGGCGCGTTTTCGAGATGATGACTGGTCCGTCTGGGTAGATGTGCGATGTAACATGATGTAGGTGTAGGTGTCGGGTCGGGCAGATGTCGGTGCTGCCGTAGTGAGTGAATCGACATCGCGGGCTGTATTGGCGTTTTCCCGCGAGCCGTTGCGGTGCGTTACCGTGTTGTCGCGCCTAGTGCTAATCCGGATGGCATCAACTCTCTCGGACTTGCGGCTTGGCTAATTAGTCATGTGATAAGTTTCATTGTGTTTATTATTACGAAAAACATTTGATTGTTGAAGTTATTTTTTTAATCGGTTTGAAAATCTACACGTTTTTTCTGAAGTTCCCTTGAGATGAATGAAAAAAAAAATGCTGCTGCATTTTTAACAGTTCTCATTGAATAATTTGCCCCCGATCTTGTACAATTATTGTATGAGCTATTAAAATATTCACTCTTTATTTCTGAATGATTATAGCAATTTTTTTTATTCACATGATGCCTTAGTTTTTAAAAATTTCTTTTCATACTATTTGATCTTAATGTAGTTTTTCTTCCTGTTTATGAGTGGGGGTGGCCTAAGCTTTTTATGAAATCTAAATAGTTAAATTATACATTAACAAATTATAAAGTATAATTAAAGTAAATGTTATTTTAGGTTATTATTTATTTTTTATAAATATTAATAATTTATGGTAATAATGTATAATTCTAGTTTAGAGAGCTAAAGTAGTGTACTAATTAGAAGTGTGATTATTTATTATTGATGAATTTTCAAACATGTCATGCTATCTTGGGATGCATTTGGGCATGTTGTTTTTCTTCCAAACCTATGAATTTTGCCGGAGGCTGCAATATTTATTAGTATACTAAGTTGACAACAAACATGCATATATCCACACCACATTAAATAAATCACCCATTAAATGTTAGCAAAGGTTGTAAACCCGGAACAAATAACCGCGCGGATATTTAAATATTTTTCACCTTGTGATAAATGCACACTGCGCGCATACTTAATTATACATGACGCGGTAAACCAAAACAAGCAAGCACTTGCGCATTGTGTTATTGAATGGGCTCATTGCTGCTTTATACCTGCTCCCCGCTAAAGTCGGAAGAATTAATACTGGTGTGAAATTAACAATGATAACTTCCAGCCTTTTGCCATAAATGGTTAATACCTGTTTTCACACCTTTTTTCAATTGGATTAACAATAACTCTGGTTTTCGCCTTCAACAACTGACTTTTTTTTCAATAAAAACATGTCGCATAACACTAACAAGATGAGATTTGATCCTACCTATTGTCTGAGCCTAAGTTTATTTTCTCTTTAGAATAAACGGATGCGATATGCCTTTTATAGAAAGGAAAGTTGGTTTTGTTTAGATTTGCTTAGTTTTATCAATGAATTAATTCTAATTTAATGTGACGTTTTTCAGCCGGTCAGAGTTAGTAGTGCTTTCTTTCACTTGTTTGTATTATACTTTCTTCATAACATTCCTGTGTTCTAACCTTTTCCATGGATGTTTTCAGATGTCCCATATCCCTTAGTGTATTGGTTGCTAGCCATACGAATTCCTGTTTGACGTAGTTGCTTTGTCCCAAGTACTAACTCCCACGGTTCCGCCCTCCTGTAATGGGTGTCGGCCGTACTCCCGCACTTAGACCCTTGCTTTGGAATAACTGGGAGGGGACCAGAATGGGGGGTATTGTAATTACTTTTCTGGACCACGTCGATTAATATGTATTGGGGTTTCCATACAGCCTTTCGTCAAAGATTCTGATCAGCGGGGTGCCACTCCATGCGTGCTTCGAAGACATAGAGCCGTTACTAGCGCCGTTTGGTACCGTGGAGAGGTGCGACAAGGTCAACAGCCGGGATGCCAACACCCAAACGGTGCACATCACGTACCAGACCCAGGAGCAGGCTCAGCAGTGAGTACCACTTGTAGCTCTGGCCCCCCCACCCCCTCCCCCCTCCCGAGTAGTGTGAGATATGCGTCTCCCGAACCCACACCCACGTGCGCTCTGTTTCAGGGCCGTCAACGGACTCAACGGCGTGGAGATGGACGGCAGCCGGCTGAAGGTGGAGGCGCTGGAGAGGCGCGGAGGACGTGCCCGCGGCGGCGCACGCGCAGGTGCCCAGGCGCGTCCCACAGACTTCCCCCTGCGCCTGCTGGTGCAGAGCGACATGGTTGGCGCCATCATCGGACGCCAGGGCAGCACCATTCGCCTCATCACACAACAAAGCCGTGCGCGTGTCGACGTGCACCGCAAGGACAACGTGGGCTCCATGGAGAAGGCAATCACCATCTACGGCAATCCCGACAACTGCACCGGCGCATGCAAGCGCATTCTCGAGGTCATGCAGCAGGAGGCCAATAGCACCAACAAGAGGTACATACATAATACATTGTATCCAACATATAACAATATATATTGAAATATTCTGTCGACGCATCGTGATACTCACTCAACAATACCTTTACTAATTTAGCTCTTCTCCCGACAGTGAAATATCACTGAAGATCTTGGCCCACAATAACTTGATTGGCCGTATCATTGGCAAGGGTGGAAACACCATTAAGCGCATAATGCAAGATACAGACACAAAGATCACCGTGTCCTCCATAAACGATATCAACAGCTTCAACCTGGAGCGAATCATCACAGTAAAGGGAGGCATTGACAACATGGCACGCGCCGAGGCCCAGATCTCCGCCAAGCTGCGCCAGAGCTATGAGAATGACCTACAGGTAAGAACCATCTTAATTCGATATTAAAACATGTATATTATTCTCAGTGGTGGTGGTTGTTTCCGAAGAGCAGAGCGTTTGTGCAGTAACCTTCCATAAAAAGACCATCTTATATTGTGATTTTACCACATTTTAAACAGTGCGCGCCATTGAAATTATGCGCCAAGAAATCCACCCATTCGAATGAAGGTTCATTCATATGGTATCTACCGGCACTGTGTGTGGCAGACACGGAACAGACGCGAGTATTCACATTACAACAGCACCGCATCCACAGACTATAGAGTCTGATGAATTTAAGAACTCCAGACGATATAGGATGATTTTTTCTAAAATTAAAGAATGGGTATATATTAGCTAGAATTATTTTTAACTTAAATATATCCGTTGATAACCAAACAAAACACAAAGTTACCACCAAGAGAAGTCTGCAGATTTCAATTTATTATTTTTAAAAATTACAATTTTGTTCATTTTAAAGTAAATTAAATAAACATTATATAAAGCAGATTAAGGTATACAAAAAGTAAGGGTAGAGGTATACTATATAGGATCCTAAATAAGTACCTCAATTTCAAAAGGTACCTAAATACCATTTAAGCTATTTTATTATTATTATTTGAGAGCAACTGCGTTTTCGCTATCTTATTGAAGTATTCAAATATGTCGCGTCACCAAGACAAAGAAGATTTTGAAGGCCCTATGGATCAATCCCCCCGGCCACCATCCTCCCCCGCCGCTCCCCCCCTTTAAGAGTATTCTGTGTTATTTATCCTAAAAAATATGGATAATAATGCATTGTCTTGAATATAATGGAAACAATCACTATCATTTGTATTAGCGTCTTGCAATATATCGCAAGGAATAAATACAGTTAGCTTCTTTTTTTTCAATTTAACATTAAATTTAGTTTTGATAATTTAACTACATAAACTGTAAAAAAAAAAATCGTAGAATAGACGTAATATAAGAACAATATAAGAATAGGAAGTAATATTTGTACAGCTCCTTTGAGGTTATTTTTCACAAAAACGGCGCTATAAAAATAATCCGATTATTATTATTATTATGTCAATGTCCGTATTGATTCTGATCAACAGCAGGATGCACTCCTCGCTGGCAAGTTAGTCCTGCAGGTTAGGAGATAAACCAGTTTATGCTGTCTGTGACAGAGAAAACCACCTGAACCATAGAAATTAATGCTCTCCACGGTAGCTGAGTTTTCAAACCATCCACGAATTAGTCTCAAATATGTAGCAATGTCCACATCCCTTCTGACCCGCAGATGATGGTTCATACTGAGCATACCCAGAGAAAGTCAGTAGGATAGAGTCACAGGTAGTAGCCATACTCCCAATATAATTCTCGCCATAGAGAAATCACAGAAATTTTTTTTGAGTTTCAACATTAGGAACTACTTCACCTGGTGTGGGTTCCAAATTACCTACCCACTTCCACAGACATTCGCTGACACGTACAAAATATTGTAGCTGAGATTGTAGGCCGGTGGTTGCGCGGACACGTTACTCTTAGGCACTCTATATTTGAATATGGTCATAGATAATATAAGCACTTAATTTTGCCGTGTCTGCCACACACCCGTTCTGGTAGATGTGAATATATCTTAACACATTGTTTGCCGGAGACGCTTAAAAGTGTCCTTTCCATACCGTTGGTAGAGAGTAGGAGACGCTTAAAAGTGTCCTTTCCATACCGTTGGTAGAGAGTGGGAGACGCTTAAAAATGTCCTTTCCATACCGTTGGTAGAGAGTGGGAGACGCTTAAAAGTGTCCTTTCCATACCGTTGGTAGAGAGTGGGAGACGCTTAAAAGTGTCCTTTCCATACCGTTGGTAGAGAGTGGGAGACGCTTAAAAGTGTCCTTTCCATACCGTTGGTAGAGAGTGGGAGATGCTTAAAAACGCTTTTGTATTTGTACATTATTGATAAAGCATGGGAGATGCCAAAACGCGTTGTGCACTTAGAGTATAATAATAATAATTGGATTACTTCTATAGCGCCGTTTTCGTGGGAAAATCACCTCAAGGGCGCTTTACAATTAATTAAATAACATATCACTTGACGTACAACCAATATCTGATAGCTAAAATTTATTACTAATGGCGTATAAGATTAACAATATATTAGGAGAAATGTATGATGTTGGTTATTCTGTAAAGTAAAAATCAGGCGTCGGCTCTCTTGGTCGTGTACTAGGTACCCAGCAATTCTTGGAATTAGGGTCAGGTGGCCGACTGTGGTCATAAAACATGCACTTGAAATACAATAAGCTGTAGGATAAAATTTTCGTTTTTTTTTTTATCTTCACATAGAAATATTGTTTCCCTCAATACGTTCTCTATGACTAAATCGCAAATACGACATAAGTGAAGTTTTTTCAAAATTTTAAATTGTAAACTTATTGTAAACGTAATTTCGCGGGCAAACCTGATCTACGGGGTAGATTGATTACACCCCGCAAACAATGCTTTAATACTACTCAACAGCAAGTCCAAAATGAGCATTATGAATTCAGTACATATGGGACTTTTTAGCGTAAGAAATAGTTCATACAACATATACCAGTGGCGCTGGAGTGTTAGACATGCTAACTTTGGAATTCTACTAACTGACTGGGTATGGAGAGTGAATAATACCAAATTTGTATGGAGTTATAGTGCAAGAATCGACAGATTTTTTCTGTGGTAATTTTGTTGTAAAAATAAGTTCATATTTATGGACACTTACCGGAAAACGCCCGAAAACAGAGGTTGATGAGACTTGTTAAGTTGATAAAAATACTAATAAAAATGTTAACCACTTGCAATCTTTGGGTGTGACACTATCAAGTATAGAAGTGTTTGCGTTGCAACACAAATAGACTAGCTACATATTATTACAATACTGACTTTCCTGTCCGGTGTCAGCTGTGTCATATCGCATCCCCGACTAAAATATCTATATTATGTGTTTAATGAGTCTAGTTTTTGGACTGTTAGTTCGTGGTGGAATTCCATTATATTAGAATTGAAATTAAGACACTTTTGTACTTTCTTCCACTTATTTATTTTCACCAGGACCGGTTTCATCCCACTACGGACATTTTCAGACTGGTAGTTGACATTCTTATGCTACGGTATTTATATAAACTTAGGCAGGGTTACACAACACAATATAGATACAATGTTGTGTAACCCTGCCTAAGTTTATATAAATACCGTAGCATAAGAATGTCAACTACCAGTCTGAAAATGTCCGTAGTGGGATGAAACCGGTCCTGGTGAAAATAAATAAGTGGAAGAAAGTACAAAAGTGTCTTAATTTCAATTCTAATATATTATGTGTGTTATGTCATATCACATTTCTAAATCGACATCAATAAATATTGTGTGCGAGAATGTGTTCATAACTGTAGATTAAGGTGGTCCAGGCCTATATAGTAAAAAAAAAATCAAATATAGGTGTAGCCGTACCCTTGATTTGTAACACCTACCATTCCTATGATGTGTTACAAATTTCAGCCCCTTATCTTGTATACAAGGGGGTGCTCATCGAATTATAAGTTTTTGACAAAATTTCAGGATTTTAAATAAAACACGTAATTTAAGGTTTATTAATATTACAAGTATTTTAATCAAATAAGTATACAAATTATTTAAATATGAATAAAATTTTGTAACAAAGTAATACTTAACATAATATTAGTCGCAATCTTTCAAAACTATGTTTGTTAACTCCTTTTTGGATGTTTCAGTGGAAACGATTTTTCTGTTTTGTTCAACGATGTGAAGTAAAAATTGCTTTTCTTCCTCAGTCTTAGTGAGTAACGTGTTGTAATCTTCAAACAGTTTAACTCCTCTCTCCGCTGTATCATTAACAACACGCAAATTTGTGACGCAGCTTTTGCCTTGAAGGTAATCAACATTGTCATTCCAAGTCTCAGGAGGTAATTGCAAGAAAGAGTCCTTGATTTCAAGAACTAAGAGTGTTTTCAACGTTCTTTGTGTTGCAAAAGCATCTGATGTAACCTCTGAGGCAAGCTTAGCAGAGTCACCTCATACTGAACGATTACCGACATCAGAATTTATTTTTTGAACAATGGCCTGTTTCTCAGCATCAGACAGCTTGTCAGAAAACAAGGCAAATGCAAGTAGTTCATCTGACAAATACCATAAGTGACGCTCTAAGACATCCCTAACTGCTATACTGATTTCGGAATCAATTGATTCGTACAATTTTAAGCTCTTCCAAAGTAGTAAGTCATTTACTGGCGCATCTGCTGCCAAAGGCGCTTCGATCCAAACTTTGGTGTAGATGAGCACACCAAAACTAACAAATCAAACAATTTGTTTTTCTTCTCTCTTGGTTAGTTTAAATGCTTGTAAATTATTTCTAAAGAGAAAAATCTTCAAAGCATACAGCAATTTCGCCATCCAACGAGCATGATGAATCGGACCTGGAGCGCGCCAATGTATCTTCGTAGGAGGTTTGTTCAAAACAATCATGGTGAGCTTTATTAGCTCTTCGTAATCATCACGAACTTGACTATCTCCAGATAAAGCAGTTGTAAGACTCTCAAGAGTATTTTCAGCGAACTGTTCTCCGTTCTTATCGAGGTCAAGACAATCAATCAAGAGCTTGCTTGATGGCCCAAAACAAAGAGTAAATATTTTTGAAAGCATTATTTAAAATATGTGATGACGACAAGCAAGCCACAAAAGATCACATCCTGTCTTTTCTTCTAAAAGAGTGCAAGCTCCCTTTTTGGCACCGGTGTTAGAAGCAGTAGTGTCAAAACTCATAGCCCGGACTTTATTTGTGACATTCCACTGTTGCATTGTGTCAAAAACAGCATCAGATATTTGTTCCCCCGTTCCTGCAGTAAGTTTAGGTACTCCTAATAGTTTTTCACAACCATTACCAGAGACAAGAATCGGAAGGCGCTCTACTTTCTTATTGCCAGTTATATCGGTCATCAGTTTGCCGTCCCAATGAATTACTAATGGAGAGTCAATATCAAAATTTTCTTTTATATTGGAGTTGTATTCGGATAATGCATGATACTTGTAAGGTTTTTCCCAAACAATATTGAAGTAAAGCTACAAGCCCGAGGTAATTATGCCTACTGGAAAAAACCAAAATAATTAGAAATTAGACAGCCAAAGACCACTTAGTAACAATTGTAAGAAAACCCACATATTCGAATAAAATCCTTGTAGACCACCCCTCTTACCCTCCCCCATATTTGTGTATATAAGCCTGAAGATGGTCTTGACAGGCTGAACCTGGTTACAGTCAAATAAAATTAAGTGGAAAAAAGTTTTATATTAGTTTTATTATAATATATTAAAAAGTACAAATTAAGCATTTTACACAAAAATTTCAAAAACAACACTCGATTGAGCACCCCTTTTTACTTGAGCCATCTCGCTGAAATTTTACTATGTTATTACTACGAATACATGTAACAAATTCACAGAGCGGTCAGATGAAAAATAATAAAAAAAAATTTTGGACCACCCTAATACACCTGTATAATTATTAATATATGTGTCTTGAGTATATTTAACAGTGAATGTGAGGTATGTTTTGATTTTTCGCCTCTGAACTTATTACTTAGAATGGTACATACCCTTTGTTATTCCTGTATTTGTTCGATTTATTATCTTTGAACCTACTGTGATGTGTTTTGCACCTGTTTATTATAACTAACTTTATATGTTAAAGCCCATATAGGGCGTATATTATACAATAAATAAAACCCCGTACGTCATCGTTAGTTCATAGTCCGTCCTAGTCCGTAGAGCCAAACCGTCTCTAGTAAGGCGGTCAGTAATTACTATCAGCATTCGCTTTTGCAGTCGGTATTCCCTAATTCAAAAAAATTAAGAAATCCATTCCGTATTCAATTGAGACGTCGTAGTCACTACATCTTTGGTCCGTCGATATCGAGTGTGTCCGTACTAGGTCCGCAGATCGCAAGTTGGTAAAGTCACTATGAGGCACTAGTCAGAAATTCGTTCCACAATGCTCCCTGCGATTCCGTTCGTGTTTGTCTCAGCGCAGCCAAGCCGTCAGTTTTACTAGTTGGATGGAAATTTCCGACATAATCAGTACTCGGTAGAATGCATCGTTGTTTGGCTCGTAATATTGTCTTTAAAAACGAAACCATTGTTTATTTCATTGAGGTGTATATACACTTATTATCTAATTAGGTAAGATTGATATTCTCGTGTTTATTTTATTTTTAAATATGTTATTTCTAGCATTGGCGCAATTTTCAATGCGAAAAGGACCCCCGTTGTATATTTATTGTATTTTATTATTATTATTAGATTTTATTAATTAAATGAATATATTCACAAGACTAGGTTAATAAGACTGACTCAATTCACTACTGCGAATGAATGTGCCCATGTCTACATAAGAGCCAATGATAAAATTCGCTAATTCCATAACGGTAGGAATAGAGTACTATGAATTATTACTTACGTAGGGTAATTAACTTTCCGATAAACCCTGTTCGAAAAGTTTTAATTTAAAAATTTCATAAAGGTTGGGCCGAATATTCAACGAATGGAATGTTTAACAAATAAACGGTGTTGGAAGTTGGCTGCCAGAATTTATAAATTAATTGAAAATTGTGTTTAATTTGCAGAATTTATTGATCACCAGGGACTGTCCGTAAAAGTGCCGCTGGCTTCATTCAAACAAATGATAAATTGACGGCGAATGAATAAACTTTTATGTTGGCGTGAGTTCAGGAAATCAAAATAATAAAGGCGATGAAGTAACCCTTTCGGACGGAACAAGTCTATACTTTTATAAATAGAGCGGTTTTCATTTTCCAATAGCTGGCAATAAAGTATTGCCAATACTGGCTTTGCGCGATATTTTTTTTAGTTAGAATCTAGCTACTCGTTCAGGCTGTCGCCGTCTTTATATTGTTATGGTCGGGAGGACTGGGTGCGGGAATGCGGGAGAAGGAGAGGAGGAAGGTTGGGTAGGCTGCATTTACGGGAGACAGAGCATAAGTAAGACTTACCCGGTGAGGGGGTTTCTCCCAGGGAGCTCGGCTCGGGACCTTTGTCTAGCTCAGATTCGGTAGGCCTTGGAGCTCCTCTGCAGGATCGTGGGCCGACAGGCGGTCTTATAGTTGGGAACCAGACTCGAATACTTTGTTAAATGAAACTCCCAAATGCTTTCAAACTCAGTAGTTTAATTAGGTGGAAGGTACAGACATGGTGAATGTAGTTATGGTGAACAGGCTAACCTAACCTCACAATAATGTTACGGGCAAATTCTCTCTGATAATTCTCTACAACGGGCATGGTAAACTGTGATTTGAATAAAATACAACACCAATAGAGGGGAAAATGTAAAAGACAGCTCACGGTTTAGTTTGTAGCGGCAATGTGTTTCCTGGGAAGGCAATTATTAGCTCTCCGTAGCGTAGCGTGGCAGGGCGGGAAGCCATCTTCAGTGCAGGTCCAGTGAGGGTGTTCGTTAGGCGGGGTTCGAGCGGTGAATGTGTTTTCAAGGCCGGGTGTCGGATGTTTCTTTTTGCGAGGTCTTGCGTTTGGCCGCTTGAGGCGCTGTTGTCTAACGAGCGGCTAGTTTTATGGATTATTTGCGTTATGTAACAATATTTACATAGGTGACATTTGTGATTAAACATCGATTTCCGCACAGTGCAATTTTTTTTCTATCTACGTTTTGAAGGTACCTACGTTTCAATTGTTTAATTTTTAGAATTAATACAATATCGTATTTTTTATACACAGCGTATGATTTATCAGTTAAACACATCCTGCGAGACCTAAGTTTCTTCCAAATGAAGGTAGCAAAAACTTCTAAGTTATTAAAAAAAAAACACCTCAATCAAAATTCTTTAACATTTCTACAGGGTTTTCTAAGGCATCAGCTATTTTTTACCACATCCAGTTTTAACTCAGGTCTGAAAGTGTTAACTCGGGAATATGACCGATAACCCTTGGAGCACCACCGGTTTATTATTATACATAACGGAAAAGCTTTTTTCATTTAATACGAAGTAGCGGCATAAAAAAAAACATTTGTCGTTACGTGATAAATACTCAGCCTCTTGTAAATCAACTGTACTAGCATGTTGGCAAGAGCTTTTGTTAGATTTACAATTTTACAATGTTCAGTTGGTTTTATAAGACAGTAAGGCCAATTATATTGACTCTTATAACTTATTTCAGATCGAATATTTACTTGAGTTCATATAATATCTTTCACCAAACCATACATCTCATCGAAAATTTATTTTTTTATCGATTTACAGTGGCAATTAGAGGTTTAATGTAGGACAAAGAAAGTCTTAGAATGGCAATTCAATTTTTTTTACAGTCACTACTCTTACGCATAGGTTACACATTGCCAGTAACAAGGACAGCGATAAGTGGTAACAAAATCACTGTTCTGAATAAGTGCCGTTCACACGTGCAATGTAATTAGTTAACTCTTTGTAGTAAAAGTTGATTGCATGCATGTCTAATGCGCGCAGCATACATAAAAACAGAAAAAAAATCTAATCCAGTCAACTAAATTGCTGCCTAACGTTAACTTACTACTTATCATTTGTTCACTGTTCGGACGCGGATATAGACCTGAAATTAACTGAACGATTTTTTAATTTATTTTTTGGAAACCAATATTTATGAAGTACGGTAAATATATGCATAAACTGAAGCAATGGTAGGTTTCCACTCAATTGTCTTAATAATAAAATTACAAAAAAAGTTATATGTTTAACCTATTGTGATGGGATGGTGGGAGGGATGGCGGGGGAATGGGTCCAGTCTGTGTAGAATAATATGTAATGTGTGAATGTAATTTTTTGTTTTAAGGTTTGTAGTTGTGAGGGGCTGAGTTAAATCAGTCGAACTCACTATATGTAGTGTTAAAAATGAGTGAAGTGTGGTGAATAAACGTGTTTTGTATTCAGTTCATATGTATGGTTTTGTCTGATTTGTCTGATGGGCACTCTTAATTAAATTCATTCAAGTAATTCAGGACAGTCTATCATAGACATGGCTATTTTTTGGAAAAAAATAGTACGTCTGCGGAATTTCTATGGCTTTCCAGTGACAAAATCCCGAAATACGAGGCTGAATCCTCATGACTCAAGAGTGGACGATAGCCCCGAAAATTGAGACATCGTAGAAAATGATTTTGTACTTTCTCAATCCTTTCTGTGTGTGATATGTACGTGGGATTTCAGACTTGAGGGGCACGCTCCGGAGAACTTGCTACATACTCTTCCGCGAAGTACAGCATTTACATTGTGTTTACTTTTTTTTCAGGTTCTGAGTACAAAGCCAAATACCTTGGAAGCTTTTGCAACCGTGGATTGGATATGACGATCAAAAAGTAATGTCGGGTCCAACACTACTCTGGACTTTTGGCCTTCTTTATTTTTATCAGTAATATGCCATTAAGGGTAATATTATAGTTAAAAGAAGTAGGGTTTTTATTTCGCGTGAAGCTGAAGTTCTGGAGTAGTGAAAACATTTTACAAAGTCATTAATATAAATGAAATTTAGTTGTAACTTATTGTTGGTCCATCCACTGGCTGCGTGTATCTTAGCTATTATTTACGAAGACATTCGTGCATAATATACTAGTAATAGATTACTTACATATTATGGGAATTATAATAAAATTTCTTTAATATTTGGCAACACGAAGATTAATCAAATTATTCTCCTACTTTAAGTAAGTCATTCGGTTTAAAAAGATTCCTCGAATAGATTTTTTTGGTTGTAAAGTCAGAATCTGATTGAAAAGGTAGCCGAGTAAAAGTTTTTATCTTCATCTTACAACTTTGCATCAGTGTTAGTCCTTTCTTCAGCAAAGGCTGTCAACATTGACTTAATTTAAAATTAGTTTAATTTTTGTTATTTCAGGGTACTTTCGAAATTTTTATATAACTTAGTTTTCATGAATTTAATATCAAGAATGGTTTGACTTTACTAAATTTAATAAGCAATTATTTTGATTCAATTCTGAAATTTAAATTTGGTCAGTGTTCTTTTTGAACATCAATAATTAAAAGTCTTGAAAAATTCTGAGAAGGTATAATATCGTCTATAATATTAACTCACTCTCTTTAGGACAATCATTTGGGTAATTAACAATATTTTTTTTAATATTTTGTTTTTGAAGAGTTTTTATTTACCAGTGGCGTGCAGTTCATACAGGCTGAAATCTGTCCTTACCTTAAGAAAAACTAATAAAAAAATAAACTTTTTTTTAACTGCGACAAATCTCTGATCAAAATGTTTTTCATACAAACATTTCATAATTTTTTTTGGCACAATCGTTTGACATTTATAAATTATATCTATTTGAAAATTTATACCCTTAGTTGCAACCTGATTTATGAAAATATATTTGAATTCCTCAATCTAGTTTTTTAGCGGAATACACAATGCAATGCAACGTATTCCCATATAGCTTGCAATAAAAGCTGTGGAATGTTGAGACTGCGCTAGTAATATTTTTTGCTCAATTATAAAAAGTTCGTTCCTCCATTAAACGTTTTACCCTTTTTATAAATTGACAGATTTTTAGTTTCTAAGACCACCGCTAGGTTAAAGACTAATATGAAATGATGCATTTTTGGATGCCGCTATTTGTGAGGGGAAAAGTAAATAAAAAAAAAAGAATGAAGAAAATTATTACCTCGAATTAATATTTATTAACGTATTATTAAATTATTCCTTCTTCTATCGTTTTATCAGTTGATTGTGTTTTCTGAGTATTCTCCACTATTGCCCAATATGCCGTAGGGTTTCAATTACGTTAACATTGTCATGTAGTTTAAATATATTTACCGAATTTTTTAAAAATTGAGACTATTCGAATAGAAAAATCCGTCAAAAAACTACACATAGTCTACAATTGGTCATAGAGCAAAGTACGCCTCTGGTATTCAAAATGTACATTTGCTATTAAATATTAATAAATTGTGATATTATTTTGTTAAATAAATTCGTTTTTCATTTTTTGTTTGTTTATTTCTTACAATTTACTTATTCGCACAATTTAAATATTAAAACGTTTTAATTCAGTTTTATTTTATTTATTGAAGCAATAAGTGATTGGCAAACTAGGAATTGTTATTATTTCGTGAATAGAGTCTATGTTAAGTAACAAGTGTAAATCGTGAATTAAAACTCTTAAAAACAAAATTTCGCGAAATTATTATTTAATTAATGCCCAAGAAATACAAAAAATCATTAAGAGGAACGGCTGCGCTGCTTATTTCATACATAACTTAATTTTGGTTTTGAAGTCAAAATACCCATCCAAACTGAAAGACATATTTTTTTTAAATAAAGTTTTAGTAAATATCTAGTAAGGATGAGAAGTATTTTATGTATTTTTGTTTTAAATTAAGAAGATGCCATGAAAAAAATCAATTTGAATAATTTTTGAGGCAAATTAGAACATTATTTACGGCTTTATTGTATTTAAAAAAATATATTTCGATATTTTAAATTATGTATAGCAAAATTTATGATCCAACGTATATTGATCGTTTTTAATTTAATTTATAGTCCACCATAATACTTATTTTAATTTTTTTTTAGAAATTTTTTGCTTCATAATATTTTTAAAGTAGACGGGGTAAAACTTTTTTTTAAATCATCGTTAGTCCTCAAATAATTGTTAAAGATGCCTCTAAAATCGCGAAAAATCAATTCCTTTAATGGCCTATATTTCATAAAGTAATACAAAATAAATAAATAATTTTTAACTCGTACTAGATATTTACTATACTTTTTGATGAAAAAAAAATATCATTGGGTTTAGGTAAGTATTTTGGCCTCAAATCTAAAATTATTTTTTTTTTAAACAGGCCGCGCCATTCCTCTTAAGTTAAAAAGTTTTCGCTTTGCTCATAAACATACGATATATATTACGGTGGCTGAGTTGGCATCGTATTTGGGTCTCACCCAGGCGTCGTGAGTTCAATTCCTAGGCTGGCTAAGTCCTCCATTTATGACACAAGCAACATCTTCCGCTTACTGTGATGGTAGTAGGAGATTTTCAAATATTGTCAGGTTATTCGTAATCAGGGAATATTTGTCTTTCTTTAAAAAAAAAAAACTAAAATAATAATAGTAATTTTTTATTGTTTTCTTTTATCATACAAAATAACAAATAATGATATTATTATATATATTCGTGCTATATATTATTATTATATATATACATAAGAAAAATTGTAGTTGGACTACGAAAGAATTGCGCTTACTGGAAATAATTTTTACCGAATTTATCTCTTCCTACTTGTAGTACATTTGGACACGGCCCATTTGTTGCAGATATTACAAGAACATGCAAATAATATTTATTGTTTCATGAAAATATTGGTTTCTATTTTAAAAAGAGCATTTTGAACCTTCAGTTGAGATATATTTTATTGACATCGTTCTACATATAAAATCTACAACTGAAGGAATTTATATATGAAATGTATGCCAGCATCTGGAATATATGAGACTTGGAATATTATTTTATTCAAAGAGATAATTTTTTTAATAAATTCAACATTAAATTTCCCGTTAGACAAGCTTACGATTCAATCATATAGCTCAACAAAAAGGAGAAAATAGGGAATTTGTAGAAGCGATACGTATAAAATATTTATACAGGAATTATTTTAATAAAATCCTAAGATAAATTTCGCCAAGCCCAGACTAGGAACATCCCTTAGAGGGTAAAGCAGGTTTGAGTTAATTAAGAATGAAAGCTTATTTAAAATCTTTTACTTTGCATCTATTGCAGTGCTTTAAATGTTTTTTTTAAAGGAAGAAATAAACAGTACTTCTTGTTGAACGTGTTCTGTGAACGAACTAACTTTTTCATCCCAGGTTGTTTTTAATTAACGAAGATGCCAGCTTGTTTATCTAAATGTCTTTGAGAAGTTTCCTTAGACTTACTTTGAGAAAATTAATCTAAACTACCTTCTTTATTTGAGAATTTTAAGAAATGTGTAATTTTTTTTCTGAGCAATAGTTTTCCTTGGATTTATTTTGAATTATTAGTTTCGAGACTTCAACTACAAATATTATTCTAAATCACGAATTCGTTACCTCCGTTATTAGGCTCATCCTGACTCCGTGAAATGTGTCAGCATGAGCTAGACAAGGGCGAACAAGTATCAAGCATTGGTTGAACACAACTAGAAAGAAATGCCCGAATATATTATTTGTTATATTTTGACGGCTTAATTCGTTTTTCTAATTGGGAATGTGTGTTGTGCTTTGTATGAACTGTCTGGAGGAAGTTATTAGCAAATATCGCAGAAAATATGTCAATACCTCCAGGTCCCGACGTTTCACAGAGATGGCAACACACTACATTAGCGCCTCTAGTGGTCCGCGTTGGCGGAATTGGGTTTTTCCATGCATTTTATTAGATTTTCTGTGAAATATATTCTTAATAAATCAAAAAAACACTATTGTCTCACCTACATATGATTGGACTCCTTTTCCTTCGTAAATAAAAAATATTTATTAAAGACGCTAATTAATTTGTACTAACAGTTAAAAAACTCGCTGCTCAATGTTCGAGCTCGGTCTGGTGGTTTAGAAAGGTAATAAAATATTTAAAAAAATATATATATTTTAATTTTTCATTACTTTCTTATTTTTAGACTTCTTTTGGCAAGATTTCTTGTCGTATTATTATTATTATTATTCTTATCAATAATTTTTATTTACACATGATTAAATAGATGTAAACATTTCAATGTCCTCATTAAAGGATATATAAACAAAAATGTATTATAAGAATTGTGATATGTTAAGCTAAAAGATCTGTAATATAAAAAAAAATTCCAATTTATTATACAATGTTTTATTATCTTTCTGTTCCACTAGACCGAGTGCAACTGGAAAGCGGCGAGGCTTATAACTGTTAGTATAAACCAATTGCCTCTTTAATATTTTTTCGTTTATGAGAAAAAAAGTAGTAGAATCATATGTGGGTTTCCTAATTATAAAATTCAAATTAATTATCATGTAAACAACGCATCCAGAAAGCAACCACAAAAACAACATTTAGACAAAAAAGCTTCTAATACTATGGTACTAAACTCTACAATAAAATCCCAAGTTCCTTCAAAAATAACAACGACAATAAATTTTAAAATCAAATAAAACGCTGGATACGTTACATATAGGGATTTGAAATAAAAAAAATATACACGAGAACAACAAATACAGACTTTTACTGAAACCACCCAACAGCACTCAAAACACCTCACCTTACAATTTTATTTTTACATATTCACATTTGTACGAGTAAGTGTAAATAGAGTACAAGTACTTAACTAAAGGGTATTATAATTCATTAATATAATTACAATGAAAAATTTAATTTCTAGAACCAAAATATGGAATTCAAGATACTTTAATCATAGCACGATCATTTATGTCTAACAGCATCGTTCATTATTTAAATACAATGGACTTAATTAACGTCTTTCGCGAGCACTGAGCCTCTTTTCTGTGACAGTCAAATCTTCAGAATTACAAACAAATTTCGCATTTCGTACAAATTTTCTCATGCTTTGTATCAATTTAAGTATTATTATTGTACTTTGTACAGTCATTGGATCACTGACGTCGCATGAAATTGTATGAGATTGTGATTTCAACTTCTCAAATTATCATTAGGTAATGTATGAACAAAGTACAGGCTAGATCGATTTTAGAACTAAAATAATAGTAAAATATAATTTTAATAGTCAAATTTTGCATCGGAACTTCTTCCGTGATTTGAATAACTGTAATTAAATAAAATCTTTTTAGTATTTTATCGAAAAATGTTAGTAAAATAAAAGGTTTTTTTTATATATGAATACCGCACAAGAGTCCCAACTGCTCCTAACCGTCTTGAGCCAGTGAGACTATGACATCCCCAATTGGGGAATTTTGTGAGGCTGAAGGTATTGGGGAGGGGAAGGAGAAGGGGAAGAAGAAGGTGGGGAAATATCTGGCTATTCAGATCTGGTCACCAATCACGGCTAAAAGCCATTTCAAGCAACGTTTCAATTATGAATGGTGGTCTTTCACAAGGGCGATACTGAGAGTATCTTCCACTCTGGAACGTGCGCAAATATATTATTTTTAAATGAATTAATTGTGAAATATCACAAATTAATTAAATAAAATTTACTTGCGCACGCCGGGATTTGAATCCGCGATCTTCAGATTCGTAGTCGAGAGCCTTATCCCTCGACCATGGAGGCCGTCAAAAAATTGGACAAAAAAAAAAAACCAAAATAAATTAAGAGGATCATCCAAACTGAATGATACATATATTTTTTTTAATTGAAGGTTTAGTAAATATCTGGTACGGATGAGAAGTATGGGTATTTTGGTGTCAAATCCAAAATTAAGTTATGTATGGAACACGCAGCGTAGCCGTTCCCATTAATGCCGAGAGTTATTGCTACATCAGCTCGAGGACATTCGGCTTTATTTCATATTATTATTTATTTATTCAATTCAGACGTTTTGCAGTAAGAACACTATGACTGTCCAACTGGGAAGTTTCCGTTTTAGGACAGTCAAATTGTCAAGCTTTGTTCATATTACATAATATATCAAATAAGATTAAAAAAAAAAATTATTACATAACAGCTAATTTAGTTAAAGTGTGAAATTAGATGGGTAATAGTTATTGTCATTTAAATATTTTATTTAATATTTGGCATCTAAGACCGAAACATTCATCAAAGGTGGTGTGTGTTATTAAACAAGGTTGAGAAAAAAGTATTTCATACGAATATCTCAAAAATCAGTATTTAAAAAAAAATTGTATATCTGCATGTACTCGTATGGTAGGTTAAAAGTAAATTGTAAAGTGGACTTGAGTAAGTAAAATGTGAATAAAAATAAAAGTAAAGAATATAATTCATAGTAAACTTATCTGTAATAAATTTAGTTACAAGGTTCGTGGGAGTTGGTTCTAGAATTATTGTGATTAGCAATCGCACAGCTGATAACATTCAGTTAAACAAATAACGCTAAAGTTAAATATATCAACACAATCGTTGATATGTTTAACTACTATGCTAGAATAATGTTTAAATAAATTATTTAAGTAAAGACCTGTTAAAAAAAATTGATTCTATTTTATTTTAAATATTGTCCTTTTAACAAAGATGTTCTGCTTCATAGTAAGAACGGTACACTTTAGTATAATAAATGTACAATTTTAATAATTATCCGCTTCATCAGTTACGTGTCACCAACCGTACTTTCTGGCACCTAAAAAATAATGTTCAGAATTTCGTTAATGAAAAATTAGGGAACTTCTGTGCTAAATGCCCATCAGAATGACTGTAGTTACGAACTGTCAGGATTTGACAATGGGGTTTGACTGCTGTGTAGGCCATTGCCTTCATCAGAAAAGAGTAACAGAATTACGTGACGAATTTTCTCTGTGAATACGTGCCAAGAGTACCAACATTAATAAACGAACCTTTTTTTAGAAACCTTTACTATAGGGCACGAACTCACACCAAGGTGTGCCAACATAAAATACGAAATTTGCGTGCGCAGTGATGATTTTTTTTTTATAATCCAAGCGAATCTAAATTCAACGCTAATGTATGATTTTTTTATTAAAAAACCTTTGTAACCCATCCACTTATTTATTTCAGACTGCACCGGTTTTACCCCATCACGGGCATCTTCAAACTGGTACAATTTAAAATAACTCTTTTTGTCAGGAGTGAGTTTCATTGCTCTTTCTAATATTGTACATTTATGACTGGGAAATTTGTTTTATTGCTGAGGGAGCGGCTTTACAATTATATTTTAAACTAATTTCGTGTTGGTTTATTACCTTCTGGTTATTACCTATATATGGTAATTAATTGAGGATGATATTGGTCAGTTTTAAGATTGCGGTACGATGTCGATAAAAATGACGTAAAATTATAAGGTCACATTACCTTAGTAGCTAGAGCGATATACCGGTAAAAAAGAGGTCCTGGGTTCGATTCCCAGATGCGACTGATAACTATTTTTATTTTGTGTCTTTTCCGTTTCATATTTAATTTGAGATTTGTTAATATTATCTTCTTCAACGATCGAACTAGAATACATTGTCGGCATATTGTTTAAATTTTACAAAAAAGTTTATTTTTTTATTGAAGAATTTTAAATAAAGCATTTTAAATTAACTATTCTAGACAACCCAGTGTTTCAGTGATAACTAGAAAAATTAAAATATGAAGTTTAGAATAAGAGAGGAATGAAAATGATGATAGTAATGATAGCATAACAGTAATATCGGATAAAAACAGAAAACAACAACATATTGATAAGTAATACGGGAAGAGATTTATTTTTTTATCGCTATTAGGATAATACATTTCGAACAGTTTTAGAATTTTAGAATCATAACAAATACAGAAAAATGCAGAAATAAAAATAATTCACATTATTTCAATATAAATGTAGGCAGCATAATTGAGTTTTCTGGCGCCGGTGATAGATGTCATCCAGTTCATTGTATGTTCATTTTAATGCAATATAATGTTTGTACTTCCGCTATTGTTTGGCAGCCTTGAGCGTAACTCTTGTTAGAAGTTTTCAACTTTCGAAGAGATTTCAAATTGTGTTATTGAATTAAAGAGAAATTGAAAAAGTTTCCGACATTATTTATCCTCGAATATTTTTACTTGTGAGGAGCTCTTTCAAAGTGGTGCTCCATTTGTCAAATAGAAAACATATTCCGAGCCTTCAGTCCCACACAAAATACCCAAAAGAGTCTCGTTTGGTATTTGATAAAAAAATCTCTTTTCCACCGTTTCTTTCTTGCAAACGATATAAATATTGTCTCAGAGAAATATTTCATGCTACAAATAATGCGATTTTTTCCTGAATGGGAAGCTATGAAATATCGTTGTCGTAAATTATATCACATGTTTCTTCTCAAATTATAAGGACATTACGTACATACTTATAAAGATGATAATAAAACCTACGTTTTCATTGCTTTGCTATTTATTGTTTTTGTGGACGTTTGTAGTTTATACGAGTACTCGTATATTGGAGAAATATAAAATGAACGATTACAAAAAATAAAAATATTTTTCGATATCGGTACTAAGCGGTTAAAATATTTCCATTTTTTAATTGAGTAATTGATTAGGTACGTATCTATCAAACTGATTAATCGGATGACAATCTGATGAGACAAAGTGGTGTGGAAAAAATAATTATATAAATATAAAAGGGCTGCCGACGTTATTTTTTAGCACGCAAGTCTTACTTACATGTTTTGATTTTTACAACAAAGTGCTTTTATTTCTAATAAAAGCACTAAGTAATAAGTTATTGGGTATGACAGAAATTTGATTAACATCATTTTTTTAGAAATCGTAATGTTTTAAGAATCGTAATGTTGTAAGATTCGTAATGTTTTAAGATTCGTAATGTTTTAAGAATCGTAATGTTTTAAGAATCGTAGTGTTTTAAGAATCGTAATGTTTTAAGATTCGTAATGTTTTATGAATCGTAATGTTTTAAGAATCGTAGTGTTTTAAGAATCGTAATGTTTTAAGATTCGTAATGTTTTAAGAATCGCAATGCTTCGGAAACCATTGTTTGAATATGCCAATTCTTACTATAAACCATTGTGGTCCCAATACAACTTAGAACCCGCATATGAATAACCAAATACTTTAAAATGACAATACCTCCAGCTCCTGATATTTATACTACAAAAGAAAATTATTAAAGAAAATTTATGACAATTTATTAAATAAGAGTTTTACTCTCTTTACAATACCAGACTGAGCGCGACTGGCGAGCGGCGAGGCTTATAACTGTTAGTACAAACCTAATTGCTTCTTAAATATTTTATTTTTATTTTATGAGGAAAAGAGGAATAAAATCAAATGTAGGTTACCAAATATTATTTTTGTTTTCTATAATTTATTACAAATACATTTCACAGAAAATTTATCAAAATGTATGGAAAAGGTCAATTCCGAAAACCCGGGCCACTAGAGGCGCTAATGTAGCCAGTTTTCATCTCACTATATATGGAAAATATCAGGAGCTGAAGGTATTGTCATATTTCTACGGTGTTTGGAATAACTAATAAGAGCAATATCACATAAAAAAATTAATCTGTTTCAGCTTTTCAAACATCCACGTTTTAATTAATGTCATATTGCTGCGCTCTATGAAAGCTCTTTTATTATAAATCTGTTTGTGTAAACAGTTTAATAGGTAATTAAAAACAAAATTTTGATTCCATGAATTTAATTAAAAAAAACAATACGTTTGAAGTCTGAGGTTAAACAATGTTCATTCGAATAGTCATGAATATGAATTGATAAACAAAGTTAACTCATTTAAAAATAAAAATGCATTAGTCATCCAACCTGAAGGAATATGAATTATTTGTAAATATGTATTTTTTATTAAATAAAACAAAAACTTTGTTTTAAACCACTAATTTATTTTTAAATCAACACCGAGTACGTCCTGGAATGACGGACAAATTTATCCATCTCTCCCACTGCGGTGTGAGGCCATGGGTCGGGAGAGCCTGGGTGGAAAGGTCGAGGAGTCTCCCTCAACCGGCCACTGCCAATCCGCAGTTGGTGGCAGACTTATCCGCCGCCAAGAGCTGGATAACATTAAAAAATCTGTCTTACAGCCCCGTCTTAAATATATTTCTCCTCCCCCAATCTCCATCTCTTTCCGCAATCTTTAATATTCCCTAGTCACGCCCCCACCCCCACTATGACACTTTATAATATATATGTTCTGCTATAATTTCATAATATTGTAAGTTTATTTCTGATTTTCCCTGATGAAGGCACGGTTGTTCCGAAACCGGTCGGCCTATAAAATAAAATAAAGTGGTTAAAATAAGTTTTATTGTTTCATTTAATCATAATGGCTAACCAAAAAGTGAGTTTAATACAATAGTACATATTTTTTAATTATTATAGAATATGAACTATGTAATACCCTAACCTATTTAGTAAGAAAGGTTAATGTATGAATGACCTAAAGGTATTTCTCATAGTAACTAAACTGTTTTTGCAAGAATTTATCAATATTTTCGACCTGAAATCACAACAGGAAAGTACCATGAAATCTTTCCGTCAGACCATAGTACCAAGATACTTTTGGTGTGTGTGTGTGTTTTTTTTTCTCTTCCTCCACTGTTTATCATCTTCAAACTACACTTACTACATCATTTTCGAATAATAATCACTTTTTTCCTTTAAACTCCCACTATCTATAACCCTGTCCCTACTCAAAAAATATATTTTCCTTCGAAGAATCCATCTGTCAAAGGGACTCTTTTGCTTTGATTTATTACGCTTTAAAAGTGGAACACATTCAAATATTGAGAAAAAACATGCTAAGGAAGAAGAATCTATCCAATTTTCCATTCAACGTAAAATATGAATAACAAAAAAAGTAATAAGAAAGTGGTTAAAACCACGAATAGGCAGATAAAACTCAGAGAGACGCTACCCATTTTGAAAGAATGGCAATAAAAAATCGGTTTAAAATTAAATGCAATGAATTATTTATTATTATAAACATACATTAAACTACCGAAAACAATCCTTTTTTTTCGTTTATTGGGTTGTAATATTAAAAAAAACATTACAAAATATAGTGACAGAGTGGCATCTCTCCTCCATTGTGTGGGTGAGCCACACCTCGGAGTTGATACGTCAGAGGCCTTACCTTTCTTTACGATGGAAAATACGATGGAATTTAGCAAATCTAACTTGCTCCATTTTTTGTTGCTAAATAATTCTATCAATATTTAATGCAGACGTTGCAATCCTCTTTAATGTGCCCTGAATAATTCTGGCGAGAAGACGATGTTACCGAATTTCACATTTTTGCTACACCCTTTATCGGTATGGTTTTTTCATGCCTTAAATTTTCAGGGGATATCAACATATAGTATTTGCTTACGTTTAACAGTTGATTTTTGGCAGCGTCGGAATTGGATTCACATTTTCCAGTATTTATAAGGGATTTTCTTTCTCCGTCACAATTGTAAGCCCAGATTAGGCAGGTCTAGATCCGGCATATGTAGATGGAGTAGTTTAAGAAGTTTCAGTAGGAGGATCCGGTGGAATATCCATACTGGAGTCATTTTGTCAAGGTTCGAATAGGAATTCCATATTTTAAATCCGTATCGTGCTTTGATAGAGTCCATTTGGATACTCCTTCTATGACCGGCATTAGATTTTTCTTAATCAGCTCTCCCCTTGATAACGTTGTTTCTTCAGGTGTAATTTTTCGGCTTCTTAAATAATTTAAAAAGTAGTAATGTAGGACAATTAAAACAAATCTTGCTCAGTGTGGCGTCTCTCCCCATATTGTGTTAGAAATTCCATCCCAAATTATACTAGACCACACGAAAAAAAAAAAAACAAAATAATTTTGAAGCATGTTATAATTAAACTACATTAAAAGTAAAAATGGTCACTTACTTTATTATGCCCCCGCTACGATTGTAATCGATACTAGTACGTCAATACCGGAAAACTTTGGCGTTATTTTTCAGGTAAAATTTTCATTAAAGCTCCGCGAACGCCACAATCGCCATCACAACCGGGTAGGCATTGACTTATTTCGTTCAACTCCAGGACTTCTGTAGAACGTTTTTTTTTAAATCATCGTATCCCCGCCACGCTAACTTATTACGAGTGTAGCATCTTTCCTCCCGTGGCGTCTCTCCTAGATTTACCCTACTTTAAGTTAAAAAAAGAAGTCAAATAATAAGTAAAGGGTGGTTAGCAATACTACAAAGCGGATCTGTTAGTTTGAAATTTTAATATGCTGAGAAACGCAAAAACAATGAAATTTCGAATAAAAAAATGAAGCATAATATTTTTAAGTGTGCAGCAGTAAAACATTCTAAACCAAGATTCTTCAAAATGAAAATCATGAAATACGGAATAAAAATTCTGCATTAATTAGGTCAATGCAACATTCTTAATTTTTTTCGATCACGGTCAATGAAGCTAAAAAAAAAAAATTCTGTTAAAAAAATGTGACATGGTGTTATGTTAAAAATGATGCAAAATTAAAGTTAAAAAAGGAACAAATATAACTTGCCTCTAGGTGCATAGCAAAGTATCGAGTGTAGTATTAAATAGTCAGATATCCAGGATTCACCACTCGGAATAAAAATAAACTAATCGGACAGAATAGTAGGTCTCTGGAATGCTTCTCGAACGACTTGGATATCAAAAGGGCATAGTAAATTATGAGGTGCCTTTCCCCGCTAAATTGGCGCCAGAGAGTGCTTCTCCTGAGATTAAATTGCGGCATGGGATGTAAGGCGCAAAAAGTATTAACCTGACATCTGACTGCCGCTGTCGGAAGGAAATCTTATTGGGTGCACTCTGCATTACTGACCAGAAGCGGAGTGATTACGAAGATTAATTTTGTATTAAATTTCGCAAGCTGTAGGTACACACGTATATAATAAACATCAGTATAAAAGTAACAGATTAACAAAATTGTGTTCCGTTCTTTTTGACTAGCAAATTGTTGATAAGTACCTACTTTCCTCAAGATTGTAAAAGAAAAAAAACGGTATAGAAAAACCTCCATCATTTTTAATTGCCAAAATTCTAAGAAACCTTTGGTACTCTTTTCCAAGAATATATTTATAAAATTCACAATTTAATTCTTAAAGGGAATCACATTTTTATCTGTCATGAAATGTATGAACCGATATTTTATGTACTGATTTAAGTCACTTTACATATAATAAATTAATAAAGTAGTTTTAAATGGATTCGGATGTAAAGTTGTTAACATTGATTTCTACAGCACAGAATGTTTAAATTCTTAATCTTTACGTTCTAGGATTTAAATACATATTTTTTAAAATACATCATCCAGGTATAACGAATAACCTGACATTATTTGAATTTTTACTGCCATCGTAATAATGGAAAAAGTATTGCTTACGTAATAATGGAAGATTGATGTTTATAGCAAAGGATTACACTCGCGACGCCCGGGTGTGCATCCGACGCAGTGGACCCCTCGACCAACTAACCTCATACCTGCCGTATTTTTTGGTCGAACCACGACATCGGACAAAGTGAAATAAACGAGCGAAACTTATCGCATTCTTACAATCCACCTACTTCTAAGAAAAGTAAAAAAAAACGACGTTCAAAATATTTCATACAAACTTCAGGGAATTCATAAACAGGCTTTTGTATTATATTACAGTTACGATGAAAAGTGTAGAAAAAATAAAGCAGACATATTTTTTCTTATTTCATGTTTTTTGTTGAAAAGTCAGCAATCAAGAATAAAAAAGTTACAAATTATTAATTGAATTATTAACACAACAAGCAAATTTCATTCTGACCGATTGAATACAATACGAAAACAAAACACTCACGCAGAAGACTTGTTTCTGTCATTTAAAAAAAATTATTGTTGGTATTATAAACAGCCCTTATTTACTTAATCTAATTGCCATTCATACCAACAAAAATTATTGCTATTTTTTTGTTGTTTATTTGACGCCTTGGAAGTTTCTTGATTTTTTTTAAATTTCGAGCTTATAATATAAATTTTATAATTTGTGTTTATTTTACATAAGTATTTTTTACATTAATTTCCATTTTTGTTACATCTCTAACCCCTTATTGTTATTTTTGTCTATGTTTATAATTTTGTCTTTGCTTATACTCGTATGTCATTATTTTTCAGTACAAATTGTATCCCGACGAATGAACCATTGGTTTCTAAACATGTAGATATTTATTTGAAGCAAGAAGTGTATGCCAAGATCGAGTTGTTTGGCGGTCCGTTCTCTCTGCCCACCCCTGCGGGGAAACGGCGTGATGGTTAGTTAGTAGATATTTATTTATTAAAATAATAGTTTAAACAAAGCAAGGCATAAAATGAAAAAGAATTGTCGTGTATAAACGACGTTTTAATATATAAATATCTTCCCTCATCAGGATACAAAGGATACTAAGAAATAATGACATAAATGGATAAATAATAATGTATTATTACCCATTTTAAAATGATGCCACAAAGCGATTTTGCGTTTATTGAAGAATGGAAAATAACTCAATGCAAAATTTTATTTAATTGTGACAATAATATCAGAACCTTAGTGAGTTATTTAGATACTATGTTCCTATGATTGATTGAATGCAGTTGGTAATACTTTCGAAGAAACAATAGATGTGTTCAACTGCACGCAATGTAGATACAAGAACCTATAATAGCATACCTGTTCAATAAGTACTGATGAAAACATATTCCAATATAATATCATTAGTTCTGGTTGTATGTGCTAATAATTTGCTCCATATTTGTTCCTGTATAAATAAATATTTTCTCTACCATAAAATACGAAAACGCCCTAGTGGGTGCATATAATTAAAAAATAAAATAAACCACGTTTTTTTAAATAATTTTAAATACCTGAAAAAGTATTTAGCACTGCCATATTGGTGGATGCAGCTTGGAACACTGCAGCTTTAGTCGTTAAGCTTCTTAGCACAAAATTACTTCAAAACTTTAAGAAGTTTGGTCATTAAGTTAGTGACAATGAGCCACATTCCTAGAAATTCGATGGAAAGTTCCTAATAAGGGACAGAATCTTAAGAAGTTTTTTTTCTGTTTATACTCGTACTTGCTTCAGGTATCTATGTAATTAACTCACTAACCATCACGCAATTTATCCGCAAGGACAGGCAGATGGGATGTAATGTACAACTCTGATTTAGCGCAAACTAACTAATTCAGAAATTCAAAGTAATTGTATCAGTCGACTTATCTTGTCAGGGTTTCTAACATAAAGTAACTGAACGGACGTAAATATTACTCATAGCAACATTAAAGAGCAACTGAAATATTGAAATATTATACTTATTCTAGACGTCATGTTACATTGTAAAATATAAGTAAATTAAAATATTTTATTATATTCACAGTTCTCCTCACTAGGGATTACCGTTCCGATGCGGAATGTAGGTTGTTGTATTGGTGTTACTAATACTTATGTTGTCTTCATATTTGTTATGATTTCCTCATACGAGTATTCATGTTTACTTAGCCATATTATGGAATTTTTGTATCTCCGTGGTATTTTAATATCACTTGGAAGAGCACTATTCAATTTTGTGGCATGGAATTTATAGTTTTTCTGATCAATATATGTATTTAATCTTGGTATCTTTATTAGATTTAAGGTTTTCGTCCTTGAAGTGTTGCCCAGGAAGGTATTCTGTTTTTTTTATTTTTTTATTTTATTTTTTTTATATGAATACCTCACATGAGTCCCAACTGCTCCCAACCGTCTGGAGCCAGTGAGACTATGACATTACCAATTGGGGAATGTTGTGAGGCTGAAGGTATTGGGGAGGGGAAGGAGAAGGGGAAGAGGAAGGTTGGTAATACCTGGCTATTCAGATCTGGTCACCAAACACGGCTAAAAGCCATTTCAAGCAACGTTTCAATTCTGAATGGTGGTCTTTCACCAGGGCGATACTGAGAGTATCTTCCACTCTGGAACGTGCGCAAATATACTCTATATTATTTTTAAATGAATTAATTGTGAAACAACACAAATTAATTAAATAAAATTACTTGCGCACGCCGGGATTTGAACCCGCGACCTTCGGATTCGTAGTCGAGAGCCTTACCCCTCGACCATGGAGGCCGTCGAAAATGAAAAGAGAATTTTTTGTATGTAATTAAAAAAAAAAAAAAAATCTTTTGACGGAGTTCTTATAGGTACATCGGGATTTTAAATTTTTATTTAAATTATGCTTTCACGAGCTGCTTCGTGTGGGCGTTTGGGCAGAATTAGATTCACTTGTTTATGCCATATCTTTCTGAAGCGTCCACGACATCTTCTTTTACAGACTTGAGTGCCACATGTTCTCCCCAGGCTCCGTTCATCGTTCACCTGCTCTACAAGTATGATAACATGTCCAATCAAATCCAAGTCCCTGTATTATTTTAGATAATTTAGCTTTAATTTATGCAAAAAGCATCCAACCCACATATGGCCAAAATCGGGTTTTTACGTTTTCCTACACATGCATACTAGATTTTTAATAATAATAATCTTTTATTATCTTTTTTTAATAAAAAAATTGAAAGATAATGATTTCCTCGCTGGAATTTCCCGTTATGAGGATTTCATTTAAAAAATATGAAATTCAATTCATTTGTGTTTTAAGTGCAGTTGAGTGGTTTCGGTGTTAACTTTTTTTTTCTATTTCATGTCTTCCTATGTAACGAATGCGGGATTTTATTTGATTTTTAAATTTATTATTTTTGTTGTGATTTTTCAAGGAGAGTGAAATTTTGGTGTAGAGTTAAGTACCATAGTATAAGAAGCTTTTTTGTCCAAATGTCGTGTTTGTGGTTGCTTGTTGGGTGTTTGTTTTTGACTTTGAGGTCTAGTGTTTCTAATATGTGTGTTTGCTGTTATTTTTTGTTTTTATGAATGTAAAGTAGTATTTTTTTAGAGTACAATTGTTTTATTAACATAAAAGTAGAATTTTATTTGCTAAAATCATCCAATTCCACATGCAATAGATTTTTGTTAATCCAGTGTTACATTAATTCACATTACAGTTATCGGGCTTGAATTGATGTAAAAAAAAGTAACTAACCATAATATTGTTAGAAATCATCCAATTGGTACGAATGCACTCAGTAATTTTTATCTTTTCAGAAGACATCTGGATGGATTGGATGTTTTCTATATCTAAATATATGTTTTAAAAATATCAATATAATGATTCATAAAAATCGTCAAAATCACTCAAAAGATTTGTATTATTTAGTTTATGATCACTCAAAGCATATTTTTTCTCTATTATCTTGATTTCCTATACATAAACAGACTAAGATCTCTCAAAGCGGCATCCTGGTTGCTTTTATATTTACTTTCGATGCCATTTCAGAAGACGTTAAATCCAAATAGAATAAACCGATGTGATTTGAAAATGCCTCGCCTACCATTTCATGGAAGACATCCAACCCACCCAGATCAAACCGATGTGATTTGAAAATGCCTCGCGTACCATTTCATGCAAGACATCCAACCCACATAGAACAAACCGATGTGATTTGAAAATGCCTCGCCTACCATTTCATGAAAGACATCCAACCCACATAGATCAAACCGATGTGATTTGAAAATGCCTCGCCTACCATTTCATGGAAGACATCCAACCCACATAGAATAAACTGATGTGATTTGAAAATGTCTCGCTTTCTATTTCATGGAAGACATCCAACCCATATAGAATAAATCGAAATGATTTGAAAATGCCTCGCCTACCATTTCATGGAAGACATCCAACCCACATAGAACAAACTGATGTGATTTGAAAATGTCTCGCTTTCTATTTCATGGAAGACATCCAACCCATATAGAATAAATCGAAATGATTTGAAAATGCCTCGCCTACCATTTCATGGAAGACATCCAACCCACATAGAACAAACCGATGTGATTTGAAAATGTCTCGCCTACCATTTCACGGAAGACATCCAACCCACATAGAACAAACCGATGTGATTTGAAAATATCTCGCCTACCATTTCATGGAAGATATCCAACCTACACAGAACAAATTACTACTATCTCTGTGACATTTCAACATTTTATAGAAAGCATTCAAAGAAAAAAATAAATGGAATTTTTTTATATATTTTTTAATGAAATACGATAAATTACTTATTTGTAATAACTCTCATAAAAAAAACACTGATATTCGCTTCGCAACTGCCGTAATATGCTTTTGTATTTTGCAAATTTTCCAACGCCTTTTTCTCAGCTTTATCTTTTTGGGGTTGGATGCTTTCTATATAACTACGTCCTTAATCGGGCTTATATTCATTTAGGAATTCCACATTCGTAATACGGTCCTAAATGGTTTTAACACGAATACGCCGTAGGTGTTATAAGACTTATATTTCTGCACTGTTAACCACCCATTAAGCTATATGTATGTTCTACCATCATAATACATAAGACAAAACAAAACGTCTCTCCTTTGTCGTTAACATCGAAAAGTGTTTATTGGGAAACACTCTTTCATTTGATTAAACTAGTATATTATTATCTCCACACGAACAAGCCACACAGGAATCTAACAAAGTCAATTAAACAAAGTATATTTATATTTTACGTTATATCCGGAATCACGAAGGTTTACATCATACTAACATTATTGTACTTTAAGCCACTAACCCGTTTATAAGTTTGTATCTGATGGAACTGTAAAACTCATTTACGGTGGAAAGGATCACGTAAAATTATTCAACGATAATTTTATAATAATGGTGGATACTTTAGAAACTTGGTGTGAATTCTAAGCACGCCTCGTACTCGAGACTTTAAAATAGAAAGTTTTTCTTGAATTCAAAACGCGTTATCTTCCAGTAATAATTGAAATCAAGGAAAGAACTGTTGTAAAATTTTGGAAAGATGTGCTTCATCTTTCCATATTATTAAATTTTTACGTTGAAACCCGATTTTAACACCTCTTGGGTACTGTACCAGTCGTTTCCATCGCGTTTATAAAATTTCGTATTTCTGCTTTTCCCCACTGAATTGTTTATTTAAATTTACTTGATAAAGAAATTTCCTAAAATTACTTGTATGTGGTTTGTTTGCACTATATTGCTTATCACTTATCATTGTACGTAAATCGATCTTTATTTTATATAGGTTAATCCTTACCTGTTGTGTGCTACCAATTGATTTAACATTTTTTTTACTTTTTATATGAATACCACACAAGAGTCCCAACTGTTCCCAACCGTCTGGAGCCAGTGAGACTATGGCATCCCCGATTGGGGAATGTTGTGAGGCTGAAGGTATTGGGGAGGGGAAGGAGAAGGGGAAGAGGAAGGTGAGGAAATACCTGGATATTCAGATCTGGTCACCAAACACGACTAAAAGCAATTTCAAGCAACGTTTCAATTCAGAATGGTGGTCTTTCACCAGGTCGATACTGAGAGTATCTTTCACTCTGGAACGTGCGCAAATACACTATATATTATTAAATAAATTAATTGTGAAACAACACAAATTAATTAAATAAAATTTACTTGCGCAGGCCGGGATTTGAACCCGCGACCTTCGGATTCGTAGTCGAGAGGCTTACTCCTCGACCACGGAGGCTGTCAATATCTAATTATGTCAATATCTCTGTAAATATACTAAACACAGAGTTTGTATTAACTCTGAACTTTGAGAAAACCATTTACATTCCTTTTTATAATACCAAAAGAACGGCACCTCTAACCAACCTAAATATAAGGTTCCACAACAATACTTTCAACCCCGTTATATGCCATAATTGTACAGAAATGAGTTCAGGGAATACAGTTAAATACTTAAATACAGGAATTATAATAGATAGCCAACTCAAATGGACATATCATGTAGAAAAGCTTGTAAGTAAATTAAGATATTTAACTTACATATTTAAACGTTTGAATAACATAGTCGATATCAAATTAATGAAAATGGTTTATTTACCATGTACTGGTGCAATCATCAGTATCTTATGGAATAATCGAATGGGAAATTTACAATAATTACATTCAACCGCTTGAAACATCTCAAAAATTAATACAAATAATGTTACGTACAGAAACTACCCTCCCCTCCATACAATTATTCCATGAGGCCGAACTGTTAGATATAAGAAAAAAATGTTGTCTGTAGAGCCTAAAACATATATTTTCAAGAGAAAAACTCTTCCGAAAAAAAAACCAAAATCGCTTTAGTAACAGAATAAACAACGTACTTGAAGTACCTTTGTGTAAAACTAGACTTGCCCAGAGACATGCTCTTTTATTGCTCCTAAAATTTATAATTTACTATCTACAGAATGTAAGTGTCAAAACATATCGTCTTTAAACCCATACAAATATGTTATAAAAAACTCGATTAAAACGAAGGATATCAACCTTTTCCTGCTTTAATTGTATATTTTCCCCATTTTCCTTTTTTTTTCTTAATTTACTTATAATTTTTATTTAACTTACCTTCAACATCCAGATATTAATATTATTTGTATTTGTATTATTACAAATATACTAATATACCGCCACTAACCGATACCAGGTATACCCACGCACTGGCCTTGCCTATGTGGGATTTTTTGCTTTATATACATTACACGTAGGTTTATGTACATGTGTTCAGATAAGTGAATTATGTATATATATAAAAAAAGTTTATTACCTTTGTACCTTGTTAGTGTGGAATGTATGTATCAAAAAAATAATTAATAAATAAATAAACAAAACATATATATATTAGGTGTTCCATAGCAATACATTTATGTATTGGCTAAAATATAAAAAAAATATACAAGTATTTATCGAACGCAATAAAAATAAAATAATATTGTAAAATAAACTGGAAAAAATTCATTGCTAACTTGCTGAGTGGTGCGGTAGTGAGCAAGTGAGGTGCTGGAACTCGCTCACCGTACCACGATGTGCCGTCGTCAGTAGCAGCTGACGGTCTGCCGACTGTAACGGACGTGTCATGCGTTTTATGCGTGGTCGTTGTGTTTTCCTCGTTTTTGGCACTCATACTCAACATTTTACTTATCTTACTACATGACATATGTGCTATTAATAAAATGTTCTATATGTAATAAATGTTAACTATTCATTTATATCCAACATAAATTTAAGAAAATTCTGAAAGTGTACAGCACTGGAGCTCAAGGGATTTTCTAAAACCGTAAGGGAAGAATATCTCTGAATCTAGTCTGTTAGGATTTTGTGTAGTATTCACATAAAAATACAGATGAGTAATTAAAATTTATATAGCCGAGGAGATCTCGCATAGTATTATCTTGTGCGCGACTAACTAGCAAACGTAACATATCTGCAATTTCAAACGCCAAGTCGCGCTACATTCTATTCAGCAGAATCTAATTAGACTTGGCACAAGATGGTCTGGACACGTGTCATGTAAATTCAGGATTCAGGATTCAGCCAATACGTGTACTTGAATCCCGGCAGCATCCTGTTCCTGTAACTGTTAGATGTAAGGGAGCAGGGGGACGGGAGGGGAGGGATGAATAAAGGAAGAGCCAGGTGGATCTAAGCAAACCTTTGTCAATGTCATTCAGTCATATGATAATCTTACTACATGAAAGATCTTGTATTTGCGCACCTAGAATAAGTAAATGAGTACATTATTTGTATCATAATGTACATCCTCTTGATGTAGGTATATGTATATAGTAACCGAAAGGTAAATTTGTCTATGTTAATTATGTATTGTTAAGCTTGTGCATAATTCCGAGACGTTTTGGCTTCAAAGGTTTCGTAAAGATTACTTTTACACGTGTTAATATCGACTTAATACTAAAAGATCGTTTTTCGGATTACTGTGAATGGATTATTGTAAGAAATTATCTATTAATTGTTGGCTAAATAAAGAAAAGTTTTGAGGACAAAAACGAACGTTTCCGTAGTTTGTTTTGAGTTAAATCGAGGAGTTACGGCGTTGGAAGCAGATAGACGCTTTTGCTCCGTTGAATATCAGCCCCGGGAAGAAATTTTTTTTTTCTCTTTTTTTTTTTTTTTACTTTCGGATAGTCATGGAGCTTTTTGTTGTTTTATTGGATTAATAGTGACTAATATTTTTTGAGCATATTTTGACGAAGAATTCTAATTATAGTGATAAGTTTAAACCGCATTCGTTAAGTTACTTTATTTTACTTTACAATTTAAGCGTGCGACGGCTTCTCTTCACTTGCTATTTATAGAGTACCTATCTACTTTGAAATATGTTGGCACATTGTAACTTTATGACAGCGGAGGGGTTATTTTGGATTTTTGTTTACATTTTTGCATGCTATATGACATTTTTTAACACGTAGTACGTACTTTTGGAAATATTTCTTTTAACGTCAGGTGTACATTTAGTAGGTACTTCTGGGTTACTTTGGATTTTGCACTGTGCGCAAAATTATTTCACAAAAAGTCTATGGTTGCGTCAAACACTTTATTTTTATGTATTTGATGACGGCATCTGATACACTTCATAATTTGAGTGAAGTAACAATTTATTTTTGAATATGACATAATTATTATGTATCATTACGATTTTGATAATGCATTAAGATGAGATAACCTACAAAATTTAAAAGAATTTGTTTGACAGGATTTGACACATTCCAACTCCTATTTGGACCGCAAAAATCTATACGTCTAGGGCCCGTTCTACTACCATTGATAGAACTGTCGGGCGGGATATTCACATCGCGGCTACCTTTGCTTTTATCATAAACCCACTGGTCTATCAAAATGAATATTAAATCTTAAAAATAATTGAAAACAATAAATTCTCTTTAACTTTGAAGAGATGGAAAATTCCGAACTTGGTAACTTTCTCGGTTGTTTCACAACTGCTTACACTTAAAAATTTTCCGTCAACATTGATTCGTAAATTAAAAGTTTATTCTCAGTTTTGAACTGTTTTATTCCTATTAAGATTGTAAATGAAAGTCAGGGAAAAAGTTTCCAGTTTTATGAATTAAAAGTTTTGTGAAAATTTACATACGTTTTGAAAATTTAAGTTCTTAAAATTCCTCTCAAATAAAATATGAAGTTGCTCGTTAAAGTTAAGTGCCCTAGTTAGATGAAACAATATTTTTGATGGACGAAATTTTCCAACGAAACTACATTATTTTAAATATAAAAGGCCTATGTTTAAATTAAGGTAAGGTATAATGAGCCCAAGTTACTAAAAATGGGTGAAATTGTATTATCCTACGGTTTTCTTAAAAAATAACTTCACACTTAAAAATTGATCGTATCTCACTTAAAGAGTTTCAAGTAGACTATTTAATATTACAAAGTATGGAAGGCTTACTAAAATAGTGACAAGTTGATTAAAATTTTAACCATTACCCCCAATTGTGAAATAACCTTTAGTTAGATAATGCGTGCTGTGGTTTGACCTAACCCATACTGATGGACACAAAACCCAAATATATTTAACATATTAGGTGAAGGGTTTGTTCACTTTATTCGATAAAGCCAGTTAATGAGTTCATGATAGTAGGTACTGAAATAAACACCACATATGGTTAATTAGAAGAAAAACATAGCAGAAACGTAATGCCTATATTTTTACCATATTAGTTGTTATCGAGAAAAAAATTGCATCGTTACTACAATTTTCTTTTAACAAAATAGGTTTGAATCCTGTGAGTAATATTATTTTAAGAGTTGCAAGTTTATTCCGGGGATTTTATACACAGGTACTTTAATCTGAAGAGAGATTTATGGGCCTTCCACACTTCGGGTTCGTTCGATATTAACTAAAGCCACCGCCTTAAAAGATTCGACCATCCGGTCATCTTTTCCTAAAGTCAAGCCTACCAACTTTAATAATCTTCTTATAAGTATGTAAACAAGTAAAAAAGTAGCAAAAAAGAAATATTAAAGGAGATCTGAATAAAGCCACCATGATAAGCATATTGCATTTCTCATAAAGTAAAGAAAATGCACCGTCACTAAATTTATAAGTTCACTTATTATTTCTAAGTGGTATGGAGTAAACAATTTACCTCATGAGGTACTACACTTTCTCGTAACCAATTATAAGCACACTGAGTATTTTAAAGTGAAATGGAGCAAACGATTTGCCTCATTAGGTATTGCAAATTCCTCCTAACCAATTATAAGAACATTGAATATTTCTAAGTGGCATAAAGCAAACAAATCGCCTTATTAGACACTACAAATTTCTCTCAACTAATAAGGTTTGAAAGGGAGATTTTAAAAAAGCATTTCAATTATTTTAAACATTTGAACAGACAAACAACTCACTTATTTTGGGTCTAAATTAAGAATGCTCACATTGTTAGTGAATATTTTACAAAGTAGTATCGATTTAAAAAAATGGATTTTCGCGGCAAATTTCCCTTAACCAATTAGGTTTTAAAACGAAGAAAGAATATTAAAAGGTCTCAAGTCAATTAATTCCACGGAAGAAAAGTTTGTTTGCACTTTTTAACAACAATCTGAATAAAGATTAGATTTTAAAAGTACTTATTTGCTAGGATATCCTAGAATGGCTTTGCGGCGTTTCAACCGAAGGCTTAAAGGTTTTTCTTCGTTTTCCGGTACAAACCTTAACTTTATTTTAATTCGTTTCAACGAGATATAAAGATACTCGTTTGCCACTTTACATAAAACCGGTCAACCCTTTGCCTTTTTTGTGTGCGGGAAAGGTGGATTTCAATTTTCTTGGCTAAAATAAGGAAATATAACTTTACGTATATCTTTAAAATCGTTAAACAACTTTAATAGTTGTGTGGGTTTAGAGAATAAACATTTCTAAATGGATTTTAAGTGAACACCTGGCAATAGTGTATTATCCCCTTTTAAAGTTTTTATGTTTATATCTAATTCGGTTTCATTAGATAGATACCTATCTAATTTAAAGATAATCGTAATTTTTTGGAGAACACAATATAATTTTTTTACAATTGTCACTATAAATACGAATACTGTTAAAATACTTTATTTGTATACTTTCAAAATTATCTGTTCAGTCGGGAGTGTTGATTCCTATAATTTGTATTATAGATCCTGATGCCTGAAAAATTATGAAACATGTAAGAAAAAGATTAAGAAAAGGACTCTAAAGTGACATGCAGATTGATTGATGAAGAAAGGAGTATCAGTCGATTAGTCGGATTTTAATAATTAACGTCAAATAACATTCTTAAGTACGCTAAATAGGCGGATTCGGTAAGGGGGTAAGGTTTAAGACTTTCATCGTCGATCAACATCGACTATACAGATCGACACAGTTATCGAGTGAAATTCGATCACAATCTAAAAATTGTTTGTTACGTCATTTAGCCTTTCTGCCATCGATATGACGCCCAAGTGGATGGACGAAAAAGAAATATCCCAGGAAGAGATAGCACGATCAAGTCATTTGTAATAACTATTGTGTACAACAACACAAACATTATCTATATTACATTCTTGATGTACTTTTATTTCTATTAGTTTTACTTATTCACTACTATCGCTAGATGGCATTGCTCCCCAACTCAAACACGAGAATTCTTTCTCTATTGAGTTGGGCACTTTTTGTTAAATAAATTTTTATTTTTTTGTAATTAGCTATTAAGATATATCTGTACTATTAAATATTTCATATGTATTTATATTAAATTAAAAAAAAAAGTAAATCAGATACTCGAGTCTAGGAAAAAAACGGTCTGACAGAACTGAATTAAAAAAAAATGAATACGGATGTTGGAGTCCGAAATAAGAAAAATATGAAAGGCGTTATTTAATAGTTCCCAACTTAAAAATTATTTTTGTACACTTTGTATAAACGTCCATGTGATTTGCCGTTTATCTTTTCTGAGCATTTGAAATTTATAGTGCACGGCAGCATTTGCACGTGTCACGTGAAATGAACGCCACCGTTTCACCTTAGCATTATTACACATACATACATACTACGTGGCTATCGCACCCTTGTCAAATGCACAACTCATACATGATTTATTTCGTCACACGATGTTTAATATTTAAATCTTGTGGTACGGTCTCCCCGGGGCTTAATCCGCATAAGTTTACCATTCAGATCTGAAGAGATAGGTTTACAAAACATTTAGACTTTCCCCCTCACCAAAATTTCGAGGACCCAAAGTTTCTCCGTATATGAACATTTTGGGCTCTTGTTGAAAATACACAGAAAAAATATTATAAATTTTGGCTGTTCAAAATCATCTCGAGCATCAGCGATTAACTCCGGCCAGATATATGAAGTAGCAAATATTAAAAAACATTGAAATGTCTTTTTGAATGGCGATTTGTGACGACATAAAATGCAGCAGGATTTTAAACTTTTGAAGTAAGAAAAAAAAATACTGCTCTTACCTAACATAATTAATCTTTTTTTTATAAAATAAAACAATAACTTTGTTTTACATCACTTTTATTTATACTTTAGCCGACCGGGTTTCGCTACTACCGTAGCTTGTTCAGGGCAGTATACAACTAAACTATGAACTAAGATGCACATGTGTTATGGAATGATACAAACAGGCTAGTGAAGGGCCAAGGGTGGGAGATCAGCAGGTGCCTGCTGATCGGGAAGGGAATGTACTTTGTTTATTGGGAATAATTTAAAGATTGGACTTTTATTTAAATTTATTTGATTATTT
Organism: Halesus radiatus; assembly: GCA_022606495.2. Taxonomy (NCBI): domain Eukaryota; kingdom Metazoa; phylum Arthropoda; class Insecta; order Trichoptera; family Limnephilidae; genus Halesus; species Halesus radiatus. Next base: position 184,138 of record JAHDVE020007474.1, on the reverse strand, counting down.
ATGAGTCTACTATTAGTGTTTTTTGCTTTCCTTATTTCTAATGCTTCTAGGTTATCTAATCGAATGCCGGTTACATTTTTATGCAGTAAACTAGTGCCTGTATTTTTATCGAATGTGTGGTCTGTTTCTAAGAGATGGTTAGCAAATTCGGAGAAACCATTATTATTTAGATATCTTAAGTGTTCTTTTACACGGATATTAACATTACGCGACGTTTTGCCTACATAGAACGCCGGGCAATCATTACATTGAAGTGAATAAATGCCTGAGTGGCCTAAACTGTCTTCTTTATCCTTTCCGTTAATTAAAAATTTACCTAAACTATTATCTGTGTAAAATGCTGGTTTAATCTCTGACGGAAGGTTTTTAATGCTTTGTTGTATAATGTCACATCACCAAGTTACCGCTTCATATGAAAATATAATCTTTTTTTTGTTGATAAAAAAATAAAAATCAATAAATTATTAATTAGGATAGGTGATATTAGGCTTTTGGGGATGTATTTTTTTATTCGTACATTCAATGACTTAATATCAAAAATACATTTTAAACTGAGGCAAAAAAAGTGAATCACTAAACAATGTAAAGCAATTCTTTAAATTGCTTCTACTTAATGTTACAAAAAGCGCAAATATGAAATACGGATTATATTGGTTTACATTTAGACCTGGGTATGAGTATCATTAATAAAAATAAATAGTAGGTTATTTTAACAATTTAAATATGTAAATGCATTATTTGTTTTTGGCTTTAATTCGTAGAATACCATTTATTTATTTCTTTAAAATGTAATATAAATCAAATTTAATAATGTTATTATTAAGTTCTGCAATTAATTTGTATTATTGTGACATCTGTTTCGCGTTCAAAGCCATTTTCCAAGTGACAGTTTTGCGTCTTTGAACGCCGTCGTAGTTTTGCTGGCCTTGAACGCCGAAACAGCTGTCACAATAATACAAACTACTTGCAGAACTTAATAATAACATTATTAAATTTGATTTACATTAATTAGATACAAAAATAAAAAAAATTAAATCTAAATGCATAATTTAATTATCTTTTCCTCCATACAAATGTCATCAAACGGTTTGGATAATTATGAAAAAAAAAATAGCTGCTCGCCCCTTCTGACCACTTGAAAAAGAATCTAAATTATACCTGGGTACCAATTTAACGAAGAACTATGACGTTTTTCTCCATGATTTACTTTATTTTAAAAAAAGTTCAGGTATATCTGAAGTATCCCAAATATTGGATTGTTCAACTGTTATTACAGGAATAGGAAAAATAAAGAAATCTTAAATGGAACACGAAACCGAAAATAAAGTATCAGTCGCATCTGGAAATCGAACCCCGAACCTCTGTCTTACCGGGACAACCGGTCTACCGACTCAGCTAATGAGACCAGTTCACTTTACGCAATCTTCATCGATATCATACCTCAATTTCAAGCCTTCTCAATATTATCTTCCATTAACGGGGAGAATGATGTCGGAGAGTTATTATTTATAAATTCAAAATAATGATAATATTATTGGGCAACACGATAAACATGGCGTTTTTAAAGAGAAAAAATATTTATTACGTTTTTTTTTTAATTTGCATGGACTTAACATTTATCAAAAAAAAAAGAAAAATATTACACATTTCTGACCGTTCTACGCATTTCTTTACAAAAACATTTAAAAAGTTAAATATCCTTAAAAAATGATGTGAAGGTTTTTCTTTAACATGTCAATAAGATAAATTAAAATAAAAGAACAGTGTGTAGTTTAATTTTTTCATAAACACTACGTAACATTAACGTTTTTTTTTTTAATTTTTAATGCGGATTATAAATCTTTGGTTAATTTTATTTACAAAAACGTAACGAGAAAGGATTAAAACAATTTTTATCCATATTTTGATAGAAAGCAGTCACTTTGTGGTTAGACATATTTAAAGAAAATAAAACAATAACTTTGTTTATAACCACGAGAATTTTATTTAATTTTATTACGACCGACCGGTTTCGCTTAACATAAGCAACTTTAAAAATCATATTCATATTTTAAATATTTTGTAAAACATACAATAGGACGGTCAGAAAAAAGTAATATTTCTGATTAGATTTTGATAAATGCTAAGCCTATGTAAATTTATAAAATATTTAATAAATATTTTCCCATTTAAAAACATTATGTTTATCTTATCGCGTAATAATACTATCAATATTTCGAAATAATAAATAATTCCGCTCCGACGTCTCTCTCGCCCTTAAATCCTATATTATTCCCATACAGCACCCTTGATGTGATTTTTCAAGAAAACATGAATAAAGTCATCCAAGTATTACTTTTATTATTGGCTGCAATCTTTATGATTATTTTTTTATTTTCTGTTTTTTTTTCCGTTTCTTGTTTCATTTAAGATATATTAATATTGTTTTCTTAAATGATTAAATATTACAATGAGGTTTATAAGCTTCAACAAGTTATAAAAATAAATTGAATATTATTTTAGACCTCACCTTGTTAACTCTTTCCCTCTTCATCTCTTCTGTATATTTATTGTTTCCTATCAATGTCATTATTTTCTTTCAACGCTTGTCCAACTTGTTTTCAACGAGTTGTGCCACACAACTTTACATTCGAAATGCAAGGCCCTTAAAGATCATCGAAAAAATAACATATTTAGCAAGCATTATTTCTTTAAAAACTTTCGAAAGAGCTTTTCATGTACGAGTATGTCCGTTCCTACTACAATTAGTTGTGAGTAAATTTAAATGGACGAGAAGTACGAGTAGTCTGCATTAAGCATTCGCTGGGCCCCGACCGGCCGCTTAGGATGCGGCGGCGGTGAATTTACCCACCATAGCCTCCTGATTGAGAGACTCCAAGTCTCCCGAGCAAACACCATGGGAACATGAATATGATTTACCATAAAGCCCTATTCAACTGAATATACTCCTAACGAACCGAGTCAACTGGAATAATGGGATGGAATAACTCGGTGATTTGCCATCGAACATTCATTTCATTGTCAACTACTAAGATGTTAACAACATTCATATCAATCAATTATTAGGGTTGCTGAATTGTTAACTGGAACCTATCATAACCTGTCCTAAAGGATTGAGATATATTATTTTATTACGGATGGTGATAACCATGATGGAGATATCCGTCACCGACAGCAGATACTGTTTTATCTCCCATGCCGGTGGGGATGGCAATCTTGTTGAACCGAATCAATTCAGATATTGACATATTTAGCATAAACACACCTGCTTTTAAACGGCAAGCTATGTTGCTGCTAGTATAAAATGTATCTGCTCATTTAAAAAAAATTATACACCATCTTAAATTTTAATGCAATGTCTTTGAATGGAACAAATTGGAAAGTTTAAAAAATAATAAATGAGTTGAATTGATTGTGAAGAGTCAGAACAACAGAAGAGTATGCATGAGATGATGTATTAATGTGAATGAAGAAAATAAGGTGTGTCCATCGTCTTTGCCTACCCCTGCAGTTAAACGGCGTCATAGTTATTAGTCTGTTACTTATGATTATGAAACTTACACAAGCCTTAAAAATTGTGCCATAACATTAAATATTATAATGATAACATAAAATTGCTCACAGGACATTTTAAAAAATAATAATAAATATTTAAGATGCATCATAAATATTAATTTTTAAAATGCTATCAAATAGGATCATTTAAGGTATTGTTCGTAGACAAATTCATGCATACAGTCAGTGATTATTTGAAGTAATTTATGCAAATAAATGCATTGAGGTCAGTCGGACCGCCCCACCGTCAATACCCTTGACCCTTACACTTCGAAGTGCAAGTGACTTGAAATGCATTTTGCTTCTATCACCGGTGACAGCGAGAAACAGTTTAGAAAGTTTAATCACATCACGTACGAGTATGTAAATGATGAAAAATTACATGCAAAACATATACTCAACGAAAGTCAAGTAAGTATTTTGTATTATTTAAAATCACCGATGGAATTTTATCATCATAATTGATGAATGTATAAAATATTTATACCTACACTCACTTCCGGATCAGATGGTATTTCAATGAGAATAACTAAATCAGACAGGGTTGAACTACTCCGACCACTTCTCTGCCTCGTTAACAGATGTATCAAAGAGGGTATCTTTCCTGAAACGCTTAAAATGGGTTCTATTATATCAATTTTTAAAACAGGCAATAAAGCATATATATATAATTATAGACCAATAACAATATTGAATAATCTTTCAAAATAGTAGAGAAACTTTTTAAGAAACAGCTCATTCAATATTTTGAAACAAATCTCATACTATATGAAGATTAATATAGCTTTAGAAAAAATATGGGAACTTTTGATGCTATCGGTTCTGTTGTTAATTGTATAAAATGTAGTCTCGATAACGGTAATAAGTGTATCGGCATATTTTTAGATCTATCTAAGGCCTTCGATAAAATATTGATCATACATATTTTCTAGAAAAGTTTAAAAAGATTGGAATCTTAGATCGTGAACTGAATTTTATTAAAAGCTATGTTTCAGAAAGCTCATAATTAGTCAGATTTCAAAATGAAACAAGTCAACCAACACAAATCCAATACAGTGTACCACAAGGCTGTATCCTAGGCCCAGTTTTATTCCTATTAAATTTTTATGATGTATGCAGTCTAAACTGTCACGGCTAGGTCATTCGTTTCGTAGATGACACCTCCTTCTCTTTAATGAAAAGTCATGGGAAACTGATCGAAAAAAGCGAAGAAGGGATGAATCGGGTAAAACAATGGCTTGATTCAATTTCAATTATCTTAAATGACACGAAAAATAAATGCATTATATTTAAAAACCACAACAAGCAGATATATAAATTAAAAAAAAAGAAAAAAAATTGATTGCAACTCTCCAAAATTGAATGAACAAACAATAAAATACCTATGAATAATCATTGATTAAAATATAAATTGGAACTCCCAAGTTGAAAATGTAAGTAACAAATTAAAAAAACATATTTTTTCAAAACAGTAAAAAAACATTTTAAATAAAGAACATCTAACATAATTTATTACGCCTTAGGCCATTCTCATCTACAATATGGTCTTATCGGATCGGGAAGTTGATGCGATTCCACTGTAAAACCAGTTCTCTTAGCACAAAAGACAATTTTGAAAATTATTCTTAGTGTCCCCACCAGAACTCCTACGGACTATGTTTTTAATACAGCGAATTCAATGTCTCTAAAACAATTATATTTAAAAGTCATTTTATTTTATGGATTCAAAAGCCAGGTTAACTTTGCACACACAAATTTGTAATATTTTTGTATAAAATCATTTAATATCCTCCGTCTAACAATAAAAACCAATATAAAGTTAACCGCCTTCAAAAGATGTATAAAGACATAGATTATGGACACGGGAAGGTAGATTATAGATGTGATATAACAGAGATATATTTTCTGCTAGATAAAAACAAAAATGATGCATTTATTGCTTAATAATTTTCCTGTCGTAATATCTTCTGTAACATACTTGCAAAAACATAATTAAAAAATTAACAAACTTACAAAGAAACTTTATCTAATTTATAATTCACATAAAACAGTATAAAAAAATTTCGAGCACTCATAGAAACTTTTATTTTATTACGTTTTATACACAATCGCTTCATAAGAACGATATCGTGATATTACAGTCATTGCCATAAAATTTCAGAATAAAAACATACCAGGAGCTAATTAAGCCTCCATATTCAGAATTTCGATGTAAATATTACAAACTACCTTTGAAAAGTTGATGTTTTCGTGCACTTAAATATATGTTATTTTTGAAGATAACCTCCATTCAGATGTCTAGTTGAAAAAAGTAATTATATAAAATTCCAACTAGAAAAAAAAATTCCAAAAATATAAATAACAGGTGTAGTTTTGTTGTTCAACATATTATGAAAAAAATCACAGTATTTCTTTAAATGCTACTTAAGTCTTTTTAATTTTTGCTCTAGTCTAGAGTCGTGTTTTACTAAATATTTTTAAAATGACCGCTTACGCCCTAAACTAGATTTATATTAGCCTACACCCTTTCTCTTCCGTATTAATATATCTCCTTTTAGAACAATGTTCAGTTGCCGCTCAGAGGGAATTTCTGGGTCTTAAAACTTTTAAAACCTGTGATAAATGATTAAATTACATAAGCTTAACCATTTGGACGGAATATATGTAGGTATATTATTTTTGTAAGCGATTTAGCATCATGTTCAAAATGTTTGGATATTCACAGAAACAAGTAACGATTCCCTTCTAGAGATGTATGTAAGGTGTATCTAAATCAATGGCGTGCAATCCACGAAGGCTAAAAAGCTATGTCCACCATAAGAAAAATGAGCCAACTTAATTCATCTTACGGTCCCCTGTTAAATATATTTCCCGATAATTAAAATTTCCCACTTCTTAATCCCTCCTTCCTTTGACGTTCTGTCTCTTTTTTATGTGTTGTCTCATTCCGTTACATGAAAGCATATCTCTGTCTCACTGTTCCATTGCTTCATTTTATATTTTGTTTCCTTCCTTTTGTATATCTCAACTATATATATGCTCACTCAATATATATTTGGGTACTCATGGGTATTTTAAAATTATAAAATAATTTTCAAAATTACTGCCTCAACACAGGATAGCCTAGTGAGGTGGGTTATGTGAAACTTCAACTACTTGTAGAACTGTTATTATATTATTTTCTATTTTACTTTATAAACCACTATACACTTACATTATTATATTGTACATGTATTTTAGCTATAGTTTAATTTAATAACAATTAAGATATTATTATTATTATTATGGTTTTAAATTTTACCACGATGAAGCTTGAGATAAGCGAAATCAGTTGGTGTTGATTTAAAAATAAATAAGTGGCTTAAAACCAAGTGTTTTTTTTCTTCATTTAATAAATATAGACCAATGGACGCCACTGATCAAACGGTAGACATTTAAATTTGTATATCGATGACTCGGTTATGTCATTTGATGGCTTCGATAATGTAATGACTAAAGCCCAGAAGTGATCCAATTTCATGGTTTCAATATTCAAGGAGCGTTATCGTGGAAAACAATTAATTGGACCTTTACTACAGATATTTTGATTGGTTCGTCGTAACTGTTTTAGTCATAAATTCACTGGGGCTTTATTTCCCGTAAAACGTCGGCCTTTTCCACTGTATAGCTTTTTTATGACGTTATACGGAAATTGGGAACAAAATATTTCTCGTAGATATACAGCCCGGCAGATTATTGTAGGCATTTAATTAAACTGAACTAAATATATTCATTTCTGTGGCAAAACCAAGATTTTCGACATTTGTCGTCAGCATTTTTTTCAATATTTTTTTTTGTTATATTTATTAAATCATTGTTTTAATTTATTTCAAATGAATAAACCAATACATAGTTGCATTTAGTTGAATTTCGAGCGTGAAATCTCGTGTCCAACATAGAACATGTTTACAATGAATAATGTATGTAGATTTATGCCTATTTGAAACAATTATAACCATGTTCAGATTTGAGGTTATGCTTCACATTTAAATTTGAGAGTTGATTTTTTATAAAAATGAACGATGACATTTACGGTGAAGCATCCATACCTCAATTTTTAACGTTTTTTATTTATAATTTTTATCTGCGAATTGAATTTTGTGTTCATTTTATTTATTTAACATCTAATTCATGGCTACTTCGATATATAAATCAATTTCAGATATGCAAAAAAAAAAACGTTTTTTCATGAAATTATATTCCTTGCAAAGCGTTAAAAAATACAAGTTTGAACATAAAATTGTCTCAGAATGTGATGCAGAATCGTCTCCTTTCGGGAAGCACCACCAATTTCTGGATACCGTTTGGTGAAAACAAAAAACGTGCACTTGAACCATTGCTCTTTTCTAAAGTTACAATAATCTTCCTATGAACCATCTTGTGTTGTCATGTAAAACGCTTTAAACGATCGCAGCCCTCTCATTTTTTGTCTACTATAAAATATCATACATCTACGTTATGATAATATGCCAACCTTCGCAGAAATGTACTTGTCATGTACAATATATAAATAAATGATATTCGAATTGAAAGTTTATTCGGAGGAAAGTATTTGCGCAATTTTTTTTTAAAGAACTTCATTTTTCTAGAAATAACTTTCAATGCCTCTTCGTTTTGTTATTTATACTAACCACCTGACTTGATGTGCTTTTGTTTAAACAGACCTTTTCAAAAGCGATTATCATGCGATGACTGGGAAATGTATAAATTTCCAACTACCGTGCAGGACTGTCAGAAGCACCATATTTTTATACGAAAATTATAAAAATGGGTGAAACGAGTATAACTTGGACAACTAAATAATGCGCCCAGCCCTTTGTGCACTTCGCAGCTTTATCGAAGTTATTTGGAAATTTAGAGTGATTTCCAAGTGATTTTTTTCCAGTTGACCCCGCCTCCTACCATAATCGGTTTCTGCTCAGGCGCATTCTTTTGTTTGACAAAATCTACTTGGATTGCCATTTTTATCTTCTAAAAACATGATTATTTTTACAAAACTACTGTCAAAGTTCTCTTGGGGTGATTGAACCACTAAAAGGCGTCATAGAAAGTTGACCTTTACTATTATATTATTATTATGACGCATACAAAAAATGACAAAATCATTCAATTAAATCATAAAGTTATATCTGTATCCACGAAACTGCACCAAACAATTAGATAAGCCGAGTGGTGCCTTTAGGTCTGTGTACGAATGGAGATATTTTAAACTATGTAGGTGCCAAAATAATGAAAATGCGATATATTTCTCATCCACAAGGTACCGAAAATGAACGGAGTAAGTTAATTTTACCCTAATATACCACATGGTGTCCAACGATGATCTTACTAAACAATGTTAACTTACCTTATCGCACAAATTAAGTGTTGGCCACTATATTAATGAACTCGCCTGTAAATTGTGTTTCCAGCTCGGTGACAAATTATAAATCTATTTAGGAAAGTCATCCCTAATAATAAGGTTAGCCTGAAACCGTTAAGTCCCTCAGACCGCAACTAGGTGTCAAACTGACTTATAGGGGATCATCCGGGTGTGGATAAAACTACAATTTTAATAAGGCACCTGGCACATGTAGTGAAAAATACATTCCACTTGTCCATGTTAGGAAATAAACGTGTTTACTAAAACACCCCTTTGACTAGTAACACAAATTTTGCTAACTAGTTAATTTGGGGATACTTTTAACGAGATCGGTCAGGAAGGCTTGTTGTCTTGGAAACTTCATAGTTCTCTGTTTTCAGAAGTCTAGTCTTCTTAAAACAAAGAAGGGTTGGCATTTTACGGCTACCTGGTCAAAAGGGTTCGTATCAATCCATTATTTAATTAGCTGTATTACTGTATGAAAGAACCTTTCTAAATTTCTATGATTCTGTCCTTTAATAAAATACACAATGTGAGGAACTGAGTCAAAAGTAGGCCAACCCTTGGAAAGCAATTACTTAATCAGCCTGAGGCGCGTATTAATGGTCGGGGCATATTTCGCCTGCGCTTTTGAACTACGGACAGTAAACCAAGAAGGGATGGTATTGAGTAATGCGACCCAAAAACTTACGGGACCCTTGCCCCTGGTTATTCCCCGAGGAATGGCCTTCTGAGATGCGCAAATCAAATCACCGAGGCGGCAAGCGGCCAGTTCCAATTCAAAGGGACAACAACAACGCGACATCTATCGTAAAGGAAGGACATTATACCCTTCCATGTAATAATTTAAAGGGATATTTGTCAAGGGAAAGTTATGACGCTTTTCAAAGACGTAATTCAATTCCAAGAAAAAACTACCATTTCAGTTATGAAAAGGATATCCCGAAAGATAGACACGACTTTATTGAAACACGTAAAGGATTAAACGTTTATTATTTGTAGAAAGCAAATAATAATAGCGCGTTGATCACAAAACGAACAGAATAAAGGCATCCTTGAAGTCCTTAACAAAAAGTAAGAGCGATGACTCGGGGTTGAAGGTTGAGAATTCAATTTCCGTCGAATATTGACGTGGAGTTTTATCCCGCGTTAGAAATAAATACGCATTTATCGAATTGAATTGACGAACACTTCTCACCAATCCGTCTTGTCGTTGAGGACCGTTATGTTTAAATCTTATCCCTAAAACCATCTTTCCAAAGAAATGGAGAACGGTTGATAAAAAAAATATGCCAAGAGATTCAAGTATCTCAAACGGAAAAAAAAATCTTATTATGTTTGAAATCATCACAGAGTTACATCGACTTTTGTTGTTGAATAAGTGATTGATCATAAAGAACGACAAATTGAATGTCGTTATGCAGAAATACGCTAGACAGCAAAATAATAAATATATTTTTATTTTTGTTTTTACTGGGAGTATTAGTAACCTAAATAAAGTATTCTTCACCCTCCACTCGTACTGCATGCAGACATGCATCATATACAGTAGGCTACATCCCTAACTAAAAATACCCTGTAGAAGAAATTTATCGAATACCAGATTAAAAAAAACACATTTTAATAATCTCTAATCTCTCGCAGCTGAAAATGTCATGCGAAACAAAATTGATTACTTGCTATAACACGTCCCAGGCTAGCGTAGCAAACAGGGAACAATTTTATTAATTAATTCCATTAATATAACATTATTTGTGAAACTTACTAATTCTCCAAAATATAACGTACACAATATCAAAACGCTATAGAATGTTAATGTAAATAAACCATATATCTAGTTATTATGAGTGTGTACAAAATGTTGTTCTATTATTATTGTATGCAGTTGAAAAAGAAACTCAAAATTAATTAATAAAATTTTAAAATCAATCAAAATATATTATATTTAATATGTACTTGTATGTAGGATATAATATACAAGTAGGTAATATCAATTTACAATATAAAAAAAAACATCTTAAATTACACAAAATATAGGGATACGACCAGATTAGTTTTTTCTCATTGTCGGTTCACTTTATTTTGCAGAACGTCATTCAACTTATTGCGTGGGTTGGGCTGATTTGAACTAACCTAGTCGGCGTAAGCTTCTTTGTTCGTAAACTTGTGACAGCCAAAAACTTTTTCCACTGATACAAATCAGCGGAACTGTGATAAGAAAAAAAGTCTTTATAGTACAATACAGTCAACGTCACATCGATCATTGCGAAGATTTGTTTTGTAGTCAACTTTTTACAGCAGACACTTGAGGATTACAGCTGTCGGGCATCACGAATTCAAAGCTTTTTAACCGTAGGTACTTAAACAAAAAAAAAAACGATTGGAAATTTATAAAATATGAAGGAAAGCGACTTGCAATTAGAATTTGGCTCAAAATCAAAATAGCGGATAATGACTGTATTTATAAGCAGAGCGGTAAGCTCACATAATGGATCACCTATTCAAAACCAGAAATACATAATCATCAAGGTTTTCTTCCTATTGCCCTGGAGAGGGGCCACTATTCAGAATCGAAATATCTCCTGAAATAAAAACACATTCTGATCAAGAAACTAGATATATTTTGCAAAAAAACGCTACAACCCCCTTCCCCCAGATACAAAATGAATAAAAATGTTTAATTTAATTTAGAGTACAAGCTAAGAATTGAAATCTGGCTGAAAGAGGTTAAGGAAATAACCTTAAAAAGAGAAATAAAAACGACATGGAAGGACACCTAATTAGATGGCATTAAATTAAATAACTCTACTCCGCCTGAACTCAGGACCCCCCAGTGACTAAGAAAATACACATGATGAAAAATAATTCACAAAATATTATAATAAATGCATTTCACAGTGTTATTCTGAACACTTTCATACTTTTATTTCTCCTACCCGTCTATCACTTCTTTCAGCCCCACAAATTCTCATATATGGGGAGGTACTCGTGATTTCTATACTTCCATTGGCTCCGAACAGTACACATACCATAGTTTCTACAGGATATTATAATACGCTAATTTGAATATTTAAAATAATGATACAAGCTTATTCAATGATTTTATGGAGAATTTTCAATTGCCTAGTATTTTAATTAGTAATTTTTCAGTGTTTCTTGGCGTGAAATAGAAAAAAATTATACGATCGCATCGCGTTAGAAAGTGAAGTGATCGAACTAAAAGTATAACGTTCGAATAGTACATCGAGCACCATCGTTCTTACCCTGGCCTAAAAAAAAATTTTAAAATGCCTTAAAAATATTTTTTATCCTTTTTCTAGTAAAAAGTTTTGCCTACGACTATACAGTGCCATGGTTAAAAATTGATCAATAGTGAATCAAAATAATTGAAGTATTCAAAGCAAGGTAATATATTAAAATCCAATATTGTGATCGAAGAGCCGCTTTCCTCCATTCCAATAACCGAAATACACCCAAATCACTCAAAGCAACGAAGAGTTCCCCAACTGTCAAATTTGGATGGATTCGGCGTCCCATCGATTGGCCTTGTTAAAATTCCATAAACGTCCACAGATATACGTGTGAACTCAAGACATCATCGAGTTATACTTCAGGGGAGTTAGGGGTTCTAACATTCCGTAAACAATGTTGGTCTACCGAACAAATAAATTCGAATAGAGTTTGTAACTGCCGTAAGTACTTTTAGTAGGAAACCATTTGGAAAATTGAGAGGCTTTCATCAATGATAAATGTGTATTGTAAAATGTGTTTGTGTTCTATATTATTATGTAACCGAATTAGACGTTTGTGGGTGAATTTGAGTATTGAAATGCTGCATTTAAAAATAAAAAAGAAACGTTTGTAGGTGCTCGCAAGAATAAAATTTTAAATTATGTGTTATTGTGGAATATTTTCTTGTAGCTCAATTTATTGTGAAATGTTCATTAAAATGTTAACCAAATGTTTCATACTACGGGTATGGTGTAAGTACAATATCACAAGACAAAATATGAGAAGCACTGAATTAGAAATGAAAATATATAAAATGTTTTTGCGGTTAATTAAATAATTCTAATCACCACTTTATTAACATAAATATAAACATCTTTGGAAAGCGATGCTTTCCTTATCAGGAATATACAGAATACTAAAAAATAATAATGTCAAGTATATATACGAATGATAAACACAGCACAATAATGTAAGAATAGACAAATTAAAAACATAAACAAAAATTGATTAAAGGATGTAAGTAATTTTAACAAAATTGTTAATAAAAAAATGTTATGAAACATTTAATAACAAATTTATATTAGAAATTAAATAATGATGCTACAAAGTGAATACCAATATTTTGAAGGAAGTGTCCTAATATGCTTTTCAAGTTCAAGGTTTTCATATTTTATGTAATATTATTTTGTATTTATTATTTTTTATTAACATTTAACGTCTTTATAGGAGACATTCCTTAATTTTCATAAGATAGCGGAACTCTTATCTAGCGGTCCTGATATGTCGTGATGGGACGGGCGTAACAAGACGGCCGTCTTAACGGTGACCAATGATGTCAAGGTGGACGGACACAGCGACGTCCAGCGGTGAAGAATGGGAAATCTAGATGTGGTTATATATTTAGTAAATATCTATAGAAATACGTTATACGTATGGTTTTCTATTATTACGATTAATATATTTATTATAATTTATACCTACTCAAATTTCTTTTATTATTCGTTCATTAGTTAAATAGGGAAATAACTCAAAATTTCTGGGTTTTGAGTTAATGTTGAAAAATGGTTAAAAACTCCCCCTTCTCAGATTTCAATAAAAATAAGTCTATTTCATCCTAATTATGTAGTCAGATAATTCTTTATGGAATTATAATGAAATCAGCACATTCTTAGTACAATGGAGAAATATGTCAAATGTTTCCGTTTGGAACATAATAAATGTAGCCATTTACACCAATGATATGATAGGTTGATAAATTACTCACATGTTGCATCTATTGTTGTGTTATAGGTGGACAAAATAACTTTACATCAGAGCGATGTCTTTATGAAAAAGTTTCAAATCCAGTTTTCTCAAAAAGAGGTATTTTGAGTTAGTTCCCTATTTAACTAAGGTACATCGATATGTAACAAAGTTAAAACATTAAGAATTAAATTTTTCATAAAAATCTTACTCAAAAATATTTCTACTTATAAATATTAAAAAAATTCATTAATAAAAAAAACAAATTATTTCTTTCAGCTAGTCAAGTCTCCAATACATTTATTAAATATTTTATTTTTATACAATTTTTATTTTATTTCAGCAGGTAACATATTTTAATATGTATGTACATGTGATCTAACATTATTTGTCTTAGTTTGTTCCACTTGCATGCCGTTCTTCAAAATAATGATTCGGAAAAATGATCCGTTCTCATCAGCCGAAAAGTTAGTAAACAGGCGTTTCGCCATTTTATTTTGTGCCTTCTAAGTTAAATGAATGTTTCACAGAGCTCATGTAAATATCGTGACAATATTTATTTCTAATTTTTGTATGAATTCTTTCGAGTGCTAGACACAGTTCATCAGCATATCCACAAGCGCGACTTGTATAAAGGATTATATGTGTTTTGTGTTTGCGTTTCTGGGATTGGATGACAAACTACTGAACTAGCCTAGGACTAGGACAGGGGGCACAGTGCACAATTAGTCGGCTTTGCGCCCCGCTGAACTACTACTACAGTTCTGACAACACAAACATGGTTTGACGCGAGTGCTACTGATATTCGGACATGTGTTGCCAAGTTTCACTTAAAAAATATATATATTTTACAACACTGTTTATGTATATAAAAAAAAACAGAATTTAAGATTACCATGATGAAAGCGTCAAGCTCCTTGGGCGAACCAAGTAAACTATTGAATATTGACCATGTAAAATCAAAGATTTACTTATTTATTTACCGCTCAAATCGATCTTTACACATTAAACTTTTTATCAGTACAGTACGCACATGTTATTTTACAAAGAAAGGAAAATTAAATATATATATATATATATGCATATATGTATAATATTATAATTAATGACAGGGAAAAATATAAATAATCAGAAGCAAAAGAAGTTAGTATTTAACCGTTTCAGTGCGGTGCAACGCTATAGCGCTTTAGCGCTGCAAGCGTTAGCCACGAAAATTGCGACGAAGGACTTACGCGCTGCGTTTTTCAGTATGTGTTTGTTGATCCGTGCAAGAGCACGTGTTCCATCTGAGAGCGGTGTATTACAATTGGCGTATATCTTGTAAACTATCTATATTATTTGTCGTGTTATAATAAATTAAAACGATATATTTCACCATGTTGGATGGTGAAATGTATCGTTTATCGGTCTATCGCTGACGGTGTATCAGAGGATGGCGACATTACAGATGATGAGCCCATCGATCTGATAAATGGAGACAGTGATGTGGAGTGATGAAGTGTGTTTATTGGCCATCGCAGTAATAGAATGCGAATAGAAAGTGAATTTCCCTCATATGCGCACGCTGTAAGACGGGACTACATGACCTCTGCATTGGAAAACACAATTGTGAAGCGACATAATTTTCCTTTTTTTTCTCTATATATTTAATAGTTTTAGTTTTTTACTACATGCATTTACTGGATACAATTATTTTTACGTTTAATATAAAAAAATAATCATTAAGTTTGGTTGATATTTGTCACAGTCATCGCATTTTTATTTAATATCATATTTATTTACTTATAACACAAATTAGAAATAGCTATTTACGCACCTACTTGCAAAATCAGTACCGCACTAAAACGGTTAATGGAGATATTTCAATGATAAATTTAATGATCAACACTAAATTCACAAAATAATTTTTAACAATACCTTCGTGGTCAGTAAGTTGGAATAAAATAATTATCTAATTTTCATAATAACAAATTAATCAGATCGACGCAGAAGTAGGTAATTTATTCAATTAAACTGGTTCTGATTCCGAAATAAATTTTAATAAGATATGTTTGTATTTTGTTATTGACGTATTATCTATGTCGACAATATTTTTATAATTATTACCTAAATTCTGTATATGGTGAACGGAACTATATAATTGCGGTACAGTATATTGGATTTGTCACAATAATTAGGTAAATAATTCCTCGATGTTGGTGTACGTGGTACATGGATAGAAATAATACACAATAGTTCAGGGCTTTCAATAATTGAATTTATAATATTGTATAAATAAGTAAAGTCTGTAATTATTGTACGTTCTGATAATTTTAACAAATTTAGGTGACATACAAGATAATCATAATTTATGCATTTCTCCAGTAACCGGTGTAATGTGCAGATTACTTCGATTGCTTCCCACCTTTATATTACGACCATTGTACTATGATTCATTCCCACTTAGTTTATCTTTCGAGTATTTGGGGTTTCGCTACCAACAGAATGATATCTGAGGTACAGATAATTCAAAATATTTGGCTTGCCATGGGATACACTCGTTAAAGATATTTATTACACTAGTGCTACACACCGTTTAAGATTATTCCTAGCCATGAGATAACAAACACTATTTTAAATATGATTCAATGCCATACTCACATGAATATAAAACTTTAATATAATCACGACATTCACTAATATAATACATGGCAACAACACAAACTACACATATCAAAAATACACTCTACAAAATACGGATTGAAATCATTGGAATACATTGCTTAAACCAGCTGTTGCCCGAGGAATTGAGACATGTGCTCGAACAAATCTCGAAATGATGTTCTGAGATCTTATTTTTTTAAATACAATTTAAAAAACCATTTATCATAGATACCAACTCTGTTCTTAAGCTATGCAGATTCTGATGTAGGTATATTCGTCTCTTGTAAAACTTTATGTATTTTTATTGCATCTGTATGTTTCGAGGTTGTCCAATTATTTATGTTATTTACTGTTATTTATGTATATATATATGTTTTTTATGTTTTCTTTTATATATTTGTTTAAAAACTTTGTTAAACTAAATATTAGGTATCAAAAATTAACAGTCCCAAAATGAGTTGAATTGATAAATCATAGGAATGCAAAATTGTTGCAATTTTTTTTTTAAACCCTACGATCAATAAGACACTGAATGGGCTGGCATCATCGTAGTTGACTGATATTTGCGTGAGGGACAATCTTACTCAGAGGCAACTAACGGTCGGGTTGGCCAAGTCTGAAGGGACGAACAGCCTGCTTTTCATTTTATTTTTCATTTAACGAGAAAACAGTGACACAGACAGTAATATTAAACCAATATTGCATAACTGGAGAATTCGCCTGTATCCTAACTATTCCTCATGGATTAACATGATACAGATAAATAAACCTCTAAAAATAATATTTAAACAAATTATGGATAAAAAAATACTGAAGATTGTCTCATATAGAAAAAAATTAAAAAAGTGCACAATGTCTAACTGAAATAGCAGAACTTTGTTAATTTTGACAAGAAGTTAAATGGAAAAAAAAATAAATTAAAAATACACATGAGAACAACTTTCATTTTTCTACTAAAGGTACTGTGTAAGTCAAATAATATGTCGGAATCCATCAGTTTGATTTTTATTGAATAACTCGCACAATCTTCTGATTGGATCCCTGACACCGGCATTTGTGCGCGTCCGGCTAATGTGGAATAAGTTATTAAACCTAGTTGTTCTGGGTGGTACTTTAAAGTGTATTCGTTTTAGTAAGGTAGGACAGTCGATTATATAGTTATTGCAGACTTTATACAGGGTTATGAGGTCAAGGTATTCTCGCCGGCTAGAGAGACTGGAGATGTTATAGATCGAGAGCATATTTATATATCGTTTAGGTGCGCTCATTCTGTAATTGAGGCAATGCGGAAAGTTTCAATTTTGTCTTTGTAGATACCGGTACAGTGGAGTCCATATGGGGCACAGTATTCAGGCTGAGAACGGACCATCTTGTACGAATGCTGCTAAATTTGGAAATAGAGCATTCAATGTAGTGGGTCCGCATTCTTGGAATGACCTTCCATTTGGTTTGAGGTCAGAAAGCAATTTCGAAACCTTAAGAACAGTCTAAAAACATATCTATTAAAAAGGGGGCTACAAACTTTATCAATAAAATGAAATTCGTCCTTGAGATGATGTTACTCACTAAACGGCGCTTTAGAAAAAATGATCATCTCATTATGTTATTATCCCTGACTCTGAATTAAAGGTCACTGGCTCGAAACACGGTGAAAAAATGTAGTTAATCTTTTTTTGCATTTTCTTGCAGAGTGCAAATATACTATCAGTATCGTCCTAATGAGGTTCTCTTCTAGTTCAGAATCGCTTAAATAGACTTAAGCAATGTTCAGTGAACGGAAATTACATCTAGTATTGTACAATTTCTCGTCCTTCTTCTACCATTTCCAATTTTCCAATGTTTCTAGTTTAGGGAGTCATAATTCGACTAGATCCGGGCAGTGCGACTATACTGTAGAATAATTTTAAAGATATTCTTGCTTGTGTAGTGATGTACTGTGCTGTAGGACTTCTGCGGGTAAGGGGGGACAGCGGGCGGGTGTTCCAAACCATTTCGAACCAATTTGAACCACTATCGGTTTGCACCACAACGCAAGCTCTCTTAAAAATAATTTGTGTGTGCTGTATTTTATTTTCCGTGAATTGTAGGTGTATTGTAAACACAGATTTAATGAAATTTACATTATCGGTTTCATATTATTTTATAAGTTATGTGATATTTCTTCAATAATTGCAAAATAACTTTATTGCAGCATTTTAATTAAGTGAAAATAAATTATTTTGTTTTGATCACTATATAAAAATACACAATCAAAAGTATTGATTCCGTATTCATTTCTAATTTTGAAACGGTCTATGTTGGAATTCCATTTTATTATGATTTTTTTTTAAATGAAACACCTTTATGATAACACACAAGTGGAAGAAAGTTAAAAAAGGTTTTGTAACAAAAAAATTCACATTGACATATTTAATTAAAATTGATAAAATCATGAGAATAATATTATGCGTACTATATATACATATTGGCTAATATCGAACATCCAGTCAGTGGATGAGTTGGCATCGTATCTGGATCCCACACAAGCGCTGGCGAAATCCTCCACCACGACACAAGCAGTGTGATGGTAGTAGAAGATTTTCAAATATTGTCTGGTTATTCATAACCCGGGAATGTTCGTATTTCTTTCATTAAAAAAAAATAAAAAATTATACACTCGTTAGTATTATTTCATAGATATCGCTAATTCATTTTTGTTTTGATGGTGTGGATATTTATTATTTTTGATTTTCTCCGTAAAAGTATGCTTTGAATCTTACCAACTAAACATTAATAACTGTAAAAACCTCATAAAGATCAAAGCTTCCATAAATAATGTGCTGCAATAATCATAACAGCACAGAACGATCGCAATTTGCTGCGAGTGCGAAGGAATAGGGTATTTATTTTCGCATTTTCCCATTTACAAGAGATACTTCTTGAACGGAAGATCTTTTTAATGCCCTGTGCGTGATTCATATCGCCGACTCGGGCACGTTCACATAAACAAAATATTAGCCAGACACTTATTCAGCCTCGGTGCAATAAAATGCAGATAAGATTGTATATTGGCGAAATTAAAAAAGGGGGCTTTTGGAATATAAAAAAGTTTCGAGAGCGAGCTTTTTATAGACAAGGTAATAGCGACTACACGGAGTGTCATAAACTATTTAATGTTTAGTGCTACTTACACTGTCAAATATCTACATATTTAATGACTTTTCTTTAGCGGCACAGTTACAGCGAATTTACGATGCGGTAGTTCTCATTTAGTGAACTAGTGCTACAAACGAGGGTATTTATGCCGCTGCTATGCAATTAGAATGATTTAAATTTCTGCTTTAGCTAGAATTTTCGACGATTTTTGGCTTGTAAACAAATGAAACAAAACAGGTAAATGTTTTTGAAGTGAGGATAAGACAAAATACAATAGATTAGATTAGAGCACAGGTATTGTATCTTTACTTTTTGGCGAAAAAGCTAAGTGATAGACTCTGCTAAGGAGAACGCACATACTGTGTGTAAAAATATGGCATCTCTATAAAATAACACTTTAACAGAGATATTTTAAAATTAAAAAAAAAAACATAAATTGCGTTTTCAATTCCAGAAATAAAACCGAAAATCTTTAAGAATGCAATATTACAGGAATGTTCCTAGTTTTGTACTCGAAAATCATTCAAATTTTATATAAAAAACTTCTATTTACGAATAAATAAATTTTAAAAATAAACGTATTTTTTTAAAATAAAACTTAAGTAAGCGATGTAAAAAATAACCTCATTTAAGAAAAACAATTATCGCAAACATTATTGGACGTTTCCATTAATTTTCAAGCCGGAAGTCATTCACCAATGAAATTTCAATAAAAATTCTCCTTAAATATGTATAAAGCGAAATTTTTTTTTTAAATGGTAACATAAGAATTTAAATCTATTTTGGTTAAAAGCACAAAAGATACTTCTTATTATGAAAACACCGCCATAATTGTTTGTTAGGAATATTACATTGTGAGAAAAATCACGAGAAATATATTAAAGAAATCCACAAGAAAGAAAATGTAACGTTTGGACTTTTAAATTCTCGAAAGAAAGAATGTTTTGAATTATTTGAAAAAAATACTTTGAAATAAATTAGTGAAGTGCTTTCTTTAAGTTAGTGGACTTATTTATTATAAGTTACAATGTATAGTCTTCCTTTGAGGAAATTAAAAGAGAATATTTTAACAAAAGTAAAGCGAAATTTCATTTTAAATGCTTTAAAGATGATAATATTTACTTAGTGATTAAAACGATGTCGCGCTTGAAATTTTTTTATTGTTAAATTATGCTCTCAGAAAAAGAAAAAAATATACTTTGTACTAACAATTATATCGTTAAATTTGTTGGCATCCGATGTCTTTTATGTCCAAGCAAGGAGTTGATAAGTTGGGTAGGTTTATAAGCCGAGTTAGCTGGGTATAAGCGAAAAGAGTTTGCGACAAAATAATAGTAACATATTTCATTCATACGAAGTGGGATTCGTGTTTTTAATTTTTTTTAAAGTTGTGAGCTTACCATCATTGAGTTTCAATTAAAAGTCTGATATAACGCGTAAATATGTGAATGAAGACGTCGGGGACGTTCCATGGAACAATCCATTGATTGAAATATTTGAGTCGGGTCGGGCTAAGGGAAATTTGAAATTATAATTTGCACCTTGTTCCAGGGTGGAAGAATACCATCAGTATAGCCATGGCGAGGAGTAATAACTCTGAAGCAAAACATTCTTCCAAATTACTTTTTAGTTTTGTTAATTGATCGGTTATGAACCACCTAAATCCCAACCATCCTCTAACACCCCATTCCCCCCCCACCCCCTTCTTAATTTACTACCAACAAGACTCGCAACCATAGAATACATGTTTAATGTTGAAGCAAGGCTCTTCACCGGGGTCTCTAAATATTCAGGTTTTTCAGAACACCTTTGTAATCTTCACTGGCTCAAGTGCCCAGAAAGAATCCAATACAAACTGTGCTGGATGGTGTTTAAATCCATCAATGAAATGGCCCCACCTTACATCTCAGAACTATGCGTTCCGGAAATCATCGGTGATCGGGAGGCTGATAGAACCTTCACGTAAGCCAAATAATAAGTTTGGAAATCGCGCTTTCGACGTTTCGGGGCCCAAGGCTTGGAATAAACTCCCTTTGGAACTAAGATGCATAACAAGTTAAACAGAATTTCGGTCCAAATTATAAACTTACCTTTTCAAACTTTCATATCCTTAAATTCGATATA
Organism: Halesus radiatus; assembly: GCA_022606495.2. Classification (NCBI taxonomy): domain Eukaryota; kingdom Metazoa; phylum Arthropoda; class Insecta; order Trichoptera; family Limnephilidae; genus Halesus; species Halesus radiatus. The sequence continues at coordinate 162,306 of JAHDVE020007474.1, read as the reverse complement.
CCTGTGAGTGTTAATTATATATCATACTTGCACGTATCTTATTTTATTGACCTAAATGACGAAACGTGCTCACATCGCATTTCTTGTGTTCTTCTTTATTCCATCCTAACAACATTAATAAAACGGGGGTGACATATTCCAACGGTTCTTGGCAGTTGCGTCCCTAGTGCCATATTACGTATAAATAATAAAAATTGAATATTTTTTTTTACTCAGGCTATTTACATTGAAAGCGCGATTAAAACATGTATAAAAGCAAGTGACCTCGATTGGTTTCCCATAAAAACGAAAACACTTTATATTCACTACACGTGGGTTAATAAAGAGAACAGTGCTATTCCGAAACAAATTACGGATTTGTTAATAGCTCCTGAAAAGCTCCGCATGAATGAAGAGTTCACACAGCGGAAATTATCATTGACTTTACGACCCTAATTTCACGGAAACGTTAAATATGTCGCTCGATAACTCCTTTCATTCCGAAAATAATTTTAAACCGCGGAGTTGTCATTTTATTGTCAGTGGACATATCCTCACTGACCTGAGCTTTATAAAAATGTTTCCGATATCCGCTTTATCCGTTCGCCCGTTTTCACTGCGAAGTTTCACTGTGGAAGTTCCCTGTGAATGTGGACATACATGTTTATACACCGAGAGCGTTTTCGTTGCGGGTTATTTCAGAGTTTCCCAAACCAATTTGGCTTACAACCCCCACTTCAAAGATATTTTCTCTAAAGCTTCTCTCTATGTAAGCTGTATCGCCTTTCATTGATAATGTTGTTATTGTACACCGTTGGGCTAGTGCAAAAATATGTTGAGTAAGAACTAATATCTTCAATAACTTTAATTTGTACGTCAAGTTTAATATAAGAATTAACATTATTAATTAAATTATTTTTTTTTAAATGTTTCATTAGCGCGCAGCCCATAGTAGCTGAAAAGCTGTGCCTACCTTAATAAAATTGAGCGTAAAAATAATTAAAACGTAAAAAAAGGTAATCGGTTTATAAGAGAATTCTTCCATTAATTTCTATCATTCAATCCTAATATATTGAATCTATTTAATAATTTTTTACTTTTCAGTCGCAATTTGCCACAAGACAGTAATTTTAGCTATATAAAATGGGATACATCGAAGTCTAAAAAAAAACCCTATATCGGATTATATCACACAAATTTTTGCAACAATTGAAGGCCATCAACTATTCAATTTGATATAATTATATTTGAATATACTATAGCCTACACTTAATTATACAGCAATTCAAGCCACTGTTTTATTTTTTAAACACGTTTATATTTATTTATTAAAACAATGGTTAAAACAAAATATTTCATTGAAATTAGAATTAGCTTATTGAAGCTTTAAACTTCATTCTAATATTAATTATTAAAAACAACATCCATTAATACTTTATTTTTTTAAGTTTAGCGATTTTATTTACGATATCTAACTTTAACTTTATCTAATTTCTAGAGGCACTGCGTAAAATCAACTGCACTCCAGGCTCCGGAATGTATAGCTGAGCAGTAACCTTTTCGTCGATTGCTAAAATTACGTAATACGTAAAAATAAAATTAACAAATAAGTATTTTTATTGTTATTATTAAATTCCCAATGAAAACATGAAACAGAAAAAGACATAGAAAATAAAACGATACACTTTCAGTTGAAACTTCACTTTCTTCTGTGTCTTCCTCTATTTCTTTTTTTCTTTGAGAGACATTGATGTTATTTCCAATAATTAATATGTTTTATTATCATTTCATGTTTAATGTTGCCACATAGTAAATATGCATTTGCAATGCATTATAGGATAATATAAAGATCTTTTCGTCGTGTAGGTAACAGTTTTTCACAATTTTAATTAGTTTACGCTATAATAGGGTTCTGGAATCGCGTTATCGACATAGTTCTGTCACTACGACTTAATCGGAATACCGCATAGGTCAAATTTGTTTTAGTTTTGTAAGATCCGCCACATTAAAAATCTATCAGCTGTAATGCGAATTTTTGAAGTGTCTTTGGAAAATAAAGCATATATTTTTGTTAATGGAAACGATTATTGCGAAGATGTATGACGTATATCTGTTTTATATAAAAGTGGAAAAAATGTTAAAAAAAAATTTTATCGGCGTCTACTCATTCACCTCGTCGCCCCCTTCTTGTCTTCCAGTGTTCCTCCAGCATCACCAGGAAAAGAATTTCGTCCACTTTGGGAAGCACTGGTATATCCAATCGCGCCAGTGGACGAAAAAACAAGCCTATAATAATTACAGAGCAGAACATCGTCCGGCTAAACTAGCTACCTTCATATATATTATTTAACTTCCAGTGGCGATCTGTGATCTGATGGCGGTACTTGTAAAATATTGATTAATCGAAGACTGCCGAAATATACCCATACTATTTATTTATTTATTTGCAAGAGACAAACAGCTTTTAATACAGATTTAAATAAGAAGGAAGTTTAAAAAAAGGTAAGCCAACAAAGTTTATTATGCTACTAGTGATGTAGCCATAAGTCGTTCATGAACGAACCATCATTTGTACCATCTCCTTTTTTAAATGAGCTGTGAGCGTACGACTCCTGTTAAACCGTACCACGGCTCAATTGAACTCTGAATATTTTTGACACACTTGGAACCACTTGTTCGATATTATTATTACGTATTTATATGATGACGAACCTTTGAATAATGTCCTTTGTTCTAATTTGTTTATAAAAATCAACGCACAGTTGTCTAATTTCTACAAGGCTTAATTATGAAGAAGACCGTGGGACTTGCAATCAATATTTGGGGCCATGATACATCTTAAACCAGTTGTTGAATACCGTACGAGAATTGTAACTTAGAACAGACAAACAAGCTAAAGCAATAAATTATGTCGATTTTTATCATTCTGAAATATTAATGAAAATGAAAAAACATTAGTGGCGACCTTTCGTGTTTTGTAAAACACAACGGAAGTCATTGAATATTTTGATCAAAGCACCCGGAAATTCAAATGGTTGCTAATAAATAAATAAATATATCAAAACTCACTTCTGTGACTTAATTGTGTTTCAGAAACAACATTTGGACGTGTACATACCTCTATAAAATAGAACCCATTAAAAAAATCCGAGGTTTAAGATCAAACCGATAAATGCTGTTCAGATTTATCTTTCGAAAAGTCAGATTCCAAACAAAATCTAGTTACGAAATTTTGGAGTTTTGTAAAACGGAAACCTTTAAAATGCATCAAATATTCACTTACCAAACCTCAGAATTTTTGTTCCTTCACTGTTGTTGAAAAGTTCAGTTCTCCTTTTTGGAATTTGCCGCAAACTTTTTGAAATTTTATTTAACCAAGTGGGTTGTATGAAATAGACTCGAAGGCCATAGGCACCCCTGCACTAGACCTTTTATAATATTTTAAGTACATGTATATATTTTTTCCTGTTTTATAAACATGTGGAACTCCAGATCTGTATTTTAACCAACATTATAATTACTTCTTCAATAAACGCAAATTTGTGGCATCATTTTTCAGTAATTTATTGTTGTTTTTTTTTTTTTTTTTTACATGAATACCGCACAAGAGTCCCAACTGCTCCCAACCGTCTGGAGCCAGTGAGACTATGGCATTCCCAATTGGGGAATGTTGTGAGGCTGAAGGTATTGGGGAGGGAAGGAGAAGGGGAAGGGGAAGGGGGAGGTGGGGAAATACCTGGCTATTCAGATCTGGTCACCAAACACGGCTAAAAGCCATTTCAAGCAACGTTTCAATTCTGAATGGTGGTCTTTCACCAGGGCGATACTGAGTATCTTCCACTCTGGAACGTGCGCAAATATACATATATTATTTTTAAATGAATTAATTGTGAAACAACACAAATTAATTAAATAAAATTTACTTGCACGCCGGGATTTGAACCCGCGACCTTCGGATTCGTAGTCGAGAGCCTTACCCCTCGACCATGGAGGCCGTCAAGTTGTTGTTTAAGAGGAACGGCTGCGCAGCCTGTTTCATACAAAACTTAATTTTGGATTTGAAGCCTAAATACTCACCTAAATTAAACGTTTTTTTTTAAACAAAAAGTATAGTGAATATCTAATACGGATTAGAAGTAATTTATTTATTTTTGTTTTACATTATGAAATATAGGCCGTTAAAGGAATTGATTTTTAGCGATTTTAGAGACACCTTTAAAAATTATTTGGGGGCTAACAGTGATGTAAAAAAAGTTATACCCGTGTGCTTTTTAAATAAAATGAAATATAAAATTAAAATTTTTAAAAAATATATAAAAATAAGCATTATAGAATTAACTCATATATTTAGTTTGGATGGGTATTTTGGCTTCAAATCCAAAATTAAGTTTTGTATGAAACAGGCAGCGCAGCCGTTCCTCTTAAACCATTATTTAAATAACTAAATATTAACATATTTTGAAACCAATGGTTTCTTCGTCAGGATACAGTGTATACTGAAAAAACAATGACATGTAAGCATAAACAAAAATAACAAAAAGTGGTAACAAGGGGTAAATATTTGGATATTAAAATGATTACTTTGTTTAAACAACTGTTTCTAATATACGAGTATAAATATTCTACAGATTTCAGAAGCAAAGCTCTCCTCATCAGGATAAACAATATACTAAAAATAATGACAAGCGTCAACAAATAATAACCAAATAGAAAAAATTACAAACATAAAAAAAAATACAAATAATCGATGAAATTAATTAATTAAAAAAATAAATACATATTGAAAATATAGAAAAAAAATGTTATAAAATAATATATAAACACATTATTTTTGAAATTAAAAAAAAAATTATCTTCATTATTAATATAAATAAAATCTAGAAAAAAGCAAGGCATAAAAAATTAAATAATGATAGTTCTTACTATTCAAATTTATGTTAAAAATATTATAAATGTAGTTACTAATGTTGAATTTATTTTAATTTAGGAAAAAATGTGTATTTTAAAATTTGGTTACTAATAATATTTAATTTGACTATTAACACCTTTTCTAATTTCTAAAATTTCAAATCTGTCTAATTTTAATTTAGCTATATTTGTATATAAACTTTTTATTCCTTTATTTATGTCAAAAGAATGATTTGTTTCCAAAATGTGGTAGGCAAAGTAATTAATTAAAGAACTTAATTTTTTATTTACTTTTTATATGAAATAAACAAAATCATTATAAAATAAAAGTTACAATATTTATATTAGAAACTATAAAATCAAACGAAAACGAGAAACTACCAAACCACCAAAATAACAATAATTGACTGTTCTAAAACGGGAACTTCCCAATTGGACAGTCAAAGTGTTCTTACTGTAAAATATTTATCTGATCTCTGAATTGAATATTGAATAAAATACATATTGAATACATAAATATTATTCAATTAATAAATAAATATTAAAATAATTTTTCTGAACATGGATATTAATGTGGAAATAAAATAATGAGTGGAATATTAAAAAAAACAATTGGTCACCAAAAATGTTAATTTGATTTTCAACACTTTTTCTAATATGTAGGAAACAATGGCTTCTAAATATGTAGATATTTATTGATTAAAGGAGTGGTTTAAACAAAATGTTTATTATTATTTTTTTATTATTTTATTCAAGTTTAAAAACCTCATTGCAATATTTATAAATATTTTAGGTTGTTTTATAATTATGTTCCTTGGGAACTTTGTAATCATTATAAAGATGCCAATAATATGGGATTAATAATGGAGAATAATATTTACAAATCTTGAATTTGAGATATGATATCGATGAAGATGATATAAATTGAACTGGCCTCATTAGCTAAGTTGGTTAAGCGGTTACCCCGGATAGGCAGGCGTTCTGCAGAGTTCGAGTCCCAGATGCGACTGAAATCTTTTTATTTTATGTCTTTTTTTTTCCGTTTTCATGTTTCATTTAGGTAATGTTAATATTATTTTCTACAATGATTTAATAAAATATTTATTTTTATTAACAATAGAATTGTCTACCGACATAATAAGTACATTGTTATAATGAGTAGGTTACTAGTTATTCCTATCTTTAAAATAATAAAAAATTTTCAATTTTTCTATTGCCTTGTTTAGTGATTAAAATCACCTCAAGGGCGGTTAATCGCTTTGGTATATGCATTTTTTTCTTTCTTATTTCCTTGGAATATGAATATACAATCCACGTGAACAGAACGTCCCTGACCTTCTATCTAATCACATGAAAATTCGCTGCAAACTTGCAAAACAAAATTCAAACCTAAACCCGTTCAAAACACCACCAACCGCCCCTGCCTACTTGGTATAACTACCCCGTTAGCCAGTTGCCAGTGTATAACTGTCTGATAGAAATGGGGTAGTTTTTCATGAAGTCCACAGCGGTACGCAAATACGAGTTAACAAATCCGTTTTTTGGGTCACGAACATATCTTTCTGAAAACGAAATCGGTCGGTTTTAAAAAGACCCACTAACAATGAACCTTTCAACATTGAAAATAGCTTATTTTGGTATCTTTAGAAATTCAAATGAACGATGAACCCTTGAAATAATTACTTTCTGCTCGTTTTATAGCATTTTTTCGCATGATAGCCGCTTTGACCTCTGAAGGCATTTTTCGATCCGTGACTTAACCATTTACAGTCCACTAATAAATACCAAGTAATCATGTCAAAGCATGTATAACGAAATATCTTATATTATTGCTAATCTATACCATCTCGATGGTTTAAACCACCCATAAAAGTTGCAAAAATTATTTAAAAAAACATATTTATTGAACTTCAAAGTCAGGTACGCAAAGACATAATTTTTTTTTTTTTAAAGTATGAAATGCATTGATGTTTATTTGATTTCTTCATTGATCACTATGAACGATGGTTGCAAACTAGTAAGTTTTTTCAATGCCTGGTGGTAATGTTGTCAGCGACAAACGATGATAGCCTCCATTCAAGGCATCCAGACGATTACGAGCTTTTTTAGCAAACAAACTGAACTAAACTCGACTAAATACAGATTCAGCAAGATTTTTGAGATGTTAGAAATGAATAAAATATTAATTTACTATCTCCCAGCGTTGTAGATGAGTTTTAAAACTAACTGTGTTGGTACATGATATTTTTCTGTAATATTTTCTTAATGACTTTTAATCGTTTCATTCAGACTAAAACATTACATTATCGCCCCCTACCTTCAAGCATGCTCTGCCACCCCAAAATATGAGGTTTGTCCTGAGGCTTCCTTTAAATTTTCTGTAACCCCAAGGGGAAACGAATGGACTTCGACTAAGAAACAATGTTCTAAATCCTATATGAATTTTGATACCCTACATTACGTAACGTTAGTATCATTACCCGAACTCTTTTATTGAGGTCGATATCGTTAATAATTTGGGCCTTCTTAGCAGCAATATGAATCAAAGTTATGTTACACATAAACTAGTTTTCAGTAACATGTATTGCAGACAACATTGAAAGTCGATATTCGCTCAATAATTCACGGTTTAACATTGGAACTGACATACGGTCTGCATAGGACGTTCCGAATCAGTCATCAAACAATAACTCACTCGAACCATTCCAAGAAAAATAATTCAACCTTATCTCTGTCAAATTATAATGTATTTAAACTAATTGAACAGTGGTTAGTGTTTTAATTTGATGAATAGATCTCAATGAATCGGGTTGTTATATGACAATGTTCTGTATGGCTTTATAAGGTTTTCGATCGAAGAGAATCTTGGGAAAATGTTTCAATGAAAATATTTCTCAAAATGGAAGAAACTAAATCTAATAAAATATTACGTTCATATTATTCTGATTTGCCTAGTTGTATCCATACATTTGGCTGTATTGTATGAAACAAAAAATATTATCAAATAAAATCAGCGACCTTGTTGAAAGTCAAATATATTGTCCTTTTTATGGATTCATATTAGCGAAAATAAATGTTATATTGCTGGTTTGTTTTGAAAAATGATATATCCTGGTAGTTTTATATTTTAGAGACGAGATTTTCATAAATATTTATATTGGCAAAGTGCCTGCCTATTTGACATTTTCGTATTCGAGCGGTTCGTTGAAATTTGGCAAAACACGGCATAAAAAGATTTAATTCGTTACTCTTACTATATTTTAGAACGGCCCTTATTAATGTTTATACTGTAATAATTATATACTCCAGTAAAGACCCACGTTTCACTAGAAAGGGTTTATTTCGCAGCAAGATCTTGAACCATGGAAATGTTTATGTACTTTTGCAATAAAATTTAAGTATTTTGGAGAAACTGAACATACATATATACTTATACAAACTAATAAAATAATAGTTTTATTCAGTGTAAAGATCGAAGAGAAGCAGGTACAACTGACACCAATTATATTATATGTGGATAAAAGTTGAATCATAGACCTTAGAACAGATGAACATTCTCATGAAGCCACTTAGCAAATAACTTAAAGCAATCAGTATCTCTTTAAGAAAAGCGCTTGTTAGTATGGACAGCATTATATCAATTCTAAAGGCAAATTGACTCGCTAATCGCACATGTTCAACATATGATACGCCGAGCTGTTTTGGCCAAATAAATCTTGAGACTGCTAACTCTGATATAACTTACTGCATATTAACAAAAAAGTCTCATCGGGCTAAACATGTCAGAAAGTTTTGATTTAAAGAACCGCTGAGAAGTCTCAACGTTAGAACAAACTGTAACTCTTTCGGAAGCTTATAAGTGGGGAAAACTTATCATAAATTTATCATACTTAACTAGATTTTTGCATTGCAAAATGCTCCTCTTCATACATTGATAATCCTAGATTCTGGATTCCAGAATGGACTAAAACAAGTATGTATTTTTTAATTAACATTTTTTTTAATACAAGTTACATTTTTTATAAGTATTTTACAAAATATTTCATGTAGGTCATGCATATCTAATAAGAAAAGAGGAGTTCTTGAATCCGATAAGAGAGCCACGATTTTGACTTTTGTAAATACATCATAGTTTAAATGAATTAAAAAAAATATATTAATTGATAAACTAAAGTTTTTAAGACAAGATTTTTGTGCATAGCGCAAAGGGTAACAATTATTTTTATAAACAATAATTATTAGCCTGTAACACTCATCCAAATTGAAAAAACATCCCGAGAAAAAATAAATGTCGCAATTTATTTTTATAAACAATAAAATTATTTTTATAAACAATAAGCCGACGATAAGCCGACGTAGCTCAACGGTAGAGCATCTGACCGGCAATCAGAAGGGTGCAGGTTCGAGTCCTGTCGGTGACATTTATCTTTTCACGGAAGGTTTTTTCAATTTGGATGAGTGTTTCAGGCTAATAATTATTGTTTATAATAATAAATACTTTACATTCACCACTGTATTAATATACACAGAGATCTACATGTTTCGGAAGCGACGCTTTCTTCATCAGGAATATATAAAATACTAAAAAATAACAATGTCAAGTATAGAAAAATGATAAAAATATTAATAAAATAATTATATCACACATATAAATAGAAATTATTTGTATTATTAATATTAATATGAAAATTTATTCAAGAGATGGCTATTTAAAAAAAAAAAAAAAATTATTTAATTTAATTCACTATTAACGCTTTTTCTGATGTCAAAAATTTAAAATTTGTCTAATTGTAAGCCGGTTGTATGTATAAAATTATTTATTATTATTTATAAAATTTTATATCCAAATATTTTATTTTTAATATTATTATATTTATAAAATGTTTTGTAAAAAATATTTAAGTATGTAAATTTTATATAAGAGTTTTTTTTTCTGACTTATATCGCATTTTAATGGGGAGATTATTGTATTTTTTTAAGGCTTTTTGTACCTAATGATAATTGTTTTGCATTTGATTTGTTTTAATTTTATTTGTTATAAATTGGTTTCCGTTTCTCATAAGTTTGTAAAATTCCTGATTTTCTTTAAGATTTTTCTCTTTACACCCTTTTATGATAGAAACTTGCTTAAATTTATCTTCAGTGTTTGGTACTAGAAATGGTTTAAAAAGTGATTTTGTTGAAAAGGCTGGAATTTTTTGAAAGAATTACTTTGAAGATGATTCTTTGTGAAACTTTTACTGAATTTAGATTGTTTTATAAGATCTCCCCCAACCAATAATGCCGCAGATATGCAAAGATTGAACAAGAACATAGTACACATTTTTGATTATTTTCGTATTTAAAATATTTCTTAACCTGACGAATATATATATATATATATATATATATACAATTCTAAATTATCTTTACTAGCTTTTTAGTGTTTCTGTTCTACTTTTTTTTATCAATGATTACACCGAGGTGCATCGTTTTTATTATCGTGATTTCGTTCGTGTCTCATATCACACACTTACATAATGTTATAATCAGTCGATAGCATCCTCTGCATAATTGCATTTTTGATCCAATTGTAAATTCTATTTTACCACCTCTTACAAAATGAACCAAGAACCTGGTTAATGCACATCGTCAACTATTTGAGATACACCTCTGTCTTGTAGTGCATATCTTGCATCCTTCTTGCAATGGTAGGACAGTGTAACTCACTTTAAATTTACTATTTAAAACTTTCAGTTGTATTTGGGTTATTTCTTATACAGGAATAAAGTAATGTAATATAGAAAATATATTTACGCATCGATTCGAGTTGATCCGCTAATCTTACAAAATAGTGTTAGCAATTTTTACTGAACAGGTCTAAATATCTAGGAAGTATCCAACATTTCTCGTTACTATCTTATTCCTCTCCGCTCTTTCTTCAGCCTCACAATATTCCCTAATAGCAAAAGTAATAACAAAAAGATTCATGGTTTCACCGACAAAAAAACATCTAACAAGCAAAAGCTCCCTTATGTAGAAAGCCGGTGAAATTAGAGGAAAAAAAGAAAAGAAATAATATTCGTTTCCTTCGATAACGTCAAGTAGCGAAGTACTTACAGAACACACAGCTTTTGTTGACATTTGAGGGAACTTATTAGATACTCTGTTTCCTTTAGATGTTTGGTTTGACTGGCCATGCGATATGTATTTTCTTTGCCGACATATAAAATATATAAGGAAAACATTGGAAATGTGCAAAAATAGCTGAGCTTAAACGACTGCATGAGTTTGGCGGTAAATTGTTCAGGCTACTGGGCTATAACTGCTTTGCGGGGTGAAAAATTAATTATAACGCAGGTATTTAATTAAAACCTGCTAACCGTTATGAGCAATTATAAATAATTATAAGCTGCCTTTAAATTAATTGCGTTTTATTATCACGAATGACCAAATATGCTTTTGGTATATTTTTTTAAAACATAAAAGGCATACTTTTAATATTTCATTGTTTTGAAGTGAGTTAAGTTTTTATCGTTCTTCAAGGGAATTCCGTTTCTAAGGAAATATTTTCATGGGAATATTGAAAAAAAAACGTTCAAAAAGGAAAAGGAATTGATATTATACTATGATTGAAAGCAATCTTACAAAAACAGAGTCACAATGGAATTTTTTTTTACCTGACATGTTATTTATTACAAGATAATACATATTGTCCTCCAAACTAGGCATTCATTCGCCTGCGCTGTAAGGGACATTTTTCAAAGATAAATAATACAGAGGAAGATATTAAAGTAACACGATATAAAACAGTAAAAAATGTATGTATAAATTAATATAGTATATATATATATACATAATAATAATAATAATACTTTAGTGACTTGCATAGCGCCGTTTTTGTGAAAAACCACCTCAAATACTACTTTCTAGGGTTTAGCTTATTATGCGCAGTGTATATAAACACAATTTGAACCATTTCAACCGTTTTCAATAAGGAAAAAATACATATTTCTAATTTAGGAGGGTTGCAAATAAGCACAATTCTGTGCGTCAAGAATTCAGATTCGATCAGCCCAAGTCTGTAAGGCTTGGACTTATGGATGGAATGACGAGAATATCTTTTCACGGATGGTTTACTGTTACTTGGTAGATTAAAACACTCATTGTTAGAACTGATATTATATTTGTGATGAATAATACCATGATCTAGAAAGGCTTAAATATTTCGTTTGGAGAGATTTATCCACTATACTCGTATACATTTGTTACATAATTTTATTAATGTACTACTGGTTTCAACAAGGACAGAAAAAATAAGACGTTATTAGATGAGGGTAGAGGGAGTGGGATAGGTGATTTGGTGGGGGGAGTCAAAGCAATAAGGAAACATGGTTAATAAAGGTGATTTACAGGGTGATATTATTTTATTTACTAAATTAATTTTTGTTTTTTTCTAAAGTTTCTATATTTGAATGTTTAAACTAAATGATTAGCGAACATAGCTTCAATAAAGAAAAAACCGTATTTCATTTTGGGATACGTTTAAAAACAGCGAATTTATTTGAGGTTGAATGACACGTGAAAATATTTCGTGATGAAATTATCAATGTGACAGCTCATTATAACTGACATGTGAACAAATTTCTGAAACCCGAGGGGTTAACATATGAAGAATACTAATAATCGAATAAAATGATCTTACTATCGAAACCGAAAACCAATTATTTATTAGAATCAGAGTTTTTTCAAACTTTTAAATGTCAAATAGGATTATGTCTGCCCAATGATGATATTCTGTAACATTTCCCATGATAACTGTTAGGTTTTATTCCTATTCAATTTATCATTATATACCTAGTATAACATTTCGCCTTTTGAAAGTACATATTATACTTTCAAAAGGCGAAACTCCTTTCTCGTATAGTGATAAATACTGTAATTTAAATAGAATACTAAAGTTTATTTATCTATTAGTGTACACACACGTATATGTATGTTTCGGTATGTCAGTGCTGTGTTAGATTCATGGTTGTATCGAAAAAGGCTGACGTGAAAATAAATCTCTATGTATAAAAATGAATGTTTGTCTGTAGTCGATTATGTCGAAAATTACTCGGTTGCCAGTTTCGCTGAAAATAGCACAGTTTTTTCTCATTAGTGCCGGGAAGATTTATAGAGTAATTTGAATGAAATTAGATTTGTAAAACTGTTGCTGTAATGTTTTAAAATTGGTATGAAAACCGCCATGTTTACCCATAGATATACCACTCTGGTTAGCCACAGATTACATATTAAAAAGAAGGAGGTTTGTTTTGGTAGGATATTTTAAAAATGGAAAACAGAAGTAGGTGCCTACTTAAGAACTTTATTATTTAGATACATTTCTAAGGAATAAATGCTTGGAATGAATTTTTTTTTTTAAATGAATGTTTTCTTGTTTCTTTGTTTAGAGATAGTCACTTTTGCTGTCAAATCGATTATGGCACCCAAAGGACAAGCAAGAATTCATAAGTTTATTAAAAAAAAAATCTCGAGCTAGGCCGGGTACACATAAGCTAATTAGATGATAAAACAGAATTGTTGCATAATTTCATAATAGTCTTTCATCACAAAGTTACGAGTTTGCTAAATCTCATATCTAGAGTTATAAATTAGTTATGGAGACCAGTTAAATATTGTGGGGTTCTGTAAAATTAAGACAAGTTCTGTGAAAGGATAATAAAACTATGCAAAACAATAAATATCAAAATACCCAACCACAAAGTTGTAATCATCATGTCATCAAGTATGACTTACAGCCGGGAATAACTTCGACGGCACAATGTATAATATAAATATTTGATCAAAACCTGGGCGAAGTTTTGTCGCAGTCGCGGTAGTAGATATCTCGACGCCTACGGTATTGTGAAATGAAAATCCCGCCCGTCTGGTAGTCTGGTAGCAGCTGCAACACGGAGATGCAACGGATTTCGGGGGTTGGGGGCAGGACGGGCTCGGGAAACTTTGTGGCCGTGCCGGGTCAAGTATGGGGACATTTGAATGTTGAATTAATTAATAAGTTTTGGTTCGGTTCATTGATATTCATCTAACGTTGACTGGAGTCACGGTACAAACATTTTTTTTAATAATCTTAGTAATTTGTGTTCTAAGTAAACAAATAAAAAAAAACTCAAAGATTTATTGTTGAATCGTTTAAAATATTCCTGACATTTGATGACCATCAAATCTTCAATCAAGCCCAGTGTGAATTTTTGACATTTGAATGGTCCCACTTAAGGTTAAAAAAAAGGTTCAGAAAAAGGCACTTTTAGCACTTACGGTTTCCAAATATTGAGATGAATTATTTAAGTGATATGAAATTTAATAATTTGTTTGCTTTTGTAAAATATATTTTTTTAATTTTATGTAAATTAAATTTAATAATGTACTAATTGAGTTCTGCAAGTATTTTAGTTTTTATTGTTGAGAGAGTTGTTTCGGCGTTCAAGGCTTACTTACATGATTTTATTTGCTCCCACTCAATGTGGCCTAACCACAGTTTGACAATGCCATTGATCGCCGAAACAGGCTGTGACAATTGTAAAAACTAAAATACTTGCATAAAATTATTATTAAAATTGATTTACATTAAATAAAAAAAAATGTAGTTCTACGAATTAAACACTAAAAAACAATTGATGGAATAATTTGTTATTGTAAGTTTAAAACTTAAGTCCTTCAAGAAACTTGTAAAATACTGTATTATGTTTGTATTACAATAATATATTCCTTTTTTATAAGTTTCTTGAAGGACTTGAGCTTTAAATCTACGGGAACAATTTATTCTATTTCATATTGCATGTGTATAGCCGCCAACAAAAAATTAATTTTAATATTTAAAAGCACTACGTTCTAAAAGTGTTACGTGCATTTCAACCGTGGAACAGATTGTGATCATCTCTCAAACATAACGGTCGTCGTGATGAAGTTTTCTATCACACGTTATAGTTAAAAAAAAAAACCACCAGATTTTCAAACGCACTGCATTATATGATGTTAATAAATGTTGAAACATATAATAATCACATAGATTACATTTAACATAAAAATAAATTAACAAACGCACAAACCGCTAGCTAATATGGAACATTGAACAATAACATTGAAATTGCTATTAACTAGTTCTTGGAATCTTGATCATTTAAAGTATCTTATTGAATACATCTAACCCTTCGGGGAAGTGACGTGAAAAGAGAAGAGAGTGAAAGCCTTAAGGAATTGTATTACATTCTGATAATTCTGAACTAAGCACTCTGTATACCCGTTCGAATTTCATGAAGTTCTTTTTATAATGCTTTCTACATAACACTTAAAAAATATATTTTATTACATCTTCATTGAGATAGACTTCCATAGAAGCTCGATCCTATGTGTTACCTAATTTCCAGGGAGGTATCGAGGTATCCAATTATGTCCTGATATTAGGTAATTGCGGAAAGGGGAATATTTGAAAAAACAATAAAATTAAATTAGGGATAGTATTTTATTACATCTACCATTGTAATAAACATACACATTTTGTAATAGAGTAATGAAAGATTTCTTGGTACCTACAAATCATCCAATTATTTTGGTTGCTTAATTATTTCTCTTTATTTGATTCGCGCTGAGAATAAAGGAGTAATTTTTCGCATTTAAAGTAAAAAATTCTTAAAACGTCAATACTTATGAAGTGAATCTTGTAAATAATAACCTTACAGTACACATGCTTCAAAAATTGTTCACAGAAATGTTACAAAAACTAATAATCGAACTGCCTGTAGTAAGTCTGTGGAGTTGTTTGACGAAGCTTTAAGGAATCCATTACAAATTTTACGTCATTTGTTCCACCTGCTACACGTGTTCCGGTGTAATACTTTTGGTTTTTTCCCATTATTGTATTATTCAAAGAATCGTTACTGAATAAGAATTGTTCTCAAAATCTCTAGAGTAGTGTATGGGAGAAAAAAAGAGACAAAATATGGTATGGAAGTGGGAGTCTATAAAACAATTTTTGTAGGTGTAAGAGCTATTTTACGTAATACACGAATAAAAAACTATTGTGAAAGTGACTTGACGGATACATAATATCTTCTTTTTTCCATTATGTAAAGAACAATGTCCCTGGCGGGAGGTGCTAGTTTTGTATACACATCTCGAGTTTTATTCCGAACTTTTGCACTCTTGACTTAAGAAAAAAGAGATTCTGTCTATATAAGATTTCCCCACCTCTTAAAACAGAACTTTGGTGTGCCTTGATGAAATTTTGCTCATTTGACGTTCAAAATACGAGGAAAATTGGTGAGTGGGTAGAGATATGGGTAGGGGTGGGGTAGGGGTAGGGTTAGGATTAGGGTTAGGGAAGTTTGAAGTTGTGCTAGGTTAGGGTTAGGTTAAGTTAGGGTTAGGTTAGGTTGTGCTCAGGGTTAGGTTGCTAGGTTAGGCGAAGAAGAAGCTAGGGGTTAGGCTAGGGGTTAGGGGCGTTAGGCTAGGCTAGGTTGTGCTGGAAGAAGTTAGTAGGTAGGGGTAGGGTTATCGCGACCTTAAAACCTTACTCCGAACCATTAATAACACCGGAAGTTCAGCTAGTTGCATATAAAAAGTTTTTTTTTTATTGAGGAAAATCAATATCAAAGACACAATTAATTCAAATAAAGTAAGAATCTACTTTAAGACTCCCCGGGTATGGTAATGAATGTATGAGGTCCTTTTTCATCGAAAGACTTATTGACTATATACATAAAAAAGGCCACGAGGCGCAAGTGGTTAAAATACTTCCTCCTGAATCAAGGGGCTACAAATAATAATGATTGCTTCCGTGAAATATTTTTAAGCGTTCTTGTGATTGGAGGAACAATTTTCTTGGAAATTCGTATTGTAAAGGGCATGTTTCAATCTTCGCGATTGAAGTAATGAATTTTCATAAATTACTAAAATTCGTCGTGGAACAGAAATACTAGAAGGGATACTTTAGGGAGTTTAAGCGCTAGCTACATAATTTATCGCATTATGTTTATTCACAGAGCTTTTTTTATAGAAAATATTTTTTATAAATTTGTAGACAAAAAATGTATTAGGCACCTACTTACTTTAGATATTTACTTTACATAATACATACTCTGTATAATACTTATGTGTGTCAAAATGTGTATGGTGCGATTACTCCGAAAATAGTCCCCATTAGAATAAAATAAGTATTATATACCGCGTCATAATCTTTAACTTTACAAATACCCTACGCGATTCGGCCGCTTGGCTAATAAAGTGCTATAGTAGAAAACCAAAAATTTACGGCGGGAAACATAATCTGTGTTATTTTTCTTATTATCAAACTTGTAAAAGAAGGAAGAAAACAATAATTTTTAAAAAATGTGCGGTTGCGGAAAACGTTAAAAAATAAATGATTGTTAAATCCGGCTCTGAAACGGCCAGTGTAACATAAGTCATAGAGTGTGAGGCGAACGTGGATGGTATAAGAGGTGGGGCCGTGATGACTGCGGCAGATTGATGACTGCAGGCGGCCATTAGCCGGGCCATGGATGGGTAATAGTAGCCGTCAGTCACTCCTGGCTTCAGGGAGCAGAAGCTGTAACTATGCATTTAAGCCGAGAGGCGCGGAGTGACATGATTTTTCCCTTTAATTATGTAGCGCATAAGTGAGGGAAGTTAAGGCGAATGGGGTTTAATGTGCTTGTGTAATATGTGCGTTTGTGCAATACATGTGCAATGTACATGCGCTATTAGTGGGTAATTGAGTAATTTTTCATGTTTTATGTTGATCTGGCATGTTATTAGCGTATATTAGAAATGAACAGTTAGCGTTCGCTAATAATATAGTTTCTTTGGATTTATAATCCTTAACAGAATAGGTACTGAATTTACATCAATTTATTATTTATTCCAGAATATTGGGAGGTTAGTGCAACACCACACACCCTAAAAAAATATATTTATACTGTACACAAAGAATAGTAAAAATGGTAATAGTAAGTAATGTGGAAAATATGAAATAAATTTAATAAAAGTATTTCAAATAAACTAATAAAATGTCTGGCAAATTGTGGGGAGTGTAATTCGTTTGCAAACTATTCGCTTTTTGACGAACGGATGTTGAAGAGTGACAAAGTTTGTGACTTCTAAAGATATGAATCTAGCGCAATTTATTTAAAACTTTTGCATTTTTTTTTATTATTAAATAAAATGAGTATCCTAATATATTAGAACTAATGATTAAACGTTACACATAAAACAGAAATAAAATTTCGTGTTCTGTTATTTTTCCGAAAGGGTTAGCTTGGAGAATACCGTACTAAAAGTAATTCCAATATTTTTGTTTATTCAACAATAGGTAGAAAATCACAAAAATTTCAGAAATGAATTTTACGGGTATGTGGATTAACCCATTAAAATTTCAAACTTAATCCTCTTGAAAGCTATTGCCTGTTATAAATATATCTATTTGCTCTAGCTGATTTTTATTGCAATATGAGAATTAAGCTTCTATATGACTTTTTATAATGAATATTTCAAGTAAAGTAAAAATAAATTATATCATTTCTCCCGTGGTGAATCCCGCGTGCAATGCACACACACACACACACACACACACACATATATACATATTCGGTGGCGTGGTAGTTTAAATTTTACAACTATAAAAGTTGAGTTGCTGCAAATGCAAGGGACTTGCATGTTGATTTATTGCGTTCTACTTAAAGCTTCATTTCCCGAATATTTCAACATTCTATTCCAAGAATATTTGAAATTGAACTTCTGGGTAGTCTATTTTATTAAGATAAACAACTGCTTAGAGATTGTTAGTAAACGGAATGATAATTTAAAAAGTTTTTCTTTTGTCGAGGGGGTCGATAATTATCTGGGCAATCTTTACCATTTGGATTGCAACCCGGACCAGCTAAGCAGCTCACAAGCATCAGACGTGCAAGTTTTGTTGTGAAGCGTCTTTCCCATCTCGTTTTATATCATTTCCATTTTATATATTGATTAGTTAGATGACCTTGTGCCCTAATATTATATATATTCAAGAACTCGCAGTAAAACAAGATTTTATTGACGTTAAAACCAATTAAGTTTTTTCTAAAGCACAGCTTCCAGTATCTTCGAAAATTTCCACCTACACAAAAAATTGAGTAATTTTATTTACGACGAACAAAATATAAAAGGTTACTCAAAATACATCCTTCGAAATTTAGGTTGCCTATCGATAAATGAAGATACCTCTCAATGACTAAGTTCAGTGTAGTTTCATTTGAGATGGCTTCAAAATTCACCTCAATAAATAAAATCTTCTTTATGTACCACTATGGCTCGTTATTACGACGTACCAATATATTTATCTGCGTAGGATATAAACCTGATATTTGGACAAATATATTTTAAGGGTACGCTTATAAATCTACATTTTAAAAGGGTCCATATTCAACTCTGAGATATTGTATGGTTTCCAGAAGACACAGAATAATAAATCCCGAGTTGTAAGCATTAACGAATTTGTTATTCAATTCTAGAATAAAAGTAAAATCACTTTGTGGTGTCATTTTATTTGAAATTAATAGGAAATATTTTGTTTAAGCCACTATTTAATATATAAATAACAACATTTTAGTGAAGAAAAGCTTCCCTCATCAAGATACACTATATGCTGAGAAATAATTACAAAAATAGACAAATAATAAACAAACAAAAAAAAAATCAATTTTTAATTATTAATTATTTTTATTGAAAATTTTCTAAAATGATTAAATAGAAAAAAAATACCGTAAGAATAGACAAATTAGAAACATAAACGAAAATTAACTAAAAGTGATGAAAGTAGGTAATTAATAAAAAATGTAAAAGTAATTAAAAAATATACACGTGTATCATAAAATACCTATTATATAATATATGCACATCAAAATTTTTATTTTTACAAACAAAATCAAGGAAAAAACAAGACATTAAAAAATAAATTAAATCATTATTATTTTTATTAGTATTTATCTAAAAATGATATTAATGTGAAAATAAATTTGAGAGATTGCTATTGAAATTATTATTTTTTTTTATTTTTAATAATATTTAATCGACTATCAACAATAACTGTTAATTATTATTCATCCATTTGACGCCATTTGTTACCGATATGTTATTAATAAATTAATTTCACAAGATTCACCAACCAAATATGAGAGTAAACAGAAATCGACGGTATTATCACGATATCCGTAATGCAAATATTTGTATTGCGATTGTATGGATTAGGTGGATGTGCCCACATAGGGAAACAATACACATTGACAATCGTCGCGCATACTTATTATATTCTATGCTGATCAATGTCTGCGTCGGGAACCCCCGATTTTAAAATAATCACTATAATATATAAAGATGGCTAACGTTTACCTGTTAATTGTTTTGTGTTTAATTGGTAGAACTCCATTTCATTTTATTTTTCTTTAATTTAATGTAAATCAAATGTAATAATGTTGTTATAAAGTTCAGCAAGTATTTTTAGTTTTTTTTTTGTTTTATTCTGACAACTGTTACGGCCTTTAAGGCCATTTTTGAACTCGTATGCCCTATCGAAGTAAAACACCGAAAATAACGATTTAATTAATGTTCATTGAAAGTCGTGTTTGTAATCGGTAACTCTATTTTAAATTTATTTTTATGTGTTTATTTTATTCAATCATCACAATTACTGATATCTCAAGTAAATCGGTTTCTACCGAAAATATAAATAAATCATTTTTAAAACACCATAAAAGTAAAAAAATTGGTACTATTAAATAAAATCATATTTGAATTAAAATTAATATTAATTTAAATAGTAATAACTAGCCATTGTAATTTTTTAGCCTTGCTCTTTGATTTTATTTATATTAATAATAAAAATAATTTCTTTCTTAAAATTCTTCATATAATTTTTTTATACAATATTTTTAACAAACATTTTTTCATTTATTTTTCCTCTTTTAAATTAATTACTTACCTACTTTCATTACTTATTGTTATTTTTTGTTTATGCTCGTAATTTGTTATATTTGCTTATTATTTGTGTATATTTGTTATTATTTTTATTAAATTATTTACTCCGATGAGGGGAGCTTAGATTCTGAAACATGTAGATATTTATATAATAAAAACAATCGTTTACACAAAGTAATTCTTATTAATGTATTCATATTTGATTTACATCATTTTTTTAAAACGAATTTCCATGAAATAATAAAAATAATAATGAATAATTAATTATTTTACATATGCTGTTCAAAATCGTATATTGTATAAATTAACACCATTTAATAAATGAATTAAAAATAATTTTGTATTAACTACTTTATTAATATACACATATCTACATGTTTCGAAAGCGATGTTTCTTCGTCAGGAATATATAGAATACTAAAAAATAATAATGTCAAGTATAGACAAATTATAAATATAGAACACTAAAATGTAAGAATATAAGAATTATAATGATAAACAAAATTTGATTAAAGTAGGTAAGTAATTAATCAAAAATGTTAATAAATTTGATAAATTAAAAATATTAGAAATTACAAAAGAAATTATTTTTATTATTAATATGAATATGAAAATAAATTCAAGAGATAGTTATTTAAAAAAAATATTTGATTACTAATTAAATTAAATTCAATATTAACGCTTTTTCTGATTTCTAAAATTTCAAATTTGCTAATTGTAAACCGGTTGTATTTGTACGTACATTTTTTAAACCTTTATTTATATCAAAATAATGATAGATTTATAAAATATGATTTACAAATTCAGAATATTTATTATTTTTTAAACACCTTAAGTGTTCCTTAATGTTATTTTTATTAACGTATTTGATTATTTACTTACCTGCTTTAATCAATTTTCATTAATGTTTATAATTTGTTTATTCTTACATTATTGTGTTCTATATTTATCATCTGTCTATGCTTAACTATTTTTTGGATTCTATATATTCCCGATGAAGAAATCGTGATTTTAAACTAATTAATTAATAATGACGCCACAGAGTGAATCCAAATCTTTTGAAGAAATTGTAATATCATTTAGTTGCATGCTTAAAAATAATCGATTGTGTTCAATTAAATGTATAAAATTAGAATAAAACTACATTTTCGAAAATTTTGGATAAATTCTTTTTTTTTTTCGTACAGCTGAGATAATACCTAATTGAACCTACTAAAAAGGTGAATGCGTTAAAATAATATGAGCAACACCTTACGAGTATTATGATAAAAACGTATTAACATAAAAAAAACACCTCAAAGGCGCTATACTCGAACATGGAATAATTATGAAGCTTTGGTAAAATAATTTATAATTAAAGCATTGATTCTATAGCCGAGGGACGATTTATTGAAAACCTGAAATTGATAAACGAATTAAAAGAAATAATTGATTTAATAAACGACTCTAATTAAAGCACAAATTAAATTTAAATGAGTTGAGTATAAGCGCTTAAGAAGCAATTGCCATCACACGTGTTTTTAACCATGTTGATTTTTAATTATTTGTTTCAATAGCTCCACGTGGAAGCGTTCATCGAGCCAACAAGGACTGATTGAAATTAACAAAATATCGTTAAATTACTTTGGAAATAATTGGATTCGTTAAAGTATCCACCGTAATGTTCTCATGTTGAATCAATTACTGTTATCCAAATGCGCTTTAATGTGACAGCGGAAACATTGAACGGGAATTTATTTCATATTAATTTCGCCGCAGGAATGTAAAATAAACGAAATAGGGCTGTTAGAAAGATAGCACTTTTATTGTTCGCTTAGTTATTTACTAGCTATTTCATTTGCGGCGTTTCCGTTAGTATGTTCTGATAACAATTTGTTGCCTTATAAACTGAAAAGCGTCATTTACCGGTTTAAGCGGGCAATAAACAGTATACCATCCAGGGCTACGTTTTCAATTTAAATAAGTTCTGGAGAAATCCGTATTTATAACGCTAATAAAATAATATTGGCTATGTAATAATTTCACTTTTATTTCCGCACACAAAATGGTGGAGGTGAACTCATTTGAGGTTAATATGATGGCAATGTAATTATCTTGATACAAATATACCCAAAATTATTAAAGAGTAACATAATTTTAAAGTGTATGTCAAAAACTTTAATTATAAACAAAAATCACATATTGTCTGTAGCAGAAAAATAATGTCCAAAAGTGCAGTGTCTATCGAATTTCTGGCATCATGACATTTGAAAATCGTTATGTTATCGTAAAAATTCAGGCAATTACTACTATTTCAACTATACGGAGTTGTGAGCTTCGAAAAATTAGACCAGAAGGTATATTCCCATACTTTTTAAGGAAGTTTCCTTATCCTTTTACTTAGGTTTAAAGACTTCTTGCTTAACTGCGGTTCCGGTTCTCTCGGATGACAACTGTCTGCTGTCATATATCAATATTTGCCTAGTTTTAACAAAAACTCAATATTGAGGGAGTTACTGTGTTACCAACTACGTTATTATCAACTGTGAATATTAATAGCTATTAAGGTTTACAATTATAAATGGAAATCCAAAACCAGGCGGAAAATGTCACTTTTAGAAGTAGTGAAAGAATAAACATGTCATTACTATATACTGAGGTAGGTACCTTTTTACAAAACATAATTCTTCGTTAAAAGTCGTATTTATGCTATTTAAATATAAAATAAAAATTTATTAAAATCCATTATAATATAATGTAATTGTTTTAAAAAGTTTTGGATCTAAATCTTGTGTCACTTGAAGATATTTTATCAATTTGTGTTTTCAAATAATCTCTTAACAATCTATTTAGATTTTTTTTACTGTCTCTCCGGAATTCCGCAGTTAAGCAAGAAGTATTTAAGCCTAAGGAAAAGGACAAGGAATCTTCCTTAAAAAGAACCAGAATAGCGCTCCAGACGTTTGTTTCATGGCCTACGAAAATATTTCCGAAAAATTGCATTACAACTCTTGCAGAAACGGGTAGTGATAAGTAAATAGATTAATATTTATCTGACATTTCACCACAAGTGTGATTAATTCGTTACCAACTATGATAATAATATATATTATTTACTTAGATAATTTATTCAAGGATGTTCTTCTTACATTAAATTGTTGCTATACCGTTGTCTACACAATATAACCATCTTATAGATAAAATTATTGCTTTTTGAGTTAACATGTATTATGAAACCACACAAGATGTTTTGAAGTTTTGTAATACACACTGTTAAACTTTAAGAGGCCAAATTAATGTAATAAATGGTGAGAGATACACCTGAGAGAACTAAATACAGAAGTTTAACTGGAGATAATAGGTACTTCACAATATTATTTCAATAATATTCTCAATTTACATAAATACATATTAACCATCATATTCCACTCGCTTTTACTAGATCACATTTATGTCGCATCTTCACTTAAATCACACCCATACCATCCAACAACTCAATATACTGTACTAATTTATGTCAGTACCATTTACAAAGAGAAGTGATTTATTTTTTAAATTTCTATGGTAAAAAGCTTGAATCGTTATTGAACATTGTATAATACTTATAGTCTAGTCATTCAAATCTTGGTGTCCAATTTAATCAAATAAAATTTACTTGCGCATGCGGGGATTTAAACCCGCGACCTTCGGATTCGTAGCCAAATATCGTAACCAATCAACCAGTGAGACCGTCAATTTTTAATCTTAACAATTACGGTTATATCAGCTTTGCATTCTTTCCGGATCTCCTCATTTTTAATACGGTTATATAAAGTTTTAACACACATACGCTTCAGAGATCTCATTTCTACAGCATTCAGTCAAATTTTATCCTCCTTCTACATCTACAATTTTAAAATAATTACTTCTAAGACCTGGATGGTAGAGCGATTCGATTAAAAATGAATAAATTTTGAATTAACGCAACTAATTTTTTTTTAAATTTTTTATTTTATTTATTCATCTATACAATCTTAATGTTATAAGAGGGTTATGTTACTGTGCCTGTCTCACAAGGAGAACCAGTGTTGAAAGCAGGAAAAAAGTTTACAGTTTACACTTTATAATTTACAAAGTTTGGAAAGTTTACAAAGTTTACAAAGTTAACAAGGTTTACAAAGTTTACAAAGATTACAAAGTTTACAAAGTTTACAAAGTTTACAAAGTTTACAAAGTTTACAAAGTTTACAAAGTTGCAAAGTTTACAAAGTTTACAAAGTTTACAAAGTTTACAAAGTTTACAAAGTTTACAAAGTTTACAAAGTTTACAAAGTTTACAAAGTTTACAAAGTTTACAAAGTTTACAAAGTTTACAAAGTTCACAAAGTTTACAAAGTTCACAATGTTTACAAAGTTTACAAAGATTACAAAGTTTACAAAGCTTACAAAGTTAACAATTTACAGTATAATGTTATGGTAAAAAGCTTGAAGCGTTAATTGAACATCGTATCATACTTGTAGGGATGTTTTTAAAAAATAATTGATTTTGGATCTTTCTTGACTGGTGATTCAAGTCTTGGTGTCCAATTTAATCAAATAAAATTAACTTGCGCACGCTGGGATATGAAACCGCTACCTTTGGATTTGTAGTCAAGGACCGTAACCACTCAACTTCTTGTTTGTCGCTATCGTGTGTTATTTTATATGTATTTGGAGTATTTACGTCGCAATTTCATGAAACTAAATCTGCATTTATAAGCATTACAAGACCTGAATTATGTAAATCCGTAAAAATATAGCAAAACAATTTTGTATATATATTCGTAGCTAGGTATATACAAGCATCCAAACAGAATACAGAACATTCTAACAAAGCTTAGAGTAAATAGGCTCACAATTATATTGTGGTTTTAAAAGGGAAGTAAGAGCATTATGTTTATAAAAGATATGGAAATGGAGAAAATTGGGAAATCATCGCTCACGGCGTGCGCACTGGTTCATTATTTCGTGAAAAGTAAAAAATCAGTTTTCTTGAAGAAAAGCATTTTTTTTCTATATGTTAAAACCATCTATTTATATTTGGTAGATGGTTAAAATTATCATGATCATATTCCTATATATCTCAGTTAAGCTTTATTCTAACTATGCGCTGTACTTGAAAAATCAGTACGCAATCAACGCATTCGCAATTTCCAATCAATTTTAGTATTATCGGCCGTCTTTTTGCACACAGCTGGATAGAAAGCTCCCTGAAACACAGTTAGAGACGATTTGAATGGTTATAAAGGGAACGCAGAACATCCACACAATCCTATGACCAACAACTATTTATTCGGTCTCTGGGAAAAGTTAATTTCTCCACTACTATTCTATAGAATGACAAATCTACGACGATGCTTAACGGGGAGAAAGACGTCGGAGAGTTATTATTTATTAATTCAACATAATGATAGTATCATTACGAAATACGATGAACATAATGCTTTTCATAGGCTTAGCATTTTTCAAAATCTAATAAAAAATAAAAAAATCAATTTTTTTTTTTTGGTAATGCGGATTACAAATCTTTGATTACGTTTATTTACAAAAACGCACCGATAAATGATTAAACATACTTTTCTCCACTTTAAAAATCATATTCGTATTTTAAATATTTTGTAAAACATACAATGGGACGGTCAGTCCCAAAGTAATATTCCCGATTAGATTTTGAAAAATGCTAAGCCTATGTAAATTTTAAAAATATTTATGTAAATATTAATAAATATATAAATATTAATAAATATATAAATATTAATAAATATTTTTCTATTTAAAAACATTATGTTAATCGTATTGCGTAATAATACTATCCTTATTTTGAATTAATAAATAATAACTAACCGACGTCCCTCTCCCCCTTAAATAAGACTAAAAATATAAAATATTTTTATGTGGTTTTGGTATTTTTCCTGGAAAATTACATATTTCCTTGTGGATATTTGACATTTTCCATGAATGAATATTTGCCTACTTTTAAGTCTTTTTACTACTGACAACATTAAATATTGTTTTATAGCTTTATATAAAAAAATAATTATAATACAATAAATATGTTTATAGCATAACAATTCTGTAATGTTCTGGTAAACGAACTCAAACATGCAATGAACAACATCATCTCATTTAAAGTATAGGTGCTGTCAGATCTAAGTGTTGTGTTGCTAATTAGATTTAAAAATAAAAAAAATTACATATATATCTACAAAGATTTATTATTGATAATTTCTTCAAACGATGTATTCACTTTGTGCCATTTAAAAATGTACTTGGTATTCACCCATTTATAAATATATATATTGAAATATATTCCTGACGATGAAAGCATCCCTTTCGAAATATGTATATATCAATAAAGTGTTGAATACTAATTATATTTTTAAATTTATAAAACAAAACAATAACTTTGTTTTACATCACTTTTATTCATACTTTAGCCGACCGGGTTTCGCTACTACCGTAGCTTCTTCAGGGCAGTATACAACTAAACTATGAACTAAGATGCACATGTGTTATGGATTGATACAAACAGGCTAGTGAAGGGCCAAGGGTGGGAGATCAGCAGGTGTAAATCTCCCCTACTAAATAACGTGCTTTTATGGAAGAGGTATGTCGACGATATTTTATGTATATGGACCGGTACGGAGCGCCAACTTAACTCCTTCCTCCTACTAATAAACTCCTTCCATAACAAATTAAATTCACCATGGAAATAGGAATAAACACCACTTTAAATTTTCTAGACCTCACGTTATCAGTTATAAACAATAAAATAGATTTTAAAATTTACCGTAAACCCACTTATACAGACATAACTATCCATAACACCTCAAATCATCCAACCTCCTACAAACATTTCGCTTTCCACTCGATGATTCACCGGTTAGTTTCGGTCCCGTTATCAAATGCTAATTTCTCACTAGAACTATCCATAATTAAACAAATTTCAATAAATAACGGTTATCATGAAAACTTAGTCATTAACATACTAAATAAAAAACTAAAAAAAATGTCGTCAAATAAGTTTTTATTCAACAGTACCCCCCCTAATAATAATATAACATATAATAATAATCAACCGTATCAATGGCGTAGAATCTTATATATCAATAACTTTTCCCAACAAAGCATTAAAAACATTCCGACAGAGATTAAACCAGCATTTTACACAGACAATAGTTTAGGTAAATTTTTAATTAACGGAAAAGATAAAGAAGACAGTTTAGGCCAGTCTCAGGCATTTATTCACTTCAATGTAATGATTGCCCGGCGTTCTATGTAGGCAAAATGTCGCGTAATGTTAATATCCGTGTAAAAGAACACTTAAGATGTCTAAATAATAATGGTTTCTCCGAATTTGCTAACCATCTCTTAGAAACAGACCACACATTCGATAAAATTACAGGCACTAGTTTACTGCATAAAAATGTAACCGTCATTCGATTAGATAACTTAGAAGCATTAGAAATAAGGAAAGCAAAAAACACTAATAGTAGAATAATAAATAATCAAATAAATTTAAATAAAAGTCCAATCTTTAAATTATTCCCAATAAACAAAGTACATTCCCTTCCCGATCAGCAGGTACCTGCTGATCTCCCACCCTTGGCCCTTCACTAGCCTGTTTGTATCAATCCATAACACATGTGCATCTTAGTTCATAGTTTAGTTGTATACTGCCCTGAAGAAGCTACGGTAGTAGCGAAACCCTGTCGGCTAAAGTATAAAAAAAAGTGATGTAAAACAAAGTTATTGTTTTATTTTATAAATTATAATGTCACATCACCAAGTTACCGCTTCATATGAAAATATATTTTTAAATGCATTTATTTATTATTGATGCTGATGTATTTTCTATATCACTAGGTGTGAAACGCCTGTGTTGAGATGGCAATTTACAAGAATGGTTGTTCAGCTGGATTATTAATATATATTACGAAAACAATTAAATTATAGATCGCTTCAAATAGCTTACAAAATCAGTTTAACGACTGTGTGAAGGAAGATTTATATTAGTCAATATTTAGCACGCATTTAGCTGATCTAAAAACAGACGAAAAGACATTGAACATTTTGTGTTATGGGAAAGCTGTTGTTACATTATTACACTAATGATGAACTAGTAGTATGTGGAAAATTCGCATTCGAAACAATTTTAATATGGCAATGATGTTTCTCCTTCGGAAGGAGATCGAATTTAAATTTTTTTTTCGAATTTAAATTTTTTTTCCCCATCACAACGAAAATTTTTCTAAACATTAAAATAACACATTACTTCTAATAACTTATTTATTTGTCATCTTTTTTGACATTTCGAAATGTTTTGATTCCCCTTTGATCACTACGAGTAACATATTTTAAACAGGAAATTAATCCCCAGTATATAAAAAGAAATCCTCAGTTGTGTCGTAACGTGAAT
Organism: Halesus radiatus; assembly: GCA_022606495.2. NCBI lineage: Eukaryota > Metazoa > Arthropoda > Insecta > Trichoptera > Limnephilidae > Halesus > Halesus radiatus. The sequence continues at coordinate 133,013 of JAHDVE020007474.1, read as the reverse complement.
ACAAATAGTATCAGAACGTAGATATTTACAGTACAGTACATAGTTAAACATATAAGAAATTAACGTTTTATCACGCATTAAATTCGTCATTCACATTTTTCGTACATTTTTAATTATCCGTCATTACTCTATAGGAATACTCTTGGCGAAATGAAAGAATTCTACCCGAACAAACATATTAACCAGCTTCCCTCTTTCCAATGAATGTTAATAAAAACGTAATATGTAATACTGCTTTATAACAATGGAATGTTTTCTTTGTACTAGACATACTAAAACCACATTTGCCATTTCGTTCAACCTCAATCAAAGCAACGAAGACAAAAGATTCACACGTCACACCATGTCTAATTTGCTGGGAAGCGAGTTACAATGGTCATACAAATCCGGATGACGTAGGTATGATTCTCCCGAAAAAATTGATAAACTCTTCGTATTTATTGCCAAATAATAAATTCATTCCATCCGGTTGAGGCGTTTTTAAAATATTAAAATCACTATTTGGGATATTCCACGCCAATCAGTTTAGTTTTATAAGTTTAAAAAAATATTTTTTTTTGAATTTTAACAAATGCGTGTTAGTACTTTATAACCTTAGGAATGGTATTGGTTCCGGGGGTAAATTTTGGCATAATCCTTTTTTCGTAATAACTTCATTTTTTTTTTTTCCAAATAATATATTTTTTAATTGTACCGTCTTGCTAGATAATGTGTTAATATATTTTATTATGCATAATTTCTTAAAAAATATAGGTATTCGCTTTGTAGCGTCATTATTAATAAATGAATTAAAAATTAAAGGAGTGTAAGGAGAATATATGACGCGAATGTGAATGGAAGAAGAAGCCGGGGACGTCCAAGGAAGACGTGGCACGATCAAGTGAATCAAATACTTGAGTCGGGCCATGTCAAAAGTCGGAATAACAGAAGAGAATGTATGAGACGTTGTATGAAAGTTAATGAAGCAAGAAGTCTATGCCAAGATCGAGTTGTTTGGCGGTCCGTCCTCTCAGCCTACCCCTGCGGGGAAACGGCGTGATGGTTAGTTAGTTAAAAATTACTTTGTATTCACCACTTTATTAATATAGACATATTTATATATATTCTATATATTCCTGATGAAGAAAGCATCGCTTTCAAAACATGTTGATATGTGTATATTAATAAAGTTTATTATTAAAACTATAAATACGCTAAATTTATTTTAAAAAAATGGTCAAAGTCAATGTTAGCTGAGAGTTATAATTGCGCTTTATCCATGTTATCCTTTATGTTGTAATCAATGTTGAAACCTTATGTATGCTCGATATTATCATTATTATTTTCTTATTATTACTTACTTATTACTATTTACTTATTATTACTTTCTTATTACTACTTACTTATTACTATTTACTTATTATTTAATTTTTTTACCTATTATTATTATTTACACAAATTAATTATTTATTGTTTCACTAAAATTGTAAACCCGCTCATATCAACACAGGAATGTCCTAGTGGGATGAGTGGCTAATGTTTTCATTTTATTTTTTAATAAAGATTAAATTAATAAAGCGGTGAAGACAAAGTAATTTTTTATTATTTTATTAAATGTATATATTATTATTATTATTTTTTTTAATTTAATTTAAATCAAATTTAATAATGTTATTATTAAGTTCTGCAAAACTTGACAGTTTGAAAATGGGTTTAAACGCCGAAACAGCTGCCACAATAATAACAACTAAAACACAAAAACAATTAATATATATTATTATCTATCATTAGCAGTTTCCCCAGAATAGCTATTTATATTCAGAGAAATGATTTTTTACTCTCTCATTTTATAAAAAAAAATATGTAACAATTAATACGAAAATATAATTTAGTTTTATTATATTTTCCATAAAGCTAAATAAGTGTCCTTCACAACAACAAAAAAATACATGAGGTTTTCCTGTAAATAAATGCAGTTTTTGAAAATCAGTAATATTTTTCACTTTCACATATAATTTTTGCTGACTTATTACTTTATATATTATTGAGTGTTTATTTTGTTACTAATCGAATATGGTTTATTTTAGTAACCTACGAACCCTTTTTAAAGCACAAAATCCCAGGACAAGAAAGAATGTTTTGACATACCCGATCGGATACGCCGGTGTTAAACGAATCCAAATTTTGGGTATCCGATGGGTATTTAAAAGATTTTCCTACCATTATTAATTAAAAAAAAAAACTCCTTCTAAAAAACAGAATATTTTTAAGGGCAGATTTAAATACGTGTAGTGGGACATCGCTTCGAAAGGTAATCTTCAATAGTAATTTAATCATTTAGGTGTTTGATATTTTGTAATACCATATACATGATTTAAAGGATAGCACAAAGAGTAATAATTAGGAGCATTAAAAACTTTATACCTCTTATACCGCAATTCTTTCAATGGCCCTATCCATCATGTAATTTTTTTTTTCTTTATATCATTATCTATTAGATTCCAAAAGTTCGGCGTAGATAGCGAAATCCCAAATTATGATACTAAAAGCCAATGCAAAAAAACCACTTTAAAATTCCAAGTAAAATTTCATTTAAAGAGCTAATTTTTCTATACGTACATTAGTTTTGTCTTGTTTTGACAGGTGATATTAAACCTTACGGTGCTAGAAAATCTCTCGAGCTCCGGTTCTGTACACTCAGTGAACAGTGAACACATTAAAAGTCTTGGGATTTTTAAATAAAACTGACATAAATCAATGATTTATAATAAATAATAAATGATTTATGTAAATATTATTAAATATTATATAAATTTATTTTACAGAAGTAAAATATATGCAGAAAACGAGGAAAAAATCTTGGCCACGCATTAAACACTTGATACGTTCATTACTGCCGGCAGACCTCCGGCTACTACTTACGACAGCGCATCGTGGTGCGGCGAAAGAAACCCCGCAACCCCTCTCGCTCACTACCGCACCACTCTGCAAGTTTGCAACGTACATAGTTTTTCGCCCGATTTTGTGACAAAATATTTTTTCCTTTGCGTTCGAAAAATCCATCGGAAATTAATTTTCACCGCGTTCGGCAAATTGTATAGAGATTATTTTTCTTCGACCTCTATAATAGATATAATATACATGATTTGAATGTGCTTTTACGATGAAATTGTTTATTATCGCTATTGTAAATAATTGCAAGCCTTATCATATTATGTTATTGATGTCATTCTATTCACTGATGCATATTTATTAAACCCCTAAAATATTTTATGAATAGAAGAATTATTGGAGAGGAATAAATAAATGCTTTGATTTTATATTGGTGTAGTGTCTCCTATTTAGGGGCCAATTAGGGGTCGTTCTATGTCTGTATTTAAATGTAATGATTAAAAATAGGTAAAAACTTAAATACATATGTTTTATGTACTCGTAATAAACTTTAATGCGATAAGAGTTCAACATTTATGGTGGTGTGGTGGTAAATTCATTAAATATTAAAATCATTTTTATTTTAATATAACTGTAATACAATTTTAAAAGTAGTTATTAAAATCTATTTTGATCTTTTAGTTAACCCTTTGAGGACAGAATAAAAAATATTTTACTTAACACATATTTATTTCTAGAAATTATTTACAAATAAGTGTATACAGAAAATTATGAGAACAAAATGTTTAAATCATGTCCTGATTATCCTCCAGGATGTGGTTAGCGCTGGTAACCAGGAGGTACTTGTGGTACCTAATTATTTTGTGTGGAACCTAATTAAATTGGTGGTTAGCAGCAGTAACCTGTTGTCCTGAAAGGGTTAAGTCCAACAGTCAAAATATACTTTTAAGTACGTAAACGATAATGTATCCAGTAGCCTTAAAAAAACAACGTTGCATGGTGATTTTTTTTAATAGAGCTGCTAATGGTTGAACTAAAATATGATGTAAAAATACCTACGATAATAATGGTTGTCTATCAAGACGAAGCAAACGCCATATAACGTTTGTTATATTCATCAATGTCAACTAATTATAAACAATATAAACAGACGTATATTTGAAACACTGAAATAAATCATAGTATGTAATATAATATATGAAACGTTTCAACGCGTTTGAGACAAATGTTCGTTAATACAATATTTGTGAATCACTGTTCGTAAAAATTGTAACAACCTGAACTAGTAGCACCATCCTTACTCAACGAGGGTGTCATTTTTTTATATGAATACCCGACAAGAGTCCCAACTGCTCCCAACCGTTTGGAGCCAGTGAGACTACGGCATCCCCAATTGGGGAATGTTGTGTTGGCTGAAGGTATTGAGGAGGAGAAGGAGAAGGGGAAGAGGAAGATGGGGAAATACCCGGCCATTCAGATCTGGTCACCAAACACGGCCACAAGCCATTTCAAGCAACGTTTCAATTCTGAATGGTGGTCTTTCACCAGGTCGATACTGAGAGTATCTTCCACTCTGTCATTAATACATCTCGCACAAATTTATTGCATTCGACCTTGAACAACCTGTACTGCCAAGTTATCCCAAGATAAATCCCCAGTTCTGGCTATGATAATTAAACCTTTTTGAATATCGGCGGTATAACCGACACTTTCATCTCCTTTTACTGGATGTGTCAAAGTTAGTGCAGGACAACTTTGGCAAAGAGACGACATTGGTATGATTATGCGAGTTGTTCATAAAACACCTTGGATCATTTAACTGTACAGAATACAGGAGAATGCCTAAACAGCTTTTATTTTTAAAGTGTTATTGGTAAATGCGTACTATATTCATATGAAAAAAATCACGAATGTTCACCATTTGGCAAAATGTTTAACAGAGTACACATCGGATGCCTGCATACATATGATTCTACATTGCACATAGCTCCAAAGTAATGAGCATTGCATAAATGAAATAAAGAAGACGCCTATCGAGAAAGTATTCAGCCGTCTACAAGATATCAAATCTATTCAGTTTTTGTATATTTATTAGCGGGGCCCGAAATAAACGCCTGTTTCAAATAATGCCGCAATCTGTACAGCTTCGAAGCTGCGTACTTTAAGAAAAAAAAAGTAAATCTAATTTAATATTCTTATTATTAAGTTCTGCAAGTATTTTTAATTTTTATTATTGTGACAGTTGTTTCGGCGTCCAAGGCCATTTTCAAATTGCGGTTAATCCGCATTGTGACGACGTATTTATATGATTTTAATCACTCCCACCCCATTCTAATTTGGACGGGTTTTAAAAATAATGATTCATTATCGGTATAAATGCGTATTAAATGCGTAGTTTGTCTTAATCACACTATTGAGGTGCATCTCGGACGTTAGTTTAACGTATTATTATGTAGTAGCAATCTGCACTACTTCATAGCTACGCATATTGCCTGTAATCCGTTTGCTAGGCGCATATTGTTTGCCTCCTTAAACTTTTAGTTACGGCGAACATCTTTCACGGAGGTTGAACAGTTTTCACGCGGCTCATGAACACAGTTTTGCGTTCACCGAACTCATCCTCAGAAGTTATGCCACCAACACGGAGAACGCGACTAACAGATCCGTCGCCGAGAAAAGCAACTGTTTTATCTAATTAAAGCAATGTTCGAGAATGTTCCTGTTAGTGTTTTTCCACCTCTGGTTCTGTGATAAAAGATAAGTATATTGTTATCTTCGTTACTAAGCCAAAGGGATCTGCACGTTTCCTACTGGAACGAGTATGAGGGTGGGAAATTTAGAAAATCCTCTTAATATACACATTGTACGGGCAAAGTAAAAGATTCACACGTTCAAAGGCAGAGTTAGTTGAAAATATGTTCACATAGTATTTGTAAGCAGACACGTAGTCAGAGCTCGAATTCAAACACTTTGTCAACGGGAGTGCCATCTCTTCGGTTAAAGGTTTCAAGATGGATTAACAGTTTCTTCATAGCTGACTAAATTTACGATCCGGAACGGTATGCGAGATATTTATATTTTACGATCCGGAGCATAGTCCCGACGTTGAATCCAAGCGTAGCGTCAAGCGTTTTGTTATATCTATGTATCTGATTAAAATACTGACGTTCTAAATAAAAGATAAGTATGTACTGTTCGTGGGGGTAACGTTTTACCTTTAACTTAAATTAAAAGAAAAAACCCGCAGAGATGTAAAATACATAATCAACGATTTTTTAAAACAGAAAACTGTCTTAAATAATGTCGTTTCACCCTTCAAAGATATTATCAAAATATGATCATTTAATTAATGATAACGAATTATTGATGAATAAAACCACATTGGCATTAATTACCAATATTTGCTTGTTAGAAAGTTCTGTGAGTTCGAAAGGTAATTTACTTAATGATTTTTAGTAATTGGTAATGAATTAACCTAAACTTTCTTAAGTTCGTAACAAGATCGTGCCGAAATATTCAAACATCAATACCTTCCTTCATTAGCATTTATTTAATATGACATGATTTATAATTTCTTCTTGTTAAAGTGGGGAGACGTTCCAAAGATTCGACAAAAGTATTATTTTATAGGTGAGAATAAGTTCAAAATGCGATTTTCATCCGAATTAATGCAGGGTTTAGTTGGTAATTCGCTTTTCGAAAGCACGAAAACGATGAATTTACATTAGATTCAGTATAGAAATGTAGAATGTAGACGATGCAGCGGAACGAAGGGGGTGGGTTCGCATAATTTAATTACATTATATACTCCTGGAAAACTGAACTTTAATGATAATTACGACGATTGATTACCGTCGCACAGCAGTAAGAATTTTAGCTGTTTTTTTAAGGTATCCAGATATTGCAGGTTTGAAACCGGCCTCGAAAAATAACATGTATTTTTTTTTGTGGGGTATTCCACACATATTTTAAGTATACAACCCCTTGTATAGCATATGAGCATCCGGTCCTCGTCCCGTTCTCGTTCTTGACCCGTCGTAAGATCTGAAGAGCCAGTATCTTTCCAATATTACGCTTCCCGTTCTCCTACCCCACCCCACTTGCTTTCGCCTTACAACATTTTCCAATTTGGGGATGCCATAGTCCCACTGGCTACGGGCCGTTGGGACTCTTGCCCTTAACTCACATTTAATAGGAAAGGTGTTATAATATTCTATTATTACGATTAAATATAAAAATAGTAATGTAACACATGATGCTCCGTAACACGTGTCTGAAACGGCGTTTTTCTATCGATATTTTTCAGGAGTTGACTTTACTTTCTTAGTTTTATTAACAAATATTATTAGTATCAATTGCATTCATAATATGGTGTAAGAATTCCTTTCCTTCTCTATTATGACCTTTGTAATTTGTCCATTTATAGTTTATGTTTAATATGTCATTTTTTTCAAAATACTGTCATAAATAAAATATATTTTATTTATATTGTATACAACAGACAGGTTAACGGGGAGAGGGACGTTGGAGAGTTATTATTTATAAATTCAAAATAATGAAAATATTATTGTGCAACACGATAAACAACACGTTTTTAAAGAGAAAAATATTTATTATGTTTTTTTTTTTTATATTAGCATTCATCAAAATAAAATCAGAAATATTACGCATTTCTGACCGTTCTACGCATGTTTTACAAAATCATTTAAAAAAGTTGAATATCCTTAAAAAATGATGTGAAGGTTTTTCTTTAACATGTCGATAAGATAAATTAATAAAAGAACAGTGTCTTGTTTAATTTTTTTATAAACACTACGTAACTTTTATGCTTTTTTTAATGCGGATTATAAATCTTTGGTTAAGTTTATTTACAAAAACGTAAAGAGAAAGGATTAAAAATATTTTTCTCCACTTTAAAAATCATATTCATATTTTAAATATTTTGTAAAACATACAATAGGACGGTCAGAAAAAGGAATATTTCTGATTCGAATTTGATAAATGCTAAGCCTATGTAAATTTATAAAATATTATAAAATATTTTCTATTTAAAAACATTATGTTTATCGTATTGCGTAATAATACTATCAATATTTCGAAATAATAAATAATTCCGCTCCGACGTCCCTCTCGCCCTTAACATAAGAACTGCGAAGAAATAACTTTAAAAAAATACCAACCTTCCAATAATGGTCTATAACAATGTTTATATACGAACAAAACAGAACGTGGGTCAAGTGAAAACAAAAAATTGATTACGGCTTTCTGAAAGAGAGAAAATAATGATGTAGAAATACTAGATTCGAAGAGATTCGCGAAATTTAGAAAAGTTCTGGGGCTATTGCTAAATATAACAATTATTTTGCCACTATAGTGGATGTTATATAGTCAACATATTCGTACAAGTGATTGTGAGATGGCTAAATTGGTGCTTTGGAAAGGAATATGGAAAGTTTCTAAATTTCTCAGTTGACGGAGATCGATATTGATTATGAATTAATAATAATAATTATATAATAACACACATATGAAACTTACTTCCACTTTTATTTTATTTCTTCGTGACCGGTTTCAGCTTGTTAAAGCCATCTTCAGACTGGTGATGATCCAGTCTGAAGATGGTTTTAACAAGCTGAAACCGGTCACGGAGAAATAAAATAAAAGTGGAAATAAGTTTCATATGTGTGTTATTATATCATTATAATGGAATTCCACCATGTATTATCTGTTTCAAAAATAGAAATATTAATAATAATAATATTACTAAATGCTTATTTCGGTATGTGGGGAGGTTAGTGCAGTCCCACACACTCCATACAAAATATACATGCAATAGTCATAAAAAATATACATAATAATGTAAAAGTTAAAATGTAAAGGTGATGATCCAGTCTGAAGATGGCTTTAACAAGCTGAAACCGGTCACGGAGAAATAAAATAAAATTGGAAATAAGTTTCATATGTGTGTTATTGTATCATTATAATGGAATTCCACCATGTATTATCTGTTTCAAAAATAGAAATATTAATAATAATAATATTACTAAATGCTTATTTCGGTATGTGGGGAGGTTAGTGCAGTCCCACACACTCCATACAAAATATACATGCAATAGTCATAAAAAATATACATAATAATGTAAAAGTTTAAATAATAATAACAATAATTAGTCCAAGATTCCACGCGATTTTTCACAATTTTGAAAAGAAATTTGATGTCACTTTTGTCACGACGTTCATTCAATGTTTCTAATTTGAAGTGTTCTGGACGGTTCGTATAGTCAGTAAGCAGTATGGACAATCCGGTCCTATAGGCTAATGCCCGAATAAGTCTCTTTTGAACTGATTCGATCTTTATATGAAATAACTAAAATTATTAAAACTCTCAGGTAGAAGGCTTGTTTCTGACCTAACTATTATTTTCAAAATTGTTACTGGTTTTATAGACATCTCTGATATTGTCAGTTTAATTAAATTTAATATTCCAACTAGAACTACTCGATCTAAAATTTTAATCAGTTGTAGTAATAATTTCAGAACTGAGTCATTTCGAAAATTCTCTTTTACCTTAGCCTCCACACACAAGGTAATACGTTTTCAGACATAGTAGATATGTTCAACTGCTCGCAATACAAATACAAACAGACGATTTTTGCACATATCCTCAACAATTATTAATATACTCGTATGTGTCTAGAATATAAGTAGAAAAATATAAATCAGCGAATGTGAGGCATGTTTTGAATATTCGCCTCCATAGCTAATTGACTATTATATTATTGACCTATGTGACTATTATAAGTAACTAAATATGTAAAAGCCCATATAGAGCGTATATAATACATTAAATAAATATTGTGAATCTCATATATATACGAGTATATAGCTGCCAAAATAAAACGGGATTAAAAATGGAGGATAATATTGACAGTCTTGAATTCGAGATATAATATCGATGAAGATGATATAAATTGAACTGGTCTCATTAGCTAAGTTGGTAGAGCGGTTGTCCCGGAAAGACAGAGGTCTTGGGTTCGAGTCCCAGATGCGACTGATATCTTTTTATTTTATGTTGTTTTTTTTTCGGTTTCATTTTTCAGTTAGGTTATGTTAATATTTTCTTCTTCAATAATTAAATTTCTCATATATAGGACTCCAAAGAACAGTTACAGAACCGAACTAAAATAAAATAAAGTGTATTTTGTGTGAACTTATTTACTAAAATATGCAATCGTATTAAGAAATAAGGGCTCACACTAGAAGACTGGCTAAAATACGTATTAATTTATACCCCTAAAAAGAGATTCACTAGTAAGATAAAATGTGCGCGAACAGTCGCACGGGTAGGTATTAAAAAATGCCATGCCTCACCGTACGAGGAAGGTATGTGCAACATAATTTGGTTGTAAAATTCCTTTTAATACTATGCACAGTAAAAATATGTAGCAAGCGGTATTCGACGAATACTCTAAACGGATATTACTTATAAGGACATTTATTCAGGTATTATAGAGATTTTATTTTAATATAACTCAAAAATAAATATAATTTCTTCAAACTATTGGTATTCACTTTATGGCGTCATTATTAATAAATGTATTTAGAAATATACTTAGTATTCACCACTTTATAAATATACATTTATATCTACGTATTTCGAAAGCAATGCTTTCATCATTAGGAATATATGAATACAAAAAAATAATTTCAAGTATGGACAAAATTTACATATTTATTTATTTACAAATATTTACATAGTTTGTCCATATAAGTAGATTTTAAAATTCATTACAAAAATAAATGTTTTAACTACACTATGCGTTGGTTGTTAACTTTGGTTCCAACCTCAGCAGTTGAAGGCATTATCGTGTATAGCCTATTTCCACCTCCTGACTCGAATAGCTTGCTATAGCAGTATCGTGTGGATTAAATATATAATAAAAAAATAATATTTAACCCAAGTAAAATTTCCCGAAACGTTTTCCAAGAAGACAAAAAATCGTACCATAATAATCTCTTTATCAATGGGATTAAGAATAATGGAGTGCAATTTCGTCCGCTTTAATATAGCAGCGTGTTTAAATCTAATAACATATCAATTCGCTGCGATTTTATTATTACATTACAACTTAGTAACAGTTTTTATCGTCCACCGGGGTGCAAGCTCGCCTGCAATTCTTAATGGTCAAGGGTTTAATTTCCTTAGCACACCGACGAGTGAATTTCGTATTCATAGCATAAGCTTCCGTGTGAGGGGAAAATGCGAGAAAAATGTCACATTTACATATTTTTATGCAGCAATGTGTATAATTTGCATAACGAAATGAGTGGAAAAAATAAACTTCGTAATGGAACAATGGATGCGTATTACGAATTATTATGAACAGTCTGACATTTTATAGGAGACACAAAATGAGGGCGCTGGGATCATTTAATAGGTTTAAAATGGCAATACCAAGATGGCTCACAAGAAGACGAATGTAAGTTTTAAAAAGCACAAAGTGTTATAAAGCACTTCACAACAAGAAAAAGATTCACATTTAACCCCGTTATTATTTACCGTCAAGTACTCAATTTTTAATATTCGTCTCCGACGATGGCGACACTAAGGGGTGTGGACATTGGGCAGCGGTATTAAGGGTGGTGGTTGAATCGGAGAGGGGCTCGGAGGATGCACGAGCTCTGGCTAATGAGAGTATGGGTTTGGAAATTAAACCGAGCGTTTGCTTTGGTCACAATTCCTATTTCATGGTCAAATCATTATTTTAACTAATGATGAAATTATAATAAAAGTGGCATTTTATGCATCTCAACTCGTTCTCGACCGAGTGGTTTTCTTCTCCTGTTTGCGTAACATATATTTCGAACTCATTATGAGTTTTGGTCTATTTACAGCCAGTTTTGTATATAATTTAAAATTAGTAAACTAAACTCATACATGCGTTCACAAAAAGGTTCTCGGCCTTTTCCCTAAGCGTAAAGTCATGGTTATTCAATATAGGCCTCATCGCAAAGCGTGTTTTATAGCAAAATACGATTGTTTTATTGAATTTACGTATTATTTGAAAACAAGCCGCTAATAATTGATAAATGTTTTTATGTGTGTGTGCAAATGGAGAAAACTTGTAATATTATTATTGTTAAAATCTCTATAGCTAAAATTACTTCGTGGAAACTGAAAACTTATGAAAGTTGGGAATCTGCTCCGATTCTTTCATTACTTGTTTGCTGAGAACTTTTCCACATTTTCCTTTTGTAAGAAGACTTTCTTATAACGTATAAGTTTTCTAAAAAATCTGGTAAGCGAATTTAAGTCAATTTTTTACCGAAGTTTTCTTTACTGTAATAAGAGTACCGCAATTATAACCGCCAAAAGTAGAAAAAAGTTTTTTTATTATACGATAATGAGAATTCTTTTTGTCTCGTCAGTGGAAGTATCAGTAAATAATATTACTAAAGGACTATAATTGTATTTTATTTTTCTGCATTAATTCCACACAAAAGGCCCTGAGGAAGGTAATTTCCCTAAGGGCCTATGTCTTATTTGGGGATGCTGTGTGGAGGGTTTTTTATGAAAGGAAGGAGATGAACTTTTGGGAAGGAAAGGGGCATAAGGGGTGGATGGGAATCTGGGGGATCAGTATGTCCAAGAGCGAGGGACGTATAAATTTATCCCTCCCACTGCAGTACAAGGTGATTGGTTGAGAGAGTCCGGCTGGAGAGGTAAAAGGGTCTCCCCCAACCGGCCTCTCCCGATTCATTCCGCGCAGTTGGCGGGTAAACGCATCCGCCGACAAGACCTAGACAAACCTCACCCCATGAACCCGGGCACCCCTGCTAAGGCACCAAACGTAGCAAACCAATTAAAGTTATATATGGTAGAGGCGTCGGTTATCCAATAAATGGTTCTCGGTACGACGGTACCCATACCCGCCTCCCAAATTATTATAGGCTACCATATATTTTTATTTTTTTTATTTGTCTCTAATGTAAGATTAATGATTTTTTTCTTTTAAACTGTTTATCAATTGTCTTAAAAAACTCATAATATGCTGTTTCTTATACTAAGTACTGTTATTTAATATGTTTCCTTTTATTTACCTTTTAATTATGTATCTAGTAAATAATACGATTATTAATACAGCCTTTTTAACGTTGTATAGAAATTCATCTAAGCTGTTCTTACAAGTATACTGTATTAATATTGTTCATATTATACTTATTAAACTATTGACGTAAAAGCCTTATGGGCATATATAAGAAAATATATAAATCTCGCACTTTCCGTTAGGATACTTTTATTAATATGTATCATGAATATCGTGATAAACAGTTTGCTTGGCTGTCATCAAATTCAGCTACCAAAGCTCAATTCTTACCCCATCTTACGTTTTGTGATAAATTTCCCCCAAGAGCACTTTAAAAGCTTGTACTTGCACATGTATTTCGAAGCGCCTTTTAGAATTATAAATGCCAGTTGCACATCACATAAGAGCACATGGCAGTTCATGCCAAGAATGTGGGCACAATACGTTAAATGCAGAGACCACAAGTTCTGAAACATTTACACCAGAAGGCTCAACCGGTCGGTTAGCCATATTCCCAACAATGGCTCAATGAGCGTAAGTTGACTTTGGTTAATACCGTCATGCGTCACTCACGATGAGATTAGTAGATTACGATGGTACCAAACCATTCAATGTCTTATTCGTACACAGAGACAAATTATAATCTCGGTTGTAATGAAGGCAATCACTCAGAAAATGGGTGATTTGTCGGTCTGCTGTGATGAACACTTCTTGCAGTCTGTTCAAATGGAAATTAAGTGAACCAGCATAACAGTATACATAAACTATTTCAGTAGTCCAGTTTGAAAATAATCTAATTCCAATGGGACATTAAACTACTCTCTTGAGAGACTCTTTGGACATAGATAAATGACTATCCCTACATAGTAGATAAAATTGAAACCTAATCTACTTATGGGGTGTTTAAATCTCAAGTAGGGAACCTACGGAAGATTTTTGTGAAAAATAAGATGACTTTAAAAGGAATACAGTCATAAAGAACAACAAACGTCGATTCTGAAAAATATTATGTACACATTTTATTGTATACTAACTGAAGAAGTAGCCGGCGTTATCCGTTGTTATGAATGGTTTGGAGTAAAGTTTTGAGATTGTGATGTATTTTTCTACCTCTGTCCAGCAATTTTCCTCTTATTTTGAAGATTAAATGTGCAAAATTGGTTAAGAAGTACCAAAATTCTGTTTTAAGGGGTGGGAATGGGTGGTTTTTCAAAATCTCATAGACAGTGACCTTCCCCTCTTTTGTTTTGCTTTTATTCGTTTTGTTTATTTATTTAGACATACACGGTGTATTTTATTGCAAATGATAAGATGGTTCGAATATTAAAATTTACATTATTAAAGTACCTATTATGTATGTCCATACAATATCTTATTAATTTCTTCTGGGGTGAGAATGCTTCTTACCGATTGTCTGTATGACTAATAATAATAAAAAGAAAAAAATGTGTGTGGAGAGATGATGTGGAGAAGTATAGAGAAGTTATGAAATCAAGAATTGTAATTGACTATGAAGAAAAGTTTAAAGAAAAAAAAGTGTTGTTTTAAAGTAATTTATGTCACGCTAAGAAAATTTAATAAATTTGTTGTTTTTTTTTAAAGTAAAGAACCATGAGAAATGTCTATGTCTATGTCTATTAAGTTTTCGTGGCGTGTATATGTTGTGATGGGGCGAGTAATTGGTGAGTTCTTTGCTGCATTAGTGTTCTTCGTTCCTACATGAAGAAGAGTAGTGTGCCTGGTGCGCCCGTTGGAACATTAAAAGCGACGAGGGATACCAGTTCGGGACAATCAATTTTATTATTTAGCACGTTATGAAGAAATAATAGATCTGACAAAGTACGTCTTTTTCTAAAGTTAACATATTATTTGTATTTTTGTTGTATTTGTGAAATTTTTTGTAGGTCAAGTGTACAAAATTTCTCAAGCTTGGAATAAAATTGTGGATTTGAATAAAAAATAAACACACAGACAAACTTTGTATAGACAGATATATCGATAAATAGAAGATGATTATTCATTCAAGTAATAAGCCAATCTGAGAAACGATTTTACAACTAGCAGATCTGAATATCTCCAAAATCATCCTGGATGACCACTCGTGACGCCATTGCTGATATATTGAAAACTATTTGACATCATCTTATTCTGATTTCTATGGCTTTAATTGAAACTTCAAATCTGGCCAATTTTACGGGTCATAAAAATTAATCCTGAAATCTTTTTTAAAGTTTTTAATTTTTAATAATATCCACCATTCTTTAATTGAAAATAATGGTGTTTTTTAAAAACAAGTTTTGCTATATAATTATTATGACGAGTTACAGCTTTTTCGCCTTCCAAAACCTTTATTAAACTGTCATATCCTTAGAAAGGCAAACTATATGTCATGTGTAGTGTTAATAATTACCTAGCAGAACCTTTTAAGGAAATAAACCATTTTTTTAACATTTAATAATAGCACTCATTGTTAAAAATCATAAATAAACTTCCACAAATTAAAGAATAATTTATATTTGTCATATTCTATAGACACGTGCTTTAAAAAAACACCAGGATATTCTATCTGACGAAATAAAACACCTGCATGTTCTACAACCTCTCAAATGAACACACCACCCAAGACCGTAGCACCGGCCTTTCCGTATGAACTGAGATGATCCGTCTTATATTGCAGTTTTCCGCATCGTAGTCGGCTTGAAAGCATCCAAGTAGTGAATACGTCTGTTTTCAAAGATAAGATCTTTGGTTTATTAAAACAAAATAATTTGAACAAAATATACTCTAATTTATTGATTAATTATGATTATTAAGGTAAATTTTCCTTATAATATTATTTTATCTCTCAATAGATTCAACCACTTCTTTTAAGAAACCTTTTTCTCATATCAGATTAGAAATAAACAATATAAAATTAAAATAATAATAACTTATATTGTTAATCCACTATTTTAATAAATAAATATCTACATGTTTCTAAACCAATGGTTCCTTCGTCGCGATACAATGTATGCCATTGATAAAATATCATTTTTAAATAGGAAAAACTTCTAGAATTTTTAATATCGGAATTAAAGAGCACGTGATGTGTTAATAATTATTATTCTAAATTTGTCAACCATGTTTTGGAAACAAACTATTATTTTGTTATAAATAAGTGTTTAATTTTTTTACGTACAAGTACAATTGGTTTCCGATTAAAAATCTCTAAAATTTATTTTCAAATTCATTCGAATAATTATTGTTAGTTTGGAGACTTGGTTGTTTCTTGATTTTGTTTCTTATGTAAATTAATATAACAATAAAATTAATAAAAAGCATTTTATTAATAACGACACCACGAAGTAATTTTATATTAATTGAAAAAATTAATATAATAACTATTATTTTATGATAATTTATTTTATTTTCTGTAATTCTTAACATTAATACTGAATTATTTACTTTCTTTCACTACTTATTGATATTTATGTCCATTGTTGTAATTTAGTCTGTACACTTATTCGTTATTATTTTTCAGTTCGCAATGTATCCCGACGAAAAAATCATTAGTTGTGTAACAACATGTATATATTTATTTATTAAAATTGTTGTTTAAACAATTTGTTATTATTTAATTTAAAATGATGCCACAAAGTGAATTTGCGTTTATTGGAGTGAATACAATATTGACACGTGAAAGCTGTATTGCTTAAGATTCTCGATAGTTTCATGAAGCCAGAGCTCACCGTTCGAGGGTTTTTGCTACTTCAGACAAACACAAAGATTTATACTTTAGATTAAAAACTAGTTAAAACAATGAGTGATTCTTCACTCATTTCAAAATATGATCATATTGACACACTAATGCAACATACGATAAGGCCCCAGCGGGATAGAAAATAAAATCGTGAAGAATATCATATAAATAAGAGGAATAAATTTAATATATTCCATATATTAAATTTAATATAGCAATATATTATTAACCAAACCCCTGTCAGATAGGCGAATTGACTATAAACAGTATCGTCTTTCACGAGCCATGTCCTGTCTATTGCCTTTCAATGACGATACCATGATATACTCGCATCTAATGGCTGTATTATAATATGCTCACTTTAAACCGCATGTGAAAGGTTTGCAGCCGTAAACTCGAAAAGCGTACCCGCTCAAACCCTAATGCGGGGCGCCAGCAATGCCAGCATTCGCTGCCCTAATGTACCGCAGAGATCTCGGGCGTCATAAGCACGAAACATGAAACTCGGTGGGGTAAAAACGACCCCCTTAAAAATATGCTATGCAGCAATATTTAAATACCGCGTTCCAGAAAAAGAAACTTTATATGGCAAAAAATATCGGTGGCAGATTTCGAAATTGTGAAGATATATTCACATCTACCAGCACCGCATAGAGCAGAACAGTACAGGCGCATAGCACATACGCGAGTATTCATATTACACCGTACAGCACAGCACAGACACAGCATATGAGAGTTAACGTACGCCACAACATATTTGAGGATTTTATAATCCTATTCCCATATTTCTTATTATTTTACAACCTAAATTTCCTGATAAATTCAACCATTTTATCGTTATTCATCTTCTTGATTTTAGCAATTCTGCGTCTAATGACACCGAATGCCAAATATGGCAGTGCTAACGGAATGTGTTCCTACTAACTGCGCAGACCCAGACGTCACAAATAGCCACCAGCACATCAAAATATTCTAGCCGACAATCTCAGCCGGTGCTTGCCCGTGCATGTGCGGATACGTTACGTTTACGTACGCTGTATTATGAATGTGTTCATAAATAATGTAGGTAACTGTCGTATCTGTACTGTAATGTTGTCGTATCTGTACTGTACTGTTCTACGCTGTGCGGTGCTGGTAGATATGAATAGAACTTAACACCTGCGAATTGTCGAAAAACAATTTTCTACCAAATCTTATGGATGTGGTCTGAAATAAAAACAATGGTAATGTTCTCAGAGTTTATCTTGAACACATAGGGTCATTACCGTACCAACCATATAAATGAAATTTTCTTAATTATTTTGCATTTTATAGGTGCGTTGGAATAAATAACCAAATTCAATGTATTTCCAGATTTTTTCTGATTTTTTTAGCAAATCATTCTTTCGGTACACGTTTTAATTGATTTGATAAGAACCTCTATCCTAAAAGATCGTGAAATTCCAATATACCCAAATTAATTCACGTTTTTCAAATGAAAAAATCTTTGTTGAAAATTTAAGTATTATTATGAGAAATATTAAATATTTTAAATTGAGTAATTAAAGATACTATCCACGATAATCTCACTACAGGTAACAACAAACAGCAAGTTGATTTTGCCGAAATAAGAGATTCTCAATAAAATCAGTGAAAATTTTAGTGAAAAATATTATGGCTTTAAAACAATATATTCACATTGAAACAATATATACGGCGTTTGTATATATATTATTCATGCAAACGCAGATTTCAAATATACAACTTTTATTATATATATTCGTAGAATTTGTAAATCTAAAATTGGTTAAAAAACCATCTCATAAAATATAAGTACCGAAATATTCCTAAATTAAATATGTAGGTTACGGTACACAATGGATGATAAAGGAATATTTCTTTATAAAAAGTTTGTACTTAAACCAATACTACGATAATTATATTTAACAACCACATCATTTTTAGGTTAATGTCAAAATTATTTTAGCGGCATCACATAATAATATAATCAAATAAGTATACAATGCAGTGGAGGAGAGTCGTTCCGGCCAGACCGAGTCCAATGAGTCCGATTCCCAGTTTCCATATCCGGATTGACTCAATACAAAGTATGTTACAAATGTAATAAACAATGTTAATTGCAAGTCAACAATGTTAATTATAAGTTAACGATCTTAATTATAAGTTAACAATGTAAAAGAAAAACAATCCACAACGGCAGGCGGCGGCATACTCGTATATATCCTACCATAGATATACCATGGCGGCAAATGTCACTTTTAGAAGTAGTGGCAGAAAAAAGGTCATTACTATTTAGTGAGGTAGGTACCTTTTTACAAAACGTAATTCTTCGTTAAAAGGCGTATTTATGCTATTTAAAAATAAAATAGAAATGTATTATAATGCATTATAACATAATGTAATTGTTTTTAAAAGTTTTGGTTCAAAACCTTCTGTCACTTGAACATATTTCATTTGTTTTTTTAAATAATCTGAAGTATTTTTCTAGTCTAGTCTAAGAAGTCTTAAAGCCT
This sequence comes from Halesus radiatus, assembly GCA_022606495.2. Classification (NCBI taxonomy): domain Eukaryota; kingdom Metazoa; phylum Arthropoda; class Insecta; order Trichoptera; family Limnephilidae; genus Halesus; species Halesus radiatus. The sequence continues at coordinate 113,802 of JAHDVE020007474.1, read as the reverse complement.
AAGGAAAAGGATAAAGAATTTTCCCTAAAAAGTACCTGAATAGGCCGTTAGATATCTACTTGATGTGGAAATAAAATATATATTCATTTGTGGGCTGGTGTGTGTGAAGAAGAATTATTTGTTTCAAAGAACGGATGGCGCCAAAAGAAACATCAAAGTTCACTATTTTTCAGGGTTAAACATATATTTTTTTTTAGTGAAAGTTTCAAGAAATTTGAATAACATCGCCCGATATTCTATTCTGTTTTGAAGTTCCGTCTTCAGTCTACTGGCGTGTCAGAGAACGCTGTGGCTGCCTTAAAGTTCGCTTTGTTCAGCTCCACAATTACCATTGACAACGATGAAAATATATGCAAAACAGATTGGACGTCATTTAACATTAAGTAAGTTTCCTGTCCGAGATAAAGGCTCAAAGGTGGTACAAAGCACCAGCTGCCTAAAGAGCGCTTCGAAATAAAGCTACGTGATCAATCACAAACGTTGACATTTTAATGAAGAAAGTCTTTCTCGGAATCGTAGAAAATTCCGTTTTGATGAACGAAAAGTTTTATTAAGTAAATGGAAGTATAATTTTTCGTTAAGAGTGTCTCATATTTTTTCAAGCTCTTCGCGAAAAAAAAACATTAATTTCTGTTTTTTTTTTTCCATTTACCTTCCACACGAAAACATTACTGTAACCTATATATTTTCATAAGGTGAATGTAATATTCCACCATTCTCCTGTTAATTGGTTGATTATGCGAAAACCCATCCTAAGAACACATTTTATACAATCATATCAGTTACTAGTCACCTATCCTTTTAAAATATTTATAACATTAAGATCATAATACAACCTGAAATAACTGCCGTGTTTGGTGCTGAAAAAAAAAACGTTTTGAAACTTAAACCGAATAAAAACTTTTTACTTTTACCTTTTGGTTTTTTAGAGCGATATAACGGCGAGAGCTTTGAATAAATTACAATAAGTATAAGCCTTTGTTTCGCCAGTGTTACTATCGGGTATAAAATTCTCAATTTGATTTGAGTTTCCCTTAAGGGGATCTCTGACCATGGAAAGGGTCTCGGCAAGGGTAGTCGGTTGGGTAAACAGGATGTATACACAAAGTGTGATGTTTGCATTAAGAATAAAGGCTCGCTCGCCGGTTATGTTTATACAAATTAGGTTCAGTTTCGTGTTCATCCGTGCGCCAGAGGTTAAACAAGACTTGGAAAAACAAACCAGACAAATTCACCGCGTCAGCGACTACCCCGACGGGGCTTTTAAAATTAATATCCTTCATCAAAAAGTGCAAAGTGTTAATTCGTGTCATTTTGAGGTCTGGGAATTTTATGACAAACAAGATCAATGTCAAAAACAACGTGTGTGGATTTTAAAATGATAAAAATACCTTTTCTGGAGATATCTGATAACATACAACCGAACTTAGAGGACACTTCTTTTTAATGTATTTTCAGCCTTCCAACAGACAATATGTTCTAGAAACATACAATTTTCTTTTTAAAAGTAAAAAAATCTACGTAAAATATTTATTTATATGCACGGTTTATGATTGTGAGAACTGTTTAATATTAAACTTTCGAAAAATTTATAAAAAATCTAAGAATCTCAAATAATTCTAGGTTAAAAATATCTAGGTTTTCTCCTAGAGAATAACCTAGGAAATTGACTTGAGGTATTACGGATTTGATTAACATTAAAAAAAAAAAAAAACAATCTGGAAAATGTTATTTTTTCGAACCTTATAAAAATTCCTTTATGCCTGTGGCAATCAACATTGTTCAAAACATAGACCTTTACATGAAATTTAAAGATGAAAAAATGAAAGAATTAAAATTAAACAAGGGATAACGGTATATAAGAAAACATTTTCTCATTACTCCTTCATAAAAATTGGTAACTCTCAAAAGTGAACTAATCAATAGCACCAGAAAATCAGATAATAGTATTTGGAGCTAAATAAGATAAATACGGTCAGTATTCATGGATATTCTCTTTAACTTAAAATAAATACAGCTTAAACAAAGACCATGGTAACAACGAAGCGAAACAGAACACCAATAACCAATATTCAATATTCAAATACTTAACGAGGAAACTTATTGAGGAGGTGATTACATTGATCCTATTGTTTAAGTCAGATCGAAGTTGGTTCATTTTAATACTAGTCTGTGTAATGAGGAGATGGAGAATGGACATTGGCTTTCATACGGCGAAGCGCTGTTTCCCAGGTCAAATGCAAATTACACACTATTATTTGCAACAATATCAAGATAGAGCACTTTTCAGATAGGAACCGGTGGGAGAATGGTAAAAGTCTCCAGAACACATTCATGTATTACATTTTGACGGCCTTCATGGACGAGGGGTCAGGCTCTCGACTACGCATCCGAAGGTCGCGGGTTCAAATCCCGGCGTGCGCAAGTAATTTAAAAAAAATTAATTATTATTATTTGTGCTGTTTCACAATTGATTTATTTAAAACTAATATGTAGTATATTTGCGCACGTTCCAGAGTGGAGGATGCTTTCAGTATCGCCCTGGTGAAAGACCAGAATTGAAACTTTTCTTGAAATGGCTTTTAGCAGTGTTTGGTGACCAGATCTGAATAGCCAGGTATTTTCCTACCTTCCTCTCCCTCTTCCCCCTCTCCTTTCCGTCCCCAATACCTTCAGCCTCAAAACATTCCCCAATTGGGGATGCCACAGTCTCACTGGCTCCAGACAGTTGGGAGCAGTTGGGACTCTTTTAGGGTATTCGTATAAGAAAAAGGTTTTTGAGACTTTTTTTCTAATCGAGCAATAAAAAATACGAAACGAATGATATTTCGTTTTTCCCTTTTTATGCAGTTACAAAAACAGCCCCATAGCTGATAATGAAATTGACTTTCAAAAATATCAGCGTTGATTTAAATTTTCTAAACAGAAAATGTTTGACAATTTTTGTGACGACAGAACTCATCATTCGAGAGTGTTTGCTGCTTCAGATGCAGACAAATAAAAAAAATAATATTACGCTTTATGGTAAAATATATATGTTTGTACATGAAATGATTTTATTTGAATACAGCTTTATTTGAATATATATTTTATTTTACTTGCAATTCGTTTTTTCTATCGTATTTTTTAAATCAACGTGATATTTATTTTCTAAATGCCTTCTACTCGTATATATCCATACCCGAGAAGTCAATGTCCTACGTACAAAAATACCTAAAATGAGTTAAATACGCCATTTTATTCGAAATTTCATTATCTATCTAGAGTCCAGAGATAAACAGCATCTTCCCTAAGCAACTTCATCGTGGAAACCACTTTACAAAAATGTGTCCTAAGTCGTATTTCATTCAGAGGAAAATAAACCAATTTTGAGGAACTGTTTTGTAAAATGTTTAAAATGGAGATAAGATCATTGACCTCTCGGTTACAGGTGTGTAATTAGTGATGTTTATTAAAATGTTTGAAACGAATTGAATCATAAAATCTATATAAATAAAAATCGATGTAAGTTTGTTTGTTTGTCCTCGATGTTCTAGAAAATTACTCTACCGGTTTCGCTGAAAATAGCACAGTTTGTTTTTATTAGTGAAATCGAAATGACAATCTAGTCTCCTTTAATGTAAGCAATCTTCCCAACAAGCCCTCCATTGATATGCTTGGTGTAACCTTAAGTGACCAGCTCAGGTATGGGGGCTCCATCGAAGCCAGAGTAAAGTTAGCCTCTCAGAAGCTGGGCGTATTGTACAGAGCCCGCAGATACTTTAATAGTACACAACTGCTGACCCTGTACAAATTGCAAGTGCGCCCCACTGTAGAATTTGGCAGCCACCTCTGGTCGGGAGTCCCAAAATATCTGAAAAAAACCCATGACTGTGCAGAAACGGGCGGTCCGTTTGATAGATTCGCTTTAATATAATTCGATATCTTAACAAACGGACTGCAATCTTTGGAGCACAGACGTCAGGTGGGAATGCTGTTCTTGTTTTACCGGTATTTTAATGGAAGATGCTCTGAGGAACCAGCGTCATTAATCCCTTCGGCACCGGTGCATAGTCGGGAAACACGCCAAACGCGTGCCCAACATTTGCGCACAGTCGATATTTGTCACATGAGAACGGGTCGCTTTTACCACTAGTTCCTGTGTTCAACAGCTCGGTTGTGGAATGATCTGCCGGCCTCTGTGTTTCCTCCATCCTACAACATGGGTCTCTTAAAGACCCAAGTTCACTCCTTCCTATCCTCTAAAAGACCCTCCAAACAGCATCCCCAAAGATAATATAGGCGTTGAGAAAAATTATTTCCATATTAAATTAGTTAAAAATTTCTATTGGAATGTTTTTTGGCCAATTCTTAGACATATTTACAATTCTTACACTGGTATACAACTTTCATGAAGTTAAAATAATAATATTCAGTGGCGGGGTAGACGAAATACGCTGCAATGCAGGCTGATTGCCATGCTCCGAGCTTGCCAAGTGGTAAGGGTAGTTCATATTTTGAGAATGTTGCCTGTTCATTGCGCCAAGAGGGGCGGGGGTGTAAACATCACGAGACAAGGGGGGAGTGGTGGATGAAATCTCGAGGTGGATGAAATCTCGAGGTGGAAAAACAACTGATAAGGTTTTTATAATATCTTTCTTTCATGAAAATTTTCGGTGTTCCTTCGTATTTTGAACTTAATGTAGGAATTTTGTAGCGTGTAGCTATAAAATAAAATAAAATTACAAAAAATACGAAATAAAAACGTATTTTTTTAAATGATTTCGTTTATGAAAATAAACCACACACTTTTAGATTTATTATAGAACAGACGTTTTCATATTGTGTTTAAATAGAGTAAGTCTGCAGTGTTAAACCCGATCCCACTGACTGTTAGTCCAGCGTTTTACCCACTGGGCTATCAAACATCTTTAATGTCAACTTCCGTTATATTATTTTATTTTGAATCTGAGTAGTCCCAACTGCACCCAACCGTCTGGAATCAGTAGGACTGTGGCATTTAATATTTTGGGAGGCTGAAGGAAGTGGGAAGAGGAAGGAGATGGGGAGGAGGATGCTGGAAAAGTATCTAACCATTCATATCTGGTCATCAAACACGGCTAAAGTCATTACAAGCAACATTTCAATTTTGAATGGTGATCTTTCACCCGGGCGATACTGAAATTATCTACCACTATAGAACGTGCTCCAAATTATTTTAAATGAATAATTTATGAAACAATTCAAATTAATCAAATGAAATTTACTTGCGCACGTTGGGATTTGAACCTGCGATCTCCGGACAGGGACAAAGCAAGGATCGTTACCACTTAACCACGGAGCCCTTTTAAATATTTTATTTATCCGTATTTTTTTTACTAATCGTCCGTGTTTTTACCCCCCGGGTATACATGCAAGTATAATGTGACCAATTTACAATCTGACTAATTGAATGACATACTTACATTATTTTTAATAAATCGTTTAATGACATTTATATTTTATTTATATTCACCTATTTTTTCTGCATTAATTGTACGCCTAATCGCAATATTTGATTAAATAGTGAAGACTTCAGTGTAGCAACTAAGTGCTCCGACCAAAATATTATAAATGCTTGCAATAACTGTACGCTTTCGAAATAAAATATGAATATCTGAAAGCAACCGGAAAGCTTGAACGACTTTAAAATGATAAAGCATTAAACTTTAACCAATTAAAGACAATCAAAAGGAAATCAAGTGCCGGTAGACAAAGCACTTGGCTGATAAAGCATCAAGAACTGTACTAGAGTTGTACAAGTTTTAGTTTGACTCCTTTGTTTAGAAGGCATCCTCGAATAAAAAAGAATAAAAAAAGAACGGAGTCACACCTTCAGTAGGAGAGATATAAGAAGTAGAAAACAAACTTTTTGATAGATCACTGATTCTGTTGATCCTAGAGCATGTTCATCCCTAGAAAAATTATTAATCCTTATGTTTTCTGTGGTTGAGTGGTTACGATCCTTGGCTACGAATCCGGAGGTCGCGAACTCAAATCCCGACCTGTGCAAGTAAATTCCATTTGATTTATTTGTGTTATTTCACAAGTTATTTATTTAACACAATATTATACCATATTTGCTGCACGTTCCAGAGTGGAAGATGCTCTCAGTGTCGCCCTGGTGAAAGACCACCATTCAGAATCGAAACATTGCTTGAAATGGCTTTAGCCGTGTTTGTTAACCAGATCTGAATAGCCAGGTACTTCCCTACCTTCCTATTTCCCATCTTCTTCCCATCCTCACTATCTTCAGTCTCACAACTCCAGATGATCGGGAGCAGTTGGAACTATTGTGCGATATACACATAAAAAAACCGATGTTCTATTATTTTATTTTGGAGTACATTTCTTGCTTGAAACTACAAGCACAGTCCGAGTATAAATATTAAAAGCAACCAATTGAAAACTTGGAAAGTAAATTATTCTTAACGATGAGACAACAAACACTATTTTAAATATAATTCAATGCCATACTCACACAAAGATAAAACTAAACTATAATGACGACATTCACCAACACAATACATGACAGCTAACTACATGTCAAAAATACACTCGATAAAATACAGACCGAAATCGCGGGAATACATTGCCTACACCAGCTTTAACAAGTTGCCCGAGGAATTGATGGAAGTGTGCGTGCGCTTCAGACAAATCTCGAAATAGTGTACTGAAATCTTATTTTTTTAAATGCTATTTGGAAAACCATTTATTATTGATACTAACTCTGTTCTGATAGCCGTCCTGCTAAGCTTTGAAGATTAAGAAGTATTAATTGTTTTTGTGTTTAATTCGTAGAACTCCATTTAAATTAAAAAAAAAATTAAGATGTAGTTTTACTTTTTCTCTGTCGTAAAACGTTGTTATCTATTTCTATTGTATCCGTACAATTCGAGTCTATACATTTATTTATGTTATTTTCCTGTTGTTTATACACATTTTTTTGTTTTTATACTTTCGTATACATAATTTGCGTTAAAACTTCGTAAAACCTAATATTATGTAGCAATAATTAACAACCCCATAATGAGTTGAATTGATAAATTATGGGATTGCAACGTTTTTGTATGTCTTATTTGAAAAAAATGAGGACATACAGGCTGTATTTAAAAAAACAATTACTCGGTGATCGATTTGATGAATTTTAAAAAAATCCTGAAATGAATATCAAATACTCGAGTCGAGTTGTGTCAAGAGCCAGAATAACATAATAGTATATATATATGAGACGACGCATGAATGTGGATGAATCAAAGTGTATGCTAAGACAGAGTTGTATGGCGATCTATCCCCTCTGCCTACCCGTGCATATATCGTATTTAACATTTTATCACGAAGTTTTAAAGTACATTTTTTCTGTAATGTGAAAGGTTTGCAAATATTTTCTTTTTGCGCTAGGTTCAATTTTCCGGGGTCAGTATGACAATCATCAGATCATCAGCGCGGATGGACAACTTACTTAAATTTAGTATGTTTTGGGGCTAAAGGAATTGGGATATGATTTAAAATCTTCACGAGGCAAGAAAGAAATCGCCGCATGCCAAAATTTTGATCGGTCCAAGGTGAAACCAGTAAAAATGTTGCAAGTTTTATCTCCTGGTTTTTAATTTTGTTGCAAAAATTTTTGTATTTTTAAAAATGGAAACCAAACAACGAATGCAGAATCAAAGAAAATGCGCCTAAATAGTTTCTACATTTAAAGTTAAATGATTATATACTCATTATATATATATATATTTCATTTAAATGGTAGAACCTACAGACAACCTGCATATGGCAGCTTTGCATGACAACACTTTTTAGCTATTGTAAAAATTATTGGAATGTCTGCGTTTTATAATAAAAATAGTAATTATTTAAAATAAAAAACTACATATAATGAAAAATCACAAAATGCGGTCTTTTGTATCATCCCAATAAATTAAGAATATGAAAAAAAGAACTTGTATTTTTGAGTAGCTGATTAAAAACATTGAATGGATTAAAGTATGACCCGAAACCTTTTTGTATTTTGTAAAACAGAACCGACACGATCAAATATTTTTAGCATAGAACCCTGAAAATCGATTGGCTATTGCCTAACTGAAAAATATCTAAACGCACTTCTGTCACTAATGGTGATGTATCGGACTACCGGCTAAAAGTATTTTGTTGGGCCGAGCAGAATCTAATACTTTTTTTGGTTGTTTACGAAGTTTTCCTTTAAAATTTTCATAATTTGTGGTTCGGGCATTGGTACGTGCAGTGGCGTGAATGTCCAAAGTAGGCTCTGTGTAGTTTTTATTTATATTCGGGTATGAATTGTGCATTGGATATTTGAAAATAGCCATTTTATTATCTTTCGCTGATTTTTCTGGCCAACTGAATAAATGAGCATACAAGTTCCTTACGAAATTAATGGAAAAATACATTTTGACAAAAAAATAATTTAATTTCTTTTCATGGTTCATTTTTCTTGGGATAGGCACAGCTTTTCAGCCTTTATGGAGTGTACGCCGCTGGGTACGTGCACCCCACGTGGAAAAACACTGATTTAAATGGTTACATTCCAAAGAAATTACTTTCGTCCGGTCAGTGGCTGGATTGGCATTACGTCTGGGTCTCACTCAGGCGTCGTGAGTTCTATTCCTCGGCTGGCTAAGTCCGTTATCACGACACAGGCAACATTTTCCGCTTACTGTGATGGTAGTGGGAGATTTTTAAATATTGTCATGTTATTCGTAACCCGAGAAAATTTGTCTTTCTTTTTAAAAAAATCTATTTCATTAAATCCTATAACTGGCAGAACGCAATACAAGTATATAGGTACTCGAAAAACCGCGCTATGTACTAATTATTTAATTATATGTATTATTGATAGAAACACAATGCACCTTTGAGTTAAATAAGTCCAAAATCGAAGAATACTCATTGTGAGAAACCAAACTTTCATAATTGACGGAAGATTAAAACTTCGTTAATTAACACGTTATTCGCAAACGGTTGACATTTGTCACATAAGAACGGGTCGCTTCTATGACTCGTTCATGTGTTCAACAGCTCGGCTGTGGAGCCTCTGTGTTTCCTCCATCCCATAACATGGGTCTCTTCAAGACCCAAGTTCACTCCTTCCTAAAAAACCCCTCCTCTAAAAAACCCTCCGCACAGCATCTCCAAAGATGATATCGGCCTTGGGGGAAATTATTACCGTCAGACTCTCCTGTGTGGAGTTACTGTAAAAAAATATATTTACATACAGAAGTTTTATCCGGGTTAATAGTCACTTACTTTAAAAAGCTATTTGAACAGTCTCACAAGAAAGTTTTCCATACATTAATAAAATAATTTTTTTATTTTTATTAAAATGTGTAAAAATGAAAATAATTGCCTAAACAAACAAGTGTCAAGAAAGCACATTCTCAACAAAATTACCACTATTTTTTTCAATTGTAAAATAATTGTATAACCCGTGTTGTGTGATTTTTCTTCAATCCATTAACTTAATTGACTTTTATCTATTACTTTCTCAGGTTTCTTCGGTTCGGATCAGCCTTTAGAATCTCAGATTTAATCGGTAGCCGGTCCACTAAGCGAGCTACCATCCTACATTGTGGAGCTAAGGCTTCTCGGCTCTGGCATAAAAGAGAAAAAGTTTTTGTTCCGGATCAGCACTTTCAGGTTCGTATTCTAGGCGGTGTTAGTCGAGATCCACACCCACATTGTGTGCACGAGAAATAGATTTTTCCTCAATTTATTTTACGACCAAAAAGCATGGCGGGCGGGATTAGGACAGGAGCACTTAGATGGCATATATTATAATATCAATGTGGTTTACATAATTTAACCTACATGAGGAGGTCTATTCTGATTCTTTTTAAGGAAAATTCCTTATCCTTTTCTTTGGGCTTAAAGATTTCTTGCTTAGCTGCGGTTTCGGTTTTCTCGGATGACAGCTATCATTCGACATTCTTTGAAAATATTGATATTTGCGTAGTTTTAAAAAAAGAAAAACTCAATATTATCTACTTTAAACTTTATAAGTGCGTTATTTGTGGCTTAACAGTTCTTTTAAATTAACAGAATCAACGAAAATTGCGATCTTTGTACCTGTGCTAAAAGCCCGAAATGTGATATAAACGTGATTTAATTCTAAACATTGTAATAAAACACGCTTTTGTAGTACAATAATAAAAGAATACACGTATTAAGGTAAAATTTAATTATTATTCTGATAATTAAACCACAAACTCTTTTAAAATGTATGTTCTTTAATTTGAGAGACTTCAATTATGTCTTTGACACGTAATCGGAATTGCAGTTAAGCTAAATTTCTTTAAACCTGAGGAAGAGGATAAGGCATTTTTCTTAAAATTTACAAAAATACGCCTCCAGGTAAACGTATTGACAACAAAAAAACGATAATTGGACAAATCGGTACAGTAATAAATCGGCAATATGAAAATTGATGAAAAGTAAAATCGTTAAAGAAGAGGGAAAAAAAACTTTTTTAACTAAGTTAGGTTAGATTAGGTTTTTAGGCTACTTTTTCATGCTTTTGATAACTTGACATCACTTTTTAAAATTGTGCCGAAATGTCATGGAACCAAAAAGGATAATCTTCCCTGGTTTTGAAACATTGAAAGATATTCCTAGAATTAACGATGGGTTGAAATAAAGTGAAATCTTTCCATGAATTGTTCTACAAAGATTGCATGACATCGGCACTTTATTTTCTAAAAGTATTCATATAAAAAAACATTATACAGTTTTGCGTTTTGTTTATCGAAGCTCTTATACTGCAAAAATAAAGCAATATAATTATAATTTTTACAAATCTGAAAATTATCCTCGAGAATGGAAATGTACAAATTATTATATTTTAAAGAATTGATCCTATTGCCGTCGACTGCATACTACGAACAAAATGAAGTTTTTAATTAATTTTTTCAACAGAATAATACGACTTTTTTAATAAGAACTTTTATAACATTTGTCTACATATTTTTTTTTTGACCGGACTGGTTTTACCTAACAACGGACTACTTCCGTACAAACAAATTATAAAGGTTTTTAAAACGGAATTCACAAATATTTTCAACGATTATATAGTGGCGTTAATAAAAAAAAATAATAAAATGTAATACGGCAACATTATTTATACGTAATGCTTATTAATATTTTCGAAGACGATCATATTTCGCTTCTACCAAAGTTTTCTCAGATACATCCCTAACGTTAATAAAAAATTAAAAAGCAATCCATTAGCTATTAGGGAAGCAATTTATATAATTGGCTTCTAGCTGACAATAAAAAGAATTCTTCTGAAATAAAATGGACAAAATAATTAAAGTGTGTAAAATGATTTTATTTAGGTAATCATTATAATTACATAAACGAAAACGTAATTTTCATTTTCCTGGAATGAAAGAAAAAAAAATCATTTAAAATAAAGAGTGATTTAATAAAAAAAGAAGGATTGTTTTTCTCCAATTAATTACCTGCGCCAATATTTTTATCGAAAAAGCGATAGATCACTTCAATCTGTCTTTTGATAGATGATGGCGTATCCGCGAGATTTTATAATAATTTTATCGATCTCCATCGCCCTACCTCAACAATAAACATGGGAGATAAAATTCCGGACAGAATCTCCACTAACTGTAACTTTACACCAGGACGGGTTGTTAGTCGGAAGGCAAACCGTTCGGGCATAAGACAAGGCCGTTAATCACGGTCTTGCAAAGAGGTTGTTCCGATAGTGGGGTGACTTATTTTTCGGAAGCAAGAAAATTCCGGGGAAATTCGTGGGAACAAAATATGGGCGCTGATAACGGGGTAGATTAAAACGCGTTAACGTACCACTACAATATGGTGAAAATGTATTTCTGAAAGGGTTTATCAGCCTCTTTGAACACTGTAATATATTCAATACAACACTTACTTTATTCAGGCAATCATCTTTTGCCATCTTTTTTCAAAGCTTTCTCCAATATTGTTGTATTTGTACGGGGGATGGGGGGGTGGGGGGATATAACGAAAGGATGTTTAGAAGGACGTGATAAGATAACCCGTTGCTGAGTGGTTTGTATCTAGTCGTATACAAACATATTAAATTAGATTAAAATGTTTTTTGGCCTGCTTAAACGGAAGGGAGAAAATGTTCAAAATCAAGCTGAAATGTTTTTATGTGAAGCAGTAGAATTTGTGAGTTCTGGTATCTTAAACTTAAAAATTGTGCGGCATTTATATCAGGAATAGATTAACAGTTTTTTTCAACATTATTTCCATCAAGAGATGAAGCATTATAAATTGCATTCAGCTCTTACAAATAAGGCAAGACGCCGGATGGTTTTATTTATTACATTTAAAATGGGGAATTAGAGAAGAGAGTGTTAAAATCTCGGTTACATCTGGGTAGTAACTCTACAAAGGAGTCCCTTCGAAAAATAATTTGCCTTAAGGCCTGTGATATCTTTCGGTATGTTGTGTGGACGTTTTATTTATGAAGGAGTGGAAATTCTGGGAAGGAAAAGGGTATGATGGATGGGTTGGAATCTGGGGGTCAGTGTATCCAGGAGTGACGGATGTATGAATCCAAGGCAAGGTCGAGTCTGGCTGGAGTAATTGGTGGGTAGACGTATCCGCCGCCAAGACTTGGACATCATGAACCCGGAAACTAGCGAACATAGCGAAACACTGGGATGACCTATGGCAGAGATCTTGGTAATCAAATAAATGGTTCCCGAGGTGGCGGTATCCATACACGCTTTTCAATTCATAAATCATTACAACTAGCTAACACCACAGATATTTATAATGTTAGAGAATCTTTTTAATGTATCCTTACTATATATCAATGAAAAATAGGGTTGGAAAGCAATTCGCACGAAATTTAGCAAGCCGATAAACGTTTAATAAGGAACTCTAGTCCATTTTTAAATTATTTTTTTATTAATGTTGACATCCTAACTTAATTTTCTGTTTGATTAATTTTTTTTTTAAAGTTCGTTTTCATGGCTAAAATAATTGTTAAAGTTTCAATTTTTTAAAGCCCACCAAAACGCACGAAATCTATGGCTTGTTGGGTGTGACGTCACACGAGCAGTCGGATTAGCGGTTCAATAGGCAGTAATCGATATTGTATGGATTTCATACAAAACTTCGAGAACTTTATACACAAATTTAACTGCTTTTAATTAAAGGAAACATTGTAGAATATCAGAGTCTCGTTACTATTGTAGGTGCATTGTACCAAAGTGCAAAAATACATTCATATCCGCAACTAATTAACAATTTATCAACGTTCAAAGAAAGTCCATATCCAACTTTTTTAAAACCTAAACTGAAAGACTAGGGTATATGTTGGTAACAGAAATGTATATTATGATACCGCCGGATATCTGATATATCGATACCGGGTCCACAGATATTAGCGTTCTGACCGTTCCGAGATATTTAACGATATTTTGGTATTCATATCTATTGAATAATGATTTGGTACGTGATAAAAATAAAAATAATATTTTTATGATTTTTATAGCACCATTTTGGCAAAAATCACATAAAGGACGCTGTACAAATGTTTTTTTTTCCAATGCTCTTTTTTTATTATTGAAATATAGTACAACTTAATTCATCGCAATATTATACTTCTCTTTTAAGAAATGCTTGTTTAGAGAAGCGAAGTATACGTATTGCATTCAGATGATTATGTATTGACATAGTAATGTTTCCTAAAGTGTCACAAGAAGATGCATAAAATAATAATAATAAAATGGTGTACATGATTATATTACAGAGTTGGTGGCTTAATTAATAGAAAAACCGGAGTGCGTAGCGACAAATTTTGTTTTAGAAGTTAAAATCATAATATAATACACGTAATGTACAATGTGACGTAGGATATTTAACATATAGCATAACGGTACTAGTGGTATATTATGTTGTATATCTTATCACTAACTATAGACAGTCTATCATATCGATAATAAATACTGGCGTCACTGACCTTGCTCGATTCATTCGATATTCATCGTTATCTAATATTAATAAATTTTTCGTATCGCCGATATTTCTATAAAAATTATTCCTTCGTTGTCAACAATGAAAAAACTATAAAAAATAGCTAAAAATGACAAAATATTACGTAATTTTAAATCGTTATGTTTCAGACCCTATTAGGTCTACAAAAAGCATTAAATGATTTATCCCGAAAAATTTGTCATTCGGGATTCAAAATCGACAAAAACGGAAGAAAGTTCGAAATTTTTTTTTTATACTCGACTACAAATCCGGAGGTTGTGGGATCAAATCCCAGCGTGCGCATGTAAATTTGATTTAATTAATCTGCGTCGTTTTGCAATTATTTCGTTAAAAATAATATATACAGTATACTCATGGTGCGTTCCAAAGTGAAAAATGCTTGAAATGGCTTTAGCCGTGCTTATTGCTTAGATCTGAATAGCCCGGTACCTCCCCACCGTCCTCTTCCCCATCGCCTTCCCCTCACCATACCTTTTACCCTTACAACATACCCCAATAAGGAATGTCATAGTCCCATTGGCTTCGGACAGTTGGGACTCTTGTGCGGTATTCGCATAAAAAATGGGAGTGTCATAATGCGAAAGTAAATTTCTGAAGAATTAATCCATCAATGCAAAAATGCAAGGACCCACCGAGAATAACATAATACTGACAGACTAATATATCAAAATTAGGTAATATCACAAAAAACGGGAATGATACAGAACTATTCCTCTTGCACTTTGTTACTATCTGGTTAGAATTTTTAGGATGCGATTTTAACCTTTAGTGCTTTGAATTATGTATGAAAGGGACATTATAATCGCTTGCGTTAATAAACCTCTAGCCGTTTTCCAAACACGCGCCTGTCACGGAACTGACAAAAAATGACAGTAGATGTTTTGCGAGAGAAATATGCAATTTTATATAGGTTGTGGTACCTTCAATGGCTTGAAATAAAACTAAATATATTACGCATCATAAAAATAACAGGTTTGAGGTTAGAAATTATTATTAGTTATCATTAGAAATGCTCCGCTTCCAGAATAACTGAAGAAATAATCACCAAAGGGCCAATCACATTGTCATATTATTCAAGGGCGATTTTTACGTAGACAAATTCGGTAAAATTGGTATGAATTTTCAAGCAAAAACTTTCAAGTAGTCGCAATAAACAAACATAATGGTTTTACGGGCAAAATGAACACTGTAAACAACGAAATTATAAGCCGCAAGAAATATTAAGAGCCGAAAAAAACTTATCTAGTTAAGTTGGGCTCAAAAATGGCACGTGTGACGTCCGAAGCAGTGGTACCAACAGAACATGGTGTTTTGATGGTACGGTTTTTAGTTCACTTTTATATAACGATTTATAAAATCTACGTATAATTATATACAATAAAAGTTATATATCCAGAATCGGAATTTGCTGATCTATACGAATACATATTTTTAAAGCCATTATATTTTTCACTGGAGTTTCTTATTATGTTTTTTTATTAATCATGTTATGTAGGTAGAAAACCTTGATTTAAGATGTTTTATAGTGTGTACCTAAAGGAAGCCAATAGAAATATATTTAACACATTAATTATATTTAACACAACGTCAATTGCACATAAAAAAAAACAAAGTTTTTAAATGCTTTCGATATCATACAATTTGAGAGACAAACCTTCAAAAATTTCTGCTGGGTTGGAACTTGTAGAATCTACTAGCTCTTTACTCGAACGAGAACAAAGTGGAATTCATGTGAATAGGCCTTTAGAGATAGAAGACGTTTGAATAATTGAGGTCTCTCAAATTAAAGACCATAGGCAACATAAAAAGTAGGTTTTATTCAGAGGCACGGCTGTACATGAAAACTAACGAGTGTTTAGTAAGGTAGCAAAACAGAAAATACGGAGCGCTATTTCAAAGCCGAATTCTTATTAGTCCTACAAAGGTATGTTAGTAGAAGCTTTGCCTCCGTTTGCTCATACGTTGAACAACAGCTTGACAAACTTTAGCTTAACGCGAGTTAACTTTTCTTGTTCACTTTGATTCAAATAATTAAACAATATTTGGATTTAATTATCCTTTATTTTATAACATTTAAAATACAACAAGTAACGTACAATTTCAAAAGGAATTATCATGTGAGCAATACGACAAGCAACTGCTTGGATTCACTCGACAAGATAGATTAATTCACTTAGGGTGAGGCAGCCACTTTTATAGCTGTCCTGATTAATCTAATATCTAAAGTTTATTTGGTACAAAACAACAAAATAGTATTATCAGTTACGCAACGGATGTTGACGTTTTGTATTGAGTACATATGCATCAATATAAGACGGAACTAGATAATGTAATCTTATTTGAGAGTTCAATGCACTATTTTATCTACTAGACAAGATGAAGTGAGGAATGAAGTACGGGGCGTCCTGTGTTGTCTTCTTGGAGGTGAAGGTCAGCTGGGGTAGTTAACTCTCCCCCCTTTAAATGGGAACTCCTTCGGGATGCGAAGAGTTTACATATTTTCCATAGGATATATCCAATTGCCATTATTATTAGGCAACTTGTTATTGTGATATGTAGACTTCCACTGGTGGAGGTGGTTTCTGTCACGTTGGTGGTGATGCTGGAATCTTCGTGTGGTTTTTCTATTTCGTCCATATGTAATGTGGGTAACTGTAATACATGTAGTTCTTCTCTGGAATACGTAATGACTAATGTTTCCTGGTTTATAGTCCGTCCCATATTAAATGTTTTTCCTTGTATGCTGCATTCATCGTTGGTCACGAGTACCGATTTAGAAATAACAATACTCTGTTTATGTTGTAGGCAATGTGCTTGTAGTGGGGTGGGCTTGTCACGAAATACATACATCATATTGTCTCCTATAATATGGGTATATTCTTCTGGGCATGTGATCTTGTGAAGGATGCAGTTCTGCTCGTTTTGGGTTTCTAACACCAAGGTGGTGCAATCATCAATGGTATTTACTTCTTTGTTACATAAGCTGTTTTGGTCAGAGATTATTTGGCATTTGCTTGCGACATACATTTGTTTTCCATCTCTCAATATTCGTCTGGATGGGAGGTGGGGTTGGAAGCATTGGGTACCTGGTTTGGATATTATGGGAATAATTTCATAATACATGTATACTGTATTCTCTACTAGTGGAAGGGATAGAATAAAATGCAAGGTTTGCTTGGTTTTTATGAGTTGAACTTGTAAAAAGCGTTGAATAATATCAAAGTCTTTAGAAAATAAGTTTTCTGAATTTATTTGTGATATTGAGTCCATGAAGACTTTTGGTTTAATAATGCTAGGGTGGTACATTCCATGAGCGGCAAAGGTAATTGCTTCCGTGATTCTAGTTACTAATTCAGTTATTGTTTCCGTTTGATAAATTAAATGGCTGATCAACAAATCAGTTTGATCTTCATAATGATCGTGGCTTATTTGAGCCCATATAACTAATTGGTTAAGTGAAATATTTTTAAGTTTAGTGTAATAATCTTCTAAGGTTTTCGAAGTAACAGAGATTCGTTGTTGATTCAAATGTAGATTACTTTCCATTTGTTGCGTTATCTTATTCATATCATTATCATCTAAATTTCACGTTATTAATTTAATTACCGACCCGATACCATTTATAAGACCTCGTTTATGTCTAGTTACAATAAGGTTATCTATCAATGCTTTATTATGGTCAATTAAATATTTTAAACGTTCTAAGCCTACATTAGGTAAGGTTATATTATTATTTCTTATAAATTTATTGTAATTAAAATATAACTGTAATCAGTTCTTTTCTACAACATTTACTGACGATTTGGTATAACTTGTCGTCATTGATAATTACCGCATATTTATTCTTGTTTAAATATTTTACATAATTTAAAAATATACATTGCGCATTATCGAGGGGGATACACCAAACATGATCCGTACCTGCTTCTTTTGTTTTCAATTTACGTAAGTCCTGATTACATGATTCTGTAAATATCCTATTCATACGTGGGGGTGGATGCTTGTGACGAATCGGGATTCCTCCATTATCGTCCACATGGCTATGCATGGTGTCGGCGACACTCTGGGCATCCGAAGTGATTTCCACTCGTAACGAGTATTGATCATCACTAACCTCACTATGATGGATCTCTACTCTAGATAATAAGTCGGCTACATGGTTTGTGCAGCCACGTTCATTATTCTCCAATAATTCATCAAGTTCGATTATGTCCATTACATGGAATAGTTGAACTTGCTTTGTTGGAGTTTTGTTTTTTTTTTTTTCAAAATGCGTCACAACCGTACCTCTATGGGTCGTTATGGTGTGCGCCGTTCGTACCGAAAATTCTTTGTTAATTTAGTTGCAAAAAAAAAAAAATATATATATGAGTAGAGCCTGAATGATTTGAACTACCAGTATCGATTAAAAAATTATGTTTTATGGAGCTTCTACATATGGAAGTCCATTACAATAAATTAATTAATGAATGTGGTTTAGTTGGGCGAGGTTTTTTGGGGATCTTCTTCGTTCGCCCAAAAATCCTGGCCTCCGTGATCACATTGGAATAGCTCCTGTGCCGTACGTCCAGTACCCAAGTCTATGACTGGGCCTTTGAACGAGCGTGGCATAGGCGCTGTCTTCATACTAACATCCTCGTTACGGCGTTGTGGGTTTCCTAGATATTTAGAATTATTTTGTTGTTGCATGTTATTATTTCGAACCCCGAAATTCTGTCCGGGTTTGTTGTTCGTGAAGTTATTGTGTTGCCACGGTTTATAATTATTATTATTATTAAAATTGGTATGATTCGTTCTATGACCGTTTGGATTATATTGTGGGTTATTAAATGTTCTATTGAAGTTTTGTCCGAACTGAGTTGGGTGAAATTTATTTTGCGTTGGTTGTGGGGAATTAGGCACATGTTTAGTTCTGTTACAGTGGAGTTCACCATGCGCCTCCAACATACGTATCTCAACACACAGGGTGTCGTAATTTTTTGTTAGATTTGCACATTTAATATGTGTGGGTAAAAAATTTAACAACGTATTACGTGCCGTATCTTTATATGGTTCCATTAGGAGCTGCGCACTCGCTGGTCCATATTGGTCCGAAATTTTAATTTTTATTGAAAATAATATTTGATTCATTTCATGAATCAGGTTTCCGAAATCTCTATTTCCCCGATTGAAGTTAATTAGCTCGGTCTGAAGTAATGTGACCGACTTGTTGTCACCACATTCAATTTTTAACGATTCCAAAATTTTTTCGATATTATTTTCGTGATCGTTCATAAGGATCACATGTAATGCCTTGCCGCGCAATCTCGAAATTACTCTTTCTACATTGCTTGGGGTATTGCCGTTTCGTGCAATGTAACCCCTAGCTGATTTTATAAACAAATTAATATCTTGCGCAGAACCGTCATACTCTGAGTATTGGAGAGCGGATCTCTCGTTTGGCTGTGCCATTTTATAAAAAGATTTTTTTTTATGGATTTTATCTCTAACCTTTTGGATAAGGTAGGGAAAGGATCTATCGTACGGATGGGATAGACGAACAATTGAAAAATGTACTTACATGAATGTTGTCGCAGCGATCTTCAGCATGTTTTCGCAGTTAACGATTTTTTTTGATTGGTCCTTCGCGTTGAGGTATTTAAAAACACCTAGGGAGTCCTGGCTACGGCCAAGTTTAACAGCTTCCCCGAATTTTATGACCCACGTACTGGGCGCCAGTTAACTTTTCTTGTTCACTTTGATTCAAATAATTAAACAATATTTGAATTTAATTATCCTTTATTTTATAACATTTAAAATACAACAAGTAACGTACAATTTCAAAAGGAATTATCATGTGAGCAATACGACAAGCAACTGCTTGGATTCACTCGACAAGATAGATTAATTCACCTAGGGTGAGGCAGCCACTTTTATAGCTGTCCTGATTAATCTAATATCTAAAGTTTATTTGGTACAAAACAACAGAATAGTATTATCAGTTACGCAACGGATGTTGACGTTTTGTATTGAGTACATATGCATCGATATAAGACGGAACTAGATAATGTAATCTTATTTGAGAGTTCAATGCACTATTTTATCTACTAGACAAGATGAAGTGAGGAATGAAGTACGGGGCGTCCTGTGTTGTCTTCTTGGAGGTGAAGGTCAGCTGGGGTAGTTAACTCGCGTGTGTATTGTGTACTTCGTACGTGTAACAATGTTCATAAATGCTTTCGGCAGAACGTTGATTGCCAAAAACGGAATATGGCATTCGTACTGCGGCATGTAAACGGCTATTTTAGTGCAAATAACTTCAAAAACAAAAATAGGATTATTATTTGGTTGGTAGATTTGAAAATATAAAACGAATGAATTATTTTGAAATCGGTTTTGCGGAGAAGTCCTTTGTTCTGATGCAAAGCGAAGCCTTTTTCATTCTGCGATGTTGAAATTGGATTTTCGGTAAACATTTATTATGTTTTATAAAAACCAATGGTAGGTCTTTTAAAACTGTGGTTTGTAAACTTTTGTACGATTGCGGTTCAAAATATAAAAAAATGTAAGGTGGGTACATACAAAACATTTTGCAATTTATAGGAATCATGTCGTGCCCCTGGAACAACAAGTTCCATCTGCCATTAGGTTCAATGTTTGAATCCTGAATAAAATAAAAGCATTCACATTTATTAAAAAGTATATATTGAAAACCTATTGTACTTTAATTTTGGTTATGTTTACAATATTTTCTGCAAATAACACGTAGCATTTAGCAAAAAAAAAACTTTAAATAAAAAAACGTTATTAAAAAAACAGATGGATATTGCTTTGAAAATCAGCTCTCTAATCACTGAACAACAGGATTCAACTGATTGTTTTTTTTTTTGCTTAATATCCTTTTTTTTGCAAAGAAAATTCCATTACAATAATTTTTTTATTATCTTTCTACAAGTTTTCAAGTTAAAAGAAATAATGATATATTCAGTGGACTTTCCCGTGATGTGAATTTCATTTACATATTTTAAAATTATATTATTTGAATTTTTATGTATAGGTATTAACTTAATATTTAATAACTACTCATTATAAAGTAATATATAATAACTCTCTTGTTATATATTATATAAACAATTTATTCGAATAACTTATTGAAGCTTATAAATCTCCCTGTAATATTTAATCTTTGAAGAAGATAATACTAAAAAATTTCAAATGAAACATCAAACTGAAAAAGACATAGAAAATAAAAAGGATTTTTATCTTGCGTCTTTTTCAGTATTATCTTCTATTTGAAATATGTTAATATTACCTTCTTCAATGATTAAATATTACAATGAGGTTTGTAAGCTTAAATGAGTAATTCCAATAAATTAAATATTTTTTCCAGACTTATATATAAAGTCAATAGATGTCTCATATAAATAAAAATCGGAAGGGTATATCCGAGACACTATCTAAATTACACATATATTCGGGTAGAAATTTGCAGTCATGCAAAAAAGATATCAGCCAATAATATGGGAATTAATTTTGAATAATATTGGTAAGTCTTGAATTTGAAGAATATCTTAGTTAACTGGTCTCATTAGTTCACTGGTATTACATTGTCTGGTAAGACAAAGGTCATGGGTCTTAGATGCGACTAATATCTTCTTATTTTCAGTATCTTTTTTCAGTTTCATCTTTCATTTGAAATTTCTTAATTTTATCTTCTTCAATGATTAAATATTATATAATCGATACGACCTGTACACTAACTTATTCCTAAATGCCTTTTTTTAGTTTCTGCAAATGGAAGATGATATCATATTGCCCCAGGGATGCGATCTCGAAAAAAAATGCAAATGAAAGGATGTTGCTTTAAAAATATTTTAAGTTTTCCGTAAATATGCAAATGACATCTTGTTGTTCTGTTTTTTATGTTTTAAATGGGATTTTAAAGAGAGAAAAAAAAGTAAGAATTTTAACCCTGAAAGTTCAATTTATGCAAACTATTAGATGGAGCCTCGTTGTTCCAAAGGCAAGCTATGGCGATATCTGTGGTTCATTATTTTAGATTGATTGATTTCTCAAGATAACTGGTTGTCCGTGGTACAATAAACCGGTGCTTAAACCCGGCTGTTTTTCAAAAAAATAATCCAAACAATTTTTAGCTGGCACATTTCGTTCAGTAGAGATAGATTTAAACCCGCATACATCACGCATGAACTATATTTGAACTTCATCAAAACAATTTAATTCAATTGGGAAAAATTATACGCCATCAAGTATAATTAATTTTAAATACACATTTTTAAAAACAAATCATTTTATTCTTATCCGAGGCTACATAAAAGTTTCAAGCAAAAAAGTTTATTTGTGTATTTAGGTGGATTCGATTAAATACCAGTTTTTTTAGGCAACATAATGTGTACTTTATCTTTACCTCACTTGGAGCGGACACCCATACAATTGAACCATTCGGAAAAAAGTTTACCGGTAATATATTTTTAAAGAGTGACCCACTTTTTTCGTATTTAGACGCTTTAACCCATGGAAATTTTGATATAACTAGTAGATTTGAAACGGATTCAAATAACATATTATTTTGGCTTGGCGCACATATCTGGTAAATTTACAATATTTAGAATCCGGTCCACAAGTTCCGCATTGTTCCACTATGATGAAAATTTCTACTTTTGCTAATCTTGCAAAGTTTTGTAGTTACGACCGCGGATAATATAAGTTAGGCTATGTTTTATTATTCTTTTTTTTTAATTTAATGTATATCAAATTTAATAATATTATTATTATGTTCTGCAAGGATTTTTAGTTTTTATTATTATGACAGCTATTTCGGTGTTTAAGGCCATTTTCAAGGCCTTAAACACCAAAACGTCTGTCTGAGTTCAACGAATTGAACACAAAAACAATTAATAATTAATATGTGTACACTCGGGTAATTGAATTATATACGATTTCTTTAAAATACGTTTATTTCCAGACAAGTTCAAGTTATACGATAGACAGCCCAGCCGACCAGCCCGCCACAATGCTACCAACCTAAACATCGTATTTTCGTTCTCACAACTACCAACATGACAGATACATAACAATAATAATGTGTTTTTTTTCTTCGTCATTTTCCTCTGAGCATTTGGGGCGAGTTTTGCAATTTTCACAATTAAAATGGTCAAGATTTTTATGACGTAATGCATATTTATTGACAGTACAAATCAGCTGTAACGTTGCGTTTAACATGTCGTATGGTCTTGGAAGATGTATACAAGATGTATGCTCGTATGTACATTTAATTAGCGCCATATAAATGTGCTTTTTATGTGTAAAACAAACATCAACCACTCCAATTCTATATAACGGTGTCCAATAAAAAACATATTTAGAAATATACGCTTATCATGGGGAAATAGTAATAAAAATAACATTTATTTGAAACACATTATTTAACAAAAAACATTTAAGAACGCTTTAACTGCCCAACTAGGAACACATCCCGTTTTAGTCAAATTGACAAATTTGGTTCATATTAAGTGCCATTATACAAAAAAAGAAGGGAAAAAAGCTAGTATTGACATAATATGGTAATATAGTATAACTCAGGGATGCAGCCCGAAGAGAATGCAACAAATAGTTAATAACATATTAAATATATTTTATTCAGTAAGTACAAAAGGTAACTTTAGTAAATTGTTATAACCAAATGTTTGTCCTTTTTCCTTTCCTTTGTTAAGGTTTTTAGTCTAGTTAAGATCTTTTCCCAAAGAGCACAAATAATGTAACATAAATTCAGTAAAGTAAATCAAACCATGAGATAGTAATAGTAATAAGGCCAGAGCGCTAATAAGATAAAAAAGATGAAGAGTATTATACAATTCCTAGGATAGTGTTATAAAGCATAGATACATAAAGGATTATAAAATAATCCATGAAGTAAATTTAAAAAAAAAAAAATTTAAGTATGATATGCATTTTTTAATTTAGTGTAGAGTAATAATGAATTACGTGTGAAGGTTTTATTTAAAATCATACATATCTATTAATCAGCATATGTTCGCTTTTGACCCTTCCTAAATGGAGAAGCCAAACATTGATCAGTTTACGCAGGACGTTTGTACTTTTCATTTTCCATGTATCGGGTATGATGTTGAACAACTTTGGTCCTAAGTATGAAAATTGTCTTTGAGCAAGGGATGTCATGGTTTTTGTTTACCAGAGTTACTCGTTGAGTATCTGGTGTCATGTGTAATGAAAATAAAAATAACAATTTCTCATCTGAATTAATTTCTGTGGAATAAGTGAAATGTTGACATTCCGTGATGTGAAATTAAAACATCTCATAACTTATCGAATACAATAATAATTGACATCGGTTGGAAATATGTGATAGATATGGGTAGAGATTTACGAGGCAAAGTTTTAAAAAAGAGGGTCATAAATATATTAATTTTAATAACGCATTTTACGAAGAACTCGAAAGAACAGTAGGAAATGATTAAAAAAATCGATCTCATCATCATTCATAGTGATGATTTAAAAAAAGATTTTATTATTAAAGTAAAACCTTAATATTGCCGTTGTAAGAATTAAAAAGAAAATTCAACAATACAGGGTAGCCCAATTTAAATTTTATGAATTGATGCTCTCGGGTTGTTTGCTAGTTGTTTTCTTTCAAGTATGTCGTATCTTTTCCAAGAAAATCATCTTTACTTTGCATTATTTTACAGGATTTTTGGGTAGACATAATTTTAACTGAAGTAAGATTTTGGTTAATACATTCGAAATAATTATTCTTTGAAATTAACTTGTTTTTTATATTTAAATATTATTTTGAAGCAATATTTAGGTACTACTTGGCTTCGTCTAGGATATTACATTTTTTCGGATGATGTGAAACTATTTTTTTAGTGACAAAAATCAAAACATGAAAGGAATTTAAAGTTTTACAGTTTAAACCTCGAAGATCGTGAAGAAGGTGAAGTTGTGAGCTTAAAATAGTTCATAATAGCAGATTTCATGACCTCAGAGCTTACCGTTCGAAAGTTATTGCCGCTTTATATACAGATTTACTACTAGGTATGTTGTTAAACAAAATTAGCATTCTCACATCTGTATTAATATAAGTACAAATACACCAGTTTACCTAAGTAGGTACCTACCTATTATCTTAATATTTCAGAGAAAAAAATCTGTAGCGAGAAATAAATAAATTGAAGATTGGTTGTGACTATCCGAGCGATAAAAGAGATTTTATTCATGAAAATTCCTACAATCGTTTTTATTGTGATCCAATTATTTATATTGAGGTATTATTCTGAGCGTTCACGAGATTTATTTAGTTATTTGGACCATTATCTCGGCGTCTCGTGTGATTTTATTGGGAGAAAAAGGAAATTAGGGTTAATTTATTGGAATTTTTATTTGTTATGTGTTGATTCTCATAAATGGTTTAGAAAATAATTACCTACGTACCTGTACCTAGATTGATTTAAATGAAATCCATGCGATTTGTTTGTTCGTAAAAATGAAATAAAAATCAGAAGATTAAAAAAAATTAATTATGGTATACAGTAAAACAAGGTACTTAAAACCGATATGTAAAATAAGAAATCAAAGTTTTTAAAAAGTAACTACTTATAGGTATTCTTTAAACCAAATAGCTGGATTATTCAGATTTTTAGTTTGAAAAAAATCGCACTTGCAATCAATACCTATTTTATTTTATTAATTTGTGATATTTCATAATTAATTAATTTAAAAATAATATACAGTATATTTGCGCACGTTCCAGAGGCGAATATACTCTCAGTATCGTCCTGGTGAAAGATTACCATTCAAAATTGAAGCGTTGATTGAAATGGCTTTTAGCCGTGTTTGGTGACCAGATCTGAATAGCCAGGTATTTGACCACCTACCATTTCCCCTTCTCCTTCCCCTCCCCAATGCCTTCAGCCTCAAAACATTCCCCATGGGGGGATGTCACAGTCTCACTGGCTCCAAACGGTTGGGATCAGTTGGGACTTTTGTGCGGTATTCATATAAAAAAAATAATTAATTATTATGTAAACACCCGAAAAGTGGTAAATCTTCAAGTCAATCCTTTTTATTTTATTTTAAATACATACCAAAATGTTGCATTCCCATGAATTATCAATTTAACTCATTTTGGGACTGTTAATTATTGCTACATAATATTAAGTTTTAAAAAGTTTTCAAGGCAAACATGGTAATGAAAATATTAAAAAAATATATGTATATATATAAACAATAAGAAAATAACACAAATAAATGTACAGGCTCGAAACATACAGATGCAATAGAAATACATAACAGCGTTATAACATAATTACATCACAAGAGAGAAATAAACGTACACCAGAATATGCAAAGATTAAGGACGGTTATCAGAATATAGTTGTTATCTATGATAAATGGTTATTGAAATAGCTTTTAAAAAAATAATATCTCAGAACATCATTTCGAGATTTGTCCGAAGTGAACACATGTCTCGATTCCTCAGACAACTTGTTATAGCTTGATTTGACGGCCTCCATGGTCGAGGGGTACGGCTCTCGACTACGAATCCGAAGGTCGCGGGTTCAAATCCCGGCGTGCGCAAGAGAATTTTATTTAATTAATTTGTGCTGTTTCACAATTAATTAATTAAAAATAATATATAGCATATTTGCACATGTAAAAAAAAAAGCTGATGTAGGTAATGTATTCCTATGATTTCAGTCCGTTTTTTGTAGAGTGTATTTTTGATATGTGTAATTTGTGGTGTCGTCATGTATTACGTTGGTGAACGACGTAATTATAGTTAAGTTTTATATTTTTGTGAGTACGGCATTGAATTAAAAATAGTGTTTGTTATCTCATGGTTATGAATAATCTTAAACGGTAATACTAGTACGAGCCGGTAAACATTTTTAACGGGTATACCCTATGACAAGCCAACAATGTTACGCCGGGCCCTATTTTGTATAATCTGCACCTCAGATATCATTTTTTTGTTAGCGAAACCCAGAAACTCGAAAGATAAACCAAGTGGGAATGAATCATAGCATAGTACAACGATCGTAGTATGGTGGGAAGGTGGGAAGCATTCCACGTAATCTGTACATACCGGTCACTGGAGAAACCTTTCATTTTACATGGTAAATATGATGTTTACTTAGTAAATATGATGTTTCCATATGAGCCAATCAGAAGAGTCAGATACTTCGTGACATCTGCCTTTTTCAAGTTTATTTGATCCTAGAGAGATCGACCCCTTTAAATAACAAGGTTCCATCTGACACAGCATTGTTTTACGATAATGAACTCCGAAGTAGACCTCTCTAGAGCATATTACCGTATGACATTGCTGTGTCAGATGGAACCTTGTTATTCCAAGTGATCGAGTTGTCAAGGTTTTATCCCCTCTTATTTAACGAGGAGAGGGACGTAAGAGAGTTGTTATTTATAAATTCAAAATAATGATACTTTATTGTGCAATACGATAAACATGGTGTTTTTAAAAAGAAAATTATTTATCACGTTTTTTTTTTAAATTTGCATTTATAAAAATAAAATCTGAAATATTACACATTTCTGACCGTTCTACGTATGTTTCACAGAAACATTTAAAAAGTTGAATATCCTTAAAAAATGCTGTGAAGGTTTTTCTTTAATATGTCGATAAGATAAATTTAAAAAAAGAACAGTGTGTAGTTTAATTTTTTCATAAACACTACGTAACTTTAATTTTTTAATTTTTTTTTTTTAATGCGGATTATAAATATTTGGTTAAGTTTATTTACAAAAACGTAACGAGAAAAAATTAAAATTATTTTTCTCCAATTTAAAAATCGTATTCATATTTTAAATATTTTGTAAAACATATAATAGGATGGTCAGAAAAAGTAATATTTCTGATTAGATTTTGATAAATACTAAGCCAACTTAAATTTATAAAATATTTAATAAATATTTTTCTATTGAAAAACATTATGTTTATCGTATTGCGTTATAATACTATCAATATTTCGAAATAATAAATAATTCCTCTCCGAGGTCCCTCTCGCCCTTAATAAAAATAATAATAATTGGATTACTTCTATAGCGCCGTTTTCGTGGGGAAATCACCTCAAAGGCGGATTTCCGAATAGCATATAATCCTGGCATTTAGTGGTTTAAGTGGTTTTGTTAAAAATGTATCAATTTTTGAAAATAACATCAATAACTTCCAATGATAATATGAAACATAATAAGACAGAGAAAACAAAACAAAAAGATACGGTCGTGACTGAGACTCGAAATCAGAACCTCCCATCTCTCCGGAACTGGCGTAGCTTGTTAAATTCCGTCACCTTTATGAATCTAATATTTTCCTTGAGAATTATTAATATGTATTTCAATTATTTCCCATATATTATTGGCTGTCATCTTTGTATAAGAGCGCAAAGTTATTTTCAATAATTAATATTTCTAATGAAATTTAAAACTTTAATAAAGTAATTATAATTTTAATTAAATTTGCTTGATTAGGTTGGGTTGGAAAACCTTGTAAAGGCTTCGATTTCGCTCTTTTACACAACGATTTCAGTCAACACCAGCATTTACCGGTAAAATCTAAGATTTTAAAATTCTCAGGCTATTATAGTAAAAAAACCAATATACATTTTAAAAGAATGCCCTGCAGCAGTGACATTAGTCTCGAACTGTTTGCAAATGTACTGATGTTAAATTTCTCAACACTTGTGTACAGAGTAAAAGCGTGGGCGCTTACAAAGGCAAATGAAAATAATGCAGAAGCCTTTGAATTCTGAATATTTCGTCGCATGTTGAGAACTCCCTGAACACACCGAATAACTAATATAGAGGTGAACATGTCGCTGCGACACGAAAATGTCCAAAGCCTCTAAAATTGTCAACACAAAAATTACCAACATCTCTATTCTAGGCTGTAGTGACAAGGGTTCGGCTATTCAACCGTCAATAGAAGCGGAATACGACGAATGGGACATCGTTTTCGCTAAAAGGTTCAACAAAAAGGTCCACAATCGAAAAGTTATTGAGTGTTTACAGTTTTAAAGTACGTATAGATGGTACACCCCCATAGGTAATAGAAACAAAGGAGATTAGCCACAAACCATTTATTGTATGAAACCGCGCCCACAAAACTGTCGCCAACATCGTTCACCCATACTACTGCAAATCACATTTACGCACAGCGGCACCCCGCTTTTATTTCTACCCACACACTAAAAGCATAAATTTCAATTCTTTTTTGGAATAGATTATTGAAGATTAAAAACCCCATTGTAATACATTTTCAATTATTAAAGATATAATTATATAATTCAATTATTAAAAACTCTCAGAATGAAACATGAAACCGAAAAGATACAAAAAAATAAGTGGATTATTAGATCGCAAGGTCCCGGATAGACCATGAAGTCCTGGGTTCGAGTCCCAGCTGCTACCGTTATCTTTTTCTTTTCTGTTTCTTTTCGGTTTCATGTTTCATTATAAGAGTTTTTAATATTATTTTCAATCATTCTTTTTTTTATACTGCGTTGTGCAGTTTCCGAGAAACTTTTGAGTAATCTGTCCATAAGTCGTTTTACTGAATTGTGGGGTTGAAAAAATCTTCATTTTAAATTTTCTGATCCCTTCCTTCCTTTTTACGTCATTCTCCACAACGTAGGAAGATAGTAAGCTCCCACGTTTCTCTTGGCTTTGCGTTCTACTTCATTCTCTCGTTTTGCACTCGGCATCTCTTTATCTTTACCCTGCATTCAATCTGCTTTCAGCCCCTTAACTGTTTCGCTGAAACATATTTACAGTGATAAGTAGGTAAAATTAATGAGCCCTATACCTCAAACTACATTTATGTATGGCGGCCTGCAAATTTTATATCGTTCTGTAAATTTGTGTGAAAGTTTATGTATTGTGATGTTGATTTGTTGAGTTTAATCAACTCTGCAAAAAGGGCAGAACTGTTATTATAAAGAACATTGATAAATAAAAAGTTATTACGTAAAAAAATAACACCGCATAACACATACAATTAATTGGTTGTATGGGAGAAATCAAATGTTGTCTTCGTAACATGAGAATGTTTGTCTTTAAGAAATAAAAACAATTTTGTTGTTCAATGAGGTTGTTTCCTACAATAGAATTTAGAGATGCATAATTTTAATTAAAACATGCTAACGGAATGAATATTTGGAAATTATTGAATAGTACCGAAGATATAAGCCGTCAAAATGTTGATAATCTCGCCGGCCGGTCGATAAGCGACCATAGATAACATATGCGGGGGAGAATCCGTTACTGCCATTCGAATTGTGAATTGTACTGAATTTTTCCGACTCGTGTCGATGTCACGGATATACGTTTTCCCAAATTCACGTTGAAAGCTCACAACTTCGTCATTTGTGGAAATATCTAAAACTGTTTTACTGACTTTATTAATTTTTAAATATAATTCGTTTTCATCAAAATAAAAAATACGACGACAGCCTCAGTATTAGAAACATAATACTACGGAATTATTTTTCGGCGATTTAAAATTAATGTTAAACTTTTTCTATGGCTTCTTTCGAATCCTAGGAATATGTGTACGATTTATTTTTTATCTAACGGTTTTCACTGGCTTGAATAATCGCGCTTATTGCTCTCTTAGAACGGAAGTATTGCCTAAACAGAAAAAAAACACCATGAAGAGGTAAGTAAGTACCTATTTGTAAGAGTGGATTTTTTTGGACAAAATATGGTTTGAGTCTTTACTATTCACTTACTTATTACCCCGTAACAGCATAAGCTAAATAAATTTATGTACGCACTTTATGATCACAAATACTTTTTTTTTAAATTTGACCCAATGAGAACCAACCGAGCTTATACCCATAAAAGAATCAGGCTGTTAGACATATTTACATAAAACGTATTGTATCTGCAAATGGAATTCATAACTACAGAACGTATTGCAGGATGTTTTATTACCCGTTACGAAAATTGGATGAAATTGCTACGTATAAGACGTTAACAAGGTAGGTATTAAACCGTTGCAAGTAATAAACCAATAAAAATATGACGCAACATTTAAGTTGGCACATATAATACTGTAACTTCCTTTATTGGACCCTAGTCTATAGATAGACATAGAAATAGGAGGCAGTGGAATGTTCTTTATCGGTATCTCCTGCTAAAATACGGCGATCATAAATATGATCCTTTTGCGGTTATGGACGATTTGGTTCTTCTAACTCCATTTCTGGGGAAAAATAACATGAAGCCATTTTTGGTTGGAATCACGCTATGTAGGTTAAACTTATTTTTATATAATAGTTGGTATTTACTACCCGGCCTTGTTCGAGTTTAAAGAAATCTTTTTTAAAACCTTTTTTTTCTTATTGAACAATTAACAAATACGGAATCAAGAATATGACATCTTCTGTTGTTTTTATCGGATAAATGGATACTTTAAAAACTAAGATTTCATAATGGAAGGAATATTGCAAACTAAAAAAAGTTACGTTGAAGTTGAAATTCCTGTTAAAAAAGGCTGTTCAATTTCGACAATGCAAAACTCATAATTTCGTAGGGTTTTGCTGCTTCACATATCATTATTTAGAATCCGGAATGAATTCATTTTCAGATTTATGTCCTGTGATTAATGAAGCAACACACCAGTGGTTAACAGAAGTTGTCACAATGGTTACAAAAAATTATGATTAAATTTACACTATAAATAATAAGAACACGAGATAAAAAGTATAATGACTTGAATATGGAACAAATGGAGATAATCTGATCTAGGCGAACAACAGGAAGCGAATGAAGCTATTAGGGAAAACCGGCGACTATTTAAAAAATATAGATGTCACTACTGTCGCCGTGCAAAATAGTAAATTTTAGTGGCCAGTTCAGCAGGCAGACATAGGTAGCTACAACACCAATTTTAATAACGCAACTCTCACATGTTTTCAAATACTGTGTCCACACGCGTATATACTTAATGAATATACCTATTACAAATATGATACATATCTACATTTTGTTTAAAACAATTTATTTAATTACATAATACATATGAATATTCATATATTTGATTTTTATATTAGAACATTTGAAGCATTCGATATGACAATATCGATAATTTGTTAAAAACTCACAAGAGAATGCAAACGTAAACCCTATTATAAAGGGTTCAATCTTCTACGATTTACCTCCAATTGCAGTGGCATAGCGGGGGTACAGTTAATATTAGAAATATAAATGATTTATCGTTTTCGTCCTTCCTGGAATTTGTTGTTCCATCGGAATTAGGTAGGTATATAATGTTATGAATGGTTTATGTAATGTAATCGTAGATACAAAAAAAATGTACTGTACAATAGTCAATGAACATAACTGTTTCAATAAAATCAACATCAATATTGTTTACTATTAAGATCCAGCTGAGTGCTGCAGTGTACATTACTATAAACATCCCTTTACAGGTTGCTAACTCAAGTAATACCATTAATGATTTATTTCTAAATTCCATACGGGGAGTTAGAAAAACTTCTAAGGTTTAAAGAGACAAAAATTCTCAAACTGTAATCTTCAAATTCTATGAAATACATCCCAAAATGTCCGAAAATATGTGCAGTTTGAAAACCACTGAAAGCAATTTTGAACGTTTTATTTAATATTCCAATAAGTATTTAATATAGATTTTAAAAGATTACAGTGTGAGGATTATTGTGTTTTGAAAACCCGTATAGAATTTACAGATAAATCGTTCGCAGTATTTTTTCAGCTAGCAACCTGCGAAGGGTCTATTTTTGTGTGCTTACCATTAATGAAATGCCCAACTACTCGTATATTCTTATGAGCCTTAAGAAGAAAAATTATGTAAGCCCGTATTTATTCATGGGAAAGTACACAAACATATATGACTGCATAGGATATAATAGTAAATATTTCTTATGCAAATGTGTCACTGCAGTAAATCTGGCAACAACCAGATATTTAAAAAAAAATCTGATGTATAGAATGATTTTACTAACGCAGCTAAAGCTGACATCAAATAATGCTTACTATTAGCGAAATCCCAAGCAAAACCACGTGTACCTATATAAATTACATACTCTTTCAGCGGTATGTACAGAAAACAACATATGACTGCATAAGATTTCATGGTGAATTTTTCGCATGCAAATATGTCAGTGCAGTAAATTGCCACCAATATATCCCGGCTGCAGAAAATGCTTCACGGTGCCACTTGCCGCGCTGCGAAATCAATTGGACAAGCTTTGCGAGGATTTTTGTTGTATTTTATCATACGGGAATAAAATCCTGATCGTTTATCCCGGCTGTATTTCAATCGCATGCAAGTACATTCGGCACATGTCAGTTGAGCCATACGCTTTCTAAAATTGCCTGTAACATGTTTTCTGTTTTCCCAGGCGATTTAGATTGGCATGGACAGAACAGCATAATAATAAAAGTAAAAGAGAACAACCCACTGTTGGGGATTTTATTACGACAAATATTTCAATCAAGTCACAAATAGAGTTAACTCTTTTTGTGCTTCCCTCGCTGTTATTTGTTTTATTGATCTTTCGTCTTCAAATTTTATATAGAAATAGAAATATTTTCCAATGGTAAATTTATTTCTGAAGTGGGTAGTTACAAGTAGTGATGAAACAATTATTATATAAATAATTTCGAAAAACGATCGATTAAAAATTATTCGAAACATTTCGATTCTAAAATAATCGATCGGTGTTTTTCGAAATCATTAAATTTATTTGCGAATCTCATTCTAAAAAAACGATGAACCGACAACCGACAAAGTCATTTCTTTTTGGAATTAAAAATCGGCGTGGTCGTCTGTGAAAACATATTTCGATTATTTCAATGTTTCGGAATCGAACGTTTCGATTATGCCCCTTATAAATATATAAATGCCTCGATTCATGAACACGGCATTTAAAAATAAGGTTTATTATTATGTAAAACTGAAAGTATGTTGATATACTATGTCGAATAATACGTGTTTGGCATCACTCGAAATTATTGAAAAACGACTAAATATCAAAGTGAAAATCTGACTAAAAACAAATTTCGTCAATCAGTTGGACCCAAAAATAAATCGAGATATCTCGAAGCTCGGTGAATCAACCAGATACGGTATAGACGCCGAATAGAAGTCGCTTTGGGATACCTTCATTTAATAATGGAGAGACATGGAGTTGGTAATGATAAAGCTAATAAAATTTTAACCTTAGGCAACCCGTTTTGAAAACACTATTCATTTGTAAGAATTATTGCAATAAATCAGTATGGGTAAATGAAAAGACTGTAAATAAATTAATTAAAAAATATACTTAGTATTCACCACATTATAAATAAACATTAATATCTACATGTTTCGAAAGCGATGCTTTCATCGTCATGAATATATGGATAGTAAATATTTATGAAGTGGCGAATGCTAAGTATATTTTTTAATACGTTTATTAATAATGACGCCACGAAGTGAATACCAATCGTGTGAAGCAATTATAAACGATTCTAAACAATTTATTTTTTTACGGTGTCGTTTAACCGCTTCCCGAAGATAGCGCATATGTGATTAAAAAAAGCATTCCGGGTAATCACAAAAATACGCATGATATGCCGTATAAGGAAAGCACATGAATTTGAAGGTGAAATAAAATCCCGGGCAATCACAAAAATACACATGATATGCCGTATAAGGAAAACACATGAATTTGAAGGTGAAATAAAATCCCGGGCAATCACAAAAATACACATGATATGCCGTATAAGGAAAACACATGAATTTGAAGGTGAAATAAAATCCCGGGCAATCACTCAAATACGGGTTAATAATTATTTTACCAATTTGAACAAGAAAAACCTGCTTTCAACGTATCCATGGGAATTTCCAGGAATTGTTTTATTACACAAAAGAAACGGCTAATAATTTGATGTTTTTAATTAAATAAATAGTTTTTTAAAGCTTACAGCAAAATAATTCTCCCGGGGAGCGGTTAAAACAAAGTGTTTCTTTAATTTAACCGAATACTAAACAATTCAACATCCCAAGGACAGGTTCTAAGTGGTTCTTAAAATGATTTAATGGATGCAACTGAGAAATAATTTTGAAACTCACTTAGATTGTTTCTTCAAAATACTTAAACGCATAATTTTCCCATAAAACGGGAAAGTATCAAAATAACCCATTACGGTTAGGGTACTAAGTACAACATAAAACATTAAAAGACAATTTTCACCCAGGAAAGTACCCGAAAACGTTCAGTTTTTCCTACGACGTTATAAATTAATTAAAGTGCTGTTAAAAGTTAATCTAGTTCCGTAACCAGCCGCCCATCCCCAAGGCACTGCGCGACCAACTCTCGAGTGGGAGAGGAGGCTGGATAAGTATTGGATAAGTTCCCGAGTTGAGAAGAACCGAGGAAAGGACAAATCACTCGGATAGGAGTAGTTCAACGAACCGATTCATAAGTTTATTGTGACAGTGGTTCGTCGATTATAAGTGGCATCAACTATTCACATATTCTTTAATTTACGTTTTTGCCAACACATTGCTTACGATAAGTGTAATCGGTAACATTAATAATATTTGGAAGAGTAGGTTATTAATAAATGAGCAAGAGAAGGCGATTTTAATTAATCAAGTTGACAAGAATAAGAAAGGACTAATTTCTTTGAATTACTATTAATTTCGCGTATTAATTGTTTTTGTGTTTAATTCGTAAAACTACGATTAGTTTTTTTTTTTAATTATGTAAATCAAATTTAATAATGTTATTTTTAAGTTCCGCAAATATTTTCAGTTTTTATTATTGTGACAGCCGTT
Source organism: Halesus radiatus (assembly GCA_022606495.2). Classification (NCBI taxonomy): domain Eukaryota; kingdom Metazoa; phylum Arthropoda; class Insecta; order Trichoptera; family Limnephilidae; genus Halesus; species Halesus radiatus. The sequence goes on along the minus strand of JAHDVE020007474.1, from coordinate 77,915 downwards.
GCGGCGTTCAAGGCTATTTTCAAAATGCGGTTAATCCACATTGTGACGACTTATTTATACGATTCTATTCAGTCCCACCCCATTCTAATTTGCACGGCTTTTAAAAATAATGATTTATTATCGTTAAAACCGATTTACTTAGAAAATAATTAAAATTCTCTATTTGGTGAGGTTTTCAAATTTATAATATGTGTCTCCATATTTAATTAATAATGTTTTCTCAATTAATTTATTTAAATGTGTTATATTGTTTTGATAATGTGAAGAGGTGAATATATGATTTTCCTTACTTTATTAATTAATGTTATATTAGAATCATTAGATCGTTAGTTTTTTTTTAATTTCTTATTGTTCAAGTAAATTTAATCTAATTCCCTTTCTTCAATATGTAAGGGTTTAGGCCCGTTGTTGTTAAGCGGGACGTGATTATTTAGTAAGATTATTTACTAAGCAGAACTTAATAATAACATTATTAAATTTGATTTTTTTTAAAATTAATTTTGTGTCTTGTTAAATATAAGCCTTCAATATTCAGTCATCTTATTATTCTATGCCCTTATTCTACCAATTTATAGATGTCCTTTCTATCATTGATTTTATTTTCCTATAGGAAACTCACTCTTATCTTGCGCGTTATTCTCTTTTATAACCGTTTACCTTAAATATTTACTAACCTATACATAACATCCTCTCTGTGATTTTCCTAGTACATATATTATGCACATCTAAAAATATGGCATACGGTATTTTCCTTCCTCCTTACTATTATCATATTCGTGTTCTAATCAATAATTCGGAAACGTATAAATATATCAAAGCAGTAAAGCTCTTCACCAAGAGATCACTGGCTTGAAATCCCTTAAAGTGCAAGAAAAAGTTATCTTATATCGAAATTTTCACAAATCGTATATCTGTTCTCCTTTGTTTAGTATTCTGTACTGCATTATATACTTTGCCAGTGGAGGTTTCAATAAATATAATACGCTATGTATTTGAAATAATAAGTAGTTAACATTCTCGTACATACTTTCCGCGTATTGGACATTTGGTAAATTATGTTAAACTTTTGAGCGCAATTTTATTTGTATAGCAATTGATAGTTTGAAAATAACTTTGACCCCGAAACAGCTGTCACAATAATAAAATACTTACAAAACTTAATAACACAATTATTAAATTCATTTTCTTTTTATTTTTTTTAATACGAATAAATTATGTTAAACTTTTGAGCGCAATTTTATTTGTATAGCAATTGATAGTTTAAAAATAACTTTGACCCCGAAACAGCTGTCACAATAATAAAATACTTGCAAAACTTAATAACACAATTATTAAATTCATTTTTTTTTTATTTTTTTTTAATACGAAGTTCTACGAACTAACCACAATAACCACTATACCAATTGATTAGTTTCAAACTGTACGTACGACGTTCAATCTGTTCATGGAAGTGTTAAATATGAAATGAAGAAATTTTGAGAACCATTTCTTTTCCTCGCGATACTATAAACTGAAAATACCATTCGAATGGTTCGGAACAACCGCGTGGTTTTCTCGGGAAATAACAATATGATTTCGCTTCGAATATGGTTAATAAATTCATGTTGATTTTCAGGAATAAACTGAACGGGGGACTGAAAAATAATAATAAGGGAGCTGTTTTTAGCTATAAATTTGCAATTATAAAACACAAGGCTGGAGCCATTATTTTATGAGTTTAAAATAGTAATTTCGAAGATTTAAGTTCAAGGAACCAAACAAAAACGCTTTTCACGGAAATTCACAATTTAAGATGATTCCGCGTAACTGAAATAAACATGTCCAGTATAATTTATTATTTTTTTCTCTGTGCTATGTTAGGTGTTGTGTAATAATCCGGAGAAACGTTCTTATTTTTCATTTTATAAATTATTATTATCATATCTGGCTATTAATCGTTTTAAATGTCGTGGGAAAAACCATCGAGTAAATCCGAGATACTTGTATATACCGTCCATGAATGTATTAATAACCCTTAGTAATGGACTTCACGATTATTTTTAATTAATGTTTCTTAAGTAGAAGAGACTCGATCAGCCATGTTCCTTAATATTATAATATTTAACTATAATCAATGGACAAATTTATTGGCAACCATAACTGCAAGATTAGATTCATCGGAATTGCACTGTAGACATATAATTATTTCAGGTGTGTAGAATTTAATCCCAGATTAAATAATTAGACGAGTGTTTTCTTAACCCTTCGCAGGTAACACGATAAGGGTTGAGGGCTGGTAATTAATTGGTATCAATGAGCGAGGGTCACAGACTCGGCTCCACCGCTAACGATCGGTCTTTTTGTCTCGTTGTGGGAGAAAGGGTAGAGTGAATGTAAGTCCTATCAATTATATGCTTCATCGAACCAGGGGCCGGTAACATATTAATGAGATCATCGCTCTATCTCCGCTGTGGTCTACCTTGTGGCATTTTATCCTCCAGTTTAACGGGGTATCGCTTCAACCATATTTTTTTCTAGTAACGCGGTTACTTCATTTAATTAAAAGTCATGTCATGCATTAGATAATATTACATGGTCACTATCTAAAAATCATGTCTTTAATTTTTTTTTCTCATGTTAATTCATTTTCAGGACAATCTGTGTAGGCCAATCCAATAGTTAGGTTGAGAAACTAAGGTACAAAATTTATTTAAAATTTTTTGAACATTTTCGGTGGTCTTCAGGAAACTGTAGTCGTTTAAAATGATCCCATTTTTGTAGGCTTCATTATAATAATCGAGGAATAGACTAGGTGTACTTATGCTTCGTCTTCGAATTATGGTTGATAATAAAATAGTGAAAACCACGGTTTGACGATCAGACAAAACACCCTCTCTTGCACGAAGTCAAGCAGGTATCAAGTATTTTGGGGTTTTAGCGTTCCACATTCAACTCTCGAACGTACTTGAGACAGGACAGGGTTATCACTATTGAAAAATCTGCTGGCCATGATATAGATATTTATAGTACAGAGCGTGCAGCTTTTCGGAAACCCGATATAGTCGTATTTCAATGGAATTCTGATACTTGAACCGGTCTGAGACACTTAGCGCGAGTATCTGAGTGGAGTCTTTGTTGGAAAGAATTATTCGATTAAAGTGTAAGACACACTTATTGATACCTCATTCACTTGTTACTTTGCTGAAATAAATAAGGTAATAATAATAATTATAAAAGTTGGATGATTTGTATAGCGCCGTTTTTGTGAAAAATCACCTCAAGGGCGCTGTACAAATATTTCTTAACTAATTATGTACAAACAGATACAGAAAAACATACTAATAAAAAGGTAATGCCACATAAACAGCCTACGCCATAATATTCGCGCAAAATTATACGCACTGTACTTAAATTTAATAACGTACCCCTTATTATACAGATACTCATCACTTTCAACGAAAAAGTGGTTATATTTGGTAATTGGGCACCGCAAAATCCCGGTTCGAAGAATAGACTATTTTGGATAATTTCTCAAATACATTTTTCATATAAATTTTAATTAAACTATAAAAAAGCATAACTTGTTGAAAAGAGAGGTGAAATAATGATTACTTGAAATTTGATTATCAGACAGTCTTTTACCAAGCAGTGCTTTCATATAGCGTTTTTTCAGAGGTTTCTGGAATCCTTGAAATATGTATAAGATCCGGAAACCAGTTAATATTAAAAATATTTTTATGATATTAGATTGGACATTATATTTTGATATATTTGAGAGCCGTAGCTACTTGGCTGAAGATGTGTTTTTTTCTACACTATATATTGTTTTTTTTTTGTAGAAGACCCGCCGCTACAAAAATTGGATGACACCACTGGCCGTAAGCCAATATTTGATTTGGAAAAAACGTTAAACTAATATATTGGTAAAGTCTGAGAAATTCATTCAAAATATGGGCTATCAACATACGTATTTTTACCAAGACATCTGAGAGACCTTATAGTTTCCGGGGAATGGCATATCACGAACAATTGTATAATAGTCAGACAACAAAAGAAATCACGTTTTGGTAAGAAATGTAATCATGAAATATATTTTGATTGATCGTACATAAATTGGGTAAACGGGTTAAGATCATGATGCTAAAAAGTGTAAACCGTACAGTCATACATACATATTATTCAAATTAAAGGCCAGCACTCAAAAATAGTAACGTAGAAATGGGATCTTCAAGACAAATGTGTGGTAAAACCACGTATGATCGTGTGAAAAATATTTAAATTCGCAAAGGACGCAAGGCTGATGTAAGCGTAATGAGTAAGATTAAGAAAAGGACGCTTAGCTGTTTTGAGCATGTAGAGCGAAAGAACGAAGAGAGGACTGTAAGAAGAATGTATGATGCGAATGTGAACGGAAGAAGAAGCCGGGGACGTCCGAGGAAGACATGGCACAATCAAGTGAATCAAATACTTGAGTCGGGCCATATCATAAGTCGGAATAATAGAAGAGAATTAGATGACGTATGAATGTGAATGAAGCAAGAAGTGTATGCCAAGATCGAGTTGTTTGGCGGTCCGTCCTCTCTGCCTACCCCTGCGGTGAAACGGCGAGACAGTTAGTTAGTTAGTTAGTTTACTCAAAAATGGCACTAGGTACCACTTTGCAGATTGCTAACTCAAGCAATACAACAAATGATTTTTCTGTTAATTCTTTATGGGGGTAGTTATAAAAAAAAGGTTTCAAATGCCAAAAAATTATCAAACAGTTATCTTTAAATTTTCTGAAATACATCCAAAAATGGAGTTAAAATGGGTGCAGTTTAAAAACCAGTGAGAGTAATTTTGAAATTTTATCCTAAAATTACAGTACATAGGTATTTCACACAGAATGTAAAAGTTTTTGGTTTGAGGAATATTATATTTTGGCACATTTTACATTTTCCCATATAGATAGTAGAATTTACAGATAAATCATAGTTTTTTTTTTGTTAGCAACCTACAAAATTCGTTTTTTTGGGTGCCGACCCTTTAATGGAATTCCCATAAAACGGCGCATTACAAATATTTTCATCATAAAATGTAGAGCTTTTAAAAAAAATGGGAGCACGATATCCAGACCAGCAGCGTCCAAATAAAGATTTTCTTGATATTTTTGTTGTTGTCATTTTCTACTGTTGTAGAAATCAAATATGCTCCCTGTTAGAAGCCACAAAATGACGTCCATGTTGCAACAGATGCCACGAAACCACATTTAATACGTTGTTTGCATTAAAAAACTAAACGAAGTTTGAAGAATAGCGTTTTCAAAACTTCGCAAATATTATTTTACAACAACTATTCTATTAAAACTTTTAAAATGTACTTTTATAACTGTTCGGTTAAAACTTCCGCAACTTCTTTTAACAATTACTTTATTTTGTCCATCTAGAAGAATATTTATTAATCTAGCTAACCATAATAGCTAACCATCACCGCTTTTTTAAGGCAGGGGTAAGCGGAGGATAAACTGCCACATAACTTTGTCTCCGCACACATTTCTTGGTTCGTTCGCATTCATACGAGTATATTGTGTCATTCATACGCTTCTATTATTCCGACTCTTGACATGGCCCAACTCAAGTATTTGATTAATTTGATGCTGACATGTATTCCTCGGGCGTCCCTAATTTCTTCTACCAATTACTTACGCGTCGTATATTCTCCTTACACGCCTTTCTTCGTTCATCCGCTCTATATGCCCAAACGATCTAAGCTTCCCTTTTTTATTTGTTACCACACTGCTGCACTCAACTATCTAGAACCAGTGTGACTATGGTATCCACAATTATGGTATGTTGTGAAGCTGAAGACATTGAGGGAAAGGAGATGGAGAAGAGGAACGTGGAGAAGTACCTGGCTATTCAGATCTGGTCACCAAATACGATTAAAGCTATTTCAAGCAACGTTTCGATTCTAAATGGTGGTCTTTCACCAGGGCAATACTGAAAGTACCTACCACTCTGTACGTGCCGCAACCATACTACATATTATTTTAAATGAATAAATTGTGAAAGAACTTAATTGAATTTAATCAAATAAAATTTACTTGCGCATACCGGGATTTGAACCGCCGGATTCGTAACCAAGAATCATTACCACTCAACCACGAAGACCGTTAATTCTTAATCTTAACATTTACCGTTATATCAGCCTTGCATTCTTTCCGGAACTCCTCATTTTTAATACGGTCATACAAAGTTTTAACACACATACGCCTCAAAGATCTCATTTCTACAGAATTCAGTCTACTTTCATCCTTCCTCTTCTTTACTAACAATTTAAAATTATTTACTTCTAAAAGCTGTTTATTTACTTATTTACTGCTAATACCATCCCTGATGTATGGCAGTGAAACCTGGCGCAAGCGAAATAAATTTTTAGTAGGTTTTATAATTACTATTTCATAAATAAATTATTTAAAACATTTGTGATACTAATGCTACAAAAAACATAAATAACAAGTGTGGTTCACATGGTAAGCATGTTTTATATTAGCGCGGTCCCTCCCTCTTCCGTAATAGCTATACAATATTTTTGTTTCCGCTCGGAGGGTAGTGCTGGTTCCAAAGCTGGGTCCCAATGATGAGATCTGAATAGCAAGGAACATCCCAAGCTTTCTCCTACCCAATCTCCTATTCCTTCCCACTTTCTTCAGCATTATTCCGCAATATGGGATGACATAGTCTCACTGGCTCCGGTCAGTAGTAGTTTTGGTGCGGTACCAAATCACCTTATTTTTAATTATTACTTCTCGATTTATCGCATTTTCTTTGACCGATGTTCTTCTTTTGCAAAAATATGAATAAATTACTATTTTCAATTTTTAATTATTAATTATTTTTATTGAGATTTAAAAAACTCATTTTAATATTTAATCGTTGTAGAAAATAATATTAACATAACCTAAATGAATAATATGGGATAAAAAGTGGAGAATAATATTGACATATTTTGAATTTGAGATATGATATCGATGAAGATGACATAAATTGAACTTGTCTCATTAGCTAAGTTGGTTAAGCGGTTGCCCCGGATAGGCAGAGATCCTGGGTTTGAGTCCCAGATGTGACTGAAATCATTTTATTTTCTGTCATTTTTTCCGTTTTCATGTTTCATTTAGATTATATTAATCTTATTTTCTACAATGGGTGAATTACTATATACTCGTATATGTACACAAGGTGTCCAAGGGTATAGAGCAGTAACTTTGGAAAGTAATTCTACGTGGTTTTATCGTCAGATATAAGAAAAGACAATTTAATGTGTTTTAATTTTAACGTTTTCATTATTTTTTGATAAAAATGTTTATATGTGTTTTTTATGTTGAAAATTATTTTTGTATGGAAAAAAACGATGAAATTTCGAAAGAAGTTGCCTATATTTCATGCTTTACTTGAATCTTTCATACAAAAAAAAATACCAATACTTCAATCCTAAGATATTTTGAAGAAAACGGTTAAAAACTAAGACCAAAGAAAGATTAAATTAAGTGAAGTTATTAAAATTATTGATAGATTCATAAACGGAAATAGTATTTTAACTGGGCCAGCCGCCATCTGGGAGAACAACTTTGTTCTTCGGTTAAATTAAACTTTGTCCTTAAAAATTGACTAAAAAAGTTTTCTTGTTACACGGAATCGGTCGTAGCAATTTAAAAAACAAACTTAGTTGTTTACTTTGAGAGAATGATCGTTAACGAGAAAAATAATTGTTGGGCAAAGTAAATATAGCTAAGCATTTTACGCGTTTTAACTTGCAAACAACAACAGTAAAGACAACTTAAAGGTTACGTAATTAATTTTTACATTGAATTTTTGGACGAATTTTCTGAAGTTTGTAAAACATAAAAATAAATCTAATTAAGGTGTGTCTGTTATACGTTATAACTATCACATTGTGGTTATCAGTGGCGTGTATTGCTCTATGACCAAAGGTAGGGCGTGTGTTGTTTTTCAAGTTCAGGAATGAAATGTCTATTTAATATTTTTAAAAGAAATTTTTTAACATCTTCCGTTAATTGCTGTGGCCAACGGAATAAAGTCCTTACCAGATTAAACATTAAAAATTTGTCGCATTTCTTTGTATCTTTTAATTTATTTGTATGGTTTGTTTTTCTTAGGATATGCACAGCTCTTCAGCCTTAACGATCTGCGCACTGAAGGCTATCATATTTTTGACTAATGTTAAAGTTTCGTTGTTAAAAAGTTTAGAATAATGGTGATTAACCAATTGATCGTATTTATCAGTCAACACAAGTATATGGAGCTTTCAAATATCCATTTTGGTACAAAATCAAAAGACGCCATTATTAACATATTTCTTAAAGTTCAATAAGACAAACGTTTCATTGAAAAGGTGGTAACGGTTCGTAATATATTTTTTAGTGTCATGAAAATTTAACTGTTGTTTTTTTTAGCATATCATTGAATCGATAGAAATTTACATATGGTTTGATATGAAAATCATAAATAAATAAAGAAACGAAAGACAAATCGAATACCTTTCCGAACCTTTGGGTTATTGCAGCTGGTTGTAAAATATATCCATCTATCAAATGTTTTATGAAGAAAAATGTACCAAAAAAAAAAAAAATACATTGCGGTCAGATATAAATCATTTATATCCCTCGGGAGTAAAACATCGCCCCGCGGATACCAATATAAAAACGATTGTTATCCGAATTCAATTTATTTGGTGAAAATATTCCAAGGTTGAAATTTTTATACAAAGTTTACTCAAATGATATGCTTTCGTCTTCTGTGTAATAATGTGTGCTTAGTTCGTGAAGTTTAAAAAAACAGTATTCCAAATTTAAATAGTCTGGAAACATGTCAATATAGCTCTCGGTTTTGCTTTAACTGTATATGTTAGGATGTTTAATCAACATGAAAACGTATTCTATAGATTGGAATATGTTTTATTCGATATAGCTTGGACAAGACATGAAACGTTAACTGCTGACAACGCGACTCACGCGTTCATACAAAAGAAATGTGTGCAGTGTCTCTGGCTCATTTGACACTCTCTCATTTATAAAGCACGGTTCACATTGGACAGGTCAAGACTGATATTTTAGGACTATAAATTTATTTTTTTATTAGTTTATTTTATGTTATTGGTACTTACTTTAAAAAAAATATCAGTTCTTAAAGGTAAAATATTTCAGCAGTGAATGTGTTAACATACATTCTCTGAAAAAATATCTTTATGGTCCGGCAGCTGAGAGCTCTGTTATGACCTTTGTTTCCGTTTCATGCGTAGGTTGTTCATGAGGCAGAGGAAGGGGGTAACATTGTAACCATATAAAAACCTGTAAATATATTACAATACGAACAAATGTCAATATTTGTAAATTTTATGTAAATCAAATTTAATAATGTCATTATTAAGTTCTTCAAGTATTTTTAGTTTTTATTATTGTGACAGCTGTTTCGGCGTTTAAGGTCATTTTCAAATTACGATTTATCCACATTGTGACGACTTATTTATGTGATTTTATTTACTCCCACCCAATTATAATTCATATATAAATATATTTACAACACGAACAAATGTTAATAATATTTTATTTTTAATCTTTCAAGATAATATTAACAACTCCCAAATCGAAATACGAAACCAAAAAGACACAGGAAAGAAAAAGATAACGGTAGCAGCTGGGATTCGAATGCCGGACCTCATTATAATGACGTTTGTGAGCTTCAATAAATTATTCCGAAAAAATAAATTAACGACAATAATTTATTTACTAACATCCTGTAATTTACAGAGTGCAGTGAATTTTCCTACCTAATTTATACCAAATGAATATTTTACTACAATACAGCGAACGAACAAATATAACGTCGGTATGTAATATTACGCTACCATAATGAAAATCTCACAAAAATTTAATTATTTCCAATTTATTAAAGCTCTGTTTTTTAAATAAGTGAAACAGATTTGTTAACCTTGTAATACCAACCTCAGTCGTTTCGACTAACAATACGTGCATTTTATGCTGTATCTCTTTAACGAATGCGCCGATCGCTCTAGTTGTCAGTGCCGACTCTGTTACCGACGAGGGCTTGCCGGAAGTGACCGCGCTACGGAGGCCGCCATTTTATTAAAAATTATATTTAATTTTTGTTGTGACACTTACACATACATACTGTATGTATTCTTATAAGTTTCTTGAAATAATTTAGGGTTAAACCCACAATAACAAATTATTCCGGTTCATATACCACTTGTACACTCGCCAACAAACTATATTGAAATTAACGCCATCTATGACCGCGAATTTTCACAATAATTTTATTTTTAATCTTAAGGTATAAATAAAGACTACTCGTATATACTAAAAAAACGTTTTTTTTCGTTATATAAAGTTGTTTCAAAAAATAACGTGCACATTCGAAACCGTCGAAAAAAATAAAAATGTATATTATGATACTTGATGATTGTGTTAATCAAATTGACAAATGATTAGTTTTTATATATATAAAAAAATGTGATTAATTTTCCAGAGTTAAAGAGGTGGTCAATATTCTTGTCGGTAGAATGCTTCCCTGGCAGTTGGATATTCTAAGCGGGTAACCGACTTACCTACTGCCTTTTCAACACGATTTAACTAACTTCGGTACGGAATGAGAAATAGGTGAACTAATAGAAGGAAATTTAAAATATGCATAAAATGTGATTTATTATTTTTATCGTAAAATGATTTTATTTTTGTAGCTAAATGACTAAAAATTCTTATTAACCAATATAAACACAGCAATATAGGAGATCATTACGAAAAATATATTAATAATTCTGTATTATTAATTTTACGGTAGTTATGATAGGTACTTGGAATAATAATATTTATCGGAAACACGATGAATTTCGAAGAATTATAATTTTATGCTCTTTGGAAGATTATTGGATATTAAAATGTCTTGGAACAAATTTGATTGGTTTTCCCGGAACTCGTTTAATATAGGCATTATTGCTGCCTACTTTAGCGGAAAAATTGTGCGACTTGCTAATTATATTGACGACAAGTATCCGGTCGATTGTTATTTTATCGATAGGTTATCGCGACAGTAGCGAAGTATAGTAAAAATAATATCGTCGGTTTGTAAGAAGAGTGAAATAACTCAAAAAGTTAGTTTCTCCGGAAAACAATTAGAATTTTTGTTATTGTTGAAAAATTGTTTATTATTCGGTTATCGAAAAATAAAAACAAATTAAAACATTTTTTTGAACTTGAGCTAATGTAGCAAGGAATTGAAATTTATAAAACGATTAAAACACCCCTGTTATGACTTATGACAACATTTTCGAAAATTAATACTGATACAAGTCAAAATTTAACATTATTCTAGTAAAACTCTGTGCAGAAACGGGCGGGCCGTTTGATAGATTCGCCTATCTTAACAAACGGGTTGCAATATTTGGAGCACAGACGTCAGGTGGGAATGCTGTCCTTGTTGTTCCGGAATTTTAATGGAAGATGCTCCGAGGGACGAGTGTCATTGATCCCTTCGGCACAGGTAAATAGTCAGGAAACACGCCAAACGCGCGCCCAACATTTGCACACGGTTGAAATTTGTCACATGAGAACGGGTCCCTTCTACAATTCATTCTTGTGTTCAACAGCTCACCCAAGTTCACCCTTTACTATCCTCTAAAAGACCCTCCACATAGCATCCCCAAAGATTATATAGGCCATGAGGGAAATTATTTCCCTCGGGGTAAAAAAAAACGTTTATGAAAAAATTGGTCCAACGCGAAATGTGACGTTCTCACTGAAAATCGAGATATGCTCATTTACATAGTTCCGTAACAACTACTGGTGCATCATTATTACTAGATATTCTTCAAATAACAAAAGTGACACTACAGCCCTCTAGCGGCAAAGTAGGAATAATACAGAAATAATAAAAAGATAAAATAAAATCTGATAAAATAAAATCTCTGCTAGATAAAAGATTATTGCTTGGTTCATTTTTCAGATATCTCACTAATGATAAGTTTTAAGACGTGTCACTCTTCTAGCCAAACGGCGATATAGATTTTGTTTTCTTGTTTTTGACAGAAAAAGGTCTATACAGCATCTTATAAAACTTTTTTGCTCAAAATAAACTTAGGAATCCCTGGTAAAGGTCTGTCGGATTCGCCTTAAAACTGACACTTAAAACGAATACCTGCGTATATTTAAAATTGTACCTAAAGACCTTACTAATATGATAAAGAAAAATACAATAAAGAAGCACAACGTGACAGGAATTGCTTCTCTTGTGGCCATTTTCATATCGCAATGTCACAAACAAAGTGAGTAACGATATGAGAATTATAAAATTAACCTATATCGTCTATAATTTTTTATGTATACGATTCCTGTTTCTAAGCTGTCATAAGTCATAAACCGGGTGTTTTGAGTTGAGTACCACATTTTTGCTAGTAAGGATACCTTTTACAGAATTCCCATCAAAAATTACAAATCTCAAATTTACACACATGGTTACCACAACAAACAAACTTAAATCTTAACGCATTTTCTTGCTGCTTGAATTCTGTCAAACCACCGCAGTAAAGTGTTAATTAGAGCCTGAAACATTTGATAACGTTATAATAAATTGATTCATCTAAATCGGAATACCTGCATAGAGATATGTAAACAAGAATAATTATTATTTATGGAATATAATTCATTGCACTGCCCCTATATTCCATTTAATAAACCGGAAAAAATAAATTAATTATTAATTGATAAACTAAAGTTTTTAAGACAAGATTTTTGTGCATAGCGCAAAGGGTAACAATTATTTTTTATAAACAATAATTATTAGCCTGAAACACTCATCCAAATTGAAAAAACCTTCCGAGAAAAGATAAATGTCACCGACAGGACTCGAACCTGCACCCTTCTGATTGCCGGTCAGATGCTCTACCGTTGAGCTACGTCGGCTTATCGCAAACCCGCCAAGTTAATCAATATATACTAGTGTTTCATTCAATAATTACTGTTTTTATTATATTTCACCTGTAAACAACCAACTTTATTAGTATGAGAAAGGCTTGTAACTGCTAAATCCCTCAATAGATGGCGTCGAGACAAATCACCGGTTAAACCGATTAAAGTTTGTTGGATACGCGCTGATACACCCTGTATGTCTCTGCATATAATGACGATTCGAAAATTTTAAGGTTCATTAAGTAATTCAATCAATACGCCAGACTAGTTGCATGAGTGCGACCAAATATGCGAGAGCTTGACAAAAATATTTTTATTCTATTTCTTTCTAAAAAAAACTTTTTGATAGCAGAATTTACCCCAGTAGTGAGGTTGCTGAGGATGCTTAAGGTGCGAAGATAATACTGCACAATACCAAACTGCCGGTGGAATTTAAACTCTTGGTTCCATGCCAAGTTACCGGGCACAGATCTGAATTCCAGAATCTCGGCAGTAAGTTACGGTTTCCGCTTCATTTGCACCAGCCGAAATTAAGATTTTATTGGATCTCCGGGTAATCGATGCACACCGACTTAAAGTTTCAAGTTACTTACGTACCCGGGAGATATTTCATATCAAAGTTGCTTCACTGTCTAGATACGCTAGTGATTTTGATTCATGCATATATTTATTTCATACTCAAATATATTCCACTGAAATACGTTTAAAGAATATTTATAAGAAAAAGATAAAACGTAGAACGGATATACCTACAAAGTTACCAATGCAGTCGTAGGAGTTGCCACTATATACTCCCAATATCTATATAGCTATTGGGAGTACCGTATATTTGTGTTTTCTTTGATGTTGTGTCATTTATGACTCTTTTGGTCGCCTACATAGATGATGTCAGTTTATTTCAACACGATTTTACATAAATATTTTTTTCTTATTAATTGTTTTTGTGTCTAATTCGTACAACTCCACTTATTTTTTAATTTTATGTAAATCAAATTTAACAATGTTATTATTAAGTTCTGCAAGTATTTTTAGTTTTTTATTATTGTGACACCTGTTTCGGCATTCAAGGCCATTTTCAAACTGCGATTTATCCATATTGTGACGACTTATTTATATGATTTTATTTACTCTCACCCAATTCTAATTTAAAAATAATGATTTATAATCGGTAAAACCGATTTAGTTAGAAAATAATTAAAATTCGTGGAAATCTGACCACGCCGACTGTAACGCTACCTATATCGGGCAGACGGAGAGGGCTTTCTCAACTACATTAAAAAAAACATATACGGTGTTATAAAAATAAAAGTACTTCTTCAAAATTCGAAGAACATCTCTTGAACTGAATAATCACGTCCCGCTTGACAACAACGAGCCTAAACCCTTACATATAGAAGGAAAGGTTTTTATTGTGTTCTAATATTCTTTGCCAGCTATTTTAATGGAAGAAAAAAAATTGTATCGCATGGAATATTTTTGTAAATTTATTTCTTGTGCTCTCTGGAGTTCCTCAGGGCTCTAATTTAGGCCCCCTCCTCTTTTCTATTTTTTATTAACCATATCGCAGAGTGTATTCTGAATTCCAGGTTTCTTCTTTTCGCTGATGACCTAAAACTTTTCTTAGAAATATTAACTTTAGAAGACTGCAGTCAACCCCAATCGGATATTATTAGATTTTTTGATTGGAGTAATAGGAATCAGATTGAGTTCCCTATTTCTAAATGTTTCATTCTTTTTTTCACAAGGGCGTGTCGGTTTTACCTGTATAATTTGAATGCCCGAACTTTAAAACGCGTCTCCACTATGAAGGATCTTGGTATCGTGTTTGATAGTAGGCTGACATTTCATGCTCGTATTGAAGTCACCTGTAGTACTTCATTAAAAATGTTGGATTTTGTCTTATTTTGTCTTTTATTTTGACGTACTGCAAGGAATTTTAAAGACACACGGGTTCTCATAATATATTATACAACTAATTAGTAAGGAGTTGACTTGAGAGTGGGTCGGTGGTTTGGAGCCCACATCAGGTGTAGTATTCCCTTATGTTGGAAAGAGTTCAGAAGAAATTTCTCTACCTGAGGGAGTATGGCTACTACCTGTGATATCCCATCGACTTTCTCTTAGGTATACTCGGAATGAACCATCTGGTCAGAAGGGATGTATACATTGTTACACAGATATCCAGACTGATTCGCGGGTGGTTCGAAAACTCGGCTATCATGGAGCATTAATTTCTATGTTCCCGATGGTTATCTCCGTCACCAACAGCATAGACTGTTTTATCTCCCGGGCTGCAGGACCAATATGTAAATGGTCATACCGGTGGGGAGGGCAATCTTGCTCTTAAATAGAATCACTTCGGATAAGATCATATTTAGCTTCAATGAAACTGCGTTTAAACATAAAGCTTTGTTGCTACTTCTATAATAACTGCATATGTTGGATGCAATTTACTGATATCATGTACGAGTGTGCCTATCTTCTTTTTAAAAATTTTTATTATTAGAAGTAATTATTTTGGATGTTCTCTTCTCCAATAATATCTTTAAAAATACCTTAAAATGTGAATTTTGTAAGATTTTAAAAAGGAATAAAGAATTGACTTGAATTGATGATCCTTATATAACATTGATTAATAAATTAAGGAAAATTATTTATTCACCACTTCTTAATGTGAACATAGACATTATCAAAACAACATAAGACATTTAATTAAATCAATTAAGGAAACATTATCATTTAAATACGAGGAAACACTTTATAAGTGTAAAAACTTCACAGAATAGAGAATTTTAATTATTTTGTAACTAAATCAGTTTTACTGATAATAAATCATGGTTTTTTCCTTAGAGAATTTTTTAAATTATAAATCTGTTCAAACCTCGTAGGTATCTATAAAAACGTTTTTGACCTTGTGGGTAGGGTAGGCAAAGGGGATAGTGGTAAGAGTAGGTGTAGGGGTAGGGTTTAGGGGTAGGGGTAGGTATAATATGTAAGCAGTGATACAGACATTCTAATCATAAAATCAGTGCACATTTCATGACGCCAGAGCTCACCATCTGAGCGGTTTTTTTTGTGGAACGTACTAACAGGTTTTCTGTTGTATATTTTTGATATGCTAAATAGAAATTCGTGGGAGTTAAAAAATGTTATTTTCGAATTTTAAGCAGACAACTAATAAAACTTCAAAAACAGTTGAAAGATCTTCATTATGTCTTTACAAAAATATACGGTGGGCAATGCAAGCTGTGGTAATGCCATTCAAATTTGAAATTTCAGCGATTCAATCACTTTGAAACTCTTTTTTAATAATTGTTTCTTGGTATCAGCGGTATGCAGTGGCATGCAGACCATAAAGGCTAAGAAGCAGTGCCTACCCTAAGGAAAACGAGCTAAATTACTTCATAAAATCGTGCTTGTGTCTCAAAAATACGTTTTTAGATTATTTCAATATAAAAAAAAATTATATCTTAGGGCAAAGAAGGTGAATCACAGTGTTGTTTTGCTTATTTGCGGAAATGATATTTGAAGAGTTTTTTTAGTTCCGCAATTTATTTAACTATTTTCAGCTTTCAAAGTCATTTTCGTGATCAACTCTGAAGCTTTAAAATATTTTAACTATCGGAAAGTAACGTAGATGCCATATTATTACGAAGTTTATTCTATAAAACAGAATATTTAAAAAATACATATTTAAAATTTAATATACTCGTAGGTATTAAGTAAAACAAACACTTTGCTCTAAATCGCAAATTTATTTTTAAATTAATCCCAACCGGTTTCGCTTATCTCAAGCTTCATTGGAGCATCTAAAATAATTACCTACGCTAAATAAAGCAAAGTCTTCATTTCTACTGCTTATATATAAAAATATATACGAAAGGTTAAAAAAAATGTGTATATTTATCAAATTTTTTTTTTTCTTTTTTATTTTGCTGATTTTTTAGTAGTTACAAAAAACACGCCTCACTCGACTCGTACTGTAATTTTCTCCAAGGTATGATATAAGAACAGCAAGATATTACGAAGGTGAGGAAAGAAGGAATTATTGATATTTCGTGATTCAAGGGCGCGGTGGTATTACTGATAGCGTTTGATATTTTCGTCACGTATTATGAAAATGTGAATCATGTCTTTTTGTCTTTATACATTGTGGTTTTTTGTTCACTCTCGAATACGGGAGTTTTCTGAGATGTGTGAAATCTGAAATTTTCCCTGTTTTCTGTGTACCCACTGGGAAGATATGAATTACGTGCGTGTTGGCTGAGAATTATATAAGAAATTTGTAAATGCGTTTGTCATTGTACCGAAAATGTATCGACATGCTTATTTACGCAGGGAAATATTTTTAGATTTCAAAGATTTTTTAATTCAAAATTTAAATAAAAAGCCCAGTCTCGTTTTGTTTCGGGACACATAAAAGTCTAAATATCTCCACAAGCTGTTGTATTACAAAATGAAGAATATTAATAATTTACTACAGTTGTTTTCTTTCAAATTTAATGGTTTTTCGCGGTAATGTAATGACTGGTTGGCGGCGGAACTTGGCAGAATGTAATGGAAATATTCAAACTTGGAATGTTATTGCTTTCGTTATTACGGGTGCCATTTCCGGGTTTCCTGCGTACATCGAAAAGTCATTATGACTATTCGAAAAATAGCGCTTTCGTTATAATGTATTTTACTTGGAGTAATATGTTTTCTATCCAGGAATAATGAAAAAAATGCGTGTTATGACTTCAATGTGCCAACTCATTGTTATTTTATTTTTATTATTACTCGGTCTTAATTTTCTGTGATAAGTCGTACTCCTAATTCCTTATTTCCTAAATACATTTTCATGTTTTCTTTTTAATCTCAAGGTTTCAACTGCAATCCTTAACCAGCAGATTAGAATATAATGTAACTTTTCGTAGCATTTTTATGTGAACAAAATACACATAGGTGCATAATTATAAGAAAAAAATTATATTCTTCTGTATTTTTATTGATTAAATCCCAACGTTTCCGTAATTTTCAATTTCACGCCTCGTGAAAATAGGTATTCTGGAGGAGAAGAAGTTGTGAAAGAAATTTCGAGTGTAGCGGTGTTGTTAATGAAAATACCTTAGATAATGTTGGAGAGGGGGTAGGATAGATGCAAATTTCCCAAGATTAGGAAAAGAGGGTTGGTGAAATTACCTCAAGCATTTCCCGGATTTCCAGTTTTATGCGTTATTTATTTAAACACGCCTTGCAGAACTACAATTTATAACATAATATCAGAACAAAATAATTACCACAACAAAATATAAATAAGTACGTAAATTAAAAAATACATCCACACATTCCCAAAGAACTGTTACCTTGGTAACGAAAAGCGCAAATAACTTAAATAACAATCTACGACCAGATTTAAATAATAACTGTAACTCGATAGTTAAATATTAACATCATTGCTAGTGCTGGTAACCGCATAACCTAATAAGTTTCCCTCAAAATCTGATTTCCAAAACACCACAATTCTACTACATGTAATAATCGTATCTCAAACCGATGTTTGTTTTAAACATATTCGAGAGATACTGTGTTGAAACTTTGACATGGCGTTCCACGGGGCATTCAGTTCGTATGGAAACATGAACATCTCTGAAAAGTCATGAAGTAAACATATGTAAATGAATTAACTTACTTAACTGCATTATTTTATTTTATTTTTTACTTAAAAACTTTAATGTTTTTTATTTGTTCTGAAAATCAGGAATGTGTCAACTTAAAGTCAATAATTTCAGAAACTCTCTAAAAAGAAAATATTTAAATAACACAAAAAAACATACTAAAATTTTAATTTGTATACATTTTAAGAGTTTAATAAGACAAAATTATCATCAAAGCAAAAAATCACTTCTCGATCCATCACGTATAAAAATAAATCGGTAATATTAGCGGAATCAATTGTAAACTACGGAGTGAATATTTATGGACTGGCCTACAAAACGTTGGTATTTAAATAAAATTGAGAAAATAAAACTCAACTTTCTAAAATTGATATAAGATAAATTACCAATTAACGCTGAATGCATTCTGGAATATAGAATTCAAACCCCCGCGAACCACTACTACCGTAGTAGGCATAGAGAATCACAAATGTATATCATTAATAAATCATAAAATTTATGCGGAGATACAAAAAAGAAGCATAAAATTCCTGAAATGTTTAACGCATTACCTGAAGACTTAAAAAGAGACATCTGCTTCGAAAATAAAAAATAAAAGTCATTTTACCTCCGGAGACATTAAAACATATACCTATGTAAGTATATGCACACCTACGTACTGTAAGTTACTTAATGTTAGAAATAAAACCTAATTATAATACGTATTAAATATTAATTATTTAGAAATAAATAAAAAACAAAAAAAACTACTGAAAATATATGCATCGTAATTTAATAAATATGTAAAATAAGAGATTCTTGCAAACAAACTGTATACGAGTATACTCCACAAAGTGATTATATGTAAATCTTTTGAAGAAATGAATAGGGCAAAACCCGGAGAGACGCCACCCATTTTGAGAGAGTGGCAATGAAAAATTGATTTTGCAAATAAAGGCAATGAAATATTTTTTTATTATTATAAGCTGTTATGTAACGAAAGGATGGCCCTGAGATGAGTTCTAGCTACTCGTCTTAACAAATAAGCTAGGCAAGCAATCACATCATTTCCCTCCATAATTAACCAATCAGGCGATTCTAGTGCCCAAATTAAACCAATCAGAGCATACATTTGCACGATCTGACAACAGAACAAAAGGAAGCGATGCCAGCGCCACGGCAGCTTGATGGCCGCTCCTCGCTACCCTTGAGACTCACTTTCCGCCTGGAGCTCGAGGAGATAACTGCGTCTCTGAAAAGAGGCGGCTATTTTGTGTTACTAGTTTATTACGGCCAAGTACCATGCAAGCGGGCTGAAGCCCGCAGCTGGTCGTGCCATTTGCTGCCAAAGCACTCATCAGGGAGACTTACTAATTAAAAAGCCAATTAAACTCAGTGTGGAGATGTCCAGCCTTGGCGTCATTGCCAGGAACTCCCGCCATCCGACCAGATCACCTCATTTAAGCTGACTTTCCATCTCCCCTTAATGTGTTGTTCATGCCCGTGTTACATTTGCAATACCCGGTTAGAGATTTGAATCAGAAAGAGAGAAATTTTACGATAGAATCATGTCTAGAATAGGACCTTTTTACTAACTACTCGATTGTTCTTAACCTACAATGTTTGTCTGACCTTACAATAAACTCTGAGTATGAAAGCACTTCCCTGTACTCATTTAACGTAGAATTAGAAACGCCCTCAAACCAATTATAAGATTGCAATCGATCCACAACCCTGAACGTTGAGAAGCTAATGTCCCTGCCGATCTGAGCTAAGCTAATGTCCGGAGCAGACTTCACATCTAAGAGGTCATCTTCAGGGTAAGTCCTGCCGATGTAATTGTCTCCCATAACTTCCCCTTGTAACCTAACCTTCCTCCTCTCCCTCACCTTCTTTTGATAACACTGGCTTTCCTACTTAGGGGCTTTCTTCCAACCTAACCTTCCCCATCCCCATCCCTTTCCCTCCTTTTTCTAACAAAGCATACATTAATTAGTACATAATCAAAAATAATAGTAAAAAAATTCTAATACATAAAGTTTTGTAAAAAAAAGATAAAAAGTGAAAGGTGATCGGTAAGATGTTACACTTTTGAGGTGAGATGCCATAAGCATTATTTTTTCTTCATGACTAATTTGTCGCATAAATTTTCCCTCCCACAATTGTTAGAGTAGGGAAAATACATTGTGCACGTCTCATGGAGCCATTTATAGCAAGAAATACACTTGATCCAGTCTGCTTTATTTGTTGTTAACAAATAACTTTCCAAACATTCAACCCACACATTGCAATCCGCTTCAATGGGCCCTGAAGAACAATTTTGGTAAGACAATCTAACCAGTTTCCGAGTTTTGGCTACATCTTTTATCAGTTTAGGATTAGATTTGCTTTGGAGTTTTCTGGGGATGTTGAGATAGTTACTTTTTATTTTTGTCTAACAGCTGATTTTGGCAATGTCGGAATTGGATGCGTCTTCTCAAGAATCTTTGTTGGACTTTTTTCCCCCTGCACAATTATAATCCCAGATTGGGTGATCCAGATTTGGATGGTAAAGTAAGAGTTTCAGCTGAGGTAGCCGGTGGGTTTGCAGTTTCGATTAAATCAGTCATCAAAAATAAATGTTCTGGGATAATATTTGGGTTAAATGGAAAATTCCACATGCTTTGAAGCCCGATGTTCCATTTCCAACAGTAGCTGCTTTCCCCCAAGCCATTCTTATTAAAGTGATCTCTTTTATTTCTTAACATCCATGCATTAGCCTCTTTTGTGTAATAATGTCTTTAAGGGCTTGAAAAAAAATCTGTCTAATAGCTGAATTGCCCGAGTCGTGTGACTCGGCAAACATATCATAATAATTTCATTTCAATGAGCAGTTCCAGCAGATCTAATGAATTAGAGTGGAAGGTGTAATCATCTAATATTAAAATGGTTTTTCCTTCTCTGGCTTTCCTAGATAGGAAATATTGGTTGAACCATTTCATGAACTAGTCGGAGTTTATATAGGATTACTTTATATTCATGTATATTTCAGAACCGTTCAGAAGACCATCTGAAAACTCAGATTTTATGTTTACGCTTTCACTATCAAAACTGGAGGTTAAAATCGAGGTTCAACATTATAGCATGCAACCAATGTAACACTTTCTCCCTTCTCACATTGAGTGATTCAATGAACGTCTTTGGATCCTTTAGCGGTGAGTATTATTTTCCGCTTTGTTTATCAATGGAATTCCACTCTCATCAATGCTGAAAATTATGATATAAACCTATAATTTTTTTTTGATATTGAAAATGTTTTCTGGCTCAATAAATAAATTATTTGCAAACATTTCTTAACTTTTTTTCATGCCCTGGGCTGTTGCGACCGAAAGCCCTTCAGCTTGTTGAATTGAAATATCACGATTTCCTCCGAGAGAAAATCTTAGCCACCGATAACTAGCTGGCTTATTTATTTTCCTTGGAAAACTTATGAGTAATACCTAGTTTTTCAGCAAGCTGATAAGCAAGAGTTCAAATAATATTTACATCGGGTCCAAAGCCAGAAGCAGCAAGCCGTTTAACATAGCCTGCAAGCCGTTTTCCGTTCTCTAATCCAATTGAAGCTAAAACAATCAACATCTCTTTTAGTTAGGTATATAATGGGTAAAATGTATACATTTCTAAAAATAAATCTCATCAATGTCCAATGTGTATATTTGGACATCATCAACTTACCCGGAAAAGTCTTAAAAATATAGTTTTTGGGATACGCTCCGATTATACTCATGCCACATCAAGTCGTATTAATTGGATCATTCCATAGTGGAAGATACTCGGAATGTCGTCCCTGACAGATACCACCATTCAGTATGGAGACGTTTCTGGAAAAAAATATTACCAATACATATGTTTTTAATTTGTTAATGTTTTTATTTTACACATTTTGTCTGTAAATTTTAAATTTTAAATAACAATCCCCCCTTAGACAGACTACAAAAAAGTAGTTTATCGGGACTTTTTGCATTGTATTTCTTTCTTTTGTAAAATTAAATTTAAAAAAAAAAAAGTTTTTAATTTTAACAGCCATATTAGAATGGAGCAATCATCCAAAGCTCTAACAACCTTCTTCTTTTATCCTAAAAGTCTATTAACTTGATTTTAGCTATTTCGGTGACAAGATCTAAATAGTTACGCAATTTCTTACCTTCTGTTCTCTGGTCCTTGTCCTGCGAAACTCAGTCCATTGCAGGCCAACTGGACATCTACTATCCAAAATTACCAAAAAATGATTAACCAGAATTTTTTAAAAATTGTATTTAAGTATAATGCGAAGACATAAACAGCATATTTATTCATGTTTATTATTTAAATACTCTTTAAAACCACTAGTATCTAACAAATGGCAGCTACCTACCCATTAATCAATAATATAACATGATACCAAGTGATCAAATTGATTAACGAGTATGATATTGTATTGCTGTATGACACCTCATTTAAATATTATTCACAAACTAATAAAAAGAAAAGAATTTGTTTCAATAGTGTAACCCATAAAAGTGTTCATTTTTCAGGAATTAAATTAAATGGTTTTGTAATTTTAATTCTAAAATTCATATAGGCGATTAGTTTTATTTTTCAAATTAATAAATTCCTAATACCGGTAGATCCGGGGGAAAAGGCTGGGAATGGTTCGCAATGACCGTGAATTCTAAAGCCAATCCGCTCTTTCGATTACCGAACCCAGAGGAGCATAGGTGCTGTTTGCGACGCAGTGCTCTTGAAACGGAGAATTGTTGGCCGACATAAAGCCGTAAGCACCTATTGAGACATTAAATTCCACGAAGGTTTTTATGGAACATTTTTTTTAATAATTGCGTGTTCAATACATTAGGCTATGGAACGCCCGCTCTCCACATCTCCAGACCACAACAATGAATAATTCATGATAATTATTACTTCTGAGAGCCGTATAAATCATTCAAGATGATATTGTATCACGCCTAAATTACTAGGATAGAAAATTTATTAATTAAACTATTTAGAATAACTGATTACAGACACAGATATGCCCGAAAATGGATGGTTCAGAAGCACCGACTAAGTTTCAAAAGCATTCGGAACATCGGTGACCGCTGCTCTGCATCCAGCGCATAATGCCAGAACTGAGTCTTTCTCGCTTGCATGTATGAACATTGTTCGTCAGAGGCAATACATAAACAAAGAGGTTTTTAGTTTCATTAATATCGTGTCTGGAATCTTTCAAAACATGTTGAACTATACTAATAGTACCCGAATAATACATATATCAAAATCATATAAAAATAATGTAGTTATACTTGTATTTTCTTTTATCTATTTATATATTTTGTTTTCAATTATCTCACCTACTTGCCAGTAAAAAATATAGATACCTGTCTTTTTTCGCAAACCAAAAACAGAATGTAATTTTTTTTATAAACAAATCTAATTTGTTTATGTAAAGCTCTAAAAGGTCAAACCAAAAAAAAGTTATGATCTTTACAAAAACAGCATCAGCTTTTTAATTTTTAAAGATAGAAAATAATCTTATGGGTACACATAACTAATGACACAATAAAGAAATACTAGTAACACTAAACATGAAAATAAGACAAAAAACTAAAAAAATTGCGCTAGAAAAGCGTTGGTTATTAAGGAGTTTAGCAGTCTCCAGAGAATCTGGAAGGGAAGACTAGAATATTAAGGTACTTACCACACTATATATCCATATATTCACCATAAAAGTTGTGTAAATGTCATGTACATTTTTATTTATGACTAGCTGGTGTGTACCCGACCTTGCTCGGGATTTTACTTGTCATTAGTGTGCCATAATTGATTTGGCAGCGTAAGTAACCATCTCCAAATAAAGAAACGTTCATTTGAATATTTTATTTCATTCCAAACGTTTATTTTTTCAAAATATATCCAAATCATAAAGTTCTTAAGTAGGTACTACTACTCGTGTTTTCCATTTTGAAAATATTCCACTTAAAAATACCTCCTTCTTTTGACTATACAATCTGTGGCTAACCAGAGTGTTATATCTATGGGATAACCTAAATAAAACATGGCGTGTTCAATGCTTTTCATACTAATTTTAAAACGTTATAGCAACAGTTTTACATATTGGATTTCATTCAAACTACTTTTTAAACCTTCCCGGCACTAATAAAAACAATCTGTGATATTTTCAGCGAAATCGGTAGAGTAATTTTCGAGAACATCGAGGACAAACAAACAAACTTACATTGATTTTTGTACATATAGATAGTGAAAACATGTTGTAATATTGTATTTTAAATTTAAAAAATCTGATTGTTATTCAATGAGCATATTTTATTACAGCGCGTGAATTAAAAATAATGCCATATATAATATATCATTCATTCACGTCTACACAAGAAATCTGTTCCTCCACTTGATAACGTTATTTAATGTAACCGGTTTGGACTAGTGATTTATTTTCACGCCATTATATATATTTGTTATGCGAGGAATGTGTAACCGTGCGTAAGGAGATAATTGAAGTGAACTACGGTAAAATGATTATTATTATTGTTCTGGTATACAAACAACGCCATAATGACCGCTGCGAAAACGTAATGACATTGCACAGGTTTGATGGTCATTGTGAACCCAACCCAAATTTAACCTTACCCAACATAATATGATAGCATATAGACTATTATTAAAACTAACGTGTGTCTACTTAACTATAATCATACTAAGTCAGAACCAGATGGGAGAAAATGAACAACGCAAGATTCACTTAGTTACCTTGTGATCATATTTGTGCTTCTATTATTAAAATTAGCTATGTTTAAACGTACTGTAGACGGTGTATAAAATTGGCTAACAGCAATGTATATTATATTCGTGCCTGCAAAAAAATAGTACCAAAAAGAAAGTATTGAAAAATTATTATTTTATGGTACTATGTGCCAGAGAACGAACGAATTGAAATGATTGCATTGACCGACAAATTTAACACCAAAAAAGCTGTTCAACTTTCAATACCCTGTAGTCCATCATTTTGGGCGATTTTACTAGTTCAGATAACCAGGGATCTTTCTTTAATTTTTAAAAATGTTCTCTTGTTTTTGTTTTGATCAATAATTATATTTGTAATTTCTTCAAACGATTGGTTTTCACGTTGTGGCGTCATTATTAATAAATGAATTAAAAAATCAATTTAAAATTTTTGAAATTGAATTAAATTTAATAAATAATCAAATATACATATTTTAAATAGTTGAATTTATTTTCATATTAATATTAATAATAAAAATAATTATTTTTTTTAATTTCTAATATAAATATGTTATTCAATGTTTTATAATATTTTTTTTATCAACAATTTTGATTAATTACTTTCCTACTTTAATCAATTTTTGTTCATGTTTATAATTTGTCTATTCTTACATTAATGTGTTCTAATTTTTATCATTTGTCTATACTTGACATTATTAATTTTAGTATTCATATATTCCTGATGAAGAAAGTATCGCTTTCGAAACGTGTAGATAGATATCTATGTATATTTATGTGATATAAGTGGTGAATACAAAGTATATTTTTTAATTCGTTTTGTGTTTCCTCTTATTAAATGTACGTCATTATTGTTCAGTTCTGAACACGATTAATTTATTATAATTTTTATAGCTTTTGATTTGATTGCAAACCTCACCATGAGTTCACAAATAATGAACATTTTCATTTATTTCTATTAAAGGAAGTTACTTGGAAAATAAAAATAATTATTTCTGCCAAATATATAAAATATGCACTGCTAAAATGATATGACTGATACACAGTAAAATTTGATATAATTTTATAATCACGTTTATTTTTCTCTTATGTACCTTTCCGTATCCGCTTACCCTCGTATGATATTCAAAAGTAACTGTTGCGAACATTGAGTAATGGAAACAAAAAATGTAATTTAATATTGATATGCCTGTCAATAACAATGAATGATTTCCCATTTCCTTTCAAGGTTTGATTTCGAACTTTCCATCGTTTTTACATTTGCAAACGATTCTTTAATATTTCGTTATTTGTATAGTAGCAATTCACTATCATATTTGTCTATTTTTTTCTGCGTAAAGTAAATATGAACGTCATACAATCTAATTGAATATCATGGCGGAAAATCAATAACAATATTAATAAGTATTACATGGTGTACATGTTAGAAGAAGTTATTGACGTTGAACGAGTTTCACTGTAGTTAGTAGGGGGTTGATTTCTATAACCACATGTAACGAAAACATGTTATAGTAAGATCGGTTATATCTTTGTAACCGTACTACCCACGCGTCTTACTTTGGTGTCATTATGTAGAAAAAAGAAGCCATTACTCAAGCACGGAGGTAAAATTAGTTTTACGAGCGACGTTTAAAGAGGCGTAGCTCGGCAGAAGGTTTGTGGATTTGAACGAAATTTTGATTTAAACGTATTTGGCACGTTTGAGAGAGCTCACTTTGCCATAGTAGTTGTAATCCATTGCTCATCATGTTTACAAATGTGTAATTTGTGGCAAAAACGTAATGGTATCAATGCTATGGCGCCCCCGCGTTCAACACGTAGAGTCCATGGCGTGAAGAAACTCGAGCAGTAAGACAGAGGGCCCTAGTGCCTCTATACCCACTCCGCAAGCACGAAGTTCTATTCACATCTACAAGTACTGCGCTGTGCAGAGCAGTAAAGTGCAGATACGACAACATTAGTTGTTCACATTATCTATAAAGACATTCATAATACAGATTACGTTACTGTAATGTATCCGCGAATGCACGGGCCAGCACCGCCCGAGACTGTCGGCTATAATATTTTGACGGTTCTGGTAGCTACTGGTGACTTCTGCGCCTGCGCAGTTTGCGTGAACGCATCACCGTTAGCGTCACTATCAGTTAGCCTCAATAGACGCAGATATTGCTAAAACCAAGAAGATGGATATCGAAAAATTGATTGAATTAGTCGAGGAATATAGATACTCGTATATAATATAAATACGAAAATGTGATTATAAAATCTTGAGAGATATTATGGCGGACGCTAACCCTCAGTTGACAGCTGTACTCGCGTCTGTGCTGTGTATCTGCTATGCTGCACAGTTTAATGTGAATACTACGTCTCTGCCGTGCTTGCACTGTACTGTTCTGAAATACTCGGTGCTGGTAAATGTGAATAGACTTAAAGACGTTTTTGGTAGTCATTTAA
Organism: Halesus radiatus; assembly: GCA_022606495.2. NCBI lineage: Eukaryota > Metazoa > Arthropoda > Insecta > Trichoptera > Limnephilidae > Halesus > Halesus radiatus. Next base: position 50,096 of record JAHDVE020007474.1, on the reverse strand, counting down.
CATTCATTATATATTTTCCTTAAACCCAAAAAGTAATAAAATAATTTTTAACACCGCTTAGTCCCTCGTTCAGGAGATAATACGATGGAAGTCTGTTGTGGGCGTATCTGCATGCCCAAAGTAAAATCAATTTGTTTCTTACTTCTGGGGAAATAGATGGAACTTTTTCATTCACCGATTTTCTTCTCGAACATGTTGTAATCAATTACATTAGGCTGTCTGGGGCCCAGGATTCGGGAGGTCTTTGTCAATTTAGCTACAACAGTTTTCTTTTGAAATTGGTATACTTAGATCACACTCAGAAGGGTATTCTGTTGAATGATTTGTTCACTTTTTTACAGTGATGTGTTGGTCAGAAATGAATTAAACCAAATCCTTCCACCGAATTCACCCTGCCTATATCAAACAAGCTCGGGTTAAGTCGGTTCAATCAAATGTTCAGAAATATGAGCATAGTATTATTTTACTTTCAAATTGGAAGCGAGTATTTTGAAAGAAAAAGTGGTTAATTTAATAAAAAAAGTAATAGCCTAGTATAATAAATAAATGAATTAAAAAATAAATCAATATATTTTCAAATAATATATAGGTAACTTTGTGACGTAACAATATGATTTTCAAATAAAATTACTGTCTTTTTTGTGCTTTTCGCGGTTTCCGGGTTAGTTTAGAATATTGTACTGCACTGAAGAAGTTACGGTAGTATCAAAACCCAGTTAGAAATAAGAATAGAAAATAAAAATTATGTAAATAAAGTTATTGTTTTATTTTTAAATTACCTTAATTTAAAAAAAAATCTTTGCAATCGAAATGAGTAAAAACAAAAAACAAATGGTTGCATTTATAAAAATTACATAATTTTAGTGTTGCCGTCTCGGGCTTAAATATAAAAATATAGTTTATAATAAAAACCCAAATATTTTAAGTTGAAATCTGCTACGTTCCTCTAAACTAACGCATCGGTCATCGGGCATCGGTCCTCGGTCGAATGTGCTCGCCACATGTCCGATGTAAAAGACCAGTGAAGTGTCAAAGTGAGTGATTTACAACGAAAATTCCTTGGGTAGCTACAAAGATATCGTTGTATGACCTTGAACGTGGTACCACAATCCGAAAAATTGGATTTCGTGGCTGTCGAGCACGGCGCAATAGAAAAAAAAACATTTGACGAGAAGATCTTCTGCTGTCACGGCGTCTTGACCTCCAGGCCACGGAGCAGATCCGGAGCATCATACGGCCCACGGACGTGCCCGATCAGAGGCTGCTCTGCGACCTTGCAATATATCGTAAGGAATAAATACAGTTAGCTTCTTTTTTTCAATTTAACATATATAAAACTTAGACCAAGCCGTATTTAGTTTTGGTAATTTAACTGCATCTCTTTATATGGTCCATAAATAATGTGTAATGATAGCTTGTCCAAAAAAAAAAAATAAATGTAAAAAAAAAAAAAAACTTCATAGAATAGATGTGATATAAGAATAGGAAGTAATATTTGTACAGCGCCCTTGAGGTTATTTTTCACAAAAATGGCGCTATAAAAATCATCGGATTATTAAAAATAATCTATTATAAGCGGATTACTTCTATAGCACCGTTTTCATGGGAAAATCACCTCAAAGGTGCTTATGCACCATAGGTAAGAGTGATTTAACTAAAATTATACTATGTACTACAAATGTCAACTGTTTTTGACGCTATAAACAACGCCGTACATTACACGACTCACCAAAGTGGTATAAAAATCCCCCCTGTGAAAAACCACCATTCAGAATCGAAACATTGCTTGAAATAGCTTTTGCCGTGTTTGGTGATCATATCCAAATAGCCAGGTACTTCCCCACCTTCCCCTTCATCATCCTCTTTGCCACCTCATACCCTTCAGCCTCGCAATATACCCAACATGTGGATGCCATTGTCTCACTGGTTCCGGTTAGCAGGAATCAGTTGGCACTCTCATGCGGTATTCTTTAAATAAACGACAATTCACTATTGCGAAATCCGTTACGAAACTACAATGTTCGTTCAAGTACGAGAATCGGTAATGAATGCAACCTTCGTATCTTTCCCAGGAAATTATCTATTAACATTACATTCACATATATAAGTCAAAGTAATTTTCGTTAGACTCCAGTCGCAGTGGAAGTCCATGAAAATATTACACTTAAAAAACTACATAAAATTATGACACTGATTTATTTTCAATCTTAAAAAGTCAGCTAAACTGTTTAAAAGTTAGTTCAAAATGTGTCAGTCTGCAAAATAGCCGTAGCACGGTAAAACCGATCCGTCAAGAAATTAGTGCTACAAAGATTCAAAGTTTTATTATCATCGAAGTGCCCATCTATCGTTTAAAGCTTGTCAAGAAATAATTACTTTCTATCAGATAAGTATCTACTTACTTAGTAAAGTTATCTTATGATTACTCAGGTTTATGTGCGATTACATAATCGCTACATCAATATATTTTTTATCCAACGCTTACGACGAAACTTATAGAAAATGGAATCGCAAAAATATCCCTTTTTTCATTTAGTATGTAATGCCTACTCCCTTAAGAGTACCTTCTGTGGAAACGTTAAGATTATGGAGGCTTATATGACATACTAAACTGGAATACAAAATTCATCAGTGCAGACTCATTTTTCATCTCGTGAAGATAGTGAAATAAATAAAATCTGTGTCTGTTTTTACGCTTCAATAGAAAACATTTTATACTTTAGCAATATTGAAGTCACAGATAAAAGCATTTTATTCTATTTTTTTGTGACACTGTACGATAATCGCAGCTTCCCGGAGCCATTGGAACTATGACATCCATAAATGAAAGTTGTGAGGTTGAATGGAAGGGGAAGAGGAGATAAAGGTTTGGAAGTATTTAATGATTTATTTATCCACGTTATCCTTATGTTGTAGTCAGTGTTGAAACCTTATCTGTGATCGATATTATCATTATTATTTACTTATTATTTTTTTAACACCTATTATTATTTGCATAATTTTATTTACTTATTATTATTAACCTATTTTTATATGTGTATTATTATATGACTATTATTATTAATAATAATGATAATAATAATCGGACCATTTCTATAGCGCCGCTTTTGTGAAAAATCACCTGAGGGGCGCTGTACAAATATTACTTCCTAATCTTATATTACGTCTATTCTACGAATTTATTATTATTATTTTTTTTTTTACATTTATTTTCTCTTTTTGGACAGCACATTATTTATCGACCATATAAAGAGATGCAGTTAAATTATCAAAACTAAATTTAATGTTAAATTGAAAAAAAAGAAGCTAACTGTATTAAGTGATCATTATTTAATTTTTATTATTTATTTATTATTATTATTTATTAACTCTTGGGAATGCAATGCGTGATGGATTGTGTACTTTGAAATAAATAAATAAATTATTTACTTATTAAAATTTACTTATTTTTATTCATGTATTATTAATAACTTATTACTATTTATTTACTGATTATTATTTACTTATTATTATTTATTATTTACTTACTACTTTTTGGTAACAATAATATGGTCAAGCTAAGATTTTGGCTAATTAGAGCACAGATAGTATACGATTGTTGTTTCGGTTACAATGAAATTATTATTGTTTTAATCTATACATGTATGGCCCAACTTAAACATTTACTCTAGATTTTATAGTTGTTAGTTTGAATAATTTTGATGTTATTTAAAAAAAAAAATATATATATATAGTATGTCGTTTCACTAAAATTGTAAAGCCGCTCATCTCAACACAGGACTGTCCTGGTGAGATGCGTGGCTAATGTTTTTGTTTTCTAAATTAAAAAATAAAACAAATAAATGTATTAAAACAATTTTAAGACTTTTTTTAGATTCTTTCTACTTAATTGTTTTATTAAGTCATTATAATGCATTTCCACCGCGAATTGTCACTTAAAAATATATATTCTAAAAAGTACATACCTGATTACTAAACAATATTAACCTATTTAAAACAACTCCTCCAATCTAATCTGTAATCTCACATCAGAGTGATTCGGACGGCATCTTCTACTCCGGGCAGTGGTGCAAATACACAAAGTTTTGTTTTGCCGAGATTTGTGCTTGCGACCTAGAGATATGGATCTAACCGCTCTATTGTGGCGGTCTATCTTATCAAAACACACTTAAATTTATTTCCCACGTCCAAATCACAATCTCCAGGACATCATAGAAAAAAAAACTTCATAGAATAGATGTAATGTAAGAATAATTTAAGAATAGGAAGTAATATAGCGCCCTTAAGGTGATTTTTCACAAAAACGGCGCTAAAAAAATAATCCTATTATTATTATTTATTATTATCATATAACGTCTTCGTGGATTTCTGTATCCACTCACTAAACCATTCAAAAACCCAATGTCTCTCAAATAATTATACAGATCCATAATTCGCAGCATTCTTGAGTTCAGTTCTACAGTTTTGAGTCCAATTTACGAGATTCACAAAATAATATCGATATACAACTGTGGTCGATGCAAAATTAGGATGGAATCGGTTCAAAATAGACTAACTCGGGCATTAGAATATATAACTGGATTGTCCACATTGCTTACAGATTATAAGAAAATACCTTAAATATTTCAAATTAGACGTGGCAAAAATGACATCAAATTTCTGTTCTAAATCATAAATAACCATGTAGAATCTTCCCTCATAGCCGCACATCAATCTCCGTCTAAGAAACCCCAAAAATTTTCATATTCGTTTACAAATAACTAACTTTCTCCCAACCACTTTTGCGAATGTGTTGACTATACAACAACTTCTGTATTTGCGGGATTTCCCCCATAACTTTAATAAATTTCTCGAATCCCTTATTTCCACCTCACTTTTAACCCAAATTTTAATTTCTCTTGTTTTTTTGTAATTGCTTTCTTTTTTTATAGACCATTATTGAACGGTATATATATATTTCGTATTTGTACGTTTTTTACATTGTCTGTTGTGTATATTATAAATAAATTAACTATTTTGTTTCCATTACCAAAAAACCCATAATGTTATTAATAACCTAATCATCGTAGTGTTCATTTACATACTATTTCATAATACAATCAAAAGTGAATCAAAATCAATGCAATGACCAAACTCGACAGTTAAACCTAAAATAATATTATACGTGGGCACATTATTTGAATCATCACTTATTTAAAGTGCGTACGCTGACATTACGACGAAGTAAAGTAACGACGACCCGCAGTGTACTAGTACTCGTAAGTAAGTACCAAAATAGTTATGTTTGATATGATTTTATCTAAAGAGGAAGTGTAATCACGGGATCGACATCATACTTGCACTTAACGACGCCATAAAAGCACGGGTCTCCTATAAAAACAGAGCAAATATCTACATCGTGAAAATCGACTGTGATGAGTTATAAAAAACCTGAACATCGAACTAAATAATATATCTCAACAGAGGAGGTATTATTTTTTTTATGGTGGCTCTTCGTGGGAAAAACAAGGAAACCAATAAATTTCAAGAAAAATTGGAGCGTAAAGAAGACAGAAATAATTCAACATGCGTAGAAGATTCACGAGAATCACACCTTGAAGTAAAAAACGAAAAGGGTAAACATATATGGAAAATACAACCGAAATCAAAATGCAAATTTTGAGTGACTGCATTGAGACGCTTACGATTGCATTATGCATGCAGATTGCAGGGCCATGCCGGGTTAGGTTAGGTTAGGTTAGGTTAGGTTTGGTTAATTGGTTATATATTTTTTTAATTGAATAAAAAAAACTTATTCCAGATATTTTTGCAGCACGTTCCAAAGTGGTAGGTGCTCTCAGTATCGCCTACGTGAAAGACCACCTGTCAGAATCTAAACGTTGCTTGAAATGGCTTCAGCCGTGTTTAATGACCAGATGTGAAGAGCCAGGTACTTATCAACCTTCCTCATTCCATTTTTTTCTTTCCCACTATTTTCAGCTACACAACATTTTTCCAATTGGGAGATAAAGTAAATAGAGTCTAGGTATGTGGTCATTGGCCGAATGAGGCAAAAAAGGAAGAGCGGCTAGCAACAAGAAGAATAGGAAAAAACTTCTCTGTTTTTATTTCATTATTTGTGAATAAGTACTGTGAATTAGAATTACTTTGGTTTTGTTGTACTTTTATGTTGAACTTGTATACTTATCTACAAAATGTTGTATTTGTGTTATTACTTCAGATCCTTGTCTCTTGCTTTGTGTTGTGTTATTTTCACTTCAGTTTCGTATCTTGTTATATGACTTATGTAATATAAAATTTTCCATTGTCCCAAAATGAGTTTTAAAACTCATGGGATTGCTATGAAGCAAGACAAAAATAAAAATAAATAAGTAAATAAAAAACATGGTCAGGTTAGGATGGGATAAGAGTGGCATGCACGCCCAATGCGTTTATCAGCATGTCACCACCCAAAACTTGTAGATTCGTTTTTGATTACATTTTGTGTCGGTCTAACAGTTATATTCCAATATTATCTATCCAAAGTCCTCGATTTTGCCAAGGATTGTAAATCCTGGAACTTTTGTAGATGATTTGCATAAATGTAAAACGATTAAAGCAGATGGGTTGCTAACTCACAGATAAAAAAACTAAATATTATTTATAATTTAATTTAAAGTCCACCATAATGCTCATTCTATCATTTTTTATTTTACATTTCATTATATGTTCAAAGTAAACAGGGTAAACCCTTTTTTACATCACAGTTAGCCCCCCAAATAATTGTTAAAGATGCCTCTAAAATCGCGAAAAATCAGTTCATTTAATGGCCTATATTTCATAATGTAAAACAAAAATAAATAAATTACTTCTAATCCGTACTAGATATTTACTATACTTTTTGATGAAAAAAAAATATCATTAGGTTTAGGTGAGTATTTTGGTCTCAAATCCAAAATAAAATTTTGTATGAAACAGGCCGCGCAGCCTTTCCTCTTAACATGGGGGTGCAATTACATACTAAATTAAACAAAAAATGGTTATAACAAAAAATAACAATAAAATGAACAATACTAATCACAAAAATGAAATGGTCTTGCTATGACACCGAACAAAGACATTTTTTTTTTAAATCTTTGGTTTATTTTCCGTAAGACTACACCAACGTGGTTCACTTCCTGGAACTGGGATCGAAAACTAAATATTCGCTACACAGTTAAACTCGCATACGTGGTAATCGTCCTCCCTAAATATTAAATTCATAAGGGAGCCTGAATGGCAAAGTTTTGAAATGTGAAACCTATCAAATTGAATAGGTGAGTTTACGAACGGAAGCTGTTATCCCAAAATGTTGAAATGTAAATGTAACTAGATCCGGCGATGTCGCGTTCCGTCCCTTTTCTGTTATTGGGCACATAAATGTTTGACAAAAAGTTTCGTGGATTTCGACAATTTGAAATATTTTTAAAGCTGAGTGAGGTGGAAACAACATTAATACTGTTTCGAAAACACCTTATTCAATTTATTGATTTTTAACAGGGAACCGGTGCACCCAACGCATATGCATTTGGAAAATAAGGCGGAGCTAAAGAAAGTAGATAATGAGAAGCAGAATAATTACATACCTGGCTAATCAGAAAATACATCTGCCTGTAGTCAATCAGACTATAGCATCTTTGGGGAATATTGTGATGTTGAAAGATGGGAATTAAATATAACTAAAAATAGATAATAATTTTCATGCAAATTTTTTATTTCGATGGCTGATCTTTTGCCAGGGCTATGCTGAGAGCATATTCTGAAACAAAGCACAAAGAAAATATTTAAAAAAATAAAATTAACATTCTTTTTTTATCAACGTCTTGTTTCAAATCCGCTACCCGGTCAGGAGCTAAGGAGCTTACCGCTCTACCACGAAGGTCGCCATTGTCGTATAATTGTGTCAAGTTTAATGTTTACCTGTTTTTATGGGACACAATCAATTATATAGAATGCCTTGACCTAACAAGTATTAATATGTACGCATCTGAAAATATTACCAGAAAAACATTAATGAGATGCAAGTGCGGCCAGAAAGCTTCCGTTAGCGTTGCATTATTTCAAAAGTTAGTGAGAAAACCTTTTTTTTATAATTACTGCGGATGAAATGTAAAATATTGTACGGCCAAAGTTTAATCTCCCGGGACACAGAAAGAGGCCGGGTAAACAGTTCGCATAGAAACAATGATGAATGTCTACAAACAGTTCCCGCGAGACGCTAGTTTGGTCATTCTTAACAAAGGTTAAACTTTTAGCCTTTGATTCAACCACTGGTTGTGGGATTTGCCTCGAACTTTTACTTTGATTTATAGATAAGGACAGACTTTAAAATATTATTCAATTTCTACAAATATAGATACATTTTGCTTTCAACGTCTGTTCGGAATAAGGAGGATTATGGCGTAACTACTCAGAAAAGTTACATGGACAATAATGAATTCTGTTATATTTATTCAGGACTTGTGCATTGTTCAAAAATATTTTATAAAATTGTAGATAGGTTATGGAGTCTTTCATGGATTCATTTTAATGACCTAACCTAATCAAACGATATATTTTTTAACGATATTTACAAAATATTCGATGGCGCCTTTTCAAAGACGCAAAAATAAAAACAGATTTTTTTTCCCTAAAAGTAGAATATCGTTTGTTCATTGGTTAGTAACACAGGTAATATGTAATTTTTGGTACGCAATTAGTTACCCAGTTGAACGAATTCGTACGACAATTTGGCAGTGCACCGTGATGCAGTTCAGAAAGTTAACCGAGTCCGGTCGTTTTGTTGCACATAATTCGTATTCCAAAAACGCGCAAGTATTATTTGCTAATGTTAGACGGCCAGATTTCCGGCGTTTTACTCGTTCCCACCGGAAAACAACATTTTGTTGACCTTTTATTGGCCAAAAGTGCAGCCGTGTTCACAATGCGCCGCGCGGACGTTTCCTCGCAACTAGAAAGTTTATTTTACTGTTGAGTTGCGCAATTTTAAAACTCTTTGCGAGATACCGAAACTGCAAAACCACCATTGTATTTAATATCAAGTTTTGTACCAGTTATCATAACTGAGTTATGAGTATTGCCAATTAGGTTAGATGCAACTCGTCATGAGGCTAACAATGGAAATGTTGTGAAGCGGAAAGAAATGGGTGAAGGACAAGGGGGAGTGGAATAGTTGGAAGGGAGGTAATCGTATCTAGTTTCCAAACATAATATGTAGGCATAGCCATATCAAGCAAAGCTTCGATGATGAAAACATTGGATCGCTCAGCAGAAATAAAGTGGTGTTTTACACCCTGAAACGATTGTTTTAAAGTAATAAAGTCAAGAAATCTGTACAGATTTTAACAACAACAACAAAACGTTTTAACAGACTCTGAATCCACGATATCTGGACCAAAGAATCGTACCGTTCTTAAAAATAATGATTTATAATATTAAAGACTGTTCTACTGTTTTAAATCGGTTGCGTTTAAAACTTTTTTGTGTTTGTTAAATAAAAGCTTTTCTTATAAACTGACAAAGGAAGCCAAAACAAAGATATTCTTTTGAAACAATGAAGTCTATTTAGAGCCGAACAATCACAGCATCTGCTGTGTCTAAACAGTTAAAAGCTTGAACGGGTGTTTTTTATCTCCAGGGTCACTTTTAAATTCCGAGAGAGAAAATCGTTTCATATTTAGGACATAGGGGAGGGAGGGGAACAAATCCATCTCCCCACATCCCCTGTGTATACCAACATTCTGTCATCTTAAGCAGGATGTTGTAATCGGGAGGTGGACCACTTAGTGAGGAGTCGGGGACGAAGTTAAGATGGGAGTTAGGCTAGATGAAAATATGAAGCCTTTGGGAATAGCAGTTAGCAGCAAAAACGAATCATGTGCCCGGCTCACTGGAGCTAGGAACTTTCTTCTGAAACATAATCTGCCCTGAGCTTGATAAATGCTAAGTGCCGGAGAAGTATAACCGTTGTTGTGCTTACATGCGAGATTTTCGGCTTAACCTCTTTTTACTTTAATGTGGAAAAGTTTTCTGGGTTTAAAAATTACTTTCCATTTCTACGGTTCGTGCTGTGAATTTATATAACTAGATCATTATTCATTTTGTACCTGACAAAGATTTACGCCCTTCTTATTTATTAACGCTTTCTTCCGAACATTAGACAAAAATAAAGAATGTGACAATATTATCTAATAAAATACGTGGACTTATGTAATCATACCTAATACGATATGAAATTATTACAAGTAGTTACTGCCTGACATCGCCCCACTCTCAACATTCATTTATCCAAAAAAATGTTTTCTTATTGAATAATCAAATAATATGAAGCAAACTACATGGCCAATTTTTAACAGCTACAAGGGTTTATCAAAACCCCCATAGCTAATGAAGATAATTAAACAATTTCAGACAAAAAGCTGTCGAAAATTCACTACCCCAGAGCTCACCGATCGAGATTTTTTGCTGATTTAAATAATAACATTTCTACTTGAGTTGAGGAACGTAGTTAAGATGTTGTTTTATGGGTGCATATTATTTTTCATAAATATTAAATACATAACATTGTGTTAAGACTTTTTTAAATAAAAATATTATTTGTTGATAACCATCTAATGATAAAAACTCTTTCTCCTTCATTCTTTCACTCAGAAACTTCTGAATACCATAATAATCTATTAGATGTAATCTGGTTACGCATAGTCACGTTTGTTGACTGAGATTCACGCATCAAACAGATCTTGATTTCAGTTGGTAATAAGGAAACTTTTTCTGACTTCAGGATAATTAAAAATATGTTCTTAATTAAATGAAACGTTGATATTAAAAGCAGTTATTAAAAGCAATAATATGAGTGTCACATTTGCTTGTTTAATTAAGTTGTCAAGTTAATCGTTCTGACGTTTAAATTTAGAAAAACTTTAGTTTAGAAAAAAAAAGTTGCATTCATAGTAAATTAAACATTTAATAATCTACATCACGTGACACAAATTCACTATTGCAGGAATGTCTCCGCGAAAAATCACTCTTTCAAGAAGAGACCTGTGGAGGGTTTATTGGTTTAGTGTGATTAAGTTATAATTTCTAAAAAGATACGCAACAACACCAAAATTAGGAAAATATCTTAATATTAACATAAACAATCAGATAAATCACAACGTTTGATCCACCAAAATTAATATTAATTTTCAATAATAGAAAAGATCTCCCTCTGAAAAAGTTGTTTTCGTGGCGATATAGTTTCTTGGTATTATGTTTATGCCATCGGACATTTTCCAAAATATATAACAAGTGATAAACATGGAGAAAATAACACTATATCAATTAACATATTATTTTAAAAAAAAAGCAATGAAACACGTGGAGAAACAGTATAAAAAAAGGCTAAATAAAATTTCTGGTGCTGAAAACCTGTTTTTTATCTCGGAAAAAACTCTCGATTTCTAGATCAACGCAACTCTTTACAGCTTGCAATGTTGTTTCCGTAGTGTAGCTTTAGAACATCAATCTAGGTGATGAAAAAAAGATTTCTTATTTGTGAAGATTGTTTTTTGTTTACTATTTTTCAATAATATTATAACTACCTGCTTCTACTTGATGAACTGGCCACAATGATTTACTATTTCGACGGCCGTCAAACACCTGAGGTACGGCGACAGTAGTGACATCTACATTTCGTATATGGTCGTCGGTTTTCCCTAATAGAATCATTCCATTCCTGTTGTCCGGATAGATTAGACTGTCTTTCTTTATTCCGTATTTGACTAATATAATTTATTATCGTTTTTCTTATATATATTGTGTAATTTTAATCATAAGCTTCGTTCATAAACAATCGTTGTACAAATAAATAAATTGTTAACCATTGGTAAGTAGCTTCTTTGATTAATCCATTATATTAAATATAAATACAGTCAACGAATGGAAATCATTTCCCTAACGTTGATTCCACTAGCGTGCAATCCATAGAGGCTGAAAAGCTGTGCCAACCTTATGAAAAATTAACCAAATATTACGGAAAATTTCTGATCAAAATGTATTTTTTTTCATGAATTTGGTATGGAACTTGTACGCTCATTTACACAGTTTGCCATAACAATTAGCAGAAGATGAAAATAAAATTTCGCTTTTCAAGTATTAAATATCCAATTCGTACCCAATTTATAAAAACTATACACAGCCTACCTTTGCCCATGGAAGAATGCACGCCACTGGTTGATTCCTAACGTGCTATTTGATATAAAAAGGTTTTTAAACTATAGTCAAGCCAGGTAGTAAGTAAAGCTTGCAAATTATGTCGTATAAAATACCTACACCTATATTTTAACCATAAATGTATCTCGATGAAATCAACACCAACATAAATGTATATGAAATTTTAATAACTTAAGAAGAAATACGCTCGAGACGAATGGGTAGACAAACTTCTGCTGCTTTCACCGCCGTTACGTAAAATAAATCGATAAATTTCCACGATAGCGCAGAGTATTTGTTTGAAGTTTCTGCCCGGATTCACGTGAGTTTTTAAAGGGTACTTACTGCCGCTATTATGCCCCAAGTGGTAGCGAGTACCAGTTGTGAGGAAAGGCCGGAGAAGGCATGAAACGCCAGCACGCGATCGCGCTTCCGGCTCAGATGTTCCCGGCAAAAGGCACGGAACTAGCGTATGATGAGTTTATTGGTAATGTTTGATGATTTAGATTTAAGGAACTATGTACGGGAAGTGTAATGGAAGGACAAAATAATATAATGAGTAAAGTGAAGAAAAATATGAAGAGTTTACAATTACTTTATTTACATCAGTTTTAATGTTTATCTTAAATGAAATATGAAAAAGTAAAAAAACACATAAAATTAAAAAAAGTATCGGTTGCGTATGGGAATCGAACCCAGGACCTCTGTATTATCGGGATAACACTCTAACCACTGAGCTAATGAGACCTATTTTAAAAATTATTAATATTACCCTCAATCAAAATCCCATATTTTTGGCTGCTTCCCGAATATTTTTACAATCTAGATAGTGTCTCGGATACACCTATCCGATTTTTATTTATATCGGACGTTCATTGACTTTTCTAACGTCTAGAATGAATGTACAATTTATTGGAATAACTTAATGACGCTTATATACCTCATTGTAATATTTAATCATTGAAGATAATTTTAACAAATCTCAAATGAAGTATGAAATAGAAAAAAACACAGAAAATAAAAAAAAGGTAACTTTCGCATCTAGGGATCGCGAATATTCTCAATTTAATTGACGATAATATTAATCATTCTTAAAAATGACAAAAAAAATTAGGTCTCCATAGGTCAGTGGTTAATGTGTTGTCCCGGTAAGACAGGTCGTGGGTTCGATTCCCTGGTGTTTTTCTGTTTCATATTTCACTTGAAATTTGTTAATATAATCTTAATTTTTTTTTTAATTTTAATGTAAATCAAATTTAATAATGTTATTATTAAGTTCTGCAAGTATTTTTATTTTTTATTATTGTGTGTTGTATTTTTTTGATAATGTGAACACACTGAGAAGCGGTAAGTATATAATTTTCCTTACTTTCTTAATTAATGTTATGTTAGGATCATTCGTTCGTTTGTTAATCTTAGGTCCTTTCTTTCTATATGTAAGGGCTTAAGTTTGATGTTGTTAAGCGGGATGTGATTATTTATTAAAAGATGTTCTGCGAATTTTGAAGAAGTGCTTTTATTTTTATAACATCTTATATGTTCTTTGAATCTAGTTGAGAAAGCCCTTCCCGTCTGCCCGATATAGGTAGCTTTGTAGTCGGCGTGATCACATTTTAATTAGTGTTTTTCACTATTAAGAACTTAATGATAGAGGCATGAGTTTACATATATTAATAATAATTTTCTAACACATAACAAAACTTTTGAAATGTAGGTGGTGTGAGTTTCTATCATCCGGTATACTGCCGTGGTAAGTAAAAACACAGTAATTATCGTGGGAGTCATTCTCCAGAATGATCGGTAGGGTTTTGCTTTTAGCATATTTACAATTGTCCTGATTTTTTGCCAAAAACACTTGGAGACACTTATTTTATATTATCATTACAATAAACTTTGTAAAAAATTACAGCATTTGTTAAAAATGTGCGTTTTTCTGTTTTTTATTACAAATTATGAATGTTTATCAAGTAATTGTGGTAAGTAAAAAAGCAGTATCTAACTACACATATGCAATATTTTTATAAGTGTAACAAAATATTTAGTATATTAATTGTTCTTGTATTGAATTAGCAGAAAATTAAGTAAATATTTTTTTTTTATCATGTTAAAGTTTATTTTTAAAACTTCATTTTAATTTAACGTTTTTAATAATAAACGGTATATATTTGAGTACTTGTAAGAAATATGTATTTATAACGATAAAATTTATTCGTAATTAACAATAACTATATATAATTAATAACAACTCTACATAAATAATAATAAATATATATTATATATGAACTGTATATAATTATTAATGGCTATATAAAATAAATAAAAACTGTAAATAAATAACAATAACTGCACATAATTAACATTAACTATATGTAATTGATAATAACTACATAAAATGAATCATTACTACATGTTATCAATAATAACTAATCATAATTAATAACATAATTTACAAATACATAGTATCTAAATGTAATTTAACAATAAAGAATAACTATATAATTTATATAAACTACACACAATTTAATAATAAATAATAACTACCTAGCAAAACTTTTTTTTTACTCAACCGTTTTTTAAACTAAATAATAATAGTTATTATTAACATTTAAATAAAATAACTTTGCACATTCTGTAGTCCTTCACTATTGTGACAGCTGTTTCTTTGACAAAAAAAAAAACTAGGACACTTGCAGACCTTAATAATAAAGTTATTAAATTTGATTTATTCAAAAAAGGTATATTCCTCTTTGGATATTTATTTTATATAACTCAAAACACGTTTCAGAAAAATAGAAACACAAAAATTCAACGAACAAATTCTACTCAAACAAAAATCTAGGGTAAGGGACGCCGTCATAGAGTAAAAGACAATGCGGTGGGAGAATGTTTTTCAAGATGGTATATAAAAACATAAAAACATAGCATGTCCATAGATAAAAACAGCATGTCCATAGATAAAAACAGCATGTCCATAGATAAAAAAACATAGCATGTAAGTATAAACGCAGTACGCAGTAACTTTAACGTTGGAACTGTGTTTTTACTTACCAACAGCGACGAAATTGCAAAACATCAAAAACAATATCGTCTTTTTTTAATACCGAAAACAAGAAATATAAAATTATTTCTTTTGTAAAACATACGAAATTTGATGCTTAATAACTTCCCATATTCAGCTCATTTTTGCTAATTTTGGTAATTACTGTATTTTTACTTACCACGGCAATAAAGGTGTAACAACATAGTTTTGTCTTCTAAAAGGCGACCATTAAACGTCTTCGACGTTAATGAGATTATTCACAACTAAAACAGAGAAAGAGGATGGTCAGAGATGGTACATCACAGTGCAAGTTTTATTGCTTGGCCGCGTGCATTTAACGCAAGGAACTTAAAGAATTCTTGTAACTCAAGGCATTGCCTTATTATTTAAGATTTTTAAATATTCTCTCGTTGTGCTGGGTTTTCACCAAGGGTGGTTGAAATAGGATTTTAGACATGTTTCCGCATAAATACCACTTACGGCACATTTTTATCTTGTATTTTGCAATGCAAATCTGGAATGTTCTTTGAAAAATATTTCTCAAACAACGAGATAAATTTATTTCAGCTTACATTTATTATGAATCCGCAAAATAAACAAGAACATGTTTTCATAATAGTATCAGTATTAAACTTCCTCAAACTATATACCTTAAAATAACATTATGCAAATTCCTTCGAAAAATTGTCGAAAGTATTTTGAAATAATTCTTGAAAATGAATATTGGAAATTGTTTTTAATTATGTATTGAGTCATTAAGACAAGCTTCAGATCCACCAGGTTCCTCTAATATATATTATTTGAAAAATTTATTGCTATAGGTGTTATTAAACATACTTAAGAATACTAGTACGTAAGAATACGCGTAGGTAAAAGAACATTTAATTACCATTGTATGAAGATATCGCTTTGTGGTTATCCATTATAATTAAATGAAAGAATCAAACTTTGTTTTAACCACTTTTATTTTTATCGCTTACAGGTTTCGGAATAACCGTTCCATCATCAGGGCAAAATACGTACTATACAATATTACAAAATTATGGCAGAACATACATAAGAGGTTTCACAGTGGGATGGGGGCGTGACTAGTGATTAGTAAAGAGTGGGGGAAGAGATAGAGATTGAAAGAGGGGTGAAAGGAAACTTATTTATAATGGGGCTGTAAGATAGTTTTTTAATTTTTTTTATTGTTAATAATAGACTAATTATTATTAAGGAATTTCTTAATTTCTAAGACTTTGTACATTATCTAAGCGTTTACCCTTACCATTAATGTGAAGAATATTGATCCCCATATTTTTATCATAACTATGATTGCTTAAAATGATAAGATCAACGAAATCGGAATTTTTTTAAAGACATCTTACATGTTCTTATATTATAATGTCGAAATTACGGCTTGTTTTATCCGAAATAAAATGAGGAACTTATTTATTTATTATACTCGTTTGTTTTGATGTATGTTGGAAAACTAAAATGTATTTTTTTTAATCGACAACTGTCATTAACTTAACATTATAATAACACACCGAGGGGCATGGGTTTGTAAAATACCCGACGCTGTTAAAATAAAATTTTAAATCTTTTACTCATCAGCAGGTATTCTGGTAGAATATTAGCATTACTTTATTACTCGTGGTGACTTAAAATTAATATAATCACGACGATTTTGACACAAAAATTTGGACTTTACACATTTGCACATAAAAACTAAAAGAAAAAAATCATCCCACTAATTGGTGCATTTGGTAATATAGCTCGGTGTACACATATAAACTGTACATTCCTGAAGAAGGTTGAATCCAACTGAAATCGGTCGAATGCAGAAATATAAATAATTGAAATAAAGTGTTTTAAAACAAAAACATTTTTCATTTCAATTATAATATCTACCCACAAAGTGATTGCTTCCTTCGAAAAATTATTATAATTATGTAATAATTTTTGCTTACTATGTAATGGTCAAATCAGTCGGTAAAATGTAGGGAAGGGAGGACTTCATTCACCCACAGATAGATTATGACTAGGTTAAAATATGTATAAAAATAAAGCCAATATCACATTTTAAGTCGAATCTAGAAAAGTTAAAAATGTTTCGCTTAAAGGGATGCAATGGGAAGTAATGCAAAATAATGAGTTTTTGGTTTGAAAATTGGATGGCCTAGATATATCATAGTTGATTTAATTAAATACTACAAGTAGAACACACCTTGGCCTTTCGGTTAAATGGGCATTTTTTGTGAGCCTTTTTATAAGCATAAAAAAAAGAAGTATCAGACCTAAAAAAATGCTTAAAGTGCAAAATCTCCTACTTTCGAAACCTTTTTCCGATATTGACGTATTGTTCATTATGGAAAATTAAAAGTTTTAAAATATGACTCTAAAACATTTTAATAAGTATACAAATTATACAAAATAAAATGAAACGCGCATTTTGGTGATGTTTTTTTTTTTGAAGCGCGAATTTCAACCTTTCCGCCACCTGCATAAGGAGCGCGTGGTTGCGTTCGAATTTATGGGAAGTGGATCGCTTTAAAGTGATAACAAAAGTGGGTTCTCTCTACAAAAATCAAACAATTAAAAAAAAGGATTTCAATACTTTCAAAACTTCTGAATTAGTTACTCCTATCAAATACATAATGTAAAACTTAGGAATAGTTCACTGGAAAAAAAAATTATTGCAGTTGAAATTTTCTTATTGTAATGCCATCTTCTAGTGACATCACACGATTTTCTTCGACACGAACGGAAGAGACATCCATTCCGATTCACATTCGCTAGTTCTTCAACCATGACATTTATAATTTATTTTTATTTAATTATATCAAATTAAATAATGATTTTTTTTATTTATTTTAGTACCGCATATGTTCTCCAACTGATTCCAATCGTCTGGAACCAATGTGACTATAGAATCTCCAATTTGGGTATGTTGTGAGGCTGACGATAATGGGGAGTAGAAGTACGAGATGGGGAAGAAGAAGGTGGGTTAGTACCTGGCTAATCAGATCTGATCACCAAACACAGCTAAACCCACTTCAAGCAACGTTTCAATTCTGAGTATTGGTCATTCACCAGAGCCATGATGAGGGTATCTACCATTCTAAAATGTGTCGCATATATACCATATATTATTTTGATGAATAAATTGTGAGATAACACAAATTAATCAAATAAAATTTATTGTGCACGCCGGAATTTGGCCCCGCAACCTCCAGATTCGTGGCCGGGGATCATAACCACTCAACCACGGAGGCCGTCATTATTATTAAGTTCTGCAAGAATTTCAGCTTTTTTATTATTGTGACAGTTGTTTCATCGTTAAAAGCTGTTTTCGAAGTGTGGTTAGGTTACATTTAGACAACTTACTTTTAAAAGCATATTATGCTTTTATTTATCACTACCCAATTTTTGTTTTTATTGTGTACGAAATGATTTATTATTATTTTCGGTTAAATTTTATTTAGATTTACTAAGAAAGTAATTGTGATAATTAAAATTATTTTTTCCGTCAGGTCCTTAGAGCTGAAATCTGTTTTCTCCTTAATTTTAATAAGAACACCGTTTTAAAATTCGCAGAACATCTCTTGGTGAATAATCACGTTTCGCTAGGCAACAACAAGCCTAAACCTTTACATGTTAGATTAAATTTAGTGGAACTACTAGAAAATCACAATAAAATCAATTCTCCTAATATAACGTTAAGAATAAAATACGTAAAATTATCTATTACTTCTTAGTATTTTCACGAAACCCAAACAATATAATTCATGAATTTACCTCACGTATTTAAATGCGTTGTTTCAGATAACATTCACGTCATTTAAGGTGAAATTTCACAAAATTACGCGCTACAAATAATCTTTATATTTCAGTTTAATTTTTATACTAAATGGCCAAGAAAATCAGTGTTTCTCTTAATTCTCTTTGATGCAGCGTACGAAGAAATGTATTAGTAAATTGTGTTCCATCCAGGAAACATTAGGAAATGCTCATATGTGATTTTTAGCGAAAACAGCGCAATACAAATCATTAAAATATTATTAGGTATTCACCTAAGAATTCACTTTACAAAATAAACACTAAATTTAAACACAAATCTTGACATAGTTGCAGATTTCAGCATCCAAGTTTCTATCCCGTAGTGGACATAGCACTTCACCATACGATAGCGTATGTTTATCTTCAAATCCTTGCTGCACAGAAATTCTCCATTTGGATGAATGGCTTATGTTACTCGTCTCCCACTTTGAATCGAAATCCAAGCCACCAACTATCGAACTGTCGAACTATTTGCCTTTATTCACTAATTTTTTTACTTCGGGGTTTTGGGTAATGTTTGTCTTATTGATATCGAAGGATTAATTTTAGGTTTTAAATTCGTTTTTCTAAAATAACCTGCTTGAGAACTTTCGGTATTACTTAACTATATATATCACGAAAAAACACATTAATAAGCAAATAACGACACTTTAAACTAATCATTTCCTCATATATACTTATCAACGGGTTGTGGTAAAATATATGTAATATTTCTTAAGTTGTCCAAATTTTCATTATGGCATTATGGTTTGTCGTTATACATCTCGATTTTACCATTTTGTGTGGCTATCTGATTTAATATTACAAATGAAGACGGATTGATTACTATTGGGTTGTACCAAAGGAGAAAAGGATATCGAAAAATGTATCATAGATTAATTTCTAAGATTACAAATCATATAAATGTGTCGATTGTGTTTCAAATAAATAATTACTATCCATCCACCACTCGCCTTTTACAATTTTTATATGACGACCCTATTATTAAAATATTTTCACATGCTTTAACTTTTTCCGAACATTTGAATATTGTTTAATCATTGGAGACAAAATAAACAAATCTCAAATGAAATATGAAACAGAAAAGACAAATAAATCAAACAGATAACGGTATAATGTCAATAAAAATTACAAAGAGCTATAAAGCGGCATTAGCTTAGTTGGTAGAGTGCTGATCCCGGATGAACCGAGAAGTTCTGGGTTCCAGTCTGACTGTTACTGGCGACTTTTACCTTTTTGTTGTCTGTCTCTTTTACTTTATATATTTTATTTAAGATTTGTTAATGTTATCTTAAATGACTATATACTATAAGGAGGTATGTAAGCTTCAGTATGTTATTCTAATAAAAAAAGTGAATTTGAATATTGGTTATTGCTGTAGTGTTATTGTTATAGATGACTGATTTTAACTGACGTTTAAGAGCATTTTATTGAGAACTATATACTCCTTTGGAATTATTTAAATCTGACCGTGATTAGTGCGTGAAGCATAACGCAAGTATTACATTCTCTGAAAAACACCCCTTTTCTGTGCTCATTAAGTCGAAAGCAGGGGTATTTCTGAACAGCTTATTCTATTGTTATCAGATAAACCTGGCTCACGTAGTTGTATACCAGTGATGAACAACCCGTTCCCCAAATTTAAATGTTTTACCGCATATTTAGATAAATAAAATAAAGAAGCTTTCGCGGTTTGATGTTAAAAAAACTGGCCGGTTGGTGATTGGACAGTTAAAAAAAATGCATTCAACAAGGCTATGAATTAATTTCCCTTTTACGCGAGTGATTTTCTACTAAAGTCTTTTTTGCAGTTCAGTTACAGTCTATTTTTATATCCCTGTTTTTATATAACATGTAGTGTTAATTTTTCCCGTGAGTCCGTCATATCAACATGTCTCCTGAGCAATACTAAACATCGCTTCTTACGTGAAATTGCATGGAGGTTAGGGCGAGATATAGGCGATTACTCATGCGATGAAATTGAACAAAATTTAAACATTTCTTCATAATAAAAGCCTTTAATCTTATTTGCAGTTTCAAAAGTATTAATTGTATTATTGATTCACCTTATTTGTTGCTACTAATCCAATCCAACACTCCTTGCCGTAGACTATGAATTGCTCTTTCTCAAACAACACATCTCTACTAATATTTATGGGTACCATTCTCCCCTGTCCAGAAAGTCGAGATTTGTTAACTCAAGGCATACTAGTATCCTTGAAATTGATGGTAGCAGTCTAAATGATTTTTGTCAAACTTTACGAAAATATACTTCGAAGTATATCATTTAATATGTCTAAGATCATAGACTCTACCAACACCTTGTTCGGTCTTTGGCTTGAATGTTCCCTCAAAAGTAAACTTTTTTTCCTATTTTTTGTCATTGTTTCATTCATGTTTAACGATAAAATTAAACACCAAACTGAAAGCCGTACTTATGAAATCTACGTGGTAGCTAAGAGTGCAGCTCCTGTGAATTTTCCAAAGATGCAGCCGGAAGGGAAAAATTGCCGTAATGATAGCAAATCTTCAATAGGAGAGGTTACTTGAGGTAGAAGAAGAACCTTTAGCGAAACATTGCGAAAAAAACATCAATTGGCTTCCTGTTAAAAAGGTTGTGCATGACTGTATTAAACAAACTACTGTGCTCAATCGCTATCCTCCCTATCATCCCTCAATCTAAGTTCTCGTGAAATTTGCACAAGAGATAAAACTGAATAACCGTGAAACCGTGATCCTTCACTTAATGTACTCATATCGTTTTGAATTTTTCATAACACGCCTAATGGAATAGATGGGAAGTTGTAACAATGGTGCTCCTATGCATGGAATTCTAGTCATGTA
The DNA here is from genome assembly GCA_022606495.2 of Halesus radiatus. Taxonomy (NCBI): domain Eukaryota; kingdom Metazoa; phylum Arthropoda; class Insecta; order Trichoptera; family Limnephilidae; genus Halesus; species Halesus radiatus. Next base: position 28,177 of record JAHDVE020007474.1, on the reverse strand, counting down.
TGATCGTTACCTATGAGTGAAACTAGCAAAGGGAGTGAAGCACAAACGTCCGAATCGATACATTAGCTGGCCAAAAATATTTGTTGAGAAAGGGGAAATTTGCGAGTTTCTTGCTGATTTTCAACCATACCAGTTTCAAGAATCATAAAAATGATAATATACCATACTTCGTCCAGTGGGATTTAAATGATATTTTTTCAATTAGTTTTAATCTGGCCGTAGCCATCGGAATTACGACAATTTCGTTCAGTCATGTTGTACAAAGAGGAAGGTTGAAAAGAACTAGACTATCCAGATCCGGTCACTAACATGGATAATGTCATTTCAAGCAACGCGCATATATCGCTATTCTTACTATTTTATTATATAAAAAGAAAAATACATTTTAATTATTTTTTAAATTTATTTTTAGATGGAACAATTTTTATAACTACATTTTTTTATTTCATCTGGAAGGCAATTATATAAATTGTGGTACCCACCTTCGACGACAAGGTGGTTACCGCATCCTACCATCTTACCCCCCCCCCCCCTCCCATATCCTAGATTTTTTTTTACTTATAAATAAAAATAAAATAATAATTTTTATTCTGATATTAATAAGATTCGACTATTATTGTCAAAATCGTACCTTTGGCCACCTAATATTGGGATTTAGACGTTTGTGCGAAGGGATATAAAGGGAGGTACAAGAAATGCCACAACCTGGATGCTATCAATGTTGTAAGGGACGACGGCAAATACCGATTTCATTGCGCCATCCCGAATGACTACATAATTACTGTCGATATTTCTTTATCGGGCCCACTGAGCAAGTACGTAACTCGAGCGTGAAGTCGGCATCATCAAATTTGATGGAACAAAACATATTTGTGATACAAATCAGTCGGCTCATGGAAATAATTAAAAAAAGTCTAATATGCTTGATTGGCTAGATTAACTGGAAATCCTCCCAGTTGGGCAGTCAATCATTTTTCAAACGATTGGATGTGTATATTCTGTACCAAACAGAACAAATAAATAAATTCTTTGAAATATTCGTCTAAAAACATAACATCTAATCATTGAAGAAAATAATATCAACACCTTATAATGAAAATATGAAACAGATAAGAGCAAAGAAAATAATAAAGAAAAAAAGCAATTAATTAATTAATTAATACACTTTGTATTCACCACTTTATTAATATAAAGATATCTACATGTTTCGAAATCGATGCTTTCTCCATCAGGAGTAATACAAAAAAAAAGAAATGAAAAGAATGAAGAAAGCATCACAGATTATATTAATAAAGTGGTGAATACAAAGTATATGATTTAATTCATTTATTAATAATGACGCCACAAAGTGAAAACCAATCGTTTGATGACATTACAAAAAAATAACAGTCGCAAAAGACTTCAACCCAGATCCTCAAGTCTTTCCTTGGGGCCAAATTACGTTCAGTCATTTTTATCGATCTCAATAGTGTTCTCAATAAATTTCTACATATTTTTGGTTGACATCTTTTTGTTAGAATTGCAAAGTTTTACTTGAAAATATTTGAAACCTAGTTGGTGTCTCAAGATAATTAAGGATAATGTTAATATTATATGCTTGTCTATATAAATAATGTATATGGTATTACTTTTCGACAGGTAGAAAAAAAAGTTTGTGCCAAATCTCACTCACTATTCGAGAGTTTTTTTATTGGAATACACCATAACGATATGACGTATGCGGCATAATCCTTAATAGCAGTAGTTATTCCTAACTATTTTCTATGTTTTGAAAATAAACAACCAATAGCACCTTTGCAAGCTTACAAATATTAACTAATTAAAATTTGCAATTAAAACTAGTTTTTTGTTTATTCCTGGCTTGAATTAATGTATTAATTTGCTGTATTAATTTGCATATTGTATATATATTATAATAACAGATATACTATGTAGTATATCTGTTATTTTACAATTAGGTTAGGTTAGTTAGTGTAAAGCGCACTTGAGGTGAACCTTCACAAAACTGCGCTATAGAAATTAACTCTTATTATTATTATTATTATTGAAGTACAAATAAAAATCAAACGTGTGATAAGTTAACTCAGATAAAATAAATTATTAATATTCACAACGGTGCCTAGGTTGAAGTTGGACCTTATTGCCCTGCAGAATTTAAGGGTCGTTAAGTATCCAACCCTTTAAAAAAACGAATAATCGCTACCCGCGCGGACCAATTTTTTTTGATCATCGATAAATCGAGAGGAGACCAAAAGAGAAAGGGATGCCTGGGCGGATATTAAACATTGACAGGAATATTCGGAGCACGCCTTACGAGGTACGTGACCCCCGGAGAGATTGATGGTTATGTCATATTTAATCGCTATATCCGACCACAGATAGAGCCATAGTTTACAGTGCCACTGAAGATTAGCCCGATCGATATGTTATAGGTTGCGGCATCCTTAACAGAAAAACCACCCAACTGAATTTTGCTTGCGGTTAAACGCCTTGAAGATATTTGCATACTGAATGTTATTAAACCTGACCTATCAACTTGTATACTTGTTTCACTTCACACAATATTATCCATTTGTTGTAGAATAAATACCACCCGAGTGAGTTTTGCTTATGTCAAGTTTTTTTTCAAATAAGAAATACAAAGATGTTGCCTTCCCATTAGTTAGCAATGAGACTGTTAAATATTGGTACATGAAATTAGGTTTTATAAAGTTTTCGAAGCAAATATGTATATTTAAATTTAAAAACAAAACAGAAACAGCTGGAAAATAATATAAATAAATTAATATAAAATACATAACAATGTTTTGCTTGTTGGAAAAAAGTATACCTACATCAAAATCTACAAACTTATTAGGACGAAAACCTTCAATCTACTAAAGCTTATTAAGACGGCCAATACCTATACCAAATTACTCGTTTTCCAAATAGCATTTAAAAATAAGGTTTCAGAACATCATTTCAAGATTTGTTTGAAGCGCACGCACGTCTCAATTCCACAGACTTCTTATTATAGCTGGGGTATGCAATGTACTCAATTGATTTCAGTTCGTATTTTGTCGAATTATTATGAACGGTTCGCCTTGATTACCTTCGATGCCATGAAATAATAGAATTCAACCTTCAAAGCGCTGCAGGGAAAGGCACCAGCCTATACGTTTTATGTGCCCGACAAAACCCAGGTGATAGACTAGTATTTTGCGTGTGATTATTTACACCGGTAGCTTTTCCTAAAATGTTATATAATATCTAAAATGTTCGTGTAAGTTAGTCGGTAGCTCATTAATATTTTAAGTCATAGTTTTCATTTGCATACGTACTCGTATGTATAATATGTCTGTTATTTTCTAATTATATTGGGTTAGTTTAATTAGTATAAAGCGCACTTATGGTGAGCCTTCACAAAACTGCGCCATAGAAAATAACTATTATTATTATTATCTTTTAATCACTTGACCCATCTATTTGACTGCCGATATTTCGATAGAAAATTCTCAGAGGAACTTGAGTCATTGATCTCCCGGACACTGGTGCACAGCTGGGAAATATTTGCGCCAAAACATTTTTATATGGTACCAATTTTTGGCATGAGAACGAATCCCTTTTACAACTCGATTAGGCTGAAGAATATTTTTTGTTTTACATTGTGTCCTTCCTACAAAAAGGGTCCCTTCAAGACCCTGATTCATTTCTTCCTCAAAATTCTCCACACACCATCATTAAAGATGACAGCCCTAAATGATTTACATTGGATCCCCCTGTGAAGATAAAAAGTGTTTAACATAAATTTTTATTAAATATTGGTTTACATAAAATATTTCTCATTCATTTAATTTAAATAAATTAAAAAAAAACATTTATTTATAATCCCTACTTATGGATATATAGAACTAAGTTGTTTGAAGAAACAACTTAGTTCTGATTTGAGGCTTCTATAAATTGACGCTGACCGCTAACTAATGACTGCTTACCCTTACCCCTACCCAGTAATTGTCTTCTTATTTCAAGTGCCGAAAATTTCACCAAGTAGTACCAAAATTCTGCTTTAATGTGTGAGAAAGGGAGATGGGGGCGGTTTCTCAAGATCTGTAAACGGTGACTCCCTCTCTTTTAGAAAGTCAAGTGCGCAAAATTTCTTCATTTTAAAGCAAAAAAAATACCACCCGGGATACTTATATATACTCTTTACATATATTTTTTTATTATTTGATTACCACACAAGAGTTCCAACAGCTACCAACCGTCTGGAGCCAGTGAGACTATGGCATCCCCAATCGGGATATGTTGTGAGGTTGAAGGTATCGAGAAGGGGAAGGAAGAATGAAGTTAGGGAAGTACCTGGCTATTCAGATCCGGTTACCAAACACGGAAAAAGCCATTTCAAGCAACTTTTCGTTTCTGAATAATGGACTTTCACGAGGGCGATACTGAAAGTATCTAAATATACTACATTATATTTAATTTAATAAATTGTGAAATTAAATTTACTTGCGGACGACGGGATTTGAACTCGCGACCTCCGGATTCGTAGCCAAGGATCGTAACTACTCAACCACCGAGACCGTCATATAGATAGAAATACTCGTATATATTAATATGAAGATCAGTTACTCGACGTCTTATAAAAATGTCGTCTCAGAGTGGAAGAAACTTACCCTGGTGGGTGACCACCATTATGAACGGAATCATTGCATTACTGGAAATGATTTAGCTACGTAATGAATACATCTGAATCGCCCGCTACATTTCACCCACATACCCAATAAGCGGAGAATAATGGGAATTACATGTCTGATAGAGAACAGTTTGTACAAATTGGTAAAAAAAAATAGCAAAACTCTACTAACTAAGTATAGTGTCCCCCCAAGGAAGCGTATTAGGACCAATACTATTTCTCCTTTATATAAATGATCTTATGAATCTTCCCATCAAAGGAGACATTTGCAGATGACACTGTTATTATTTTTCATGAAAAAGAAGAGACAAATACCTTCAAAGAGGCAGAGCATGGCTTGGCTGTATTTCAAAACTGGTTAAAAGTGAACTCGCTTACATTAAATGTGAGTAAAACTAAATTTCTAACATTCTCAATAAACAAAAGAGGCCTACCAATGAATGAGCACACACTCAAATTAAATGAATGTCAAAACAATTTATTTAATTTTACTTGCCCGCATATAAAATATATAAACCTAAAAACGTTAAATATCTTGGGTTCTTAATTGACGATAAACTCGACATGAATTTACACATTAACGGAACTTCCAAAAAAGCTGATAAAACTCATCTAATTCTTCAAAAATTATGAAATATCTTGTCCATCGAGGATCTAAATAGAGTATATTATGTTATATGCCACTCTCATTTGGAATATGGAATTTTGGGATGGTGTATCAAATTACATAGAACCACTAAAAAACACAACTCAAAAATGCATTATGAAGAGCATTTTAAAGGTCCACATAAGGACGTCAAGAACGGAAAATTTTAAACATTTCGACGTTCCAAGTATACAAAAAATCTTTCCCAAAAATATTCTCTTAAATCATCTCAAAAATGATAAAATGGCTTTCATTCCTCATAATCATAAAACCAGAGCAAAGCAACTAGACAAGCGAAATGTACCTAAGTGTAATACTACTTTTGGACAAAGAAGCTCTGATTTTTTTGCTGTAAAATTATACAGCAAATCCCCACTTAGTATCAAACAAAATAATTCAACCTATAATTGTAAGTCCAGCAAGACTTGGCTTAAGGAATTAATAGAAGCAAAATTGACTAGTATTCTTAAAACAACGTCATATAAGTTGCTGGAAACACCCTACATAAACCTTGAAGTTGAAATATAGAAGTCACTGAAACCCCCTCATTCAAAACCTAGTTCGCCTCAGCATAGAATCTCCTAGGAAGGAGGACAATGAAAATAAAAATTATATGCGCTTGTATTTTTTTTAAATATTTATACCTTACCTTAAAATGGCAAAATTATATAGAAATTAATAATAAAAACCGCGCTTTATTTATGTTCACAATCACTGTATTTTAAGTTCGCTGTTCAAAAGCCCAACATTTTGCTAGGCAATAAATAAATGTAGACATAAATTGCAGAGTAGATGGTGAACTGCGGTTTGATCTGGTGGTTCCGAACAGTGGTTCTGGAAACTCTGTACTAGATTTCGTGGTGGACTTCCACTGAAATATTTTGATCAAAAACACTGAAAATTCCATTGATATTATAACGACGTTATGCAACCACAAATGTGCGACAACATTGAATTTTACATACATATTCAACTAAATATTTTGGTTTAATGCCCATTTTGTCTATGATTTTACGTACAACCGTACACCATATCAATTTATTTATTCATATTCGGGAAATCGACAGTTTACAATTTATCGTTTTATACATGACGTATATACAAAAAAAAAACAATGACTGCGACTTTAGCCAATACAACAAGATATAAAAATAAAATAAAACAATTTTACGAGCAAACACAAAACAAAAAATTACTCATGACAAGTAGAAGAAAAACATTGCATTATGTAGCACCAATTCCGGTAGTAACTGAAAATGTCCACACATGATATCATGTACATAAGATATAAAATAAATCAAATTCACAACAAAATTATGTATCACAACAATAAAATTCTCTCAGACAAACGTTCAATATGGAGTTCCTATATTTATTCAGCTCTCAATTGTTATCATATTATTGCAATTATTAATCCATGTCTCTTCAAACAAGAATTTTCTTTACAATTTGTTTTACATCGATCCACTTCAATTAGGACACACGAGCGTGTAGAGCACGCAGGTACATTAAACTGAATCTTATTTACCAACTCCGGACATGGAATATTATTGGTAACTGTTTTATAGAGGAATAATGATGAAAATAATGTATAATGACTAATAACAAATAATGTAACTAGAGAGGCAATACTTTATTACCGATTGCTTTATTGTGTGTGTTTTCTTTCTATTTATCCTCGACGATTCTTGGTATATTCAGACTGGAAAATAAGTATTTGAAACAAGGACAGTGATATTATAATAATGTTTTTGACATGTACCGGGGAATAAAACATTATAACAAAGATATATTACCTATCTTTTTTTTTCTTTTTTAAGCAAATAAATAAAGTTATGCAAAAATAGGCTTCCAATCAAAAAAAAAAGAAGCTGAGAAAAGGCATCTGAAAAGACGACAATACAATATATTTGTGAAGTGTATAACCGTTTTTTATTTTAATTTTAAGTTTGTATAAATACGTAGTTTATCATTTATGAAAGTGTTTATTAAAGGAATAAACGTATTTCGTGTGTTATCATACTGCTTTGGAACAAAGGAATGATAAATATCTCTCCATTAAGCTATATAATCTACTTCCACCGGCCATAAACAATAACAACAAATCAAAAATCAAAAATCAGATCAAAATCTGACTCAAAGAAATCAAAGAGGAGTTATCCAACATCTTGAAAAGAACTTCATATGAGCTTAAAAACAATCATTTTTTTAAAATAAAACTTACTCAGCACAGGAACCCCTAGTGAGGAGGACTAAGGAAAACATTACAAATTGTCTTATTAGTTTTGCAAAAATTAATTAAATCACTGAAAAAATATGTATTGAAACTAAATAAAATTAAAAATTGTTATTGTTTGAATGCAAAATATTTAAATGTCAAAAATATAGTACTAATATGTTCTATATTGGTTGGATGTCTTCTATAAAATGGAAAAGCGTTGTAAATCTTCATTTTTTTTAAGGTTTAAAAAAGCAACTGTGATAAAACAGTTATTGGTGTGCACATGCATAGTAAATCAAGTTAACAAATTTAAATACTATGTTTGGAGATCGCGCTTTCGGAGTATCAGAGCCTAAGGCTTGGAATAAACTCCCCGGAACTAAGACACATAACAAGTCCAACAAAACTTCGGTACTAATTAAAAACTTACCTTTTCAGATTTTCATATATTTAATTAAATATACCTGCGAGTACCAAACGGAATGCCTATATATTTTAATTACACATAACTAATTTTAGTAACATTATTCGAAGCCTCACACTCCAATCCAATTATTATCGATAGACGAATCACATATAGAAAGACAAATCCCGTCCACCCGTCATAAAAAAAATGCTTTTCCTATCTTTAAATCATTTAAATCAAAATAAATACCAGGATGAAATAATATCTCCAATCACATGTGTTTTGCAATATTATGGCCACTGCGTACAGAACAGTATATAAATTTCGCCAATAAACCGTGTTTATCTCAAGTGACCTGCCAGATAAGAATGGTCCTGTATAATATTATCTGCCTCTACATAAAATTAATAACCTGTATATTTTAACGTGGCATCACGTTCATAGGTCAAATGCATTACACATATAATTTGGTATTACAGATCGATAAACCGGTGAATGCAATTTGTTGGCCATAATTTGTAATAATAGATTGTCTTAATGATAAGATAGAGCAAAAAATAAACTTTTGTAGAGCGCTTTTGAGTTACTTTTTCATAAAAATGGCACTATAAAAGCACCCAAATATTATTATTATTTAAAAAAACGTGCTCTAAATGACTATAAACTAAATAATACAAAACTTTCAAGTGGTTTGAACGTTTTCAATGAATCATTATAATAATAATTTTATTTAATTAATTTGTGTTGTTTCACAATTAATTCATTTAAAATAATAGTGTATTTGCGCATGTTCCAGAGTGGAAGATACTCTCAGTATTGCCCTGGTGAAAGATCACCATTCAGAATTGAAACGTTACTTGAAATGGCTTTTAGCCGTGGTTGGTGACCAGATCTGAATAGTTAGGTATTTCCCTATTTCCCTACTTTCCTCTTCCCCTTCTCCTTCCCCTCCCCAATACCTTCTGCCTCACAACATTCCCCAATTGGGAATGCCATAGTCTCACTGGCTCCAGACGGTTGGGAGCAGTTGGGACTCTTGTGCGGTATTCATATAAAAAAAAAAAAACTTTTAAAACCTACATTTAGATGTAGAGAACATTTAATCCACTTGAATATTTTCTTAATAAACCAAAATTACATTAAATTTATTTTTCAAATTTCTTGGTATAAATCAAATATATTAAAAACGCTTAATTCGTTCTCCCTACGTGAATGATTTTTTTATTATCGTAAGAATATTATATAAGCTAAAGGCAGCAGAAAACTTTCATACTGCATGGACGTTTTAACGTCATTTTAAGTCCGATAACTTCCATGTGGGTTAATGTAAAATTGAATGAACCCTTTACATATCGTGTAAACTTTTGGATCTAGTGTTCTCTCTTTCTAAAACACATGAGACCTTAAGAGCAAAGGAGATAGAACGAGTATTATGAGAACCGTCATTTGGTTCCCTTATAAGGAACAATTAGAACCGGCAGGCAAAAATCTACTGCATTTGGAGCTTGAATGGCGTAAAAAATGTTCATATTTATCTTTAGGAAAACATATAGGAGCCGATTTTGACAAATTGTGGGTTGGACGCTTTCTGCATAACTAGGTCCAATTGGAGTATATCGTGAGACTGAAAGAAGTCAGGAGAGGAAATAGATGGGGAAGGGGAAGGTATGAAAGTTCTTTATTATTCGGAACTGATCACCAGACACGGTTAAATTTATTCCACACAATATTTCGGTTCTTTATGATTTTTTTCTTTTACACTCCATAAGTCCTATTTTATCATTGGGGATGCCGGGTTTAGATTTTTTTATAAGGAAAGGAACAAGACAAAGTTCTGGGAAGGAAAGAGGTTTGAGGGGTGGGTAGGAATCTGGGGATCAGTGAGTCCGGGAGTGACGGATGTGCAAGATGATGGGTCGAGAGAATCCGGCTGGAGAGGTCAAGAGGTGTCCCCATACCGCCCGATCCGGTCCGCAAAGCAGGTGGGTAGAAGCGTCCACCGCCAAGACCTGGATAAACCTCACCTCATGAACCCATTGGACACCCCTGCTAAGTCACCAAACATAGCGAACCACTCGGGGTGACTTATGGCATAGGTGTTTATGTAATATCTAATGAGATACGGGTCACGTCAATGGTACTGTACACATTATAGATTTCCCTCAATATTTTAATAAAAACATCGTCGTGTAAATATTTTTAAGAAATGATCCACTAGCATTCGCTTATAATTTGATGTGGAAATGGCTGGAAACTTTTTAGTATTTCAATCTAAGTGTAAAATAGGTTTCTTTATTGTTTACACATGTACATACATTATGAAACAACCCCTTTTGCTTTCACACACATAAAGGTGATATTTCAAATAAACACATTAGTAAGCAAATAACGTAACATTTATCATTCCTTTCTCTCGGGTTCTGACATAATTCATTCCTTATAAAGATTTCTTACTTTTCGTTCCTGCATTAATTTTTGTCATTATACATCGTGATATGACAGTTTTGCGCGGCCACGTGCTGTAATTTTCAAAGCTTCCGAAAATTGTTAGCGTGTTACGTAGCATACTGTCGTACTGGTGTAGGGTCGTCTATTGTGTACAACAAGCCAACATGAAACATTATTTTATCAATTATTATTTAGTGGAGACATTTTGTAAGTCAGTTAAATTACAAACGATTACCTATTATCAATTACTCTTAGATTATAATAAATTACCGCTAAGCGATGCTCAGCTATTTATATGAATGAACACTGCTTGTTTATCTGCATTCAACCATTCAGCATTACATTGCATTATTATATGGGTCGTACCTGAGTAAATTACGTTTTTTTAATGTCAAATTTAAAAAAATTAATAATAATGGAAATTTTGCATAAAGTATTTTATCGGGGGGTACTTTTTAATTTTTTTTTATGTGATACCACACAATAGTCCCAACTGCTCCCAACCATCTGGAGCCAGTGATACTATGGCATCCCCAATTAGGGTATGTCGTCAGACTGAAGGTATTGAGGAAGGGAATGAGATGGGGAAGAAGGAAGGTGGAGGAAGTACCATGAAATTATTGTTATTATTATGAAGTACTAAATAACTCAGTTTTAAATGGCAATTGTCGTAATATTTTATTGTCTCGATATGTTCATTAGAAGTGAACTCTACGCAAATTTCTCAAAATGGTATTTTACTTCTCTTCAGCTAATTAAATTTATTCGAGTTAGACATCATTTTACTGCTTTAACAAATATAAAACACTTATCCAGGTACCTAAGCAAGAATTCAAAATCATCTTGTACATAGTGTAGTAATACGCAGTTTATAAATGAGATGAATTCTTGGTAAGGTACTATAAAACTAAGATATTTTTTTCCTTTTAAAAATATTCGGTCTAAACCTTCGGCATGCCAAGATGGAAAACAAAACTTGCGTTACCACGAGGGGTGACTTAGTTACCCAATGCATTATATCATTGTACTACAATTATTTACAATTATTTTTTCAATTTTATAGTATATTCTTCATGTGACTTATACATTTTATGTATTTTCGTGAACAAAATATCATAATATAGTTATTTAAAAAAAAATCTATATTCACCAACGAATGTAGCCTACGGCCGGCGGCTGTGGATCTACTGACTTATCGCTTGTAAGATTGCTACCTGCTAGCGGTCCGGTGGCCGATTACATTATCCCCTCACTCAGCTTTGGTAATAGCGCGAGCGAGTGAGATGGCGCGCATCTCCTACAACTGCGTGGGTAGAATGGCGGAAACGTGTAGCTAAGGATATGGTTCCAGCTCGCAAGACATATTATCTATGGTAAGGAATGATACTTGCACATTAAAAAAAAATACTGTTTTGTACGAATACAAAAAAATACCAAAACTATGAGATCTCTATTTAAAATAATACACAGAACATAGTAATTTAAGAGATTTTCACTATCCTGTCTTGGCAACGGGAAGGTTAATTAATAAAATTACTAACCAATGAAACAAGTTACGGTTTTTGTTGTCGTTGTTCTTACCATACAGAAAAATTGTTAATTATTAAATATTACATTTTCAAGTTCATGACATCAAGCAACTGTGGCTATAGAAATAAAAATGCCTAGATCATAGTCTGAAAGTGTATTAATTCAAAAAGTATTTTAAAGAAAGAGGATCGTAAATAAAAGATGATGAATGTGGTCCTTTTAGTGACCCAGAAAAAAAATTTGCACTGAGAACACAAATTTCATATTAATGCTGAATTCCCGTTACGCAACTTTAGCACAGTACGATAAGATAATAAAAATTTATTAGTTACGTTTAACCTCTGTTCGCAAAATTATGTTTAATAAATGGCGGATATTCGTTAGAGTGTTTAAGTACGGAACAAGATGTCTTTTCGGTAATAAATAATTGTGAAAAGAACGAAAACTACCGTCAATTTGACATAATTCTCTAGTTAAAAAAAAATCGCTGTAATTATAAAGCTATTCTTCACTTTTTGACCTCGCTTAGTCAAGTAACTGTAAAACAAAGATTTTAATAATTTCACACCACCTAACTAACAACAACCTAACCTAACACACCTCACACCAACTAACCATCAATTACAACACTTACTCACATACCCTGTTATGTAGAGATAATTTAACACAACAGTAATTGGATAATTTGTATAGCACCATTTTTGTGCAGCCTCTAGCAACCGTAGTAAGCATCTTGCATTTTATTCAGACATATATTATTGATTTTGGGTATTATTCCGATTCTACGCTTCAAATGGTTCGCCTCTAATAGGTGTCCCTCACCCTCGGTCAGCCTAAGACATCCAGGGATATAATTGATTTTATTTTTCTCCTTCTATTGTGTTTAATTTATTCTCATCATACTCCATTATCTACTTTGTCAGCTTTACGCGTCAAACCCATACGAAGGACCCTTGAGAACTATCGAAGGTTATTTAAGATCTTTAAATCCTTGCATTATTGTTTAATCTCGTCCATACGGATTACGAATCCACGTACACCCCAAAAACACCAATTTCTATAGAAATCAGTTAAAATTTGTTCGTCCTATGCTAACTCCGTACACCATACATCAGTCTTAAAAACTTATATGTTGGATACGCTGTTTTCGTGTTTATGTTCTTATACCAGTGTTTCAATGGAAAGTACTTAAAATAATTATCGATATTGATCCTTCACTCCCCCCTCCACACAATATCCCTAAATATGGCTACCTGTATGTAGTTAATATTTAAAAATAAACTTTTCGGGGTTGATAGAAATTCGTATTTCATAAATATAGTCCATTTTATTTCGATAATAGCAGGCGTTACACGCATTTGAATAACATATTGTGAAGAAAAAACACCTAGAAAAACTTACAGTACATCGCACGTAATATCGGTTTTATATCGCCATTAGTCATTTCCCAACACAACCACATTATATTATACTCGGAAAGACGAGTCGTGGTAACGATCCAAACTTGAAATGGATCGTTTGAATAATTCAGGAATATTTCTCGGCCTTATTTTCCTCTGCTAAATTTCCGTGCTGATCCCGGAGTTATATCAATAAAGCACTACTTTGATTTGCATTATTATTCAATTCTGCGGGCTGCATCATTCATGAGAAGGTACCGAGCAATGGGATATATCTTATTGGTTTATTTGGGAAAAGTATTACAGGTAACGTGGGTGACGATTCGTCGTCTGAGATTGGTTTTAAATCTGTCATAAACCCGGCAGCGCGATTCGGCGACTTTCTAGCTTCGGGAGGAGGGCTCATAAACCTTACTTTGAGAAATATTTCGAGACTTTTCTCAGGACGCCTTTCGACTTACTTTAATGATATTTCACGGTGTGATAAAATTATGCCATCAATCTATTGGTTTAACTGCAAACGTACACAAAGAAATAGTATCAACTAAAATATCGAAGCATTTGAGGAAAGAGGTTCGAAAAACAATTTTATTTTTGTTGAATAGCTTTTTATCCCATGTCCTTAATAATAATATGCCTTAACTATACGGTAAAAAAAATGTTTTTTCTAGGCAGCAAAGGCTCTCAAAATATCGGTACAAAAATAAGCCTGAATTATTACCACTCTTGTAAATCGCAATCTCAACACAGGCGTTTCTTACCTAGTGAGAACCAATAACACCTTTTTATTAGAGAAAGATAATTAATTACATACGTAGTCGGCCTCCATGGTCGAGGGGTAAGACTCTCGACTACGAATCCGAAGGTCGCGGGTTCAAATCCCGATGTGCGCAAGTAAATTTTATTTAATTAATTTGTGCTGTTTCACAATTAATTCATTTAAAAATAATATAAAGTATATTTGCGCACGTTTCGGAGTGGAAGATAATCTAGTATCGCCCAGTTTAGTATCGCAGTGTAGATCAGTATCGCCCGGGTGAAAGATCACCATTCAGAATTGAAACGTTGTTTGAAATGGCTTTTAGCCGTGTTTGGTGACCAGATTTGAATAGACAGGTATTTCCCGACCTTCCCCTCCCCCTACTCCTCCCCCTCCCCCTACTCCTTCCCCTCCCCAATACCTTCAGCCTCACAATATTCCTCAATTGGGAATGCCATAGTCTCACTGGCTCCAGACGGTTGAGAGCAGTTGGATCTCTTGTATGGTATTCATATAAAAAAGTATAATTAAATTAATAAAAAAATTTATAAAAAATAATAATAATAAACTAAATGAAAAGGTTATAACACGATTTTTCTATTAACCTGTTGGGTGAAGAAAATAATCCTATAAAATCATCGAAATCAAATGTATATCGTAATTAAATCATTCAACAGAAATTTTTTGATTTACGATTAATGCCAAATAATATTTTATTTAAAATGGTAAGGTTCAAAAACCTGAAATGATATAGATCTAGGTAATAAAAAAAGTTTTAGACTGAATATTTCATCAAATAATTCTATTCACCCTCAGAATGCAGGATCTCCCTTTTACCGCTTAAGAAACCTTCGGTTCGAAGGTTGTACTTTACTTTTTACTTTTTATTTTATTTATTATTTTTCTTAATCAAAACCTCTTCAACTACTAGCAATATGTGCTCATATTTGAATAAACAGATATAACATGTAAGCATTGTTGTTGGACAATACATGAAAAGCATCTCATGTGATTTAAATCAAGTATATGTTTTAAACTAAACCGAATGTCACCAATTATTGTGTGTACAAAGAACCCTTAGAAACCAAGGGTACTAACAGTGGGTCACAATGGATCTGTAACCGGGGAACTATAAAAATAAATAGGTAATTCATTACTCGAATGGATGAGACCTCCTTTTTACATCACACTCGCCTGATGTAAGATTTCAGAATAATGCGGCATCGTTAGTTGAATGGTTTTGGTTTCTTTCGGGCGATACTAAATAAAGAAGAAGGATTTTTAAAAACAAGATAGTTTTGAATGTAGGATCACTATTTTGTTCTGTACCTATTTTTCTGTAGTGATGCTGACCATCATGTACTTTAACAACAGCATGTTTAACATTTTAAGAAAACGGATCGTTAGTAGTGAGAACCCTAAAAAAACCAAAATTCTTTTGGCTTGCATAATGTGTCGTTAGCGAAACAAATAAGGCGTGTGATGAAACAACTCGATATGCTGTAGGTATTCTTATAAAAAATGTTGCAGCAATTACCGACGTCCAGCAGAGCGCGTATATAGCACAAATACTAGAAAAAATTTATATTGCAGTGTTGGAACTGTCGAATGAAGTGAATATAGGAAACTGTACACAAGAAATGCACATTTCAGTGAACACTGTAGAAAAAAAATAAATTTTTTTATTTAATTAGATATTTATTACAAATATAAATCATATTATATTATCAATATGTTTAAACATATGATTTTTTCTCATCTTTATAATTCTACGCCCCATAAATTGAGCTGCTGTAGCTCATGGTTATGGGAGGAGTTTTTACATGTATAATAAAATCAATGCATAGTAGGTGATACGTAAACAACATTAAATTACTTTTATATAAATACCAACGTTATTATACAAATACGATTTTAGAATAATAATAAAAATAACTATTTTATGCTAGATAGCATACATTAAGGGTACAATATATCATTATCCGAGTTCAGCGAGGTAATTATTTGCTTGGTGAATTATTCATATTTTAAAGTTTCGGTTCATTAATTTTATTATTGACAATAAATCAGTTTATATTGTACCATCTTACACCTAACGTTAAGTAGTGGTGCTGAGCCGTGATCGCTCTGAGCATTGGGATAGCTATTAAAGTATTTGTTTTGAATCTTTAACTTACTTAACTAATCTTTGGAGTGAATTTCGTAGTGAAAAATTCTTTGTAAATTTTATATAAGGCGTTTCGTTTATATGGTTATATGATACATAGTACATTAAGTTCCCCAAATATCTCTAGAGTAGGATTGTTTTTTAAATGTGATAATAATGATTATATAAATTGTTACCCTAACCAAAACGTATTAACACAATTGTTGCAAGAAAATGACCACTAACGCCGGGGTTAATAATTAAATGCCATTGTTCTCCAAATCATTATTAAGAGGAACGGCTGCGCGGCCTGTTTCATATAAAACTTAATTTTGGATTTAAGGCCAAAATACCCGCCCAAACTAAATATTATTTTTTTCTTAAACTAAAGGTATAAGTAAATGTCTAGAACAGATTAGATTTGTTTTATTTATTTTTCTTTTAATTTATGAAATATAAGCCATTAAATAAATCAATTTTAATTGATTTTAGAGGCAACTTTGAACTTTATTTGCGAATTTACGTTAATTATTTTTTTAATTGTCATATTTAATATGTAAATATGATTACATAAAAAAAATAATAAAAAAAAAACGTTTTTTGGGTCGATACATTAAATTATGTACGTTAAAGTCCACATTAATGCTTATTTTAATATATTTTTATTTTATTTTAAATTTCATTATATTTTCAAAGCAGATGGGATAAAACTTTCTTTAAATCACCTCCCAAGTAATTGTCAAAGGTGCCTCGAAAATCGCGAAAAATCAAATTCTTTAATGGCCCATATTTCATAATGTAAAACAAAAATAAATAAATTACTTCTAATCTGTACTAGATATTTACTATACTTTTTGAGGAAAAAAAAGATCATTAGGTATTTTGTCCTCAAATCCAAAATAAAATTTTGTATGAAACAGGCCGCGCAGCCGTTCCTCTTAATCGTGAACTGGATTAAAATTTACGACACTCGTGTATTTTTTTCCAAACCGTTATGAAAATTGATATTTTAACTGGTTCATTGATAGCGGATTTTATTGTAGTAACGACTCTCGAAATAAGAATACGATTTATTCTTGCACTATTACAATTTATTGGATTTTGCGCACGAGATATTCAAGATGGCGTCTAATTTGGCGGCTGTTCTACGAACGAGTGAGTGAGTGAGACATAGCTACTACATAAATACATTCAATTGTTGTTATCTCACTCTCCAACTTCTAAAGTCACGGAGGGACTGTCTATCATCACATAAATAAATAGGAATGCTGTCATTGAGATCATAAAATGAAAGGTTGATTCATGATCGACCATTTCAATCTCTTCATCCGTATAGAATTACCGTTTTGTGCTCGGTATTATTGGATGTATTTCACAATTTGTATTGATATATTGTGAATGACAGTGTGAGAGGCTTGTTGGAATATTTAATTTTGTTTTACGGAACACGTGGTTTGAACATGACGGTGCGACACAAAGCTCGTGTAACCATGTCAAGTCTACAGTTCAAGCACTAACATAAAAACACCTTGTATTATGCCAGCGTTTACAGTTTACACGATAGTTACGACTATTATATAGAACACGAAAGCAGGCAATTCAACCAATATAAAAACTTTTTTTCATTTTTTTAACTGTAATTGCAATGTGTTTGTTTTGTGTGTCGTATAATGGGCAGTGCGTTGCTCATATTATGATTCTAACTGTGTTATATTATTCATGCTTTTTTTAATTAACTTTCAAAACACCATAAAAAAAGTTATTATAATACTGTTTTCAGTTTACTTCAATTACAAAATAACACAATGTGAAAAAGCAAAGAAAGAACAATAAAACTATCAAAAACAAAGAAGAAGCTTTGTTATAATAAATAAAAGATAAAAATAAAATTTAAAAAAAAACTTAAAACAAAAAACTATAAACAAAAAAATTCTATGGGAAAAAAAGAAAAGACAACCTAAAATACTCCTAAGCTATTTCTTTCAGCAAACCAAGTTTTTAAACATAATATTTTGTATAAATGAATTAAAATTACTTTCTAATTACCACTTTATTAATACATACGAGTACATGTCGCATTTACGTACACATAGTACATGTCAAATTTAAAAATTCGGCTGTCTACGTAATTAAGCAACCAGTAAAAATAATTAATAAACATATTCTAGTAGTCTTTATCGTAATGATTTTTATGAATCATTTGGTGCGTTATTTTTAGTTTTTTAGTGAGTAGAGTATTGAAAAAACCTTATATTCAGGAGCTCATAGAACCGGGATTTGTTACGTGCGTGTTTACAACGGAAAAGTGCGATAAGAAAGCCTTAGGGTAAAATGCACAAACCGGTTAACAATTTATTCCACCCTTGACCCATTCTGAACCTAGTGCTAATGAAGGTAACACGTAAGCGAAGTTAGTAACAGAAGCCATATTGTTTATTATGTCCACTTTGAAGGCGTTCTATTAAAGAAAATAACTAAATAATTGTATTATAAAATAAGCGTAATACCTAATATAATACGTATTATTAATTAGCTTTTTTAACTAAATAATAAATGGGATTTGTTATACCCAGTTCATGATCCTTCGGTAATAATGTATTTAATAGAAACCAAAACGGGGTTTTAGTTTTAGTTATTGCTTGTGGTTAATTGTGCCAGTTCAATGAAATAAACGTTAAAACCAACAAAACCTCATTCATCAGTCCAATAATAGCCAACTGATTAATTGGCTTGTGTAGAGGAGATTCAGAAAACATTATAAATAATGTCACTTAATTTTTTTCATACCTGCTATTGATAACACACTTAGTAGATAGATTGAAGAAAAACAGTAATTACAAAATACTGCACCACGCATAACCGGAGCATTTGGTTCCTTAGAACAGGCAATCTGCCTAGATGGTAACTAATATTGACTTTAGCGAGCACTTATACACATTTGAATTATTTTCAGTAATTCAAATATTCTCAATTGTCATTAGTTGTAATACAATATCATGTATTATGTTGTTTGCTGTATAGATGTATCTACGTAATGTAATAAATGACCGGTCAGTGGCTGAGTTGACATCGCGTTTGGGTCTCACCCAGGCGTCGTGAGTTCAATTCCTCGGCTGGCTAAGTTCTCCACTTACGACACAAGCAACATCTTCCGCTTACTGTGATGGTAGTAGGAGATTTTCTAATATTGCCAGGTTATTCGTAACCAGGAAATTGTTTGTCTTTAAAAAAAAAAACATTAATAACTAGCACTATTTATATATACATGTATATACCATTGCATCGTAATAAAGATAAAAATACTATTCTTATTTTAAGATTTATTAGGGGAACACTGCTATTAGAGTACCTATTTACAATTTGTAATTAGTAAATAAGCGAGATACTAAAATTGAGTTCCAACTGGCTGGAGAAAATGGAACTACGACATACTCAATTTAATGAATGTTGTGAGGCTGAGGTATTACAGGGCTGAGTGTAGTGGGGAGGTGAAAACGATTGGGAAGGGGAGAAACGGGACGTACAGGTACATGGCGTTGAGGTCTTACTACTAAATAGAATTTAAGCTATTCCAATAGTGACTTTTTTCACAAACCGGTTTTTCAAACCCCTGGGTTCAAAAAACTGTTTACTTTTTCCTCAGTGAAATATCACTAAAGGTGTGCTACATCAATATAGCTAGAATGATAAAAAATATCAATATGTTTGTAAGAGTGCCTAAACGCCAAGCCACTTGGTGGTTTACGCCACAATGAGCAGATGGGCCTAAGCGTCGTTAAGTTGCGAAAAAGGTTTTATCCCAAGGAATACTGTAGAGAGATTATCTTTGCTAGAGATTTCGCAAGAACGATCTCTTCCTTTTCAATACTTCAAATAAAGTTGATTTATAAAGATGACTTCATGCCGTCAACTTAATAGAATAATTAATATTCTTAAGAGACACTTTAATTACGCAAAGACAAGTTTGAAAGATTTTGGACCATATCGGATTATATCTAAATTTGTAATCAACCAACCACTAAAGATTTTAATTGAAAAGATGAGGGTATTCAACTTAATTCCCCGTTTTTCAACGAATTCTAGTTTCTTTTTATATCAAAATTTTCATTTCATTTCTCATTTGAAAAGTAATGTAGTTTTAACTCAATTAGTCGGAACGTGAACTTTTATTACAAATAATATTATGTACCTTAATTTGTATCCTAACTAGTTTTGAGCAAAATCATACATTCTTCATTATAGGAATATTCAAAAGAAATGAAAACAACAACCACAACAAATAATCTAATTTCCAAATTGTCTAAAATTATATATTTCGTTTTCATAAATTAACCAAAAAAAAAAACTCACTGCCCCTAAACCTTTTTACATTTCGCTAAGTATTTCCTACATGTTTATAGATATAAATATTAATTTATTTCATATTTCTTAATTTAGTTATACGTAAAATTTCAAAGTAAATTTAACTTTAATTTAAAATTATTTTCTAGCTTTGTAAAGGGCCCTTGGGGT
The DNA here is from genome assembly GCA_022606495.2 of Halesus radiatus. NCBI lineage: Eukaryota > Metazoa > Arthropoda > Insecta > Trichoptera > Limnephilidae > Halesus > Halesus radiatus. The sequence continues at coordinate 7,433 of JAHDVE020007474.1, read as the reverse complement.
TATATTTCACAATACTGGCGCAATAAAAATTACCCAAGTATAATTTTTATATCCATGAACGATAGGGTTACTTATTATAACAAACGTACAGCACTAATGAGTCTTGCGTGTTATTTTTTGTGTATTGTAATAAAAAAATGATGAATCAGCATGAGCACAGTAGTTAAACGACGGTTTTTATACTGCTCCTCTGAAATAAGCCAAATGGAATAAAAACATGAATAAAAATACGGACATATCTTTATGATAAGTCAGGCCTTATTCATTAAAGTCCCAGCGGTAAGGGAGCCACAATCAGGGCTGTCATATTGCCGTCCGAATGCCCCATAAAGACAAAGATTAATTATTAGATAATTTCAGGGCTGTACGTTTCAGTGATGCTGCGGTACTTTATTGTTGCCGCTCCGGAAATAATGCCCAGAACTAACAAAAGAAATACTAGGAATTTTCATATTCATCGCTTGAATGGTCCCGTGTTCGGACGCTTTACGGCAATGCTGATAAAAGTCAAACCCATTGATAACATTATGTGGAATTCGCCTTTCTTGATTTGAACGCACTTAATTACCCATACAATGGAATGAAACAAAACATACGTTTTTAGTATTCTATTAAAGTTTATCTCAAGATTTGCTTATATTTCCTTCAATTCTAATGACAATTAATTTAAAAGGTTCCATAAACACAAACCGACAAATAATTCCTGATTGTTTTAAATTTTTTTTTCTTAAACATTCTAGAAACAACGAAAACATGGATTCGTTTTTCTTCCATTCACAATAATTTATTATTTGAATTGATCCAAGATTACTCTGTGTGATTATACTATTTAAAACAATTAATTGTTTTTTTTGTTTAATTCGTAGAACTCCATTTCATGTTATTTATTTACATGTTATTTATATTAGATTAAATTTACTTGAACAATGAGAAATTGATAAACTAACGAATGATCATAATATAACATTAATAAATAAAGTAAGAAAAATTATATATTCACCGCTTCTCAGTATGTTCAAATTATCAAAACAATATAACACATTGAAATAAATCAATTAACAAAACATTATCATTTAAATACGGGGAAACACGTTATAAATGTAAAAACCTCATAGAATATCGAATTTTAATTATTTTTTAACTAAAACGGTTTTACCGAGAAAATTTCATTGCTTTAAAAAACCCGTCCAAATTAGAATGGGGGGGGGGGGTTGATTAAAATCCCAAGCAATAGAAATTGAGACACAATTCTCTTTTTATTATACAAATTCAATTAATAAACTAGATTATCTTTTAATCATTGATCCAAATAGCCAAAACGTTTTTATAACTTCTAAATATGGAAAAGGTTCGCAATTTATCAAAAACTAATTTACTCAATAAGGTCATTAGTAGCGAGCATAGATTATCTGACAACCATTTACTGGATTCGACTCGTTCTGCGAAGAAATTCCGACAGTTAATTACGGAGACTTTCATTAAATACGTTTCTAAGACATTAACTGCCCTTTGAAATAAGCCGGGGGTTCGCCTGACCCGTAGAAATTCGGCAGCAAGTATCGATTCAGTGTTAATTTATTCATTTGCGCGTAAATGTTTGAGGTATGACCCGTTCCTAGAAACAAACACCACCAATTTACGATCTGCCGTAAAGGCGACAAGCTTCAAGGCTCCAAGCTTGGCATTAACGCCACTCTCTGGTAACGAGTATCAATTTAATTGCACTAGATAATCCTCTTCTCAAGGCGGTTACAAACAGTGAACACTCTTGAATCCTTGAATTTGGGTTAAGTTTTATGTGTCACATAAGCCTACGTTATTTTAAACCGGGGATCATATGCTGTGGATGTTTCTTGTCATTCCGATCTTCAACGTTTTGGAATTTTCTTTCATTCTTGAGGCGGAATAAAATTTAAAATAAATCTAACTAAAAGTAAATTCATGGTGTTAGGTACAAAACTAAATATACCTATCACCTTAAATATAAACAATCAAAATATTGAAGAAGTAGAAGAAAATAAATATGTACTTGGGAATAATAATCGATAATGAACTCAAATTTAACTGTGCCTTTGAATTGTTGATTAAAAAAATGCCAAAAACTTCTTAAGTAGGATAAGGGGAACATTAGATCTTAAAACAAGGAAAATGGTTTACAATACCACATCACTACAGTATCCCATCTCATTGCTGCACAAGTGTAATTTTTAAGACTAGAGATAATTCAGAACAGTCTATATTGTACTGTAGTAGGTATACGAACCGGTTTCGCTTAACTCGAGCTTCATCAGGGTAAATTTAATAACTAAAAAACAAAAAAACATTTTTTTTAGTTACCCTGTTGAAGCTTGAGTTAAGCGAAACCGGTTAGAGAAAATAAAATGTATTCGCGGTTTATAATAATGTGTTTGATTTACTTAATTTTATAATTCCCTAGTATTTATTTATCTGTAAAATAATAAAATGTTACCCGATTATACGCTATAAGTGTTTAAATGAACAGTACTGTTATAAGGTAAACAAGTATTTATTATAAGGGTTTTAAAATGTATAATCAACTCCCTTTAAATGTGAAGAAAGCCAAAAAGCGTTAAAAAAATTCTGGTATTCTGTCGCAATGTTATGAAGTCTAAATGTTAGTACATAGGTAATATATTGTTAAGGTAGGTTTATTAAAAGTTAAACACTAGATATAAAATATAAAATTTGATCACTAAATATGTTTTATGACCATATCTGAATATTTCTCATTTTCCTTCCCCTCTTCCATCATATTCTTTAGCCTCTTTACTCAAAATATTTCTAATTCCTAATTGATCGCAATTATATAAAAAAGTGACTGATGATAATACGTAGACGGCAATTGTTACAATTTTATATATTCTCTTTAATCATTGGAATGGTAACCTAGTTACTGTAATACAGTGATCATAATTATTACGTCCACCGTATTCAAACATATTGATACCCCGTACTCACGTATGATAGGTGATTTACTTCAGTTGAGCTTCGCTTACGTATATCCTCTTCCCAATAATGTAATACAGTGATTATAATTATTACGTCCACCGTATTCAAACATATTGATACCCCGTACTCACGTATGATAGGTGATTTACTTCAGATGAGCTTCGCTTACGTATATCCTCTTCCCAATAATGTAATACAGTGATTATAATTATTACGTCCACCGTATTCAAACATATTGATACCCCGTACTCACGTATGATAGGTGATTTACTTCAGTTGAGCTTCGCTTACGTATATCCTCTTCCCAATAATGTAATACAGTGATTATAATTATTACGTCCACCGTATTCAAACATATTGATACCCCGTACTCACGTATGATAGGTGATTTACTTCAGCTGCGCTTCGCTTACGTATATCCTCTTCCCAAGCAACTTGGCAAACGTGGATGACACAATAAAGCTAAAGCCAGTTTACATTTGCCCGACAACTTTCAAACTCCGAAAGCCTCGAAGTTCGCCACTTGCATGTCAAATGGCTCGGATGGAGCCTTGCTTCAACTATACAATAAAATCGTCTTGGATGCATTATACTGAGAATCGATTCGGCGAAGTGTTTCGATTTCTCAAAAGTCACAAAAGTGTCCCAGGTATCGAGAGGCTTCTCAGATGCCGCGTCAAGAAATAATATATGATAGAAGACCAGTTACGAAATTTGTATTCCATCGAGAAAACTTAGATATCTACATAAGAAAAACATTTGGAATTCACCAGCGAGCAATAGAGGATTTTCCCAGCAAAACGTTGCACAAATGTACTTTTTTTTGTTGAACGAGAGAACTCAACTCGTAAATGATTAATTGACTTATAAGTGCATTCATCTTTAATCATTCGGTTTTTTTTTTTGTTCGAGCTGGAAGATAATCGTGATGGATGAGATATATTCTATCTTAAATATGAAGGGAAAAACAATTTTGTTATCTTAAATTTAGTCAAGGTGGATAATGAATCATGCGAAAAATCATATCAAGGTACCTTTTCAATGAGTCGAATAACTCAAAGACACAAAAACATATGAGTAACATTCCTTGTAATCGTCTATCACACTTGAAACAAAACATAGTGACTATGTTAGGCAAAAAATAATTACCCTGAGAAGTAGCATCTACTTAACAAAACTATATTAAACTAGCTGATGCGTACCCGGCCTTGCTCGGGATTTTATTTTATTTTTAAATAAAGTTATGAAGTTGTGAATTATTGATTGTCGTTTGGGTACCAGAATTGAATTGACAGAAAGAGTACCTTGTGACGACTATTACTATCTCTAAACAAAGAAACATTAATTTGAAAATTTTTATTTAATTCCAAACATTCGTTTTTTGCAAAACATATCTAAGTAATAAAGTTCTTAAGTAGGCACCGCACCTACTTGCGTTTCCATTTCGAAAATATTCTACCCGAATAAACCTTCTTCTTTTGAATATGTAATCTGTGGCTAACCAGAGTGGTATATATATGGGCTAACCCCAATACAATATGGCTGGTTCAATCTTTTTAATACTAATTTTAAAACGTTATAGCAACTGATTTACAAATTGGATTTCATCCAAACTACTCTCTAAATCTTTTCGGCACTAATAAGAATAAACCATGCTATTTTCAGCGAAATTGTTCAAGTAATTTTTGATTAAATCGAGGACACACAGACAAACATTCATTTTTATGTATAGAGATTACTCGTTGGCATACATTTGTCCTTTTTGATATAGTTTTTCATGAACAAATTACGCTCTGTTACTCACATGATTGTACACCAAAGTGAACCCCACTGTATGTGGTGTGTACATAAAAATACGGATTGCTTCGAAAGTTGTGATAAACTCACCATTTTTACGGCTTGTAATTTTCCCAAACAGAAAAGGTTAAGAGCACTTAAATACAAATATAAATCACTGAACTAGTGCTTTTTGCGGTTTTTTAAACCTTTGAAAATTGTAAGTACTTCTGTCACCAAGATCTTTCGGCCGGTGAAACCAGAATATACAATAAATGAAAATGATTTTCACGATAACCACAATTCCTGGTTTTTTACTTTATGATCCATGCTTTGGGAATATTAAGCACATATTTTTTGCACCGAATACCTCACATTATGACGTGAGTTAACTTTTCTTGTTCACTTTGATTCAAATAATTAAACAATATTTGGATTTAATTATCCTTTATTTTATAACATTTAAAATACAACAAGTAACGTACAATTTCAAAAGGAATTATCGTGTGAGCAATACGACAAGCAACTGCTTGGATTCACTCGACAAGATAGATTAATTCACTTAGGGTGAGGCAGCCACTTTTATAGCTGTCCTGATTAATCTAATATCTAAAGTTTATTTGGTACAAAACAACAAAATAGTATTATCAGTTACGCAACGGATGTTGACGTTTTGTATTGAGTACACATGCATCGATATAAGACGGAACTAGATAATGTAATCTTATTTGAGAGTTCAATGCACTATTTTATCTACTAGACAAGGTGAAGTGAGGAATGAAGTACGGGGCGTCCTGTGTTGTCTTCTTAGAGGTGAAGGTCAGCTGGGGTAGTTAACTCTCCCCCCTTTAAATGGGAACTCCTTCGGGATGCGAAGAGTTTACATATTTTCCATAGGATATATCCAATTGCCATTATTATTAGGCAACTTGTTAGTGTGATATGAAGACTTCCACTGGTGGAGGTGGTTTCTGTCACGTTGGTGGTGATGCTGGAATCTTCGTGTGGTTTTTCTATTTCGTCCATATGTAATGTGGGTAACTGTAATACATGTAGTTCTTCTCTGGAATACGTAATGACTAATGTTTCCTTGTTTATAGTCCGTCCCATATTAAATGTTTTTCCTTGTATGCTGCATTCATCGTTGGTCACGAGTACTGATTTAGAAATAACAATACTCTGTTTATGTTGTAGGCAATGTGCTTGTAGTGGAGTGGGCTTGTCACGAAATACATACATCATATTGTCTCCTATAATATAGGTATATTCTTCTGGGCATGTGATCTTGTGAAGGCTGCAGTTCTGCTCGTTTTGGGTTTCTAACACCAAGGTGGTGCAATCATCAATGGTATTTACTTCTTTGTTACATAAGCTGTTTTGGTCCGAGATTATTTGGCATTTGCTTGCGACATACATTTGTTTTCCATCTCTCAATATTCGTCTGGATGGGAGGTGGGGTTGGAAGCATTGGGTACCTGGTTTGGATATTATGGGAATAATTTCATAATACATGTATACTGTATTCTCTACTAGTGGAAGGGATAGAATAAAATGCAAGGTTTGCTTGGTTTTTATGAGTTGAACTTGTAAAAAGCGTTGAATAATATCAAAGTCTTTAGAAAATAAGTTTTCTGAATTTATTTGTGATATTGAGTCCATGAAGACTTTTGGTTTAATACTGCTAGGGTGGTACATTCCATGAGCGGCAAAGGTAATTGCTTCCGTGATTCTAGTTACTAATTCAGTTATTGTTTCCGTTTGATAAATTAAATGGGTGATCAACAAATCAGTTTGATCTTCATAATGATCGTGGCTTATTTGAGCCCATATAACTAATTGGTTAAGTGAAATATTTTTAAGTTTAGTGTAATAATCTTCTAAGGTTTTCGAAGTAACAGAGATTCGTTGTTGATTCAAATGTAGATTACTTTCCATTTGTTGCGTTATCTTATTCATATCATTATCATCTAAATTTCCCGTTATTAATTTAATTACCGACCCGATACCATTTGTAAGACCTCGTTTATGTCTAGTTACAATAAGGTTATCTATCAATGCTTTATTATGGTCAATTAAATATTTTAAACGTTCTAAGCCTACATTAGGTAAGGTTACATTATTATTTCTTATAAATTTATTGTAATTAAAATATAACTGTAATCAGTTCTTTTCTACAACATTCACTGACGATTTGGTATAACTTGTCGTCATTGATAATTACCGCATATTTATTCTTGTTTAAATATTTTACATAATTTAAAAATATACATTGCGCATTATCGAGGGGGATACACCAAACATGATCCGTACCTGCTGCTTTTGTTTTCAATTTACGTAATTCCTGATTACATGATTCTGTAAATATCCTATTCATACGTGGGGGTGGATGCTTGTGACGAATCGGGATTCCTCCATTATCGTCCACATGGCTATGCATGGTGTCGGCGACACTCTGGGCATCCGAAGTGATTTCTACTCGTAACGAGTATTGATCATCACTAACCTCACTATGATGGATCTCTACTCTAGATAATAAGTCGGCTACATGGTTTGTACAGCCACGTTCATTATTCTCCAATAATTCATCAAGTTCGATTATGTCCATTACATGGAATAGTTGAACTTGCTTTGTTGGAGTTTTTTTTTTTTTTTCAAAATGCGTCACAACCGTACCTCTATGGGTCGTT